>CM077593.1:6257500-6882500 GCA_039654915.1 Aquilaria yunnanensis | reverse complement strand
TTCAAGTTGACATGAGAAAAGGCCAAAGTAATGGTTAGAGAAGATGAGCTGCTTGGTTGTTTCAGCATTAGCATGAATTAGGTTAGGTGTGACTGTGTAGGCGAAAAAAACAAAATAGAATTCCGTGTCATAAAGCAATGTTTTTTTTTTCCTAATTCCCTATTTGACCCCTGTACTATGGTAGCTCAGTCATTCACTCTCCTGGACTTTTGGGGGGTCATAATCAAGCCCTGAACTTTAATGATCGAGACACTTTGCTCCATTTACTTAACTTCTATTTATTTAAAAAAAAGAAGACCACATAATTGCCACTTACGTTTTCTAATTTGTATATTTTGTACCCTAATATTTTGACTGCTCCCTTTTTAGTACTCCTTCTGTCTCGTTTATTTTGCTTGTCGGCCTCATCTATCAACCCTCGCCCCATCTGTTCCTCCATTCCTTTGTCCATTCCTCAATTCACCAACCTCATTCACAGCCTTGATTCCCCATCCTCAATTCTTCAACCTTGATTTGCTGACTCGCTTCATCCTTGATTCACTAATTCACTCAATCCCTAATTCACCATCCTCTGTCCCAAGTGAGACCGTCGATTGTGCCAAAATCAAGACTATCGGTCATGCCAAAACTGAGACTGTCGATCATGTAAGAATCAAAGTTATCGATCACATCAAAACCAAGACTATCGATCACTTTGGAATCGAGACCAATGACAACGGTAGAATCACGCAGGAATCTCGTCAGTTCTAAATGGGTTTAATTGTAGTTTAAGTCATAAAGTTATTGGATTGTGCAATTAAATGCCTGAAATTTTAAATTGTACAATCAAATGCAATTCTATTATATAATTGACAAAAAAACATCCAAGTTATTGAGTCAATGGAACAATATGCCCCAGTCATTAAAGCTTAGGGCACGATTATGACCTTCCAAAAGTCCTGGGGAGCGAATGGCCAAATCACCATAGTACATGAGTCAAATAGGGAATTAGGCCCTTTTTTTCTGAGGGTGGAAATTAAGCACTGGTCAAATTTGGTTGCATAAAACGAAGCTTCTAAGGAAAAAATAATCCACATAATATAATGGTAGTAGGAGTAACTCACGTTTTAGATTACCCAAATTTTAACCAACAAACCAGCAACGCAAGGCAGCAATCAGCACCCTTTTTTCTTTGAAAGAAAAATCTGGAAGTTTGAGTCATTGTACCATAAACGCAAGCAATATAAGACTTAGCTAAAACATATCATAAACAGTAATAACGTCTCAGCATCTCGATGAAATAGATTAGGTGTTAAGGGAAAATTGGCGGAAGTTGAGGGATCAAATCCCACATCCACTACTTCTCTATTAAATGTCACATAAGCTAATCCAATAGTCTTCTAAGTCCAAAAAAGTTAGGCATCCCGTTCTTTGTGAATATCTAAGTGCTATCAAATCTATACACTTAAATAGATACTTCTAAGTAATGAAAAAAAAATGAGAATTACAAATTCATTATATATTCTTAATGTTGGAGATAATTCCAAGAAAAGTGAATTGATAAACATTCTAGTAATTTAGATTTATTCCTCTCTTCTAGCATTGGGTTTTACTCCCTTCACAATGAAATCACTACTAAAAAAACTCTTTTTTACCAACAGGCAATTTTCCAATGCCTTGGCCATTGGAAACTTCCAACATTCTAGGCCGTTGCAAACTGCGGAAAAAAATTGATCCTTGTGAAAAAAAAATTCTCCAACTGCTTGGCCGTTGTAAGTGTTGAAAAATTTCCAACGGCCACGTTTCTAATAGCCTAAACCGTTGGAAAATATGTAAGTTAACTGGGCATCTCAATATTTATTGTTTCCAACAGCCTAAACCGTTGGAAACTATTTTTATTTTTCCAACTGCCTATATATTTTACTTTTTCAACTGCTTTTATTTTTCCAACTGTCTAGGCCATTGGAAAATACACACACATTTATATATTTTACTTTTCCAACTGCCTAGGCAGTTGGAAATTATTTTTATTTTTCCAATTGCCTAGGCCATTGGAAAATACACACACATTTATATATATGCATATTTATATTGCATAGATATTAATATTTATATATATTTACCATAATACATATATATTAATACGTATATATATCTTACACATTATTATTATATTTATACTTAGTATATTTTTGTACATACTATAATACATATCATATTTTAAACATATAATAATAACATATACATAGTATATGATATATGATGTATATGCCATACATATATTATTATTATTATTACTATGATATGATATATGTATGTATCACATATGTTAATGTATCATATATATGATATATATTAACATATATATTACATATATTAATCTATCATATATATTATAGTACTGTGTTTTATATATTATAATATATGTAACATATGTATTAATGTATATAAACATATTATAATATTTAATATATATAATGTATATAACATATATTTTCTACTATAATATAACTTAACCCATATATATTATATCCAAGCCCAAATATTAAAGCCTAACCCATATAACCCCTATATATACATCTTAACTTAACCTAGCCCTAATCAATCGAAAAAAATTTGAAATTCGGTTCGATTAATTCGGTAATTCGGTTCGGTTTCGATTGAAACCGAATAACAAAAAATATGGTTTCGGTTTTAGAATTCGGTTAATTCAATAACCGAAATAACCAAAAATTTTTATACCAATTTTTTTTTATTTGTTTCATGAACAATAATGCTACCAAGTAACCCAAAATAGCTTGGATTCTTATTTTCTTTCTTTCTATGGACAATGAATCTTCTATATTGAATGGAATTTGAAAAGAAAAATGATATCTTTATTTTATTTCATCTATTATAGAATTTAATTACCATTTTTCGGTTAATTTGGTTTAAACCGAACCGAACCGAAATATTTCGGTTCGGTTTGAATTCGATTTTATTGACTAATTTGGTTATTTCGGTTTCTTAGCATCCAAAACCGAAAACCGAATAAACCGACTAATTCGGTTCGGTTTAAACCGAACAAACCGAATAATCACCCCTACTGCTCACAATCTGTCTCTCCCTCATCTGTCTCATTCATTTCCTCTGTTCCTCGCCGAATTGTTTCCTCTGCTCCTCGCTCTCGCTATTTCTTTCTGCTCGCTCTCCCTCTCCGTCACCGATCGACCGCCTAGGCTATCTCTATTCTGTCACTCACTCTCTCTGCTCGCTCTCGCTCTCCGTCGCTCTCCATCATCGGCCGACCACCTTGGCTCAACTCGCGCCAGATCCACCGATGATCCATCGTGCTTGCACGCACCAGATCTGCCCGCGCTCCGTCGCTCGCTCTTTGCTCACTCTAGCTTTCGCTCGCTCTCTCTCTCTGCTCGCTCTCGCTCTCCGTCGCCCTTCGTCGCACCAGATCCGCGGTGCTACGCCTTGGGTTCGATCCACCGGTGCTCCTCCAGATTCGGATCTGATTAGTATTCTTTGCTTTTCTTGTATTTTTTTTTATGTGATATTTGTGAATGCTTTTTCTGATTTTTCGTTACTTATGTAATTTTTGTAATTTTCATATTTTTGAGATTTGCCGTTTTTTGATCTCCTACCTTTGAATATTTTGTTATTTTGTTACATTAGTATAAGATATAATTATTTTAAATTTTTTAGTCATATTATAAAATATAAAATATAATTTAGTAATTTATAAATTATATTTTTTTTATTTTCTTCTATAAAGTTTCCAACGGCCTAGGAAGTTGGAAATATCTCCAACTGCCTAAGCCGTTGGAAATTTCCAATTACCTAAGCCGTTGGACCAAGGAAAAAAAAATTAATTATAGCTGTTAGAAATTTTCAATGGCTTATTCTCCAACGGCTGACCGTTGGAATTTCCAACTGCTCTCATCAGGGCCGTTGGAATTAAAACTTCCAACGCGTTGTTTTCCAAAGGAAGCCGTTGGAAACCATTGGAAACTGGGAAATTTCTAATGTGAGGCCGTTGGAAAGGACCGTTGAAAAATGCCCATTTTTTAGTAGTGAACTGTCCTTTTAAATTTTGGTATTAAAACCAAAACCGCTAGTGGATTATTTTTGGTTTGTTTTTCAACATTTTGGTTTCTCATGAGTGTATACAACTGCCCTCCATCTCATGTTTGTTGTAAACGAAAAAAAGAGCAATTTGGTCTTCTCTAGACTTCTATATCTACAATTATGGTTAAAGAAATGTGTGGTTAAAATTTTGCGTTCTAACGGTGCATATGCATGCAAAACCACAAAAAAATATATTGAGTTGTCTCATCTTGAATGGCACATGACCAAGGATGCTGCACTGAGTGACACCAAATGTTAAAGAGATTTTTTATAATACTACTAAAATTCCCCTATTTACCAACGTGCAGTTACCAACTGCTGCACGTTGGTAATCTGAAGTTAACAACACGAAGCCGTTGGTAAACGCACGTTGGTAATCGATTCGTTAGAAATTTTTTTATCAACCAGTAAAAATTAAGACGTCGGTAAATTCCAACGCGTGCATGTTGGTAATTACCAATGGTTAAGAACCGGCCTTGGTTTCCAACGCGTAGTTGTAATTACCAACATTCGCTCGTTGGTAATTACCAACTGCCACGTCTGTTAATAGGAGAGTTGGTAAGTTCCAACTTACATGAATTGGCAAGGGGGTTAGTAATTATCAATGCACGTCGAAGTTGGTAATTACCAACGCGTGGGAGTTGGTAGCAAGCTGTTGGTAATTACCAACTTGAGTACGGGTTGGTAAGTATGTTGGTAAATACCAACGCGGGTGACAATTGGTAATTACCAACTCGTGCGAGTTGGCAAACGGCCGTTGGTATTTACCAACGTGCACACGCATTAATAATGTACATTTTCAGTTCCGGGCCGGGGTTGCTTCGTGTTTTTCCCTGTTTGAAACAAGTTCAAAATGGAGAAACCAATTCCAAAGTTCCCCCAGCCTTGCTAAGCAATCAAAATTACACAGATAGGCACATGTAATTTCCATCAAACATTCTCTAATACATCATAATTAAAACAAGTACATATATGTCTGGAACAAACCATACAACATTCAACGGTCGACACATCTCAGGAATTTCATCTGAGTCTTAAGTGTAGCAATTCTTTTCTAAGTCTGATAACACAAGAAATTATGAAATGATTTACCTGTTGAAGACGACAATCAAAGAGTCCCGACTATCTCCTCATCCTCCGAGTCTGAGTCATCAGGATACTGTGGAACTTATTGAACCGGCGGGCACGGAAGGTTAAGCGAACGACAAATAATCTCCAATTGAACCCAGTTCGCCTCCAATGCGCCTCTATTCGCCTCAATCTCTGCTCTCTGTCTCCTTTTAATTCTCTCGAGCTTCCTCTCGTACTCGGCATCCCTTTGCCCATTCTCCTCTGCCATCATCTTCAGTACTTGCTCGTTGAATTACGGTGTCTGTGTGATGTTGACATATTCTTGGACCAACTGCTACACGGTTCACTTCCATCCAAACTTATGCTATGTTCTTGGTTGCCAATTAATATATAATGAGATTCATTTCTCCCGTGCATGATGGCAATTCGATATGCAAAAGCATTTAATGTAAATATAGTAAAATAATTATTAAACAATTTTGTGGATAAAGAGAGTAAAGATTAGAGTTATGGGATTAAAAGTGAACCATTGATGCAAAAAATTTTCCATGAAAATTAAAAACTGAAATTTGGATTTGACATAGAATCATGATCTAATCTCTATATGATGAAGTTTTGAGATTAATAGAGTAAAGACCTAAATTCTAGTAACTAAAAGTGGTGTTCAACCATGACTTAAAAAAAATTAAAATAATAAAAATGACACAAATTGCGGGTTTAAACCAAAAAGTTTAAGCAAAGTCTAGGAACAATCCAACTCATATCCAAAATGATACAAACCATGGGAAAAAAGTTTTTCCTTAGAAGATAAAAATAACACCCACAAAAAATTATGTTTAAACATTGACACAAAAGTTAAAGTAAAGTTTGGTGGTCAATAAAGTAAATGGAAATGCTATAGGTAGTGAAGTTTAATATTGAGTTAATAAAGATAAAAAAATGATCAGGGATTGAAATGTATTTAACTTAAAAAAATGTGAGATAAACAAAACCTAAAGAAAGTCCTTATAGTTTTCCTCTCTAGAAGCTGCAGCCCCCAAACTTGCGGACCTATCAACCCTATACATTATTACTATCTGTATTATTATGGGTATAGTGTGGCAACGTGTGGTTCGTTTTCGGGAGTCGCCACCAATCTGTTTATGTTTAGGTCGATTGGTTACCTAAAATATGGTCTGCGAGAGTTCGGGGGTTCGGGAGTACGGTTACGTTAAAACAACTTTGTTAAAACGCCCAAAAATTGGTACCTTAGTTGATTTTAATTTTGTTTCGCTTTGCTTTTAAATAAATTTCAGTTAATTTTCAATCTAGAATTTTTAACTAAATTAATCGGATGTGGATTTTTGGTAATTAATTTGTATAGAATTTTATACTTCCGAACCATGGACTCTGCCGAGTCATTTGGACACGGAAGATTTGATTCCGAACCATGGACTCTGCCGAGTCATTTGGACACGGAATTTGGTGAAATTTTAAATAATTTTATCCATATTGTGAATATGGATTTTTATCTTTATATTTATTTAATTTATTTAGTTAAAAAAAGTTAATATTTTCCAAACTGTAGATCCTGCCGGATCATCCAGATATGGAAATTACTTTAATTAATTGTTAGTTATATAATTATTATTTTTATGGAATTTATTATTACTAATTTGTAAGTCTTTTGTTTATGAAAATTTTAGATTTATTAATAATCTAAAAATTTTATTTTTTTTTCTTTATATTTTCTTTTCTTTTCTTTCTTTTCTTTCTTTCTTTTCTTTCTTATTGATTTTATCTTTCTTTTAGTTTTATTTTTCCTTTCTTTTCTTTCTTTCCTTTTCTTTTCTTTTTCTTTTCTTTCTTTTTTTCTTTCTTTTCTTTTTTTATCTTTTCTTTTTCTTTTCTTTCTTTTCTTTCTTTCTTTTCTTTTTTTATCTTTTTCTTATCTTTCTTATCTTTTTCTTATCTTTCTTTTAGTTTTTTTTAGTGAAAGTTATTTATTATTTAAATGATTATTCAATTTATAAAAGAAAAATAATTTTATTTAATAAAATATTTAATATCAAGAATTTTTTTAAAGAAATTTTGAAGAGTTGACATTTATTCTGTTGGTTTGATAACCAAAAAGTAATTATTTAACCAAGATTTTATTTAACAAATAAACCAAAAAATTATACATATATTTCAAAAATAAAAGAAAAGTCTTAGTATGTTATCTGATAAAAAGTGAACAAAAAGTAATTATTTAATCAAAATTTTATTTATTTAATAAAAGAAACAAAAATTTAATATATATAAAAAAAGTTTTAATATTTTGTTTGTTTTTGTTTTTTAAAAAAAAGGATTAACCAGAAATAATTATTTAATTAAGAAAACCAAAACATTTATATGTATATTTTAAACAAAAAGAAAAAGTCTTAATATTTATTTAATTTGTTTTGAGTAAAAGATTAACTAAAAAGTAATTATTTTAATTAAAATTTTATGTATATTAAGAAAACCACAAATTTATATGTATATTTTAAAATAAAAGAAAAATCTTAATATTTTATTTTTGATTTTTTTAATAAAAAGAATTAATCAAAAGTGATTATTTAAGAAAAGAAACTAAAATTTTATGTATATAAAAGTTTTGATATTTATTTGTTTTGTTTTTGATAGAAATTTAACCAAAAGTGATTATTTAAAAATTTACATGTATATAAAAATCTTGATATTTATTTGTTATTTTTATATTCTTTTTGTTTGATGAAAGATTTTTTTAAATAATTTTAATTTATATCTCTGAAAATATATCTAATTAATAAGTCTAAAATATTTAAGAGAAATTCAATTCACTTTTTTTTTGTATTTATTTTTTATTATTTTTTACTAAGATTTTTATAAAGGAAACAAAAAGTTATATCTTTTCATTATTTTGAAAGAAATAAGTAAAAATATTACTGAATAAAATATTAACTCAAAATTTTTACTCTTTTTATTCTTTTTATTAATAAAGAAAACTAAAAAATTATATTTTATTAAATAATTAATATATTAGTCCAAAGTGTTTATTTTTAATAAAGAAAAATTTATTTATATACTTTATTAAAAAAATATTTCCAAGCCATGGATCCTGGCGGATCATTTGGTCATGGAGTTTTAATTTTTGTTAAATTTTAATTATTTAATTAATTATAATTATTTTAATTATAATTTTATTGGATTTTTCTTCAATTTTAAATTTTAAATATCATTATTTTAAAAAATGTTTTAAAAAAAAGAAGTTGATTTGTATATTTTTAGTACTATTTAATCATGCTTGTTTATTAATTTTAACAAAAAGGAATAAAAAGTTAACTTTGTTATCTTTAAAGAAATAATAAAAACATGTATTCCAAAATAAAAATAATTAGTTTTTTTTTAAAATGATTTTTATTAGCTTTAATAATTAATTATAAAAGAATCTTCTTTTAGGTTTTATTTATTTATTTATGGGTAAGGGTGAATTAAATGAAATAAATCAAATAAAGGAAAAATTAATAATAATAAAGTAGGGTTTTTTGGCCATCCACTTTAAAAATAAATAATAATAAAGGTTAGCAAAGTTAATTAAATTAATTATTAACAAGAATAATAAAAGTTAGATAATTTAATTAATTATTTAATTAACAACAATAATAAAGGTTAGTTAAGTTAATTAAATTAATTAACAACAATAATAAAAGTTAGCCAAGTTTAATTAAATTAATTAATTAACAACAATAAAAAGTTAGCCAAGTTTAATTAAATTAATTAATTAAAAAAAATAATAAAAGTTAGCCAAGTTTAATTAAATTAAAAGTTAGCCAAGTTTAATTAAATTAATTAATTAACAACAATAAAAAGTTAGCCAAGTTTAATTAAATTAATTAATTAACAACAATAATAAAAGTTAGTCAATTTTAATTAAATTAAAAGTTAGCCAAGTTTAATTAAATTAATTTATTAACAACAATAAAAAGTTAGCCAAGTTTAATTAAATTAATTAATTAACAACAATAATAAAAGTTAGCCAAGTTTAATTAAATTAAAAGTTAGCCAAGTTTAATTAAATTAATTAATTAACAACAATAATAAAGGTTAACCATGTTAGTAGTTAGTTGTTAATAACAACAATAAAAAAAAAATTTAGTAATAATAACAAATAAATAAACAAGTAAAAATTAAAATAGTTAGGAATTAATTCTGCAAGAACAAAATAAAAGGTTAGTGACCCAAGTGAAAGATATTGAAAAATTGAAGGACAAAATGAGCGTTTTACCCTAGATCTTAAATTTTGAATCTGAAGAAGAACAGAGGAAGGACGCGCGCGAAGGGGGCGAGGGGGGGGGTGGCTGGCTGGGCACGGTGGCGGCGCTGCCAGGGGCAGGGGGGGACGGCGGCGTCGGTGGGGCGGGACGGCGGGTCGACGGCGGCGCGAGCACGGCGTAGGCGGAGGAAAATAAGGAGAAGAAAAGGAACTCGGACTGCGGCGGGTGACGGGGCACGGCGACGAAGATGAGGGGCGGCGGTGACAGGACGACGGCGGGACGGCGGGACGGCGGCGGCAGGGCGACGGCAGCGGAATAGGACGGCGACAGCAAAAGAAAGAAAGAGAAAACGGAGGAAGAAGGTAGTCGAAACGTAAGAAAAAAAATAATTTTGGGACTTTTTTGGCAGAGGGAAGAGAGACTAGGGACTAAGGATTCTATTTTCTCTTTTTAAAGTGGAGCTCTGAAATTTTTTTATATATTTTTTTATGTGTTCAAAACTAAATTTGGAAGCCTATTTATAGAGGAAGTTTGGCTGAAATGTTGATGGATAAATTAATAAAAAATTTCAAACTTATCTTTTAAATTGGTAAAATGACAATTTCAGTCCTTAACGTTTCTCAGGCTCTGGATAAGCTTCAGAAGCTTCTGATTTTGACAATTTTGTCGTTTTCTGTTAATTTGGGCCAGAAACGTCCGTTTAGGCCCAAAATTGACGCGAAAAATTGCCCAAAGCTCCTGGAACTTTCATAATTTGTCAATTTTGCCTGAAACTTCTCAATTTTGTCATTTTTATCTCAAACTTTTTAATTTTGTCATTTTTATGGAGTTTTCTTTTTTTTTTTCTTTCAAACATACACATATACACACATATATCAAATCTTCACAAAACAAAACAAAAAAAATGTATTTTAAACTAATTAAAAAAATTTTAGTAATAATAATAACAATAATAATAATAATACATTTTTTTTAATTAATTTTTTTTTATTTAATTGTTTTTTTAAATTATTTTAATAGCCGGACGAAATTGGGTGTCAACATATAGTATTATTATTAGTCAAATTTAATTACTATGGGTATTATTGTACTTAATACTATAATTATTTTCATTATTATATATAATTAGTATTGGTATTTTTATAAGTATCATAAATATTATTATTATTATTATTATTATTATTATTAGAACTATTACTGTTATCATAATTATTGGGTGCAAATAATTTTGTTTTGTATTATTATTATTATAATCATTATCATTAATATTATTATTATTGTTGTTATATTGTTCATATTATTCTTATTATTAAGCATATTATTACATTATTATTATTCTCATTCTTATTATTCTTATTATTAACGTAATTATTATTACTTAGTTTCATTATTATTATTTTCTAACTTACTACTACTACTACGTACTATTCTTAATTATTATTATTACTATTATTATGCTTATATTATTGGGTACATCTTATTATTATTATTATTATTATTATTACCCAACACTAAATCACTCAAACTAAAGCTTAAGTCAACTAATTACGATCTAAAGAATATAGAAAAAATAAATGAAATAAACAATCTATATGGAAATTGAAAATACCTATCTTCAACATAATTAAATACCATAAATAAATTTCATCTTCACATTTTCCATCACTAAAATTACCCATAAATAAAAAAAAATTAACACAAAATAAATAGGAAAAACCCAACTAAAATAGCCAGAGCAATGTAGGAACCACAGTCATAATACATAAATTTTAATCACAACATAAATAATAAAATATAATTTTTTCCCTCCAAATAAAAAAAAATTTCAGATATAGAAAAGAAAAAATAAAAACGTACCTCTATCAACTTAAGAATCTGAGGAATAACAATGACCAGCTATGGAATCACAGATAAGAGTTGAAACTGAAAAATGATGCTCCAAAATCAAACCACGGTTTTTCGCAACTATATACCTAAAATCAAAAAATACCTATTAAAATACACACGTACCCGTCAATATTACAAGCCGATCTACGAAACAGAGGGAAAAGCGGCGCAAAATGGCAGGAGAACGACCTCCATCGGCGGCGTCGACGCTGGAAACAGCTGTGCGATCTCTCTCTCTCCCCCTCCCCCCTGAAATGGCCGACTGAAGCTGAATGAGGAAGAAAACTAATTTAAAAACCCATTACCAACAGCTAGCCGTTAGAAAATTTCCAAATGAAACGCACCATTTCATTTAAAAATTTACCAACAGCTAAATTAGCCTGTAATAAAAACCCAATCCTTCTACCAGTGCAGGGAAGTTGGAAATAAAAAAAAATTAATTTACTGTGCTAGCAACGCGTGCACATTGGAAATTGACACCAACGGTCCTACGCGTTGGTAATTACCAACGGCTTAAATGACCCATTGGAAATGCAACAAAAGTTAGTGGTGAAATCTATGTTATTTAATTTTCATTTACTTTACATTTTATGCTACAATATTTATCTAATTCTATGCCTATTTTATGTTATTTTAACTGATTTTTGTGATAAATAATGGTTCATATTTGTGCCTCGGTGAGTTATAAATTTGGAGTAGAATCTCATAACTTGTGATTTTTCTAAGAATTTCACGATGCAAGAGCAACACTTAATTCGTCATAAAATGTTTCTCGCGTTTGACTTTCTTAAAATAATACGAATGTTAGACCACATCAGGATATTGGAAAAGTTTCTTCGAGTTTGAACTTTCTATGGCAAAGACTTGTAAACTTTACAAGACGCGAATAGTTCATTTGAAAAATGATGCATGAAGATAAAAAAGCTGATGCATATTTTTCAACACATTTTTGGGTAAGTGACAAAATTCACTGGGATGGACTGGGCTGGCATAGACGATTATGATCTTCGATTCATATACAAAATTCACATATACCTTGAAATTTCTAGGATAAAATTTACGGTACTGCTAAAATATCATGACCGAACAGTAGTTATATTGTGCAATGTGCATCGCTACAAACTATTATTTGGTAATTTTATTTCAGTAGTTTCAAACTATGTTACATACAGATAACTAGCATTTAAAAGTACTAATTTACATTTACAAAAGAAAAATTAATAATTTAAATTATTTATTAACTGCTAGTATATTAGATGTGTTGAAATTACTAAAAAATAACTACAAAAAATTGTTATTGGACAGTATAGGGTAGATTTTTTTCTGCAAAAAAAAAGGATAAAACATAGGTTAAATCACAAGGGTGATTTTATACTTTTCGCTACTATTACATCATCTATCTTAAGCTACATATTCTACTACAGGTCATCCCAAATCTTTACAATATTTTCATGTTTTACTATATTACCCTTTAAGCTATCCTTTTAAAATTAAAATTTTCCATATTTCTTTATTATTTGCAAAATAAGTTTAAGATAAAAATAAAAATGACATAAATATTTACTTCTTTCTGAATCTTCATATCAAAATCAAAATGTTTCAACCAAGACGGGAGGAGTATTTTGATTTTCATCATGTGATATGTCAGGAGCTGTAAGAACTTGGTCATATATAGAGGAAAGACTATTACGTCCCAAATAACATTGGACTTAAATATAACAAAAGTAAAACATAAAGTAAGCGCTTGTTCACCAGCTTATATAACTGCCCCAAATGCATTTCCATGCTCAAAGATATGATCCTCCCGCTGCGACTGCGGACTTACCCCTAGTAGCAGTCTAAAACAATATAGCATAACTTGAATGGATCCTATAAACCAAGAGCTCTGCCAAGCGGCCAAAAAACCAGTAAGAAAAGATGCACACATAACATAACTACCACTGTACCTGTAACAAAAGATAATCAATCTAATCTCCTCCCAGAAAGGACATTCACACACTTCCTTCCAAAACATCTACAAAGCCCCTCGGCAAGATCACCTGGGATAGCTGGATGGTGGAGGGTATTGCGCTGGAGGATAGCCTGCAGGTGGATATCCAGTGGTCTGAGGCGGTGGATAGGACTGAGCATATGCTGGTGGTGGATATCCAACTGTCGGGGGATATGGCTGATCTATGCGTGACATCTGCTGCACCGGTGGAACTGCCATTGGCTGTGGACCAAACTTGCCATCTCTTTTGTCCATTTCAATCTTGTGTTGCGTCTGTAAATGAAGAATCATACTAGCTTGTTTTCCAAGTTACACTAGGAATGTGAATACAATTTTGATTGCTGTATGTATCAGGAAAAGTGCTTTACCTGCATGCACGCACAGACACTGCATATATAAAGCAAAAGTATAGGTCAGAATAATATATTTGGAGAGACTAAATCAGCCAAGAGCAAAATTCTTGTATCAGACATATTACTTACGTGCAATACACCATGTCAGACAAACAAGATAAAATTTGAGACGCCTCCTGAATCTCCTCACTTCCAACAATGCATGCAACTATTGAAAATATGCATGCAACTTGTTGAAGACAAAACATGAAACCCTGCATATCAATAGAAAAATAGATGCTTGATGAGTAACAGATGAAGCATCAATTATACGCATACCATGTAGAAGGAGCATGGAGGGAGGGATCAGGGGAGAACATACAATGATGCAGTTATCACACTGGGTTGTTTGAATGTTGAACTCATCTTGCAACAGAAATCGTGTCGAGGCAACTGAGTTCCCAAAGCAGAGAAACACCTGGATATGATATCAAAATACCACAATCTAGTCAAAATAGTTCTCATCAACAAAACAATTCGTGAACGGATTGTCTGACTGGATTAGGAGAACTGGTTGGGGGACAAGATAGGACAGTCATGTTCGGTTCATCGTTCCAAGCATGATCATGGCAGATACAGCTGAAAGGTTGAAAGAATTAAATCTAATATCACACCAAATCACTGCATTCTGTTCGGGTAAGCTGTAAATCAAATTAAAGACTCCATTCTGAAAGTCATATCCATGAATAGGAACTTGAGAATGTTACTCTTGGTGGATGACAATCCAGAAGTTGCTGGAAAGAGCAAGTGCATGTTGTTGTTCTGTAACTAACCAAAGCATACAGATCCTTGTGTCATCTTGGCATTTATATTACATATACATAAATGAAGTATGTGGAGCACTTGCAACACCATAATTCTCAGGCCAGAAACTGACAAATCTCTATGTTTCTATTATAGCCACTTCTCAAGCATTGATATAATGAACGCAGTGAAATTAAGTAAGAAGTTCACTGAGAGAAAAGAACAGCAGACCATGGTTAAACAAAACAATATACCTCAGTACACAGACATAACTCAGGGCATCGGCTTTCCCCACATCTACCACTGCAGGGCATATATCCAGCACAACATGTGTACCTAAACGAAACATGGAGGATGCCACAATCATTCAAACTATAGCATCACTGTGAAGGGAGTATGGGAACATTATGGTCCAATTACCTTGACATATCATTATAAAGTGCTCGCTTCCGTAGCAAGTATGAAACACATGGTCCACTACAACAAAGAAGGAAAATTATATATGTTCCAATGGTAATATTATGGTGCTAGTCAAACCTCACAAGCCTAGATATCAGCATAACACAACTTGGAAGGTAAACAGATAGTATACCCAGTTCCGAAGTCAGTGAAGGATAAAATGATCAAGCTAGTTGTTGATACAGGTAAGAGATCAATTAATTGAAGATCCCACAAACAAGTTTAAGAATCAGCAATCCCCAGTAAGGTACTACAAATACTACATATAGGTGGATGGCGCATAGACAAACTTAGGGGGAGCCAGCCGGAGGAGCATTGTGGTTAAAAGCAGGGCCTGACAATCTAAAATGATTCGAGTAGCCAATAATCTGTAAACTCTTCTCTGCTTGGAAACTAGTGGTGCCAACTAAAGCACCTTTTGCTGACCGTTGTGCTTATAATTTGTAACCATTTGAGTGTTAAAGTGGTGCTATACTGGAAGATTATTTACATTACAATATTTAAGCAGCAGTAGTTGTTCATCTGCAGCGCAACATGCCTTCCAAACTGAACCAGAAGTTGCAGAGCAAAAAACCTTTCCCCAGAAAACCCCACTTGTATTTATAGTTCCAAGGGGCTTCAGATCACTTGGCATACAAATCCTCATTCCCCACCCTACACAATCTTAGGAAGTACCCTTAGGAAAGCCTCCAAAATCTTCAAGGTAAAACGTTCAAATTTAGCAAGAAATTCACAGCAAATACGCACAGATTAGCGTTAATACTTGTGGTTTCTAAATCCCAAAGCACTACAAAGATGCCAAGTCATATGTTAAAGACTCGGGTCAATCTGGTCAAAGCCCTGTAATTTACAACCAAAAAATGCAGCAGAAAATCCAAACCCCCCCCCCCCCCCCCCCCCCCAAAAAACGAAAAATAAAAACGAAAATACAAAAGCCTTACCACCAAAGGGCAAAGCAGCAATCTGCAACGATCCAGATCCCCAAAAAAAAAAAAGATAAGGAGAAAAAAAAGAAGATCAGAAGCTTATAAAAAGAACGATGACTGGACTTAACCGATAAACTAAATACAGAAAAAATGTACGCACAGGGAGTGTCGGCAGTGATGGTGCTCATGAGATTGGTGTGCCAGAGGTTGCGATAATTCTGGCGCAGCTGCATCTTCTCCAAGTGCTCCTGGGACCCCATGGCTTTGCGCTCTCGAAACCCAGGCAAGCTCAGAGAGACGAAGGTGGAAGGTGAGAATTGTAAACCAGAAGCGAACCCAAGTTTATAATATATGCAGGCCGCATGAAGCAAAATTCGAGGGCCTGAACGCGTTTTCACAGCTTCGATGGAATAATAATCCCCCAAATGGAAAATTTCCAATATTATCAATGCGAAATTAACAAGAAACTAGAAATTTCTTGTTTTATTGGTCAACGCAGAGGATGGACTAGCATGTAAGAAGCTTCGAATAGTACATCTTTTTCTCATTTTTTAAAATATATTTTTTTCATTTTTTTCATTTTTTTATTTTTTTATTTTTTGAGTGAAAGGATATTCCCTCAACCTCAACTAAGAAGAATGCGAAGACAACCAGTCCGGGAAAGGATTGTCCCAAGCCTAAAAAATTTCTAATGAATCATAATTTATAAACTAATAAATTTCTATGATTTCTTTTCCTTTCCGAGCCTAAAAACAGAAAGATAAACAAAAAGTATTTTCTTATAAAAAATCTACTTTAAAAGTAAAGGTAAAAATATCAAATTTGGCATTAAAATTTTATGTTAGAAGCGGATATACCATTATAGTTTTTTTTTTTACGCAATACTCTACTAATATTTTAAAATGGACCGGATATATCAATGAAGTTTCAAATTAAGAGTGAATATGTCACTGACCGGTAAAAATCTAGCGGAAAACGTTAAAAAACCAACGAAAAAAAGTTACAAATAACAAGTTCTGAAATTTTAAATTGATAATGCAAGTTTTAACAAATTTCAAAGATTTTTTGTCATTAAAGTCTCTCTCTCTCTCTCTCTCAAGAATGCTAGCGATGAGATTAAACAGTAGAGACAAATGGAGAATGGCGATAGGGTTGGGGCGCCAGTAACGGAGAAACAACAACAGGGTTGAAGCGCTGATAGCAGAGATCAGATCCTCTTTTTACAAAAATCTCAAATGTCTTAATATTTTTTTAAAGATATATAATAACTCCAAGATTTCAAAATATGCTATTTTTACCATTTTTCACTATTTTTCTAACTAACAGTGGCATATTCAGCCCATTTTAAAACATTAGTAGGAAATTGGGCCTAAAAAAAACTATAGTGGCATATCCGCTCCCCACCCAAAACATTAGTGTAAATTTGATATTTCTGCCAAGTGTAAATTTAAAACCTATGAAAACATTGGGTCTTAATAGCCATCTAATTTAAGTAAATAACTATTGTATAAAAGACCAATTAAGAATAATTATTTTCAAAATCTCATTAAACACACTTTCAATTGTAGTTAGTAGTATCCAGTGGACATATACCGTAATACTCCACTCTTTATTTTTTTTTAAAAAAATTCCCCCTTTCGTTAATGTATGGATAATATGAACATATGTCTAATTAGACATAGTTATTATTTTACAATTTTACCCTCAATTTTATCCTTCTCCAAACACTCTTTCTCTCGATTTCAATTATGGCACTGATCTTCACAAAATCTAATCAATCTACCAAATCTAACTTGAAATCAATAAGCCATCTCTTCCAGTGATGGAAGATCTACACAAGGAAGCTAAGGAGGTCGAGTGACCCCGCGCCAGTGATAGGAGGCCGAGCGACACTACCGAGGAACGACGAAAAACGAACAGCGATGCAATGAAGCCATAAACGCTGACAAAACCAAGGAACCACGAATGGTGAAGACGAGGAAAACACCAAAAACCAAGCAACGACAAAAAAATCAGCAAATGAATAGCATCGCGATATCGATTGCAATCGCAAGATCTGGAAGGCTGAAGTATGGGTGAAAGTTTTGAGTTTGGGTTCGGGTTCAAACCGAAACTCAAAATAAATGCAATTTTTGATCATTTTAAAATCTTAACACGAACAAACCAAGAATTGATAGAGAACCCGAACCGACCCTAACCCTAAAATTTCAAGTTAGGGTCGGATTTACCTGATACTCAAATGTTACTGCCAGTAACTATTTCCTTCGCCGTGAAGGCTAGAAGATGACAACCCCGTGAAAAACAATGCAACAAACAACGAGACGGACAACATAAAAGGTGAAGGACGAATAACGCGAAGCGCAATGAACGAACAACGCAAAGGGTGGAGGACGACAACATGAACAATGACGTGAGGGACAACGAACGACTGCTTGAGAGCAACAATCGAGGCAGGATGATGGCGAACACCAAACAATGTGTGAGTGCAAGGACAGTATGAGGGAAAGATGGCGGGAAGGTGATGCGATAGGAAGCACCAAAGGAGAGATGAAGGAGTATGAGGGTAGCGGCGAGGCGAGCGGAACTATGAAAGTAATAGGGAGTGAAAACGGCAGAATTTGTGAAAAAGTATGGCTACTAGGTTAAAAATAGGGAATTTAGGGTTTAGGGCTTAGGGCTGGGCTTGGGCTTGGACTAGAAATGGGTTGGGAAATAATTAGGTTAAGAGTGGATTGGGAATAGGGAATTAGGGATAGCAGGTATGGGCTGGGCTAATATTCGATTTGGTTTCGAGTGGATTTGGGTTTAACCCAAACCAACCCGATTTTTTACTTTTTAAATGGGTCAGTTTCGGGTTGACCCGAATGCCATTTATTCATCTTATTCATCTATTCAACCTGACCCTAACCCGTAACATAGGGTTAAGTTTTGGGTTAGGGTCAAATGTTTTCACCCCTATATTGAGGAACATTGAACGACAAGGAATGGCAAGAAACAAACAGCGCCGCGAGGTTGGTTACAATCACAAGATCTGGAACACCAATGAAAGGCGATGTGAGAAAATCAAGGAGCCATGAACGGCGAATCAAGGGAAATGATGAAGCAAAGATGATGAGGCAGATGGGGAGAAGAGAACGGGCATAGAAGAAGAGCGGGCTGGAGGGAGGGCAACTGAGGGCGGTGGCTGTGGAGGGAGGGAAGAAGGGTGTTGCCGAGAAAAGAAGACATGGATGAGATGGAGAATAGGTAGATGAGAGACTTATTTGTTTTCCAAAATAGAAATAATTTTTTTTGTTTGTTATTGTTTAAACACTTTTGTATTGCACATTAGACATTTTTAAATATTTATTTAGACATTTTTTATTCATTGAATCATGTACTTTTATTTAAACACTTCTTTAAATTTTTAGACACTTTTGCATTTTTATTTAAACACTTTTGCATATTTAGTCAGATTTTTCTTAATTATTTCAGACATTTATTTTCTAAAGATAATAAATTGTTCATAAGTTATTCAGTCAAATACTTTTATATATTTCTTAAGACATTTTTTAATATTCAATCAGATACTTCTTCTTATTAGTTTAGACACTTTTTTTGTTATTTTCAAACAGTTATTTTTTGAAGATAATAAATTATTCACAAGTTGTTTCAGACAGTTTTTGTTCAGACATTTTTACATATTTATTTAGAAATTTTTCAATATTTAATCAGACACATATTCTTATAGTTTCAGATACTTTTTTCATTATTTTCCAACAAATATTTTCTAAAGATAACAAATTTTTCACAAGTTGTTTCAGACCTTTTTTGTTTAGACACTTTTACATATTATTTTAGACATTTTTTAATATTCAATCAAATAATTATTGTTATAGTTTGAGGCACTTTTAATTTCATATTATAATAAATTTTTTTATATTACTTTACAAACACTTCCACATACTATATTAAACACATTTACATTTTACTGCAAACACTTTTGTATTTCAAAAGCAACAAGCGATGCAACCCAAAGGCAATGATTGGTGCGATCCAGCAAGCAACAACATTGAGATCTGAAGATGATCGATGAAGCATGATCCGAATGCGAAGGATGGTAAGTGACAACGAGCTCCGAAGGTGAACGGCTGCGAGATCTAGAAACGGATGATGATAGCAAGATCTAAAGGCAGTGATGGTTCATCAGTGGTAATTGTGGTGGTGGCAAACATGGCAACAATAATTGAGTAGGTTTTTCAAAAGTGATGGAGAGTTTTGATATAAGGGCAAATTAGTCAATTTTTTTACTGGTTTGTGGGCTATATATAGGAGAATTATGAATACATTAATATGTCTAATTAGACGTAGGTCTATAGTATAATAATTACTTTTTTTATGGCCCAATCAAAAGGCTTATTGTACTTATTTTCGTTGTGGATATATGCGATTAAGCATTTTGTGAGTGTGACATATTTGGTTGCTTGGAATTGGAGTGGAATAGGACACAAAATAGTGAATTTTTATATAGCAATTTAATCATTTTGATTGCAATGTAACTTCATTGTTATGTATATATATTTTATTCATAGTTGTACAGGCTGTATTGGAGCAAGGAGTTTGACCGTGAATCAATTCTTATGCCAGTTAAATTATCAACTTGTTTGGTGTTTAGTTAAAGGTAGTTAGAAAGTAAAAAAAAAAAACCTTAAGCACATAGATATAAACTAGTTTTATACTCATCTTATGCATAGTTTAATTACATATGTAAATATAAAGATAAATAAATAAATAATCCTAATTTATCAGTTTTCTGATGGTTCTCTATGGGTGTGTCTTAATGGGGTTGTCTCTTTGTGTCCCTGGGATGGTTTCTCTGGTGGAATCACAATAAGGTTGTGCATGAATATCAGTGCTATACCCTGGGCAAGCTAGCAGAGGCTATCAAAGACTGGACATTGTGTTGGGAAAAGTCGGCCTCCTCGTCGACTGCCTCATCTGCACCTTTTTTATCTACACCTTCCTCTGTTCATTGGTATCCTTCTCTTCTTGGCCACATCAAGATTAATGTGGATTTGGCAACATCTTTTTCCCTTTTCTAAAGTTCAGTAAGTATTGTGTTTTATGACTTATTGGCTTTCTTTATCTATATTTTCTATTGCTCTTTTAAATAGTGGAGTGACCATCTTGTGCTAGTGGAAAGCTTTAGCTATTCTATACGGACCGTACGAAGCCAAGGTAAGGGGTTACCAACTCTTTATCATTGAGTCTGACATTAGGAGTTTGGCTAGTTCCTTTGTTTCTTGTTCTTTACTTTTTTAACCAGGCCTATTTGAGTTCTTACTCAAGCTCTCGAGTTGGAAAATGGGCTCAAGCTCTAAAAGGGTAGAGCTTGAGCCTAAAAGAACTTGACCCTATAAGCTCACAGGCCTTACAATGATACCCTGTGTTCATTTCCCAATTCCCATTCAGTTTATTGCACGAGCTTAGCAAACAACTAAACCTTCTTAACCCTTAATCCCTTTTACACCTTAGCCTTTACATGACTAACCCACCCACACTACCAGTCCCACCCACCAGAGGTAAAGGCACGATGACGACGACAACCCATTGATCCCAAATTGTAATCGTCTTTCTCAGTAACACTCTATGATTCATGAACATCTTGTCTTCCTTAACAGGAATATCTTAAGCCCGACATCGTCTCTTTCAAATCCTCATTAGAATTTCCCCCCATGTCACAATTTTCCCAAGTTCCACACTTCACAACCATCTCTAATTTTATCATCTATTTTAAAGCCCTTTCTCTGTCAATGTTAAGGTAAAGCTTATTGCATTAGGTGAAAAATGATCAAAAAGTGTAGTTCGTATTTATAAACCTGTTCCTGATTTTTTTCATGTTTCATTGGCCCTTTTTTTATCTGTGAGTGAGTTTACTATTGTTGCAACTTGAATCATGTTTCCAACTTGTCTTAAGGAATAAGATGGCTTATTTGTGAAGTTTATGAAATCAAGGTAAAAAGGTAAATAATTAGAAAGTTTGGGATGAGATATATAATTTTCCCTTCTTTTGTTGTCTCTGTCAAAAATTACAGATTTGGTCCTTATCTTTCATCCAAGTTATAATTATGAGACTAAAGATTTGTATGTGTCATTTGAGCTTAGCAAGCTTTGGGTATAGCACTTAAGCCTTTGGGTAACCCCAAATTTGGGCTCGAGTAATTTAAACTTAAGCTCGGGCGATACCGAACAAAAAAAGGGTTGAACTTAAGCCTAGTGGGCTCAAACTCAATCTAGCCCATTTTTACCCTTACTGCATACTCTGTTATCTGTATAAAGCGATTTTCGGTTGTTGGCCTCATTCATACCTTCAGTAGTTGGACTGTTCACTTTTTATTTAATTGAATGATCCATCTTTATCTAAAAAAATAATAATAATTCTAGTTATCAAATAAAAGTATAGGTTAAGAGCCTATGCATGTCTTTGTTAGAATAGCAAAATTGGAATGACAATCCAACTAGTTGAACTGAGAACCAAAAGTTTGATCATTTCTCATCCAAGTTTAATTCTTACAAAAGTGATTTTATTTTATAAAATTATTTAACTTAGGAATTCTAATAGCAATGAATTTCTGTTGTAGAGGATTGATAATCCAATTAAAGTGGGAAATACTGAAAATGAACTACTTCAACAAAATATGAGTTAATAATTTTAATGCAGTTCAACTAGGTAAATATAGCTCAATAATGAGCCAGGATTCCTAATATCTTCATGAAAAATAATAAGCCAAGATTCTCTCTAGAATTTGGAATTTCAAATGAGATTTGATGCAAAAGTCCTTTTTACTATTGAGAAAAGATCTTTCAACATTTGTATTGAATGAGGGATAGGTGAAAATGTGATAAGGATTACAGAGAATTCAAAATGTGCATTGGTTTTAGGTTCAGAGAGGCTGTACAAAATGGTGAAGTTTCAGACAAGTTTGCAGCAGATTCAGCAACTGAAAGTCATTTGAAAGTAATTGTGCAAGAGATTGGGAAAGGAGGTTTCCAAGGGGGTGGCTTGGAATCGGAGTCCAACACGAATACTGCTAGGAGCTTTGTAAATTGGCGGTGTTACAGTGGAGAAAACTTTTTAGTGGCAAACTCGATGGAAATGTTTCAATTTCAAACAAGTTGTGAATGTTTCTATTTCATTTTAAATTAATTGTGAATGTTTTCTCCACTCCAAACTAGTTGTCCAGTGCTGGGTGGGACAAAGTGAACTCGATGGGAGTTGCGGCTAATAACAATTAGGTAGACCAAGGGTTCCAAGAGACGGCGGCAGCTAGTCTCTCACCAAGCTAGGACGGCAGTGTAAGGTCTAAGGCTAGGGGTTGCTAGAAATCAGTTAGGTGTGGGCTAGGCACAAAACAACTTTAGGCCTAAATTTTCAAAAAATTCTACTAAATTGGTTATTGGAGCTATAAATGGGTTCTTTTGGTTAAGAAATGTGGTAAATGGTATAAGTGATTTAGCAATAAGGGAAGCAAATAATAAAAATAAATCTTGTATGGGTACAAAAAATATTATGGATATAACAGCAGTTGGGGAAAATAGTAGTAATAAAGATGACTCATATTTAATTTTTCCTGGAGTCTCATCCAATATAAAGGGTATGGATAATTAGGGGATGAATGATTTTGTGAATTTTAATTGGCCTTCAAAATTTTTAGAAACGAAGATGGTGGATCTTTAAGTTGTGGCAAGGAGAATATTGAAAATTTAGGATTTTCCAATTTTTCTGTGGCATCTCTTAATGGATGTGATGAATTGGCATTAGGTATTCTAGATAATCTTGATAAGTCTAAATGGCAGTAAAAAATACATAAAAGGATGGGATCAAAGCCAAAAGGGTCATCATTAAGTGTGAATTGAAAAGATTGGCATGCAGAATTAAAGATTAGATGTTTTGTTAACATTGCATCTTGGGTCTTGGGTGTTTGTACCTTTAGGTGCCAAAGTGTGTACTTTTTGGGTGTTTATAGGGATGTTTGTTTGTTAGGTAAGGGAGAGTTGTTAGAGATTTTCGGGCATTTTATTTCAAGGATTATTTGGTGTTTAGGAATTTGGTTATGCACTTTTTTTGTGGGAGCTTTGGGTTTTGTTTCAGAATCTTTTCTAGAATTGGGATGTAACATTTATTTTATTTTAATAATATTATTTTTTTTCATTCAAAAAATAAAGACTATATCAAATTTTTTGGGTAAAAAAAGTGCAAATGTGTTGGGTTTATTGGCTCAAATTTAAGAAGGTTAAGAATTTTGATTTTGTTTAAGACTTGGCTTTAAATTTTCTTTTCATTTCGGATTTAATTTTCTTATTTTGATATGGTTTGGGTTATGTATAGCCTATACAAAGGCATGTTGTGGTAGGATTTTGAGTATGAAGAAAAATTCAATGTGGTGAAGAAGCCAAATGTGAGGGTTTTAAGAAGGAAGGAGATGGAGGCCGGAAAGGGGTAAGACGAAAACCTTTTTATGATTCTTATATCTTGTAATTGTTTTGAAGAGGCAAGATATTGGGATTATCAGTGGTATATAGAGGATCCATAGGCTAACATGAGCACTAAGAGTATACCTCTACTGTAATCTCTATATTTTGTTTGAGTGAATTTCTCTCATCTATGGATGTAGGTTAGTTAAAAGTTAAACCACGTTAAATTCGTATGTGTTTGTTTAATCATGTTTGTTATTCCGCTGAGCGTGATGAGTGATTAGAAATTTTTTCCTAACAAGTAGTATCAGAGCTTATAATTTAGTCTTGGTATGGTGGACCGTGTAGTGCATTCTAGCATAGTGGAGCGTTTGGATTATTTGGTTGAGTCTTAGAGAATCGTCCTAGGATTTTGATAGTGGTTGCAATGTGGTACTAATGGCTTAATACAAGTTTGAAGATCGTAGATTTTGCTCATGTATGTTGATACTTGTGATGTTCAGTTCGTAGTCATTTCTGTTCATTGTTGTTTGTGTCTTGGTGGTATTTTTCATTCGTAGTCATGTTCGTGTTATTCATAGTCATTTGCATCCGTTGCTCTGTTCATGTTTTGGTAATGTTCATGATGTTCGTATCCGTGATCATGATCGTGTGTTTGTGATGCTCATGTTCATAATTAAGAATTTGAGTCAAAGTGGAGATTATTGGGTTTATTGGCCTAAATTCAAGAATGTTAAAGATTTTGATTTTGTTTAGGATTTGGTTTTAGTTTTTATTTTTGTTTAGGATTAAATTTTTCTATTTTAATATGGTTTGGGTTGTGTGCAGTCTATAAAAATGCATGTTGTGATTGGATTTTGAGTATGAGAGAAAAACTAATGTGATAAAAAGGTAAGATGTGAGGGTTTCAAGAGGGATAAAAAGTCCAGAGGCCAAAGAGGGCTAGGACGATATGCTTTTTGTAATTTTCATATATTGTTATTATTATGAAAAGATAAATGTATAGGGGATTCATAGACCATGTGAGCACTAAGGACATACCTCTACTGTAATCTCTATATTTTGTTTGAATGGATTTCTCTCATCTGTGGATGTAGGCTAGTTAAGAACTAAACCACATTAATTTCATGTGTGTTTGCTTGATTGTGATTGTTGTTTCATTGTGTGTGATGGGTGGTTGGGAATTTTTTTTCCCAACAAAATGTTTAGGTAATGCTTAATTAAATGTACACGTATACTCTGATGAGCCTTTAAATTAGGATAAACTATGAATTCACCTACAAATTTCATAATGCAAATTTTACTAATGGTAAAATCATGGTAAAATGAAGTATATATATGAGATTAAATATATTCAAATAGGTTAAAGTTTTAACTGTAATTTTGATCAAATGGTCATGTCACTCTTCATTACTATTGGAATCAACTTTATAAATGTAATATAACTATCATGCTTGATGAAATTGTCTTCCTACTAGCAAAACAGGAAAAAACAAAAAGAGGAAGGGAGAGGGGGAAAGAAAGAGAGACTATGATGCATATAAAATTAATTGGCTGAATATTCAAGTATGACTTATAGGTTATCTATTTATTCAGTCTCATGAAATTTGTATTCATGTCGGTTAAGCTCAATGGATTATGTAGCCTAAGCCCAACTCTAATATACTTTTTTTCCGTCTGAAGTAACAAATAGGGTTCGTACTTATAACTAGTGGTGTAAGTTTTAAGTTTCGAGGTTTATGTTCAAACCCCATTTTTTTTAAACCCATAAAAATCTGCCATTTGTTTAGCCCAAACTAGAATTGAAATAGTTTTCTAACCCCTGCAAACCCTAACCCGAAAAATATCGTCGAAAAATATCGTGTTAGGGTAAGGTTTGGGTCGGTTCAACCCGACACCCACCGCCACTACTGTTATCCTCCACTTCTTTGTCTTCACTTCCCCTTCACCATCTCCTTGTTAATTGACAACAATTTGAAACAAGACAATGGATGATGATGAACTAGAGGATGATGAAGATGAACTAGAGAATGGTGACAACAAACCAGAGGATGAAGGTCACTAAAAGGGCAAGGCAGGGGAGTGCGGGGCAAGCGAAAGGCAATAAGGGTGGGTGAAAGAGCGACTAGTGAGGCTAAGAAAGTGGTGAGGTTTGAGAGAAAATGACGATCTATGTGAGTGACAAAGAAGGTTATGTGACCCTGGAGGTTAGGGTTAGGATCGATAATTTTGTAGGTTAGGTTGGGCTTAGGTAGTGGGCCTTAAATTTCAAGGTAAAATCAAGTTGATTCACGTTTGACCCAAACTAACCCATTTTTTGTGACTCTGAATCAAACGGGTTCGGGTTAACGTAAATCCTACTTATTTCATCAACTGACATGATCCTAACATGACATATAGGTCTAGTTCCATGTTAAGGTCAAATGCTTTCACCTCTAATTATATATTCTATTAAAAATAAAATTCCAGCTCCACTACTGTATAATTTTTTTTTTTATTGATGATAATATAATTGATCCAACTATTGGATTGAATCTTCTAATTATACACATGGTTTATGAATTCTACAATTTAATTAGATTTTTAAAATTTATATTCTCCAATCAAATGAAAATGTTAGAGATTTCTAATGTTCTTAATGTCCACATTAAACTAAATAATTCAATACATATGAAATGAAGAGAGTAATAAATTATTAAAAATTACATAAAGTTCAATATCTACACGAAACAAAATAGTTCAATCTCTACACCAAACTATGACTTCCATGTTTAGTAAAATATGAGGTGTATGGAAACCGCACATTACAGTGGTTCATATGATCATTAAATAAATTTGTGGAAAGACATAAAGACTTAATATAACAAAAAAATATGCTTTCAATTTTCAGTTCTTTTAATTTTGGAATAAAATAATGTTTATACCTTGCTAGGTGGAGACTAGAGTAAAAAAAACTATTACCAGAAACATAAGAAAAACAAATTATGGTTATTAATATTTTTCTTTAGAAGACAATAAAAAAATAGATAAAAAAATTAGAGACTAAGAAAATAAATGGGGAGGTTTGGTACACGCACATTGTAGTAGATATTTTTTTATAATAAATTTTTATAATAATAGTGCAACACAAAATAAGTTACATGCTTCAAAATAATGCATATTTGGCCTGTTAATTAAAAAAATTTTAATAAAAATTTTCATCTCCTATTAACGCAAAATCTAATTTTTAATATCAAAGAAAAATTTATCTAGAAAAATTTACCCTCAAATCTAACAAATTTGGACCAAATTGCTTTATTAAACTACAAAGCTTGAAATAAATAATTGATGCCACAAATCTTAATAATTAATAATGTAAGAATAATGATACAAATAATGATTAAAGCTTCATTTTAGAAAACAACAATAAATAAAATCAATAAAAAAAATTTAGGATCAAGACAAAAAAAATGAAAAACTTTAGGCATTAAAGATTTAATAATTGACTTAATGAAGATAAAAAATGATTTAACTAATAAATAAATAAATTTTAACTAAAACATAAACAAATTATAGTTATCAATGTCTTACTTTAGAAAATAATACATAAAAATAACAAACAGAAAAAATTGGGAGTCGAGAGAACAAATAGAAGATTTAATTAAATAGTTATAAAATTTTGAGACTAAAATGTAACACGGATGTAACTCAGGTCCAAAAAAGAAAAAAAATTAGAAAGTTAGGGAATAAAATCGCATTTTAACCGAAAAAAATGTTAGACCGATGAAAAACGGAAAAATTGCAACCTAGGCCCTCACAAAAGCAAGTGCCTTACAAAATGAGATAAAACTCAAAAAAGAGCAAATCGTATAATAAAAAAAGCAAAAAAAAAAAAAAATTTGCTGGACCATGGCCCAAAACCAACTTGACTCAATCAGCCCAAAAATGAGTTACTGTTCATCCAACAGTACCAATATTGATATTTAGAATATAATAGTAATTTTTACCATATTACCTTTTAAACTATCATTTGAATATCTACCCTTTTCAATTCTATTGATTTACACAAACTTTTTTCATTTACTCAATCTCAGTATCGACCAAATAATTTAATAGATGTGAAATGACGAGAATAATAAATTATGAAAAACTTACAATTACCCCCCCTGAGATTTGCTCTTACCTATAGTTTGCCTCATTTGTTTTTAAAAACATACACTTTTTTCCCCTATTTCTTTTATACAATTCGATAACAACTTCTAAAATTGTTAATTAACTATGCAATAGTCATTTTTCAGTAATTTCAACCTCTTCAATATTTTTTTATAGTTAATAGATATTGTAAATTATTAATTTTTTCTTTCTATAAATGTATTTTTCTTTCTATAAATGCATATCAATATTTTTTAAAGGTCTATTAGTTATGAAAAATAAAAGGCCGAAATGCACATATGGTCCTCCAACTTGGCAAACTCGAGCGAGTTAATCCTTTTTGTTTGACTCGGTGCGAGTTAGTCCTCTAACTTTTCACATTAAGCATGTTAGTCCCTCAACTTGGCTAAACTAAACAAATTGGTCTTATGTGTAACAGAAAGTGTCAGATGTTCAACCCGTGACTTATGCCGTCCTCATCGCTCTGTCATCTCTTCTCGCCCTCATCCGGTCATCTCTCATCTCTCATCTCTCCTTTCTCCTCGCCCTCTCTCCTCCATCGTCGCCCTCTCGCTTCCCCCATCCCTCCTCTCTTATCTCTCATCTCTTATTGCCCTCTCTCATCCCTCATCGCCCGCCCGCTTCCTTCATCCCTCCTTGTCTGCCCGCCTCCCCAATCTCGCCTCATCTGCCGCCCTCATCTGCAGTGCTTGTCCACCCCGCCGTCATATCACCCGATGCTTGCCATTTCCTCACTCACCTTGCTCGCCCAGCCATCGTCTCACCCAATGCCTATTGTCCTTCTCACACTCCTCGTCTCACCAAGTGTTAGAAGTGGAATGGCGACATTGTTCCAGATTCGACAATGATAAGGCCGAATTCGACGAAGACGGGGCGGGATTCATGAAAATGGGGCTGGATTCAACAAAGATGGGGCCGGATGCACGGAGATGGGGTGGATTCGATGGAGATTGCCGGCGGATTGTGACGAGGCGAAGAGAGACAGCGACGACGAAACAAGGGTAGAAGGAAAACGGAGATACGACAGATGCCCCACGCCACATCAGCAAAAATTGTAACACCGTCTAACCTGCCATCCATTTTGGACTAACTCGCTAACTTTTTCAAAGTTGAGGGACTGACATGTACTGAGTCAAAGTTAAAGGACTAACTCGTTAGAGTTGACAAAGTTAAGGGACTATATGCGCATTTTGGCCAAAATAAAAATAAAAAATTTTGAAATTACTGAAACATGAATATTAGTCAGTTTAAATTACGGTTTCAGAATTTATTGTCAGATACTGTAAAGGAAAGAAGAGATAAAGTGTAGGTTTCTGAAAATAGATAGAGCAAAGTATAAGTTAGACCAAATCACAGATAGGTTTTTGTAATTTTCCCATAAATTATTAAAAATTACATAAAATTGATAAAAAAAACATTGCTCTCAAACATTCATTTGGACATAAGACTAACTAAGAAAGGAAACTTAAAATTATCCCTTGAGTTTTTCCCTAACCTACAGTTTGTCTCCTCAATTTTTGAAAACATACACTTTGTCTCCTAATTTTTTTTACATTGTCCGATAATAACTTTTGAAACTACATTTAAACAAGACGATAGTCATCTTATAATAATTTTGATCTCTTTAATATTTTTTTATAGTTAATAAATATTTTAAATTATCAATTTTTCCTTTCTGTATATACATTTTCCTATCTGTAAATGTATATCAGTATTTTTTAAAGATCAGTTAGGTATGAAAAAAATATAAAATCTTGAAATTAATGGAACATAATTATCATATAATTTAAATTAGGGTTTCAAAAGTTGTTGTCCGATACTATACAGGAAGCATGAGATAAAGTGTAGGTTAAACCAAACCACTGGGGGGTTTTTATAATTTTTCCAACTAAAAATGTATATGTCAGATTAATTATATCACAAGGAAAAAAGCTCAAAAATAACATTTCTCTGTTTCATTGAGAAGACTTGCTACATTAACGGTAATTTGTAAAGTTTATATGTTTGATCCATAGTTTTATCAATTTTTCAATGAAGATATTCAAAGAGCGAAAAGGCATAATTTTAAAAGTTTGGTGGCGCACTCCCAAGAAACCATCATCATCGAGCAGCGTAGAAGCACTTTGGAGCGTGCTAACAATCTAAGCAACCAGATGGGACATTTGTGAACTTGATGACATACAACCACACACAGCTTAAAGAACCGGAGAACAATCGGGTAAAATAGCAATAAAATATATTCCATGAGTTATTGCAACCTGTTAAGCTTCCTTAAAGGAAAAAACGCATTCTAGAATAAGAGTGTTAATTTTCATTCAAACCCAAATTTAAGCAGGGGCGAATCTAGAGCTTTTATAAAGGAGGGGTCAAAACAATTTTTTCGTAAACTATGATCTTTATAAGGGCATTTGACCAATTTTAAGAAAGGTTCAAAATGCATTGACCTTTATTTTTTTTTAAAAAAATATAAGTATTTTATAATTTTAGAAGGGCTCTTAGCTTCTACTACCCTTCTTTTAGTTCTGCTCCTGAATTTAAAGCTCAAATATTACTTGAGTATCTTCCCCTGCACCATTAACTACAAAGATTTACAAACAATAAGCTAGTTGAGCAGGGCTATTGTTGCCTAGGTGTGGCATAGAGGATTTGAGGGGTTAAAATAGAACAATGGGTGTTTGATTTGGTAGTCTCTTTGGAAGGCCATTTGTTGGATAAGGTCATTTCTTCTTGGTATTATGGAGGGATAATTACAATTTGTTCTCCGAGGTTTAAATGAAATTACACTTTGCTTTTTTTGTTTTAGAAATATAGACTTTGCCCCATGCCTTTTTAATACAGTTCGACAGTAATTTCTAAAATCATAATTTAGACATTACAGTAGCAATCTTCCAGTAATTTCAATATGCATTATTTTTTTATAGTTAATAGATATTTTAAATTATCAGTTTTTCTTTTTGTATTTCTTTCAGTTTTTAAAATATATTTTTTAAATATCAATTAATTTTAAAAAATATTATCCATAATAAATTTGCTTGAAAATGACAGCCGTACATTTTAAATTAAAATTTTAAAAATTGTTGTTGGATTGTATTAAAAAGGTAGGGATAAAGTGTATTTTTTTAAATAGAAATGGTAAAGTGTAATTTTATATAAATCTTAGGAGGTAAATTGTAATTAACCGTATTATTAATTAGAGATGGAATTGAGCATTGCAAAAAATAAATATATCTTTTTCCCATCAACAAAGTGACGTAGAAAACAATCAACTCGGGCTTGGTCCCAGGTTCGGAACCCTCCCTTGCTTGCATTGTACTCCCTCCGTCCCAAAAGTTTTGCTCCATTTGTTTTTTGCAATTAATCTATGATTTTTTATTTTCAACATTTTAATATATGAATACAAAATCTTTATATATGAATGATAATTCAAAATATGTAGTTTCTAAATATATTTTTTTATTTTTTTTAACAAATAATAATATGAATAAAATTGAGTCAAAATATAATAAAAAGTCAAATATATCAAAATTTATGGAACAGATGGAGTAATTGACAAGCCTCTAGGTAGCCGGATATAGCCCGATGCCCCCCAAGTTCATTCGGTCATGATATCTAGAGCCTACTTATGGTTCTTAGCAAAAGTGAATTCCAGCATCCAAGACGCCCAATATTCCTTTACTTGTTTAGTGTAGGATTATATTGAGTATTAACCCTAACTACGAGAAGAATTATGCTCCCTTTTCCTTAAAAAGAAAAAAAAAAGAATTATATTCCTCTTTCGTCCCAAATTTATTATTATTTTTATTTAGGATACCTCAAAATTATTATTCAATTTCTTAAAATGGTACTATCTTTTCAAGATTCTTGCTTGCGGGGGTCCAAATAAATATGAGAGCAAGAAAAAGTCTATGGTTGTACCATAAATCATGGTTTTTTAATTCGTACCGTACCATCTCTGTAAAAAAAATATAATTTTTTATTTTTAAATTTTTTTTATTATTTTAGGATAAATATATTATAAGTATGTGTAATTGGTTAGTTTTATAACAAATATTTACTATTATTTACAAGAAAATTTTTACTTTTATTTTTTTCATTCCTTAAAAATTATGATTTTAATACATACAATGAAATATTTATATAAAAAACTCTTAATTAATCTACATATATATAATATGCACTTTACACTCTTACAATATCAAATTTTAATATATTCTATGCATTAATATGTTAGATATATATACATGTCTGTGTGTGTGTCTACATAGTGAAAATATTTAAAATCCGTACTTCTAAAATAATATGATACAATATCGATATATTTACAATTAGAAAAACGACACACTGTCCAATTCGAAATTTAAAACGTTGGTATAAACACTTAAAGACAACTTCTTAAAATTTGTTTGTTCTGAAATGGTACAAAATTGGGAGAGAGGGAAAAGTTGCAAGGATACAAAAATTGGGGGAAAGGACAATACAGCATCACGGACGGTGATAATGAAAGGCACATCATGCACCCTCCAATTCAAACACGTGACTTCAAGTGCCTAGATCAGACAGTGCACAAATCCCTTTCATAATTATCACCATCCGGTCCATTCTTTGCCATTTAATTTTTCATTGGAAGATGCCTAACCTTCACGTGTTGTTATATGCCAGATGGGTGCATGGGCCTCATTAATTTTAGGGGATATCTGGTGATGTGATGTCTATAGTCATTATTTTTTAATTTTATTGCCCTTTATTTTTATCTAGAATGATGTCATTTGATAGAAATATTCTATTTGCCAACTAAGCGTACAAATAATGCTCTTTTAGATTTAAGTTATTTATAATTTTTCCCTTCCTAGCTTAAAAAAGGCAAAATTAATAAAATATGTATTTTTCACAAAAAAAAAAAGTTTTAGAATATTCTTTGACTTCTTGAATTGATCTAAGTTCCTGAGAAACAATCCTTATAAAAATAAGTACCTGCATTCATTTTTTTAAAAAGTTCTCATTTAATTGACAAGTCTCCAAAAAAAAAAACAGTTATGATTGACAATGTAATTGGGCTTCACTCCAAAACGTATCACACTTCTATATTTTATTCATATGGCTTCTCATTAATCGAATCGGGCTATGATCTATGTATTACGAGATCCAACTGTATTTCAAGTGGTCTGGTGTTATTTTGTTAGTTTAAATTGGTTTAGTGTTCCTTCTGGCCCGTTAAGCCTGAAAAAGCAAATGCCGAAATGAAATAAAGCCCACCTCTCTCTCTCTCTCTCTCTCTCTCTCTCTCTCTCTCATACACGGACTCATAAAAAAGGACAGACAACAATAGAATGAGAAAAACTATATAGACTTTTATGAAAGTAAAAATTGTAAATGTCCAAATTTTGCAGGATATTTGTAGGCCCAAATACAACCAAGAAGGAGGTAAATTGGTTTAATTCCAAAAATCATCAAAAATAAGTTTTTAATCTCTTATATCAAAATGCAATTTAGGAAGCTCAAATAAACTTATTCTAACCAGAAAATGACTACCACAATTATCCTAAATTTTACTTTAAAAGCTTGCTTTAAAGTGTTTTTGAAAACAAACAATTTTAACTAGTGAATGAAGACAAATCACTAAACAATAATCAAGCAAGTAGAAGGTGAAAAGTTTGCACACAATGATTTTTATAAAGATTCGGTATCTTCTCTTGAGAGCATACTCCTCTTCTAAAGTTTAATATTTTAGAGTTTTCTTCTCCACTACGAATCACAAGAGTACATACTCATTTGGTAGTTCTCTCTACCACAACTACTTATCAATTTTCCTAGAGGCTAATTAGAAACCTCACCAACACACTTTCCCTCACTAGTTTTCCTATAGGCTAATCATAAACCTCACCAACTCAATCTCATCAAATGGTGTTTACAAGGTTACAAGGTGGTAAGAACAATAAAAGCTCTCAAAGTTAGATAAGCAAATGATAGCTCAATCTCTTGGCATTTCTCAAACTCAAGCTCTTTGAAGATGAAATCTCTTTTCTAGTTGCCAAGAGTTCTTTCCAAAGTATTTCCCTATGTTTTTATACTCATTTGGGAGCCAAATAGATGTTGAAATCCTGTTGGAGTTGTTTGGAAAAGCTCCTGAAAAACTGGTGACCATAATGTACTCTGTTTTTTATGCAAGAAAAGGCTGCAGATTTCATGTTAAGTTCCAGGTTTAACACATTAAACTCGATTTTTTCATCTAATGATAAAAAATAACTAGAAACAGGTCATTAAATACTCTGTAAGAGTGTCTAGATGGCGTTCTGATATCTCAAAAATAGATAACAGCTTCAGACTTCAAATTAAAGGCTTTTAATGCATTAAAACATAAACCTAGGAGTTGGGAAGACTTAGGTGATAAAAAAACTTGTTAAATTGTTTTTTTAATAGATTAAACACAAAACAACTTAGAAAAACTTGTCATTTGGAAATCAAACTTGATTCAAACCCCAACATATTTTGATAACCTACTAACTTCTCTTAAAAAACAAATATCCTCAATAAACTTAAAACATATTTTTTTGAAATAATACTTGAAATTCTTGAAAATCAAGCACAACTTTAACAAATCTATTTTGCCCCAATAAAATGATATTAAGCACACTAAAACAATACATTTATCATTATCAAAATTAAATATTTTCTTAGAACAAATCCAACAAAAATTTGTGTTATAAAAAAGTGTAATGTAGAAACATAATTACAAAATTTTTGTATAAGAGATTATCAATGGACTTCGGGCTATTCAGTGAGCTTCTCCGTGATTCTACACCCAAACTTGTATTTTCTTGCACTTAGCTTAACTGATAGAAGTGCATGAATCCTAACTTTAAATTAGGGGTCAGGCCTTAAAAGTTATATAAAGCGCGTGTTAATTGAAAACTCCAGGCAATTTATGTCATGTATGTTTACAGCTTCACCTTCACCTTGATAAAAATAGTAGAACTATTTGTTTCTCATATTCAAACAGATAAATTGAGCCTTTCGTAACTAGAATGTTAAAAGTAAAAGGGGGAAATCTCAATGAAAAAATAATTTTTTCAACTGATTTTTTTGTTTTCAAAATCAGTTATATAAAGCTACAGAGTAGATAGAAATATCTATATTTTAAGGAGAAAATGCCTAAAAAGTATTTGAGACCCTAAAAGGAAACAAACACCTAATTCATTTTAACTTTAGTCAATTGACTACAAAATGACTTATTTTTATTTTTACATCTTTTTTACTTGAAACTAATTTTAATTAAAAGTCAATATTATGTAGCTACAATAATCAATTGAAAATAAAATTTTTATAATCTTACTAAATTTTTATGAATTTTTCTAGTTTCAAGCCTTAAAAAAGAAAAATTCATAAAAATTTAACAACATCCTAAAAATTTATTTTCAAATTGATTATTACATCTACATAAAATTGAATTTTAAATGAAATTAATTTTAAGTAAAAAATATATAAAAATAAAAAAAATTAGTTAACTTTAAACAAAATGAATTGTTCAATACCTAGTGTATTTTGTGGATTGAGAGAGAAAAGAGAGGATCCGCTACGACTACGAGTTCGGTATCCCAATACTTTTACCGTTCTTCGCTGTGCGGAGAAAACGGAAAACTAACTGGGAAACAATTGTACTATTACTGCACGTGAAAAGTAAAAAGGGTACCGGAAACGATGAAATTAGCAAGGGTATGAAATATGCATTTTAAGATTCAAGAAGAAGACACGCTTTGTTGCCTCTAGATACATAAATTTTATGTCAACTAAACCGCACAAAAACTAGAGCTCACAAACATTCATCAAAAATAAATAAATAAATAAAACTCAGCAACTCAATCGATTATTTGTTGGAAATTCCGCCACTTTTTTGACAGATCTTACTCGCCCAAAATTAAGGGTAAGTATGGGCTTTGTAAATTCCAAATTCAACCTAAATTGTTTTTATTAGGCTGAGTTGAGTTAGATAAAAATATAGTATGGTTAATGGGTTGGTTACATATCCAGGAGAACCATCGATTTTTTTGTTAGTCCTGATTCCATATGGGACATGTACATTTAAAGGTGGATTAAGTTGTATATTATTTTAAATTAGTTATGGATGCAATTTTATTAGATTATAAAATTATTATTTATTATATCTATATAATATGAACCAAACTAGAACCTAAGAATTAGAACCACAAAAACTAGACCTATAGTTCTAGTTGTATTTAGTTTTCAGTTCCCAGGTTGGGTAGTATTTCTTTTAACCATCAACAATTCAGATTAATTCAATTTCACTAGAAAACCGAACTAACTAAACCCATGCTCACCTATACGAAAAAAATTACAGCCATTTAATTAGCAAGAACTAGTGGTGGGCAGTGTGTCGGCCTAGCCAAGCCTAGGTGTGGTGGGCTTGGCCTAGGCAAGGTTTAGACCCAGGCCTAGGTATAAATGGTGCTAGTTTGGGCTGAGTCAGGTATTTTTTTTTGTTTTAAAAAAATTATAATTAAATTATAAAAAAATATTGGAAAAAATGTGCATATGTATTTATTTTATAAAAAAACACTACCATCACTATGGATTTTATTATTGAAAACCATAATAACACTTACAACAATTGGAATGTGCCTCACATGAGATAATAACAAAACGTTCCAAAGAAAAACAAACATAAAAAGAAGAATCAACCTAGGATCTATACTTAACAGTAGATTCAAGAATCAACCTAGGATCTATACTTGACAGCAAATTCGAGAATCAACCTAGGATCTATACTTGATAGCAGATTCAAATTGAGTACAAACTAATAGTGAAAATGAAAAACCAAAAAAAAAAAAAATCCATTTCTCGTCCTTCATTAACACCTCATCATCAAGACTATTAGGGGGTTGATGTTGCTTTCGTTTAATAGCAAAATCCCAATCATGATTTCTAGTTCGATACAGGCTTGGGCCAGCCTCTAGGTTAGGCCAAGCTAAGTTTTCACGCCCTATCTCTAGGTCCATGTTCATCTTGCCTCTAACCGAGCTAGGCCGAATTAGGCTTTGACTAGACCATGCCTAGGTTTGACTCGGTTTGGGCCGATTCAACTTGGCCCAATGCCCACCTCTAGCATATAGCGCCACCTACTATAAATGGAATGGATGACAAATTGTTAAGTTAGTTTGGCCTTAACCAATTTTACCTAGCTCTAGTTAGGGATGACAGTTAGGTGGGCGAAATCCATAACCCATAAATATCTACCCATGACAGATGAGTAAACAAGTAAAAATACTTGCAGTAAGGCGTACATGGGTAGCAAACTAAGCCCATCTAGTAGGTACGGGTGGGTGGCAAGCAAGAGGTATCCACATGGGTAAATCCACCTCACCTACCCATAAAATCCACCAGTATGAGTTTCCTAATTATTAATTATAATAGGATGCAACACCAACACTTAACTAATATTTTATACTAATTCTCATAGAATATTTTATTGTTTGTATATTATTATTATGTTATATTATATGTGGACAATTACTTTGTATTTATATTTTATATTTTATTTTTATGAAAATAAAAAAACATAGTTTAAACCACGGGTAAGGATTAACCGTAGGCTGTGGGCACAAGTGAGATTTTTCATTTATTTGCAAAATATCTATGATGTCATGAGTATAAAAAAAACTGCAAGTATAGATAATGAATAGAGGGTATCTGCACCCGATCAACCCCGTTACCATCCTTAGCTCTAATGGACAATTCTGGCATATGTTAATGTGTTGAGTAGAGTAGTTATTATGTAAGCCTGCGTTAAATTCTAAGACAGGGTTTTTAGTTTTTTTGTTTTTACAAAGAAGTGCCTAAAATTTCAAAACGTTCACCAAATCAACAAAAATGGCTCTAATACCAAAATGCCCAAGTACTTTAAAACACAACACACAACATAGATAAAAGCATAGATTATGCACACATATAAACTGGAAATTACACACACGTAACTTATTAACTTAAAATACAAACTTACAGATAACTAGTGAAAACTAGTTTACTACACAATAATGAAGAACAGTGAGATAATTATAAATTTTGTTTGTTGAAAAAGGAGACTGAGCTTCAACAACACCAACACCACTTTAGTACAGGTACGAGCACACAGCTTAAACACTAAACAATAAAATGCAAACTCTAGAGGGAATGAGAAAGGCGTCCAGCACATAGACTACAAGAAAGAGAAAGAGATGATATTTTTTCATATTTCCTAACTCTGAAAGAAGGCTTCCTTAAATAGACAGAAATCCTTGGCCTTGATGATAAGGCTTAGCCATTCTTCGCCAATCAGAGAAAAGGAGAATCTAGGACCATTGGATAGTAGTTGGATAGTGCTCCATCATGTTGGTGGATGTCGTCATTCTAAGCAACTGGCTGGCTGCTTTATTTCTTTGTTGGTTTCTGCCGCACTATCTTTCATTTTGCAACAATCAAGGCTTCTTATCAAAGATGCCTTTACTAGGACCTTGCTAAGTTATTCTTGTCGGATGAGGATCCTATGTTCTCTTGGCCTTTCTGAGACAATTGCTTTTGGGTAGACTTTAGGATTCTTTCTTTTATTACATAGATAAGAATTTGGCTATCTTTAAATTGTCCTTTTGATAAAACTGATTAAGCATGACATCCAAAAAATCCTTATTTGGGTTTTTTTTCTTCATCAATTATATTAATTTTATCAAATTTGATATTCTCGAGTAAATACTGGTTAAGGATATATTTATCCCACCATTTTGTTTCCTAAATTCGTTCCGGGCAAGGAGTAAAGTGGGTGTCATAATCCACTTCTTATTTTCTATAGTGTCATTGAAGGATCCAAGGAATATATTTCATGACTACAAAAAAGAAATCAGGGAATGACACCTTTTGATCTTTCTGGAGAAATTATTCGTGGAACATGTAGAATCTTTTAAAGGACTTCATCACTTATTCTAGGAAAGAGTCTCTGAATAAACCTTTTTCAAAGTATAAGTTATAAAACCAGTTTTGGAATTTCCTTTACTTTGGCATTGAATAAAATAATCCATGAATATTGATGACCTTTGTTTTGAATATGGAAGACTTTTTCCCAAACCTTTATATAGTCCCAATATAAGAATAACAAATTCTCATATTTTCCTCAGGTCAAGATTCTTCTTTTTTCAGATGGAACTCTACATTTCTCAAATGTCCAGACTTTTAATATTTTAAATGAGGAAATTCCTAATTCTGAAATATATTTTTCTAAAGGTTTTTTGTCATCACTTTTAGGATTAATGGTGATATTAGTTCTCTTGGGTTTATATTATATTTCAACAGAACCTATTTCTTGAAGTATTAGTTTAAAGAATAGAGGCTTCTTGAGTGGCTAGAATTACCATTGAGGACTTTAAGATCAGGCCAGTATTTTTCTGTCAGTTCTATGACTGAAAGATTTTCAAAATCTGTCTTCTGGGAAAATTAAGCATTTCCTTTCTATTTCTTGGAATACAATTGGTATGCCTAAACCGTGCATGAAAATTTTTTGAGGTTTTGGTGGGCTTAGAGAAATATTCTTTTGCTTAATTTCTTGGGAATTTCTTTGGAAATTCCTATATGCTCTTCTTTCTTGGGAGGGCAATGGTTCATCATTATCAAGCCAAAAATCTATTTTCTTGGAAGGTTCTCCCTTAGATTTTAGCTTTTTCTGAATTAATTCTTGATAGAGATTTCCTCCTTTTTTAAGATTTTTCAACTGGAAATGATTCTGAGCTAAGAAGCTCTGGTTAACTCTGCATCAATTTCCAGACAGCTTTTTATTTCCATTATGTCTTCCTTAGATTCTTGACAGAGAATAACTTTGTTTTTCTTATTCAAATTCGTTGTTATCTTTTCTTCTCTGCAAAAATTCTTTGGTTAATAAATTAGGTAGAGAATTAGTTTCACTTGCAATGTACTTAATATCAAAATCAAAAGTAGATAAAATGACTTGTCAACAAGCAAAAATTTGCTTAGAAACTAAATTCTTAACATCTTTAAGCAAAACATCTTTTGTTGTTTTACAATCAACTCTAATTAAAAATTTCTTATTGAGAAGATCTTCCTCAAATTTTATAACACAAAAAACAATTGCAAGAATTTCTTTTTTAATGGTAGCATAATTCTTTTGAGCTTGGTTCCAAACTCCTAAAGTAAATCTTACCAATTGTTTTTTATTATCAATTTTCTGCTTTGATATTCCACCATAGCTAATATCTCTAGCATCTACTTCAAAATTTTTAAAAGTTTCTGGGTTGGGAATATTAATACAAGAAATTTTTTTTTCTTTTAACTAGTTGAACAGCTTTAGTTTGTTCTATGCTCCAATCAAGAGGATTCTTTTTTAATCTATCAAACAGAGATTTACAATCCTTGGCAAGATCCTTATAAAAACCTGCAACATAATTTAGACTTCCTAAAAATCCTTATAATTGTTTCTTATTCGGAATTTTATAAGAAAATTTATCAGTAAAGCTTATTGATCTATCAATAAGTTTAATTGTTCCTTTATGAATTATATGGCCTAAAAATCTAATTCGAGTTTGGAATAATTCCATTTTTTTTGCCAATACCATTAATCCTATATCTTCTACTATTTTTATAAATTTGTTTAAGTGTTTCCAATGTTGATCAATCGATTGAGAAAACACAAGCATATCATCAATGTAAACAATAGTAGAAGAATTATAAAGATTAAAAATTTCATTCATAATTTTCTGGAATTTTGATGGGGCATTCTTTAACCCAAAAGGAATGACATCCCACTTATAGTGGCCAATTGAGACATTAAAACCTATTTTATATTTATCTTTTTCAGTAATTTGGATTCGCCAATGTCCCGACTTCATATCAAAATTTGAGAATATTAGAACATTATGAAATCTAGATAACAAATCTTTCTTGTTAGGTATTGAATACTTAATCCATCTAAGAATTTATTTAGAGGTTTATAATTAATTACCAATCAAAGTACCCTTATTTTAATTTCTGAATTCTTAATCATATAAAAAACAGAACAGCTCCATGGCGAAGAACTAATCCTAATCAAGTCTTGGATTTTTTTTTTTCTACAATAGGCCATGAATTCTTCATTTATGTAGATTGCTCTAGACCTTGTAGGAATGTTTTTCTTATTAAAGTCTGGTTTGTGAGAAAGATTCACAATGTGTTTCTTTCTTTGTCAAAAAAATATTGGGAATATTAGTACAAACTTTATTGGCTAAAACTTCCTTAAAATGTTCTATTCTTCTTCTTAATTCTTGGTCTTCTAATTTTTCTTCAACATTTTTGTATTTTACCTCTTCTTGTAAACACATAAGAATATTCTGTTTTCTTCCTAAATCTATACTAAGTTCTTTTATGTGGTTCATCAAGCTCAAAAGTAAATTTCTTTTCAATTTTTTTGGTAGAAATTCCATTTATACTTACCTTAAAAGACATGATTGCAGCTAAAAATGAAGTTCCTAACATTATTTCTTGGTTCATATTTAAAACTGTGAAATGTTGTTTAATACATATATCTTTATTGCATGCATCCACATTTGTTAGTTTAAACCTTATTAGTATAGTTTATTTGTTTGCAACAATAATAGGTCCAAAGGATTTTTCAAGATATTGATAAGGAGCAATTCTTTCTTTAGTACTGTTCATATCAACTCCTAAATCTACTAAAACTGCTGTTGTTAGTTTGAATTAATTTTCTATTAATAAGGTCATTCTATTACTAAAACTCTGGTTTGACATGGAATAAACTTCATTAATTTGTAAAGATTTTTATTGGGGATATTCTATTTCTAAATCTTTATTCTCTTGGTTATTTTTTGGAACATTTTTTTTTTCTCTTTATTTCTGTTTTGCCTTAAATCTGAATTCTTTCATATCTTCCATAACTGAATCATATTTTGGAAGGTCTTGAGAGTATCCCTCAAAATTTTGAAGTTCTAAGATTTCAATTCTATTTCTGAGAAATTTCATTTATACCTTTATTTTTAAATTCTGCAATTGTAGGTTTTTATGACTCTTTTATGATTCATCTATCCTTTTTAGAATTTCATTTAAACTATAGACAGGAGGCTTGGTTAATTCTTGTATATCAACTTTCTTTTTGAAATTTCCTCATCCTTGATTTGTTTGATTTTCTTGTCTACCCACTTTATCAAGGTATTTGAACAAAATTTCTTTTCTTAGTTTTATATCATCAATCTGTTTAGCAATTTTTAGGACTCTTTCATCTTCTTCAATGATTACATTAACCTGTATTACATTTAATTGCAGACTGTCAAATGTATTTTGTAATTGGTAAAAATCGCAGCCATAATTTGAACCACAACTTCTTGACTTGGATTCTGAACTACCAAAAATACCAATTACATTTACTTCTTCAAAACTTTTAAAAGTTAATTCTTCTTGGTCCTCTTTAGGTTCACTATCACCATTCAACAAGATTTTCTTTAAAATTTTTTTTAAACCTTCATCTATTTCTAAAAAGTTTATTTTTTGCCTTGTTTTACATGTATTAGCAAAATGTCCTGGTTTACCGCATTATCATCAAACCCTTTGATCTTTTCTAGATTTTCTCTTCTTAAACCTTTTAAAAGGTATTGGTTTTTCTTCCAGTCTTTCAAACTTTCTTCTCCTATATTTTCTATAGGATTTATGTTTTTTTTTGTTTTTTAGGCTCATATTCAAAGTATGGTCTTGAGATATCATAACCAAATTGGGAACAGAATCTTCCCATTTCTTTTATTCCTGCTAATTTCTTTCTTTTTACATGTTTTTGCTACTTCATTTCATGGCACTTTTTTAGACTAACTTTTTTAATTTCTACTATGATTTGACCATAAGTATAATTTTCTAAATTGGGATGACCTTGGTTTTTCTCCTTAATGCGATTTATGACTAATTGTCCAAAGTGTTTAGGTAATCCTTGTATAAATTTTTCTTTCCAAATAGAGGATCTACAATCTTCTCTTTCATAAACTCTAGTATGGAAAGTATTCTTATACTATTCTAAATCTGATAAAGGTCTCCATCTCAAATTTAACAATAATTCACCATTTCTATTTTCTTTACATGTCACATCACCAACAAAATGATAGTAAATAATACACAACAAAGTATTTACAACATCAAGTCCAGTTGTTTGAATTAATTGGTTTCCATGTTGTACTGTGAGAATTTTTCTTATATTTTTTATTTCCTGTCTTCTTTGTTCAGTTGGACACTTTTCTCACCAGTTTCTTAATTGACCTGTAAAACTAGTTATGATCATTTCAGCTATGTCTGAGTTTGAATTATTAACTTATTTTCTAGCAGTTATTCCAAACATAATCACATGTTGGATAGTGTTTATTATTTGATATTCTGACATACCATCTATATTTCATTTCCTTATTGAATCTTCTTTATATTAAGCAAAAGCATAAGGTTCAGAATAATTATTTAGTCTTATGTCCACTAGAGATGGTTTTGTTGAAGCATAAGGATGTAACACATTCCAAACTCTTGAAGTAGTTCTAATTGGACCTTTTTCCCCCCTTTAGAACGAAGACGATTTAATTATATAGTTTCATGTTCTGAATGATGAAAATCAACCAATTTTTGGATGTTCGGATTTTCTCCAAGAATGTTTATTTGAAGACTTTTTTATTTTTTGTTCACAGTCTTTTTTTATTCTTCAGACCTGATTGTTAATTTAGCTATTTGATTAGCTAAATCAGTAATTCTATGATTTAGTTTTAATTTGAATTTTAGAAGTTTCTTAGGAAAACTTATTAAGGATTTTGTTGTTTCCGGCAAAAGTTTTGGTTTAAAACTGAAGCTTTTGTAAGACCAAACTTATGCTTATCCAAAGATGTTTCAATTCTATTCATTTGTTTTCTTATAAATTGTAGGTAAAGGTTTGTGTAATTATTTTGTTCCATGATATTTTGGAGATCTCTCTTATCAACAGATTTCTTAGCAGTTTTAGGATTTTCTGCATCAAAAGCTTTGAAGAGTAAAACAGATGTTTTAGTTTCTTCTCCCATTATGACCTTATATTAGGTTAGGTGGATATGGAGATGTAATTTCTTTTTCATCTTTAGTTTTATATGTTGACCAAGTTTCTTCTAATATGCCTAATGTAGTTTCTTCATCCAACACAATAGCCTGAATAAACCATTCGAAGAATTTCAAATTCTTCTTAATCCTTATTATTCTTTTATACCAAAGATGTTTAATCTTTTTTCTATCTTCTTTAGTATAATTGTCAAAAAACCATTTTCTTTTAACCTCATTTTTCTCTGACAAAAAATCTAAAGGTCAAACCTAAATGGTTATGACAAAAAATCTTCATTTAGATTCTAAAGGTCAAACCTAAATGGTTATGTTAAAATGTTTAATTGAAGATCTAAAAAACTAGGATTAGGAGATCTTATGGATACAGATTTTGCTTCTTCTTCTTGTTGTCCAAAATTATAGCCATTTTCCAAGACAACTGGATCAATTTTATATACAAGATGTGAAACTTGTTCTATTGATTCTCTAATTTCACCTACAAGTTTTTCATGTTCAGATTCTGGAACATAAGAGCATGAAGCTTTAGAAGGTTTATAAGCAATTTTTTAATGAAGTTTTTTTTATTCTAATTTTGAAAAATTAATTTTCATAATTCTGTCTTTACTAAATCTTATTTCAACTTCTCCATTTCCTTATTCAATAATTCTTTCTAATTCTTGAGGTTTCAAAGGTTTCATAGGTTTTTCATTTTAAAAAATTCTTTTTTCTGAAAGCTTAATGTTTCTCCATTTAGTTGGTTTAAGAATGACAATGTTACTTTTTTTTGTATTAGCCTTTAATACTAAAGTTTTTTCTCGTGTATCAAATTCTAAAGCATTAGGTTCAACTTGTGTTGTTATTATTTTGTAATAGATTCTATAAACCAAAGTAAGATTGTGGGACCCTTCTAGCTTATCAAAACTAGATATCATGATATTTGCAGTTAAGACTTTCATGATATGAGGATATTTTAGAGAAACAGTAAAGTTTGGATAACAATTAAAATAAATTGATTTATCACAAAGACTTGATTCAACAACGCATAGTAGAGAATTAAAGAATTTATTATGTCTACAATTTCTTAAGGCAATTATTACAAAAGTGTTTAGACCATTTATTGCTAAAGGTTTTAAAGCAATTTGTACCAATCGAACATGCAAGTAATTATAATGATTTTCTAGATGATCATTGATCATGTATTTTGAAAACAGTTCAAATTTATGATCTTCTTGTATTATTGGAATAGTTTTTTCCACCGTTTTAATAACATAAGTCATTCTGATATCAAAAGCTTCTTTTCGATAAACATTCCATTTTTTCATTTTAGGAATATTCCAATTTCTTAATTTCTTTTCAACATCTCTGATTAATATAGTTTGTGAGTTTTTCATTTTTCTATTCCTCATAATTTCTTCTTCCTCTTGTCTTTTTGAAGCAGGCTTAGCTAAAATCTGAAGATTTCATCCATTAGTAATTATCAATTAGTATTAATATCTTTATCAACTTATTTGTCAACGTTTTATGCAATCTTACTACCCTTTCATATCAACTATGGGTCTTACAATTGCTATACAACTTGGGTGATATTCTGAAAAGATCCTAATAATAATCTGTAATTACTAGTAGGAGAAAAGTTTTAAAAATTTGACCATTCCTTGAATAAAAGAAGTAAGACAATAATTAAATTTTAGGGACTAAATTATACTTAAAAAATAACTTTGGAAAGATGGCTTACGCGTGCGCCGGACGCACACAAGATTCAGCCTAATGTGTTAATATTTGCCAGTGAAGTGACTCATTGTCAACGCCTTGTTGTGGATAAATCATTCTACCATATTCGGCCTATACTAGGGACAGAAGTTTAACTATTGTTCACTTTTTTTTTTTTCCCAAATCTGTTTGTTTTATTTTTTTCAAATTTTACATTCAACTACGAAAAAAATCATGTTATTTTTAAGGATATCCTTATGAGAAATTCTTTTGGTTCTCATTTAAGGAATCTAAATTAATTAATATTTTTTATTTTTAATAGCAAACAATCTACAATCAATCAATCATATTAGGCATGTTTATATTTCAGTTTTCAGTTTTGAGTGGGAAAAAATTCCAATTACTGAAATAACCAAATTCAAAAAGTATATACAGGTCCATTCCTCTCAGAAAAAGGATGAATCATATTTCTTTTTTTACTATTCCAAAATAGCCGAACTGTTTTTCTTTTCAAAAAAATTTTAGTAGCTAATTTTCCTGTACTATTCACACACGAAATAAAATAAAAAACTTTTCTCTTTTGATCTTTCTTTAAACTATTAGCACATAATACAAAAAAAATTTAAAAAAAAACTAATTTCAGGAGCAAAAATGAAAAGAATAACATAAATTACACATATGTTAATTTTCGCGTCCTAAGAAATGATTTTAGGGCTTATTTCATATTTGGTTGCATTTAGGACTTAGTTAAGTTTGTATGTTAATGAGATTTGAAAATGAGTTGGTAGTCAATAAATGGAGGCAAAATTAGAATTTAATTTGCTTGGGTTAAGAAAAAGTATAATTGTAGGCAATAATAATTCGATTGAACGAATAATGAATAAAAAAAATGAACCTATATCAGTTTTAACTTTCCAGTATCCAACACCATATTCAAATTGGTTAAAACTGAAAAAACCGAATTTTTAGGGGTCATATTGCAAGAATAAGATCCTTATAAATTCTTGGACTGGACTGCACTCAAGTTGTGGTGTTTGAATTTGTTTCTCTCTCGCTCTCTCTCTCTCTCTCTCTCTCTCTACCTCCTCTGCCCTTTATGACGAAAGAGACAGAGAGGGGCAAGAGCTTTTATTTGTCATGTTGCTCCACTTTTTTGTCAAACCTTGAATAAGTGTAAATAAATTCAGAGCACCAAGTGTCTTTCTGGCCGTTTCAAGTTCAACCAAACACCGTGACAAAACCCAGAATTCTTTTGACAACCACACAGAAAAAGGCAACCCCAACTCTGTCGGCCTCTTTTTCCAACTTCTTGAAGCTCGATTCAATGTCTTCTGACCTCTCCCTTCTCGGCGGCTCCTTCTTCTCTCGTTCGACCCAAGAAATGGTTGACAGAGCCGACCTTCGCTTCTTCTATGACCCTTCTTTCTCACCACTATGCGAATCCCCTGTTGATTCTGTTCCTCCGACATTGTCCAACGACCAAACCAACCGCCCCGCGGTTGACGATTTCTCTGCAATCGATCAGTTCGCTTCGATCCTCTCTTCTTCTCCTCCCAGCCATCAGTTTGAGAATCTAATCATTGACCCAAATCCCCACCTCCAGAGTCTCGATAATGGGTTCGGAGACTTCGGCAGCTTGAACCGTTTGGAAGTCAAAAACGAAGAATCCCAACTGGGCCTTGAATTTGACTATAACTGCGGCCAATCCTTCGCTCCTCACAGTTACAGCAGCGCAGAGAGTGTGTCCAAGTATTCGCAGAGAAGCTTCAGCAGTAACTCCTTCGACGGCAAGCCAAATTTAACATTCCATCCTCGGTTCGATTCTCTGACGGAGTCGAAGAGTTTCTACGATCAATATCTGGATTCGCCTGAAAACAGCTTTTTCGCTGGCCAGATGAGGAGGGTCTGTAGCACCGGGGATTTACAAGTGAGTTCCACAACCGAGCCGCTTCAACATTGCTCCGTTTTGGGGTCTCTTTTCTGACTTTGTTTTGTGTTTTGGTTCAGAATATGAGGAAAGGTGGCATGAGCCAGAGGTCGGTTTCGAGCCCTCTAGCAACAGGGAGCTCGCTCATGGAGGAAGCTAATTCAAAAGTGGGGCGCTATAGTGCAGAAGAGAGGAAGGAGAGAATCTCAAAGTACAGAGCCAAGCGCAACCAGAGGAACTTCAACAAGACGATTAAGGTTAAGTTATATTACTAAACAGTTAAACAAGGTGAAACTGTAAAGTTTTGTGGTTGGCAAATGTTATAATTAGTTTCTGTGTTGGTGGCAGTACGCATGCCGGAAAACACTAGCCGACAACCGTCCGCGTATACGTGGCAGATTCGCACGCAACGACGAGATCGGTGAGATTCCAAAACTCTCATCTTCAGCTAGAGATGAAGACGAAGACGAACTCTGGGTAAATGTTTTTGCTTTTCTTTTCCGTTTATTTTCTAATTTTAAAAATTCTCCCCACATTTCTGAAAATGTGTCAGTTAAGGACATTTTTCACTGCGTTCTTATCCGCCGGTGATTCAGAAATTATTAATAAATTGCACTGCAATGTAACGTAATTCTGAAAAGAAAAAAATGTACAAACTTTCATTTACTTATTCTAGTGTTTTTATTTTCACTTGTAGTTTGATGGAGTGAACGAGGAGGATGGACAGATGACGGGAAGAGGTTTTGGTATAAGCACTTCTGGGCAGCCAGTGCCGCAGTTTCACTACTATGGTTACTTTCATTAGCTTTTTTATTTGAAAATGCTCAATTCTTTCAAGTTACAGATACCAGAAAGAAGCATGTTTGAGCAAACCATTTGCCAAAAGCTTTTGAATAAATTCCTGAAATTTGGTAGTTCGTTGTTGTAGGGCTAGCTAGCACCTAGAAGGAGCAGGTTCTTCTTCTTCTTCTTTGTATTTTTTTTTTCTTTGTACTTTTCTTTTGCAATTTGAAGCTCTGTACATAAGTTGCAAACTTCTGATGATCGATAATGATATAGTAAATATTAGTATGATGGCTGCGTTCCTGGCTAGTGCAATTGCCTGCGCAAAATTTCATATAATAAATTAAATAGTTTTCTTGCCGGTGCTAGTGATGACTTCCATAATCCAAGTCTAATTAAACAACCAACAGTATTTCATCTGTGCCACCATTATACCATGTTAAAATATTGTTGGAAAGCCTGATGATATATTAGTATATGTACTCAGAAAATAGCCAGCTCATGGTTAATATTCTAATTGCTTGATTAAGATTGTTTATAACTTTTGATTCTCACTTTTCCACTTTTACTTAGATTTGTAAAATATTGAACGTGGCTTATGATAGAGTGACTTTAGTTGGTCATATGATCAGCAAATGCAGATGAATGAAAGCTAAATTTTGATTCTAATTAAGCCCAGTTAATACATTCATTTATTTATCCTAATTAATTAAATCAAAATTCGCCCCACCGTATTATTCAAGTCTTTTTTGTGTTCAACACTAGTTGCTTGCGAAACTAAGAAAATTATTAGAGTTTTGAAAAAATCATTCAATGATAAACCAAACCTAAAATAACTTTGATAATTCTACAAGTTTGCTGGTGACAATGGAGAAATTAAACATGCGCAAAACAGGTATCGGCCCCGTTTCCTTCCAAGGACAGTTAGTCTGGTCCTTGTGGCTGTCAAGTGTTAGCTACAAAATTAATTAAAATTCTTGAGTTCTCGGTTGCCTTCAGCGCCACACATGCCTAAGTAGAAAAGGGGAAAATTTTGGTGAATAGCAACACAAAAAGGGGAAGAGAACTGGTGTATTTAGCAGATAAAACGGACCGGCCCTCCAATTGATCAGCGGCAGCTTCCCATTTTTCTGTTGAGGAACGACTCGCTCTTGTGATGAAGAGCTGAAGAATCAGATTCGATCTTTAAATGTATTAATAGCTGTAGCATATCTATATAGGTCTTTTGAACCTCAGCTGAGCAAACCACCACTCCCAACTGACTCCATTTTTCACCTGTGTGTGGGGGGCGGGGGTGTAAAAAAAATATTAATTGATAAAAAATACAAACATCTGGTATACAAGAGAAAACAATAAAATATTAAGAATCAGAAACTAGGAATAACACTGAACTTCGTCGTACTGTTCTCGTTAACTTGAAATAATTCACACGAACACATATAATTTTTAAAACGAATTTTGTCTGCCACCTGCTATATTGAAAAATTGATCTCTTTGTGACATTCATGATCTCACTCTCTCCACATGTGATTGATGTTGGGAAAAATTTCCTAATCACCAATCATGTGCAGCAAAAAACAAACATAATTAATCAACCACATATAAATTTAACATGATTTGGCTCTTAACTTCCCTATATCTACGGATGAGAAGAGTCTACTTAGACAAAAATATAAATATTATAATAGAAGTATACTCTTAGTACTCATACTTGCCTATTGATCCCCTACACACTGATCATAACCTCATAATCTTGTTATCAAATAATTACAATATATGAAAATTATAAAAACTTCTCATCCTAGCTCTTTTCGACCTTCAAATGTTTTATCCTTCAAATGTTTTATCCTTCTTAAAACTCTCACATCTTTTCATAACAATTGATTCTTTTCTCATATTTAAAATCCTAACACAACAAGTCTTTTTATAAGATAAATATAAACTCAAATCACATCAAAATAGAAAACAAACTCTACAAACCAACTATAATTTCTAAACTCAATCCTAAAACAAATAAGAAAAATAATACCAAATCTTAAATAAATTAAAATATTTAAGCTTCTTAGATTTGATAGCCACCAAACCTAACAACAGATCATGCACTTTAACGTTGTAGGCATGTATCCAATGAATCAATGGCAATCCATCCTGGCATGGATATCAGCCCAATAGGAGTGTAATTCCTTAAGAGTATGTTCCTCAAGTTTAATCCTCCTTCACTTTTAGATTTGTATATTGTGTGTCATGCCACCAATGATCTACGCTTCCCATTCGCCTAATGAGACTAGAGGAAGTTTCGACAAATGAAATTGATTTTTTAAAGATTTTTTGTGATTAGGAACACTGAACTCTAGAATACCTGAATGGAGAAGTGGATAGACCTAATCAGTTGCAGTTTCCAAGTGTATGAAAGAAATTTCTTGGTCCACCTTTTCATTCTTCTTTCATGTTTGTCACCAACTATGCAAAATCCTTAATTCAGAGGGTTTTAAAGGAAAAAGGAACTCTTAAGCACTTCATTGGGAAGCTACCTTCCTCAAAGTCCTGAAATTTGGATAATCTCCTCCTTTAGATGACCTGTCACACTGCTTATAAACATCTCCCATTTTACCCCATTTGGGGGCAAGCCAAACATCTCACTAAACTTTGCTAATCATGGCCTCATGTGCAATAAAAGGAACATCTGCTCTACACATTAAAATTAGATCATCTACCAAAAGCATAGGTTTGTGATCTTATGCTTGTTGTGTTTTGAGTGAAACCTGAAACCGGGGGCCTCAAGCTCTTACTAAGATACTCCAAGCAAAGAAGGAAAAGATAAGGGGCATTAGATCATCGTGAAGAAGACCATTTTCTCCTTTGAAGAAGCCATAACAATTCCCATTAAGCATGATTGAGTAAAAATGGGTTGACACACACTTAATGATCAATCCTATGAAATGCTTAGGAAATCTTAATCACCGTAAGAGCTCCTTAATACATTACTAAAAAAAGGGTTTTTTCCAACGGCATATTTTCCAATGGCCATACCGTTGGAAAAATTCCAAAATAAAAGTATGAGTTATTTATATAATATTTCCAATGGCTTAAAGCCGTTGGAAAATAAACGTATGAGATGGGAAATTGAAATTAACTTTTTCCAACAGCTAAAGTTGGTTTTAGGGTTTCCAATGGCTTTGGCAGTTGGAAATACATGTTTAGGTGAAATTTTAAGCCACCGCCATTGGAAAATAATTTGCAAGTGATGTGTTTCTTGTTTAGGTTTCCAACGGCTTAGGCTGTTGGAAAAGAATGAAGGTACTTGGCAATTACCAACGGCTTTGACCGTTGGAAAATTAGTAAATGAAACGCACCATTTTGAAGGCTGTTGGAAAATATCAATTTAAATCCCCCCTTTCCTAGCCCAGATCGTCTTCTTCGTTCTTGTGTTCATCTCTTTCTCTCTTCAGCTCCCTTCGCCCACACGCACACACTTCACGTTCGCTTGGTCTCCCACGGCAGATTCGGACAAAACAAGGTTGGATCTGGTGCGATTGTCGTAGATCTGTAGGTTAGTTTTGATTATTTTTCGTTTCCGTTTCATTTTTTTTCCGATTTTCATGTTTTCCTGTTTAATAATGATAATGGGTTGAAGATTTTGCTTGTTGTGCTAGATTGAAAGCCATTCCCACACATTTGAAGGAAGTAAATTTTCAGATTTGAGGTAAGTTGGTTTAATATGTATTTTTTCAGTTTTTAAATTTTTTTTTCCAAAAAATAATTAAAATCCGGATTATGTAATGTTAATTTCGTTTGAAATATGTGAAATGTATGTGATTTGTAGTTGTTGATGGTTGTATGTGAAGTATTGAGGTTATCCATTACAATTTAGAATTTTTGTCCATTTTGTTACTTTTTTTCTTATTTTTGGGATTAATTTGAAAATAGGAAATAATTAGTTTTAAATTAATTATTTAATTAGGTCGTATATTTACGTGTGAAATTAGTACATTGTTAGTTTAACTGGTACAATGTTTAATTGGATTTATTGTTACAATGTTTTATGTTTTGGTATTAATATAAAGGTACAAATTATTTATATTTAAATAAGTTTAATTTGATTAAGTTTGACCTTGAATATAATATATGTCAATCATAATAATAATAGTAATAATAATAATTAAAATAATAATTATTATACTAAGAGTAATACTAAAATAATAATAATAATAATAATAATAATAATATTAATATTAATATTAATATTAATATTAACAATAGTAGTAGTAGTAGTAGTAGTAGTAGTAGTACAGGTACTATTAGTAGTAAAAATAATAATACTAATAATAATAAGAGTAATATTTTTAATAATAATAATAATAATAATAATAATAATAATAATAAGGGTAGTATTAGTAAGAATAATAATAATTAAAGTAATAATTATTATACTAAGAGTAGTAGGCAATAATAATAATAAAATAATAATAATAATCATAATTACAGTAGAATAATAATAATAATCATCATCATCATCATCATAATAATAATAATAACAGTAGTAGTACTACTAGTAGTTGTAGTTGTAGTAATGGTAGTAAAAATTATAACTATAATAATAATAATAGTAATAATAATAATAACAATAGTATTAGTACTAGTATATGTAGTTGTAGTAGTAGTAGTAGTAAAAATAATAATTATAATAATTATTATAATAATTAAAGTCATAGAATAATAATAATAATAATAATTATAATAATAATAAGAGTCGTAGGATAATATTAATAATAATAGTAGTAGTAGTACTAGCAGTAGTAGTGGTAGTAATAATTATAACTATAATAATAATAATAGTAATAATAATAATAATAATAACAATAGTAGTAGTACTAGTATATGTAGTTGTAGTAGTAGTAGTAAAAATAATAATTATAATAATAATAATAATAATAAGAGTAGTATAATAATAATAATAATAATAATAATAATAATAATAATTATTATTATTATTATTATAAGAGTATAATAATAATAATAATAATAATAATAATAATAATAATCATAATAAGAATCATAATAATAATAACAGTAGTAGTAGTACTAGTAGTTGTAGTTGTAGTAGTGGTAGTAAAAATTATAACTATAATAATAATAATAATAATAATAATAATAATAATAATAATAATAATAATAATAAGTATAATAATAATAACAATAGTAGTAGTACTAGTATATGTAGTTGTAGTAGTAGTAGTAGTAAAAATAATAATTATAATTATTATAATTATAATAATAATTAGAGTATAATAATAATAATAATAATTAGGAAGAAAGGATGTGTATTTGGCCTTGGATCAGAACAACATGTTGTGCCTAAACGACGACGACCGGGGATTACTCATGCAGCACATGTTGATGTCACGCAGACTCTGGAGTTTACTGAACAAGTACAGCAAGTGGTAGCGGAGCAAACTGCACAACAAGTATCACATTATGAGCGGAAGCTGGAGCGTCTGAAAAGGAGACAACGAGCTGAGCTCGAGTACATATGTGCATCAATTGGCATTCCCCTGCCCGCGTCTCCTGCAGATGATGATGATGCCTTGGGATCGGATCAAGACTAGATCAGGTATATCACGCTAGTTTGTGTGTTTGTTAACAAACAAACACTTATTAGGAGAATGAAACTATGTAATTTCTATTATGTATGTTTTTATATGGATTTATAAGCACATTTATATCATGACTTATTAATTTCAATTGTGTATGTTTTTATGTCGTTTTATATATATTTTTATGTAATATCAGGTAAAATTTTGACTACATATGATATAATTATCTGGACTATAACAGGTTGACGTTCAAACTAAACATTCAATTGGAATGAACAGCACAGGGATAAATAATATAAATAAAAAAAAATTCCAACGCCCTAAGCCGTTGGAAACTTTTAATATGGCAGTATTTCTAATTACTGAGGCAGTTGGAAAAATTTCCAACGGCTTAAGCAATTACAGATTTTCCAACTGCCTAGGAAGTTGGAACCCATTGGAACACAAAAAAAAAAATAAAATAATAATAAATATAGCCGTTGGAATTTTCTAACTGCTTATTATCCAACGGCTAAGATCTGGGCCGTTGGAAGCAAAACTTCCAACGAAAGGATTTCCAACTACCAAAGTTTCAATGGCCAGCCGTTGGAAACTTAAAATTTCCAACTGCTGGCTGTTGGAAAAGGGCAATTTTTTAGTAGTGATAAATGACCATGTTGCTAATTAGACTGTTTAGACATAATTAATTAGTCAAGTATATACCATTTACAAGTTACCACTAGGGAAAAAGATAAAATAAAATAAATAAATAATTACAATTTGCCTTTGAGATTTGCCTTTGAGATTTAGGTGAAATTGCTTTTTGCCCATCTTGTTTTATAAATATACACTTGCCTATTGCCTTTTTAATACAGTTTAACCGCAATTTTTGAAATTTTAATATAAATTGTATGGTACTTATCTTCAATTAATTTTAATCTATATGGTACTTTATTATAATTAATTGATATTTAAAAGATGCCATTTTCAATTTAAAAAAATAAAAAATTGATAATTTAAACTATTCATTAACTATACAAAAAAATCATATAGATTGAAATTACTGAAAAATTGTTATCATATATTTAAATTAAAATTTATGAAGTTGTTGTCGGATTGTATTAAAATGGTAGAGGCAAAGTATAATTTACCTAAACCTCAGCGGAAAAATTATAATCAACCCTAAAATAAATTAAAGTGTGGTCTTTTTCTTTTCTTACTCAAAAACATGTTTCGAGTTATAGGATAGAGAAGTAGTACTATTTATAGTGTAAAGAAAATAAGAGAATATTTTCTTTTTTGGGATGTGGAGAATTGTTGAATTATTATGTAATAACATTATAAGAGAACTTAGGAAGGTCAGATTTGAACTCTAGACCTTTATCTATATCCCTAAACCACTTAGTCAGGTGTTGGAATGAGGAAATTTGACTATTGAACTATCTCTAAACACCATGGTAATATATGTGTACATATATACATACTCCATTCGTCCCAAGATTTTTGCTCTATTTGACTTTTTGGTATATTTTGATTTGAATTTATTTATATTATTGTTTGTTAGAAAAAATTAAAAAAAATATATTTAACAACTATATATCTTGATTTATTATTTATACATAAAGATTTTTTATTTAAATATTAAAATATTAAAAATAAAAAAATATAAATTAATTACCGAAAATAAATAGAGCAAAAATTTTGAATCAGATGGAGTATCTTATTGTTTTGGAGAGAAAGCATCGACAGGTAACCAACTTGTTGGGACAGTACAGTATGAGCATATGCAAATATTCGGCCACCGTTCAAACTTACAACAATGTGGTGGACATTCAAGGAAGTAAAGAAAGTGTCGTAAACCTGATACCACGAAATAACGCTAATTAATGTATACAATTTGGATTCGAACACTGTTTATAGTGCAGAATTTTAAAAGCCAGTTCGGTAAATCTTCTTTATTAACAATTATTAGTAGAACCAACAACTTGAAGAGAGGTCATTAATCTTTCCAATTCCTGTCCAAATCAGCGCCGTCCACAATGTTGTGGCTAGTTGCAACTTTCCGGCTGCTATACGACCCTAAAGGCTACCCTCGATTAGTACCACTTATTGGTTGGGTTATTAGTAACTTCTACGGTAATGCGAGCACGATTCTATGTTTATTCACCAAAGTGTCCTCATTAAAGTAATCACTCTTATGTCGATTGTCGAATGCCTGTCCCCGTGGGAGATTTTTAAGAGGTTTTGGCCTCTTGACTTGGTTGACTTATACAAGTAAGTCCCTCAATTTAAAATCCACATCAATTGATCCTCTAATTTGGTGATAGAAACACACATATCTAACTGGGTGACCGAAACAAACACACACCACCCTACACACACATATGAAACACCCACACATATAAAAGAATCCTGCATTTTAAGAAGCCTAAAAATATTAGTAAATACTTTTTGCTAGTTTTTTTCTTTTAGGATGGTTATGAAAAAAATAATAAAAATATTATTCAAATCATCATTAAATAGATAAATTATTAAATTTTAAATAATTTTAAATGGTGTTGGTTCAATATAAGAATAAATAAAATTGAAATTTTGGTTTTTAGAAATTAAAAAAAAAACTAGAACTTGAAAAACAAAATTATCTCCATTGACGTCGACCAACCAAGAAACTAAACTAATTCATACACTAACATAATATAATTAGATATCAGAAAATTAGTTACAAACATTAGAATAGCAATATTAGACATCAAACAGCAGTCCTTGAACACCAGATTAACTAATTTAAACACCAACCTAACATAATTAGATACCAAAAAAGAATTACTAGATACCAAAACTACAATTTTAGAAACCAGAACAGTAAAATCAGACACCAAAATAGCAGTACTATACATCAAACTAATTAATTTATATATCAATATAACATAATTAGACATTAGAAAAATGTTATTAGAAACCAGAACAATAGTTCTAGACATCATAATAGCAATATTAGACATCAAAGGAGTAGTATTAGACACTAAAGTAATTAATTTATATACTAATCTAAGACATCAGAAAAACAGTACTAGATATCAGAGCAACAGTTCTAGATATTAGAACAACAGTTCTAGACATCAATTTAGCTAATCTATGAAACCAATTTCGCATACACTATACACTAAATTTCAATAATACTAGTATTTTCATTTGAGAATGAGAGATATTTTCTACAAAAATAAATAAAACCTTAAATTTTATTTCTTCAATGATTACAAAGATTTATTTAAGATGATAAATTCTGCCCTTAAAAATAACTATCTTATCTATTTTATAATTATAAATATTTATTTAAAATGATAATTTTTTTTAATAGCAACTATCTAATACCGTTAGTTTGAACATTAATGGCGGACATCTAGCCCGACGGAAGGTACAACGCCTCGTCGACCAAGTTGGCCATTTTTGCAGCTTGAAGAAATTCATTTGACTAGTACTTTAGTTGGCTTCTTGAAATTCCCATGTCGTATTCAAAGCGGTTTATACTGGAACTTATGCTTGTTTTCTTAATTAATCCATGATGATACAGGAATTTTATATAGGGGGTTTCGTTTGCATATGTAAATGCTAAATAATAACATTACATAATAAAATTTACAAATTCATATATATATAAAATGTTGGGGAAAATAATCTTTAGAAGAAAATATGAAAAGTGTACTCAGATTTAGCATTTTTTTTTAATTATTGGTTATACAGCTTCAACTAGAGTTATAAAATTACATATAAACCATGGAAATAAATGGTGTGATATGTATTTTCTATAGGATTTAAAAGACAAAGTCATTCTTTACCTCTTATATGCATTCTATCCTAATGACCTATTGACTTTAGGTTGTATCTGACTAACTCCAGCAGACGGATTTAGAAATTTTTTCTATGGGTTCATATGTAATTAGTTTTTTATGTGTAACATTTTTATAAAAGAAACTATGAAGTTTCAATTTACTTTTAATTTATTTATAGAAAAAATAATTTAGATAATTCATTTTCTATTTTATTTTCCTCATTTTATTCAATTTATAAACTTATTTAACAAAATTTAGTGGGGTCTGTCTAAAAATTATTTAACATTTTTAAAGAAACAAAAATTGTAGCCCACCCTGATACATGTGGATCCGTCTATGCTAACTCCGTAACTTTCATATGTTTGACAAGAAAAGAGAGTGATGAAAAAAGTTCAAGGTCTAGATAGGAAAATATATGAAAGTTAGTTGCAAGTTTAGAACTTTTGCCATTAGAAAATTATTTTAGAGAGAATATGACTTTATATATATATATATATTTTTTTTTTTTTTGAGGTAAGAGATGCTTATTTTTTTTCCCATTAGATGTTACTAAAATTACTAGGTCCATTAAAAATTTTAAGAGGTCCGCTTACTAAATCATATATCAATTATTATAAAAAGAGGAGTCCATGGATGCCTTTATTATATATATGGATCAGTCATTGTTTCTGTTGTTGTATAATCTAAACGACACATATTTACGTTTGTTATGCGGAGTACATCAATGTGATTGTTTTAGAAAGTCCACAAGACTTTGTACCCCAAAAGAAAAACAAGAAGAAGAAGAAGAAGACGGACGAAGTCCGGGTCCAATATGAAACGATCATGGGAAGTCAAAGGACCACCCTGATATTTCTTTTTGATGGTAAGCCGCCATGATAGTTTATAGTTCCCACCTTCACACACATCCACTAGGGGCCGGGTTGCTCCATTTTTCATTTTTCATTTTTTTTTTAAAAAAATACTTGACTCACACTTTTCTGTTTTTCACAATTTCCTCTTGTATTTGCCATTGTTAGTAAACCCGTCGGTCAATAACATGAAAAAATTATTTATTTTTTGATGAAAAATAATTATAATATTAAATAAGATAAGCTGTCTAGTAATTGAGTTGTAATTATTGGATATTTTGAATATACTAGCAGAGAATTATTAAATAATTTGAAATAATTTTCTACTATTTATTTTTTTACAATTTTTTATCTTTTTCTAGTTAAAGAAAATGAATATTTTCACACTAAGAGTAGATGTTAAGGCCAAAAACGTAATGGTAATTGGCAGCGACCACAAATTGACCCTCCAGTAAGTAAATCATGTGATAATGAAACAAATAAGCACAACAAGATCACGTGATAGGTCCACCTAAGGCATTATAATGACACACAAACACAAAAAAAAAGGGCATTTGCGTGAATTGAAACTTTTATGTAAGGTAAGAAGAAAGTAATAACCGACTTTTCTAAAAATCCAGAAAATGCAGCTGGTAAGAAGAGTCGGACAATAGGTACCGACAGCCAAGCGGCAACCGCCTAGAGGCTTGGAAAAGTATTGGGAGTCTGGGACTTTGGACGCTATTTCCAGGATGACATTTACTTGCCATGATATTATATCGTTCGCGTAATTACAATTTACCCCTTATATTTAGTTGATATTACTCTTTATCTAATTTGATTTTACAAATATATCCTTTGCTCCTACCTCTTTAATTTTAGTATATTTTAACAATTAATGAATATTTTAAATTATCAATTTCTTCTAAAAATGTAAAACAGTTTTTTTAGATTGTAAAGTGTAAGGAATAGATAAAGTATATATTTTAAAAACAAAAAAATGTAAAGTCTAATATTACCTAAATCTCGGGACAAATAAGTAACTCTATATCATTTTAGAAACAGTAACAACAAATTTTTCATCACTTGAAATTATTGGTTTTGTCTTATTTGACAGAATTTTTCAAATAATAATTATTTTGATATATAGTAATTATTCATCAAACTTGTGTCTTTTTTTTCATTACAAATATAAGGTGTTAGAAGTTATTATCGGAAAGTTGGGGCCGTAAAATATTTGTTACAAGAAACATACACAACTCCGGGCTGCAACTAGACTATTTCTAGATTTGCACCCTTTTTAAGGGTACGAGTACGGCTACCATTTGAACCTTGGCAAATCAAGGCAGGTGTTCCTCTATTGCAATTCACATGGCTAGTTGAAACATTTATTAAACTTGTATATTAATTGAAAGTTTACAAATAAAGGACTCCAAAAAGTATTTATATAGCCTTTTTTTTTTAAGTTAGGTATTTTTATTAATTTTTTTTTTCTTGGTTTGATACGGAAAAATTCATAGAAAATTAATTATTTTTAGAAAAAACATTTGAGCTATTATTAGTTAAATAGAGTTTAGGCTTTCATATGGTACTGGTTTCCAATGAAAAATTAACGAAATGAAATCTTGAATTATTTTTAATGAAAAAAGTATATCTTCACCTGAACTCCTTGTTTCTTTTTGGCAATCTCCCTGAATTAAATTTTTTTTTTTTTATGAAATCTCCCTGAATTTATTGATTGGTCAGGCTACTTGCCAATATCGTAAAGGCCAAACACAAAAAAGGAAAACTTCGAATGATTAATAAGGTAGTCCAAAATTGAAAAATGCCAGAGATATACGTTAAAATTGGTTTGCCAATCAAAGAGCAGTCAAAAGAATTTCCAAAGGAAGAGGGGTATTTTAGATTTGAGGTTTCAACCCTTTTTAGTGTTGTCAAATCCAGAACCACAAGCACCTGGCAGGGGAGGATTAATTTCATTAGCCTAACCCAATTTTGTTTTGTCTTCTGCCGATTCTTTTAGAGTTAACTATAATTTAACCCCTAAAGTTTTGGTGAAATTATATTTTACCCTCTTATTTAAAAAATATACACTTTATCCCTATCTTTTAATATATTTCAACAGCAACTTCTGAAATCTTAATTTATACATTTTAATAGCTATTTTTCAGTAATTTCAATCTGTATAGTATTTTTATAGTTAATGAACATTTTAAATTATCAATTTTTCTTTTTGTAAATGAAAAATAGTATATTTTTTTAAATATTAATTAACTGTAAAAAGTATCATACATATTAAAATTACTTGAAGATGAATACTGATAAGTGCCATACAATCTAGATTAAGATTTGAGAAGTTCCTATCGGATTGTATTAAAGAGGTGGGGGTAAAATGTATATTTTTAAAATAAGAGGGGTAAAGTATAATTTTACTTAAAATCTTAGAGGCAAATGGTAGTTATCTTATTCTTTTATAGTTCTTCTTACGGTGCAATTGGTGGCGTGATTTTGGTGTAACTCAGGCACCTGGTACTGTTAGTCTGTTTCAAATTTCAATAGACACAAGTATTGTTGTCGCATATGTTGGCTTGTCACACTGTGCAGGAATCGACTTTGGTGCAAAAATATCAAGAACAATACATCTTTTTTTTCCTCAGCTTTGATGAGTTCCTTGTTGAATACGCTAAAGCTGAGTCTTCAGCCAGGCAACAACTCCTGGAAAAGGTTCTTCAAAATGTTAATCAAGTGTCTAATTATCATCTGTAAATGACCAAAAAGTTGAAGCATAGCTAGAAAAGCTAGCTAGGTTCTCTAGCATAAATGTCATAGGAATAGCAGCTGTATTCCCAAGCGGATGATAAAAAATATTTAATCATCCTCATCTTTCTTATATATATATATATACACGATTACGTATTTATTTAATCATTTTGTACATCTGGGTACAGGAACTGATATTATCAGCAGTATGGATCAGTACATTGAATTGAAAAAAGGAAATTTGGGGAACCTTTTCAAGATTTAGCACCCATGGAGAAGATATTATATGTCCAAAGCAAGAGAATTTCATGCTATTTTTCCCCTTCATTTCCTCTAATCAAAGGAAAAGGGTTGAGTTAGTGGCAATCCTTAGTTCGATCAAGCATGGGAGAGAAAGATGCTTAATTCTATTTTAAAAAACCGTACAACAACTAGTGAGATATCCAAAATTCCAACAGCTGGGTAATGGTATCTCACTATCGACCCAATTCTGCAGAGTAATCGATTAATTTTGACCATATGGACCCAATTGTGCAGAAAATAGAAGGAGGCTGAGAAAGGGGTGAAAGATCGAAAAGACGCAAAGAAAATTACAAAAGAGCCTGTCTGTTGTGTATTGATGTCGATTGAAGTCATAACAGTATTTACTAGCTATTATCCCCAAGATCGAATCAGGGAGCCTAATACCAACATTTTCCTGCAAGGAGTTGTATCTTTCACACTTCCTTATATGGTTGCATCAATTAATAACTTACCAAATGTCGTTCAGTCCAGCCGGCTTTTCCAACTAAACAAAATGAGCCTCTCATCCGATCAACAAGTAATTTTTTTTTCTCGGTTTCAATTTAGTTAGTCATCTTAACTTTTCATGCAGTTTTAGGAGAATGTGTCTAATTTTAGTGCTTTATCATATAAATCAAATGATAAGTACTTAGTGAATAACAGTATTTTTTATCTATTTTTTTTCCCTAAAAAAGGATCACATATTTGTGTTTGACCAGAAAAATAGCTAAAAAAATGCCGAGTATTTGAAAACCGAGGTAGTACAGTTTTCTGTTTATCATGACTTAAATACAATTAGGACAATCAATTTGCTTGATTGGCAGTTTGGACAATTGACTGAGGATAGATTGTCCTTCATCAATTTTTCTTACAAGATTGAAGACTGTCTTCAACTTGGAAACAAAAAATGATACTTGCAAATACAGAGCTATATATATAGGGAAAACGGGTAAATAAGCTACTTAGGTTTGTAAAATAGACAGATCAGTCGTCATTACTTTTTTACAGTTAAATCCATAATTAATGTTATATGGGTAAAATTCACCATGGGTAACCTAGCTTATTTCTTTGTCCTATCCGGGTACCTTACTTTTATTTTGTCCTAGCGAGGTACCTTTCCTCCTATTGCGCATCCTGTTCAACTACTTTCCGTCAAATTGGTCGTTAAATTGGATGGAAAATGATGATGTGGCATTAAATAATACTAAAATAAACTTAAAATAACAACTTCAGTCCTCAAACTATTTCAATTACTAATTCTAAACCTTAAAATTTCACTTAAGCCAATTCTATCCCTCTCATCCCGTTCACCTTGAACTAGTAATTTTACTTGAGCCAATTCTATCCCTCTCATCCCGTCGGCTGGGGTGGCGCTGCCTCTCAGGGGATCGGCGGCTCAGCCGGCATCGTCCCACGGCCCGGCAGCCGTCGTTTCAGCCCGGTGGCTTACCCGAAAAGCTACGACAGTCGCGACTTTTCCGGTGACGCTATCGCTGTCAAATGGCAACAAAAATATATGGGTTTTGTTCCCCAGAGGCCGATTATCACAATGGAATAATTCCTTTTGATCAATTTCGCACACATAACACTTAATTTCAAAAATAAGTGTTAGGGTTCTTGAACCTTTTCATGAACCCACATTCGAAACGAATCAAAATTCAAACCAGTTGAAGCGAAATCAAGCATCCAAACCATGAGGCTATTAACCTTCGGCCTTGATGCTACGAAACCGAGCCATCCACCGGTGACTTTCACGGACGGTGGTGGCCAGGGAGTCTCGGGATCAAATCGAGCAATTTTGGTTAGTTTCAAAAACTCAACCAGATCTTCTTTTTCTAAAAAACAAAGTTGTTTCGGTGTATCCATGTTCTCAACAAAAATCCAGTAACATTGAAACAACAAGAACATTCAAAACAGGCAAGGATTCAGATCCGTGTGGGTTTTGTGTGTTTGTGTTCATCGTATGAACAATACACGAAAATTAAGAAAATAAATTTTAAGGGTTAGAATTAGTAATTGAAATAGTTTGAGGACTGAAGTCGTCATTTTAAGTTTATTTTAGTATTATTTAATGCCACATCATCATTTTCCATCCAATTTAACGACCAATTTGACGAAAAGTAGTTGAACAGGATGCGCAGTAGGAGGAAAGGTACCTCGCTAGGACAAAATAAAGGTAAGGTACCCGGATAGGACAAAAAAATAAGCTAGGTGACCCATGGTGAATTTTACCCAATGTTATATTATCAATGGGATCATGTCATCCCCGTTACAATCGCCAGGTCGACGTGGAGAATGTAGCCGGCATGGCGAGCATAAATAGAGAATGATGTGACACATATGATCTTAACTTAGCTCCTAAATCTTCGTCTAATACCACAAACCCCCCCAAAACTTTATTTCTTCTCTCTTCTACCATTCTCTTCTTCCTATTCTTCTTACTTCCCCCCCTTAGCAGCACACCGATTCTATCTCCTCCCCACCTCAGTCCCCATGTTCATGTTGAATCTTTTCTCGGGGCTCATTTTGAATCATCAATTGGCCTATTAGATTAGTTTGGTGTAGTGAAGCATAAAAACTTTGGTTTCTTGGCGCTAGGGATAAAAATAGGTTGGGCCAAGCCCGAGTCCACTAGGCTCGAGATTGGTCATTTTGTTGTTCAGTACTACCCGAGCTCAAGCTCAAATTGCTTAAGCCCAATTTTTTAGGCTCAAGCTCGGCCTGAAAGCTAGTAAGGCTCAAATGACACATATAAATCTTAGTATCATAATTGTAACTTATGCTAAAGATGGGGACTGAACTTGCAATTTTGAACATAGATAACTAGTAGGGCTGAGCATGGTTCGGTTTGGTGCAGGTTAGTAGCGGAACCGCACCAAACCGAAAATCCTTCGGTTCTGCAAAAATGCTAACCAACCCGAGAACCAAGAACCGACCAGAACCAGAACCATGGTTCTGGGTCCTCGGGTCTGACGGTTCCACACCAGATCTCTTCCAACTCAACAGATCAACATATACAGCAAGAATGAGTAAGACTCTGATACAACAAATCAACATATACAGCAAGAACTTTACAATCTTTCTCATTGCCTCATCCGTTTAAGAAAAGGTGACAGCAATAACTCTACCAAAAGACCATTAAATAACTCCACAATGTGCTTGTACCATATGTAGTTGGGCAAACATAAATCTTTCCACAATGCTTACATTTGGCTTTATCTTTTTCTTTTTTCTGTGGATCAGAAATCTTAATAAAGGCAGACCAAATTTTAGAACCTGTACTCTCCACTGCTGCGTTTCCAGAACCAGCCCCCTCTGTGCTTGGAGCATTAGGTGCTGGGGCATTCGGAGCACTAGTAGGACTAGGTCCTACACTTGGAGTGGATGTAGGTGCATCAGTGCTAACTTCAGTTGGAGGAGATGTATTAGACATCTGTCATTTTGATATAAAAAATTTATATTAGAATATTGAACTAAAATAAACCAGCATAAACTAACAAGCAGCACCAATAATAACAAAATTATATTCCCTAATACGGTAATACCCACCGAACATGAAGATACAGAACTTGATATTTCCATCATGGTACAATAACGGAACACCGTGTGAATCCTAACTTTCACCAAAATCAAAGATTACTGATATGTGATTAATTGAAAAACTTCCCCCTTTTAGTTGTTAGTTTAGTAGCTAACAGGTTGCTAGGTACCATTATCAACATATTTTTTCCAATAAAATGATGTTGGGGAGAACAAATAACCAAAGATAAAAATTTAATTTTCATTTATTACCTAGGTGTCGAGAAGAAATTTTGCTCCTCTTGCTGTAAAATGAAGGCTACGAATTAGATGAAGGAACCGAAATGGAAGAAGCCTGGGAAACAAAAAAGCACAACCATATAAATCAAAGCCAAGTTACAACAACCAGTAGCAAAAGAAAATAAACCCAAGTTATAGCAAACATAGTAGCCAAATAAACCCAAGTCACAGCAAACAATAGCCAAATAAACCCAAGTACCTCTGATGTTTTTGTCACTTCATAACTCTCTAAAATTGAATGGAAGATCCATCATGATTCAAAAAATCTGCAAATGGGATCTATAGAATAACTCAATGATTCAAAGGAATCAATACAGAAACAGAACTACAATGGCAATAACTTCTGAAAGTTTTCAATACAAATGGCCAAAAAAGAAATTCAGAATTACCAAAGAGTAGCCACCCGTGCTTTCCCATGCTCGAGATTCAACTACCACATGCAAGACAATGTCATGAGAAAAGTAAATAAGTTTTTCTTTTCGTTTTCTTTCTTCTGTTTTTGGGTGATCAGATTTAGTGAAGGGTGGCTTATAGTTGCAAGCAGACATTATTGATAATCCATGACAAACTTTCACCTACCTCAACTAATTGCATTCACAAAAGTGGTAAAGACTAAAGAATGCTCAGCATTCCAAGAAATGAGACTCAAGATGGTCATAAAATAAAAAATATATATTATTGAACTTGTTTTAAAACAATTTTCATTTTCTTCACAATCTAGTGAGTTCCATCTACTCATTAGCTTCCAGGATTTATTTGATGATACAATGAGTCATGAATGACCATCCTCAAAGAATTTAAAAGCTATAAGACAACTATAAAGTCACTTGCAAAATAAGCATGCATGAAATCCTTAAGTGTGACACCTCCAAGTAGTTCAGGAAACTTTTCAATAGCCTGAGGAAATAAAGCACATCCATTTATTACCACAGTAAAATAAACTAAAGAGCAAAAATAAGAGAACTGTTTAGTAAGCTATTACCACACACTTTCGGCAATATTCAGAAACCACTTCACTTTCTCCACCACAGTTAGGACATACAGAGACCTGGAATGAATTCAAGTTTGTATTAGTGATAGTTAAAAACGTGATCCTTTTATTCTTATTGAACAACCAAAAAAAGAAAACAACAAAGAAAACTGGAACGTAACCAACAGACTACAAAAGCAAAGAATAAGAAAAGAAAACCATGTAATACTATCCATTACTAGACCTGCCCATGGAACCTCTGTTGCTCCATGGTTAGAGGACAGAACTAGGATCATTTAGACATTTACCAAGGTTCATTTCACTTCCCTAACCTTTTCATATTTTACTAATCACAGGGAAACCTAAAGTTACAGGATTATAGCTAATTTATTGTAAGTACAAGGTTAAGCATTCAATATATGATAGTCTGAAATTAACATTAAGATCTTCATTTACATTATCTATAATTCTATATGCAAAGATATTATTTACATTGACAGAGGTAGAACACTTATACGGAGGGGATACCTGGGCAGCTGGGCATCAGGAAGAAAATTTGCTCCTTCTACTGTCAAACAGAAAAGAGCTACGAAACGGAAGACTGCCGTGAATCGGAACACCGCCGTGAATCGGAAGACCAAAATGAAAAGCTGCTAATCGGAAGACCAAAATGAATCGAAAGCGAGCTGCGAATCGGAAGAGAGCGACAAAACAAAAAGGAACAAATCGAAATAAAAAACATTGAAACAAGAACAACGAATCAATTCGAAATGAACCAAGAAATCAAAAACTGGATCGGAATCTAATTTACCGGCAACGCAGAAGCGGCAGAACACGACATTCCTCGCTCAGTCGATCACCATTCCGGGCATTCCCACGCCGAGAGCCTCATCTTTTTCATCTTTCTCTTGAAGAATTTGGCACTCTACTTGAAACCCTAACCCTTTTTCTGTTTCGAACTTTGAAGAACAGCTGAAAAGAGACGAATCGCGGAATCGGTTGCTGAGAAATGGAAATGGAGTGACAGATCAGACGATATTGAATTAAAAAATGGTAATACCCAATGTGGACCATTCATTTTTGTTTAAAAGGACTTTCAAACCCCTATACTTTCTAAACTTTCATATTTACCCTTACATTCTACATAATATATAATATACATGTAAACTAACGTATAATTAAGCTCAGTTCGGTTCCCCTTTGGTTTGGTTCCACATGGAACCGAAACCAACCCAAAAACCGATGGTTTTTTTACAGATGGAACTAACCCACGAACCATGAACAATTTTTACCCAACCCAACCCTACCCACCCCTATTGGGTTGGGTAAACTCATGGTTCTACTCGACCCGTGCTCACCCCTAATAACTAGAAAGGAGAAAAATTTATAACCTATCCTAAACTTTGTAGTCATTTACTATTTTACCCTAACTTTGTAAACTTGATAAATGAACCATCATCTCCTTCAATACTTCGATTGGAGCCATCGGAATCCTCCATCCTCTGCCACATCAATTTCTGGCTTGGGAAGACGTCTTCAGCTTCATTCATAAGCTAGCCATAATGCCACAAGATCGAAGAATCATAAGAACCAACTCAAGAGTTGATCGTTATAATAAGAGCATCGATTGTTGGTGTCGCCGATGGCCACAATTTGGCTTTTCAGGGCGAATGCGAGGTTGAAGCTGATATGATTCGACGTGCCTCGGCTAAATGAGCCCCATCCAACCAATAACAACGCGATTGACTGCTGACCACGTGAATTTGATTAGACAAAATCTGAGAAGGATGAAATCCGATTTGCTTGGACTGGCAATCAGGCAATTGTTGGTTAGGACTGGGTGGTGACTGCCCATTTGGGTGGGTGGGTTAGTCACTCAGGCTTGGCTACCTGGAGGATGTAGGGTGAAGAGAGGGGAATAACTGAGTAAGGGTAAGGGCAAGACTTAGTTAGAACCTAATGGACAAAAGGGCTTGAGCCCAACAGGTCCGTGAGCTCATGGGACCGAGTATCTTAAGGCTTGAGCTCGGCTCCAATTTTGTTCAAGCTAATTTTTTGGATTAAGCTTAAAAAAACCCGACTAAAAAAGCCTCAATTCAAGCTCAAGCTCGAGTTTAAGCTACCCGAAAAAATCTCAACCCCTTTTCACCCTTACTTGGGGTGAATCCAAAAATGATAAATTATGATCAATCATCAAGTAAAAGTTATAAGCAACTTGTTTCCAAAAATGCTCTAGGAGCTAAGCTGATTTTCTCAATTTCTTAGTTAGCATATAAAGTTACGATAGGCAATATAACCTCTTTCATTGCATCTCTAACCTTCAAAAGAAGAAAAAATGGTGAAAGCTTGAGAAAACTTTAAATTGTGCGCTCACAATGATTCTTCTAAAATATGGATCCAAAAGTATGTGGAATCAAAATCAATTGGCATCGTGTTGGGAAAAGTTCCTCAATCACCTATCGCACAGTAGAATAATAAACACGATAAAATAAGTACACACAAATTTAATGTAATTTGGCTCTTAACTAGCTTATATTTATAGATGAGATAAATCCACTCGAACAAAATATAGAGATTACAATAGAGGTATGCCCTTAGTGCTCACATTGGCCTATGGATCCTTAATACACTACTGATAACCTCAATATTTTATCTTCACACAATTGCAGGATATGAGAATCACAAAAAGGATTCTCGTTTTAGCCTTTTCGGACCTTCGGACTTTTCTTCCCTCCTGAAACCCTCACATCTTACCTCTTCACCATATTGGCTTTTCTCTTATGCTCAAAACCCTAACACAAGAAGTGTTTTTGATATGTCACACACAAACCTAAACCATATCAAAATAGGAAAACCAAATCTTAAACAAATAAGAAAACTAAAACTAAATCCTAAACAAAATCAAAATTCTTAACTTTCTTGAATTTGAGCCAACAAACCCAACAATCTCTACCTTGGCTTAAATTTATCACCATGAACATGAACATCACGAACACTTGATCAAAATCACAGATATGAACACCACGAACATCACCAAAACATGAACATAGCAACAAATGCAAACAACATGAACATGACTATGAATGACAAACACCACAAAGACACAAACAACAGTTGATGAAAACAACCATGAACTGAGCATCATGAACATTAACACACATTAACAAAATCTTCAATCTTCAAACTTGTATCGAGTCATCGGTACCATGTCGCAATCACTCTCAAATATCTCTAGGATGATTCCATAGGGCTCTACCAAATAATCCAAACGTTTTACCATACCAAGTATTGAACTATATGCTCCACCATGCTATGAACACACCACAAGCTCCACCATACCAAAAATTCATCATACGACACATCATGCCAGGACCAAACTATAAGCTCTAATACCATGTATTGAGAAAAAATCTCCAATCACCTATCACGCATAGCGGAACAACAAACACGATCAAATAAGTGCACACAAATTTAATGTAGTTCAGCTTTTAACTAGCCTACATTTATAGATGAAAAAAATTCACTCGAATAAAATATAAAGGTTACAGTAAAGGTATACCCTTAATATTTACGTTGGCCTATGAATCTCTTACACACCATTGATTAACCTAATATTTTGCCCTCACACAACTGGCCCCCAGACCTCTCTTCTCTCTTGGAACTCTCATATATTGTCTTTTTACCACATTAGTTTTTCTCTCATGCTCAAAACCTTAATATAAGAAGCCTTTTACAGGCCACATACAAATCTAAACCACATCAAAATAGTAAAACCGAGTCATAAACAAATAAGAAAACTAAAACCAAATCTTAAACAAAATCAAAATTCTTAATTCTCTTAAATTTGAGCCAATAAACCCAACAATATGGTTGGAGTAGGCAATTGAAGATTTTAGGATCTTTGACATTCGCCTTCATGAAGTTCATATGATCTTCACCATTCACGCAACTCACACTAGCTTTGGTGGCTTATCCGTATTTGGAACCATTCTTCAAGATATTATCCTTCGACATTATATCAAGATAAGGGGTACTACCACATTAGGAAGCGATTATAGGAACAATTAGCACGTTAGACTAATTTAATAAGTCGATTGATGATTCAAAATTAGCTTCGGGGAAAGATTGAACGTGAAATTATGCAATCTCAGGAACCCACTATCGAAAGTAGAGCTGCACCGCTTCCTGCTAAGGAGGAAATTGTGAAGGAAGTGCTCTTTGTCATCGATATTCCGCAACCCAGAGCTATAGGCCCTAGTTTAAAGCCTTAGCTACCACTCAGGAAAATCAAAGAATAGAAGGTGGGCACTGGTAAGATCCTAGAGAAACAGAGCATTTTCTATGAAAAGGAACTAAGTTCACCGAAGGCCATGCCGAGGATCTAGGTTCGAAAGATAAGAGCTTTTGGGGTTCAAAAGAAAGAATTTGAAATGCATTAACGAGAAGGGGTCAAATAACACAGATGAAGGATAAGAGAGAGAGAGAAAGAGAAAGAGAGAGAGAGAGAGAGAGAGAGAGAGCTTTTATGCTTTATCTTTTAGTTTAAGGATTGGTGTGAATAAAAACATTTAGTTTAGGGATGAATTATGTAATTTACTCTTTTAATCAGTGATATCATTACACATTTTACGAAATATTCTATGAGATAACAGAATATTTTAGCCATTAGCTTCCTTAGTAGTTAATTTGTCATAATCACAAATATTAGTGGCCAATATACCTTCAAAACAAACTTAGATGATAGATTTAACTGTAAAAAAAAAAATGGTGATGTGCACTATGATACAAATCTGAGTGTCTTATTTGCCCTTTTCCTAGCTTATACTTGACCATGCATGATGTAATTTTTTTAGTTGAACATTCAGAAGGCCTCTGGTTAATTCCCTGTTGTGAGAAAAAGGGAGAAAAGCAAACAAAGAAAAAGGGAAAAAAAAAAAAAGGAAGTGAATGTGAGACAAAGGAAAAGACACAAGTGACTTAATGGGAAGAGCAGTAACAAAAGAATGCTTAAAATACTTGATCACAAGCACCCATTACCGACAATGATTCCGAGCTTAACTTTTGACCAAACTCACATCACTCCTCCTAAACATTTGTTATTAACTCCCAATTACTTAAATCACACCTATCATTGCCAGACTTTAGATTAGGAGATGATTGATTAGTCCCTAGCTAGGCTTTAATTTATTAAAAATTGAGATCCCCCTCCCTACCGCCCCCCTCTTTTATTTCCCCATAAGAAAAAAAAAAAAACAAATAAAGTCATAAAGGTTCTCGAGGGAAAATATAATAATAGGCTAATTTGATTGGAGAAAATTTTTTTTAAAGCTTTGATGAGTTGTCTTTTTTGTTTAATCCAAGAGCAAACTTTTCTCCCTCGTCTACAGGTTCTGTCCCAACAAAACATATTATGTGTTAGTGTATGTTTCTGTTTTCAATATCTCTTTTTTTTTTGGAAAAAGTTATATATGTTCTTCACTGATGAGATTAATTCACACTTTCTCTCTAAACTTTTTTATGAAATTTTGCTAAATGTACATAAACTGGTACATGATATAACTTATTAGGAATTGATTGGATGTAAAAAAAAGTTAATTGATCTCACTTAATTGTTTTTCCAATTGCTAATTAAATTGTATTTTTTTCGAATTTCATATGATTTTATTACACAACTTTTAGTATATGGAGAACTGCTTCATGCGCGAGACAATAATTACAGGCTTTCATCACTTCCACAAAGGCTGAAATACAAATAGCATAATTAAGATTAGACCTTTGTTAATTTCGTATACCAATTAATGTTAACATATGAGCAGTTAAGAATGCGCACGAGTTGTATAATGATTAACAAGCGGAACAACTCTGATATCCGTTTGACAAAGGGAAGAGTGCAAAAAAACTCACCGTTCTTATGAGCTAGTACTAACCAAGTCACAATAGTTTGGGATGGTTCCAATGTCATCACTAATGTCATAGTTTGGGCCTAAATTGGTTACGAATGTTACAATTTGATACCGAATATATCATTGACCATTAAAAACCTATCAGAAAATGTGAAAAGTTGTTAGTTTAGGGTGCTTATGTAACTTTTAACAAACTTTTAGGAACTATGTATAATTTACAATTTTCATTTTTTGTGCAACAACAACGTCTACCCTTCTCTTAATCCATCATTGGTTCATCTAGAAATAATATTCAAATTATTCATTACATTACGATACTACAAATAACCCAAACCATAATCAAATGAAACTTATTCATTCAATATTGATGTATTTCTAATCATCTATTTCTTGGTGTGACAGTTTTTATAATTTATAATAGTGATGTCCAATGCTACCTTTTTCGGCATCGCCTCTGTCACCTGTGGCGGCTTCGGTGGTAACCAATGTAGTGGCTGACATATAAGAAAAAGAAAATAGTAAATTACATAAAGTTCATGAACTTTATTAAAAGTTGCATTAGTACCATAAGATTTCAAAAACAACAACATTTTACATTTTTTGTTAGGTTTTTAATGGTTGGTGATGTATTTGGTACCAAATTGTAATATTAATGGCCAATTTTGTGCCAAATTATGACATTGGTAATGATATTAGAACCACAAAAAACTATTGTGACTAGATCGGTACTAACTCATAACTACAATGAGTTTTTGGTACTTTTTCCTTTGATAAAGGGTAACTTTTGCGGGTTATAAAATTTTTTTATTTTTTGAAGCAATGGTTATATAACTCTGAATTTACGTTTTATTTTTCTCAGCAATATCTCTTAATCATAAGTATTTTTTAAGATGTTGAATATTAGTCACAAATAGTGGTGGACCTTTGCTGGGGTAGGGGTGCCGCCGCATCCTAGAATTTTGGAAATACGTAAAGATGAGTTATTAACTTGTCATTTAATCAAAAGTTAAAGATCGGGTGTGAAATCTCCCTCCTCTAAATATGTTGAAAGAATATAAAAATAGGGGCAGTAAGGCATGCTTTAAAAACTATGAGGACCACATGTATAATTCTTTCATAAGCAAATGAAGCAGCTCCTCAAAATAGAATGACTCTTTTTCAAAATCTATCCTCTTCTCTCTCTAAATCATGTTGTGTGTCCAATCTCTTACCCCATAAATCTTTCACAAGTAGAAGCGCCAAAACCCTAAATTCTCAATTACCAAACCGGCATAGTGTGTCCATTCTCATCCAATCATTCATACCACTCAGTCTCGCCACCATCTCACTGCCCGCACTCCTTCTTCCACTCTCCTCAGTTGCTCTAGTCTCGCCTCGTCCCATCATCATCCATCAAGCCTCACCATCCACTTTCCTTGATAGTTCACTTGTGTTGATCTTTCATCTCTAGTCCTTTTTTTTTCTATTTAATTTACTTTGTGTTTGTAGTTATGCTTTTCTTTGATCTTCATTTTTTCTTCTTGTAAATTTTATTCACAATATATTCTAGCCTTTGTATATTTGTTGTCTTTTGTGTTTGTAGTGTTGCTTTATATATGTTTTTGTGCTTATACATATATCTGCACAAACTTACATCTACCTTACATGATCCAGTTATGGGTGATTGTACAATATAACAATTTGTTCTACTCTTCGCCTAGCAAAAAATTCTAGTTCTGCTATTGGTAATAAACATTTGTGAAACATTTTGCATTGATCCACATAATTTCATGGAAACCATTAACCCAAAGGGAAGTTGCTATGTAAATCTAGATGTGACATACAAAATTTGATTTATAAAGATGAAAACTGATAATTTAATTAAATTGTTCATTAATTGTTAAAATTTTCATAATGTAAATTCTTTTTAAAGAATGAAAAATTGAAATTATGATTTTAAAAGTTAATGTAGATAGTTACTTTGGGTTAAATGTATTTATGGTCCCCAACCTTGAAATGTTGTTCTACTTTTATTCCTAACGTTCAGTTGTTTTGCTCTCGTCCCCAACGTCATAAAAATGTTCCATTTTTGCCCCTTTTTAGACAGAAAGCATTATGCCTCGCAAAACGATGCCACTTCAACCCAAAAATATGGGAAACATTCCAACTTTAACACTTGAAATTTTGTTTTCTTGCCCAAAAACCCTAAACAATTTCCCATTTGTCAATTTGGCCACCATCTCCATTTTTCTCATTCTCAAGCTCCTCCAACAACATCTGCCACCACTGCTTGAAATGACATGGAAGCCTGAGGATCAGCGGCCCCAAAAGTGCCTCAAAATCCTTTACCTAAAAAACCTCCTAGTTTACTACCAGCACCTTGGAACCCTTCGCCTCAGGCCCAACAACTGCCCATGCCCAACTTCAAAATTAAAACCCTTACACTAATCACCACCTCCCAATGGTTCATGATAACTACCTCACCATGGTTCCAGTCTACTTTGCCTAGACGAAGACCGTCATCACCACCGCTTCTAACCCCACCAAGGTTGCTGCCACCATTTTGGATCCCAGCAAAACCCAACTGCACTAGTTGCAAAACAGTGCTTGATGCCCAAATTTGGGTTTGAACTGGCCCTACCCAGACCATGTTGCTGTCAAAAGAGTAGGCCTTTAAGGTTACGAGAGTGATCGAGAGAGGCAATGAAGAAAACACTTATAAAAGTGAGCAGCTTGAAGGTTGGTGGGTTGTGGAATTACTAGTAGGCTATTTGGTCTATTGATTTTTTTGCGAAATTGGTGGTTTGGACAGAAATGACAGGATGGGAACAATAGTGAGGGAGGAGTTCATCGTTGGGTGTAGATTATATTTTAGAGGAGAGAAATAAGAAGATTCATTGTGGCTAAATTGTTAGATGTGAAAATTTTAGGGTATCTAGGGGAAAGAACAAGTCAAAATTGGGATTTTTTTCTTTAATCTTAAGTTGATGTAGCATTTTTCTACTTACCATGATATTTTACATGCAAAAGGGAGCAAGAATGGTACATTTTAATGATATTAGAGATGAGAGTGAAACAATGTGGATGTTAAGGATGAAAGTGAAATAATATTTAAATATTTAAAAGTTGGAGACCATGAATACATTTAAATCTAGCTACTTTATAATAATGAATTTCATCGGAAAACAAACCAATTATACAGAATGTATTTTTTTTTTTTAAAGAAAGGACCAAGAAACATAATTAATGGATTAAGGAGTAAAATGAAGTAGAAACTAAAAAATAGAGGCCACCATGAAATTTAATTGTTTGACAATAAATTACTGATGTTAAAAAAATAACTTAACGACGGTTTGTTTCAATAATGAACTCACACGTGGGGCATAGCTAGGATTTCACTTATATAGTAATATAAAAAACATAAAGAAATTATGGCAATTGCATTATTACACTATATTATAAAGATAAACATGGTTACTGTTGGATAAATAGTGGCAATTGTTTTGAGTTAATTGAGCCCAGTTTGTTTTTGGGCAATGATTCAACAGTTTTTTTTTTTTTTTGCTTTTTTGGATACGATTTGCTCTTTTTTAAGTTTTATCTCATTTTGTAAGGCGCTTGCATTTTTGAGGGCATAGTTTACAATTTTTCCAGCTTTTGTCTATCCCACATTTTTTTTTGTTAAAATGTGATTTCATTCCATAACTTTCTAAATTTTTTCTTTTTCGGACCTAAGTTACGCCCTTATTATATTTTAGTCCTTGAATTTTATAACTATTTAATTAATTCTCCTATTTGTTCTCTTGGCCCCCAAGTTTTTATTTTTGTTATTTTTCTTTATATTATCTTCTAAAGTAAGACATTGGTGACCATAATTTGTTTATTTTTTTAGTTAAAATTTGTTTACTTTTTAGTTAAACCATTTTTTTATCTTCATTAAGTCAATTATTAAATCCTTAATGTCTAAAATTTTTCCATTTTTTTTTCTTGATCCTAACTTTTTTTTATTGATTTTATTTATTTATTTTTTCTAAAATGAAGCTTTAATCATTATTTATATAATTATTCTTTCATTATTGATTATTAAGATTTATGGCATCAATTATTTATTTCAAGCTCTATAGTTTAATAAAGCAATTTGTTCCATAATTGTTAAATTTGAGAGTAAATTTTTCTAGATAAATTTTTCATTGATATTAAAAAATAGATTTTATGTTAATAGGAGATGAAAAATTTTATTGATTTTTTTTAATTAACAGACAAAATACGCATTGTTTCGAAGCACGTAACGTGTTTTGTGTCGCACTGTTATTATTAAAATTTATCATAAAAAATATCCACTACAATGTGTAGGTCACCAAATCTCTCCACTTTTCGGTCTTGATCCTAACTGTTTTTTATTGATTTTCTTTATTATTGTTTTCTAAGATGAAACTTTAATCATCATTTCTATTATTGTTCTTTCATTATTGATTATTAAGATTTGTAATATCAATTATTTATTTCAAGCTATATAGTTTAATAAAGCAATTTGATCCATAATTGTTAAATTTGAGAGTAAATTTTTCTAGATAAATTTTTTATCGATATTAAAAATTAGATTTTGTGTTAATAAGAGATGAAAAATTTTATTGAATTGTTTTTAATTAACAGAAAAAATATGTTTTGTGTCACACTGTTATTGTTAAAATTTATTACAAAAAATATCAAATGCAATATGTGAGTTGTCAAACCTCTCCATTTTTTTTCTTGATCCTAACTTTTTTTTATTGATTTTTTATATTGTTGTTTTCTAAGATGAAGCTTTAATCATTATTTCTATCATTATAATTTCATTATTGATTATTGAAATTTGTAACATCAATTATTTATTTCAAGCTCTATATGTAATAAATCAATTTGTTCCATAATTGTTAAATTTTGAGAGTAAAATTTTCTAGATAAATTTTTCATCAATATTAAAAATTAGATTTTGTGTTGATAGGAGATGAAAATTTTTGTTGAATTATTTTTAATTAACAGACAAAATATACATTGTTTCAAAGCACGTGACGTGTTTTATGTCGCACTGTTGTTGTTAAAATTTATTACAAAAAATATCTACTATAATATGCAGGTCACCAAACCTGTTCATTTGTTCTCTTAGTCTCTAATTTTTTTGTCATTTTTTATTGTCTTCTAAAGCAAATATTGGTAACCATGATTTGTTTCTTTTATGTTTTTTGTAGTAGCATTTTTTACTACAGCTTCAACCTAGCAGGGTGTGAATATTATTTTGTTCTAAAATTACAATGGCTGAAACTTGAAAGCATATTTTTTTGTTATATCAAGTTACTACATATTTCCACAAATTTATGCAATGATCATATGAACTGCCGCAACGTGCGGCCTCCATGCACCTTATACCATATACTAATTGCAAATAATGGTGATTGTTCATGAGCAGTGTGCATCTCTCTCTCTCTCTCTCTCTCTCTCTCTCTCTCTTGCTTTTTTAGAGTAGTGGTCTAACTCTCTTCTAGCTCCTGCAAGTTTTCCTTTTTTTTCATTATGGTCCTAAATTTTGCAAAAAAAGGATATTGTTCATGCAACACTAGTAAACTACAAACACAACAGTGAACTTCATCTAACCTAAGACACATACTATTCATTTATAGTGATAAATAGTGTGCGTCGCTTTTTTTTTTTTCTTATTTTCTTTTGAGATGCAATTACTTCTTTTCAAAGATTGGTCATCTTTTGAAAAGACAATAGTATTCTTGAGGGCCTACATTGCTATTTCTGCATTTTTATTTTGTTTCACATTTTTTTGTTTTTTTTGCTAAAACACGTTTTGAATCGCTGAATTGCTGTTACTTCACATTTTAGTCCCTATGTTTGATCTGTGTGACGTTTTGGTCCCAAAATTAATAATTACTTAATTATAATATTTCTATTTGCTTTTTTGGTCCCCGAACTTTTTTATTCTTTTTTTTATATATTATCTTCTAAAGCAAAACTTGGTCACCATGCTTTGTTTATTTTTTAGCAAAACCATCTCTCTCTCTCTCTCTCTCTTATTAAGTCAATTGTTAAACCATTAATATCTAAAGCTTTTTTTTTTCCATTTCTTTTCTTGGTCCCTAAACTATTTTTGCTTCTGTCCTTCATTATTGTTTTCTCAAGAAAAACTTTAGTCACAATGATTTTGCCACTATTGTGTATGGTTCCTAATGATGATTCGGCTTTACTCAATTTATTATTATTTTTGTTTCTTTTTGTATTTATTAAGTTAATGGTTAAAATTTTAATTTATTAATATAAATTAAATACAATTTTATGTTTAGGTTATGTAATTTCTTTATTGATGATTGAGTTTTGTAGCATGAGTTATTTACTTCGAAAGTTCTATAGTTTAATAAATCAATTTGGTAAATACTTGCTAAAACTAAAAATGAATTATTCTAAATAAATTTCTCCTCAATATTAAGAATTAGAGTGTGAGTTGATAAGACATGAAATTTTTTAGTTAATTATTTTTAATGAAAAATCCATGATTTTGAAGCACATGTTGTGTTATGTTTCATAATTCTATGTTACGATCATAACTAGTCATGTTAATAATAAAACATAACATGAATCTCAAAATTAAAATGAAACAAAATTTTAACTGATTTGAATAAATTTATGAGTGGAAATTTTTAAATTAGTTATTAAGATTTTTCTAATGCTAAATTTGTTGTAAAAAAATACCCTCTACAACGTGCGGACTGCCATATGAATAGTATCTTTTTTTATTTCTTGATTTTTCTTAAGTAATGGTCTAACCTCCTTCTAGCCTTTTATAGATTTCTTTGCTTCTGTTTTGGTCCCTAAACTATTTCCTTAGATAATTAGGCATTGAAAGACAATATGAGGGCAGTGAAAAGGTCGATAAATCTGCAAGTATGGAAACTGCATCTGCCAAAGATAAAGACTAGAAGGACTTTATCTAATTTTTATCCTTTTTGACATTTCTTTTGTCAACGATAAATATCACTTTTGTAGGGAGGTTATTTCTATCTTCTATAAAAAAACTTTGGTTGCTATGATTTGTCTAATTTTGGCCATGACTTGGACTGTTACGAGACTTTATTTGGAAATTTTAGTTTAACCCCCCCTCCCCCCAAATTTGTACCATTTTTTAGGCTTTGAGCAACATTATGAGGGTAATAATAAGGTTGATAAATCTGCAAATATGGAGACTGCATCTACCAAGGATAAATGCTACAAGGACTTTCTCCAATTTATCCTTTTTGGCATTTTTTTTGCCAAAGATAAATATTTTTTTTTAGGAAGGTTATTTCTAGCGACATTATGAGGGTAATAATAAGGTTGATAAATTTGCAAATATGGACACTGCATCTGCCAAAGATAAAGGCTACAAGGACTTTCTCCAATTTATCCCTTTTGGTATTTTTTTTGCCAAAGATAAATATCTTTTTTTTAGGAAGGTTATTTCTATCTTTTAAGTCGTTATGATTTATCTAATTTTGGCCATAACTTGGACTGCTCCGAGACTTTACTTAGAATTTTTAGTTTAACCCTCCCTCCCAATTTGTACCATATTTTATTATTTTTTGTTAATGGTTAAACACCATTTTTAATTGCTAACAAATACAACTATTTACCATATTAATTCAAAAAATTTATTGTAAAGATATTAGAGTCATTAGACCCTGCTTTTGGTCAATTCCAGATCTAAGTTTTTTTATGGAATTCTTTTCCATTAATGATTAAACATAGGTTGCTAAAACTCTAATTTTTTATCTCTTCATCTCCAAACTTTATTATCTAAAAATTATTTTACTATATTTACATAAAATGGTACCACATATTGAACCGACCCAACATGCGGGGACATATAAACCTCGTATAAATTATAGTATTAATTAGAATGTTTTCCAACTTTACGAAAAACTTACGTTATACACTTCGCCAACAAAACGTTCTAAACTTGCCTGATTTAGAGAATATGACGATAATGCAAAGGTTATCAGAATGAGGATTTTATCTAAAATCATTTCTTATTTCTGTGAATTGTAACTTGTAAAATTAATTGAGTCATAATATATACATGCTGAATACTAAAAAAATAAAAATAAAGCATGATGTTAAATTATACTCCCTCCATCCAAAAATTTTTATCCTATTTTACTTTTAGGGATGTTCCAAAACTTTACACCATTTTTATTTTTAGTAAACTTTATTCATTCAAAAGACAATTATGCCCTTGTTACCCAAACCAGAATTGGACTCTAAACACTCCCGGTACCCTTCGGTTTCCCTCAGATCGGCTATGGTAGCCACCGCATCGGCCCCTCCTCATCCCGATCGGCCATAGATGGGTTAGGGGAAGGAGCAGATATGGAAACGAGACTAAGCGAGTGATGAGATTTGTAACAAAAGGAGTTGTGGATGACCGATCGATCGACGATGGACGATGGATGACCGATCGACAACGGAGGACGGACGACTGATTGGTGACGGAGCTTCAATTCTCTGTAGTTGGACGACGCAAACAAGGGCGTCGAATCAAGGACGGTGTGATCGACGACGGCGAACAAAAACGGTGAATCGAGGATGGAGCGAGGCCAGCAAATCGATGACGGCAAACGGGAACGACGAATCAACGACGGCCAAGGAGGACGGGGAGGCCGCGAACGACTGTTGACTGATTGGGAGGGGGAGAAGCCGCGAACGACTGATTGGGAGAGGGTTCTACCAACGCCTCTCACCTATTGGCTTCGCCCACCTCCACAGACGCCAGCCACGGCCTCCGATGCCATCCTCCACCTCTCTCGCATAACCAAATCAAACCATAACAGAGGAAGATGGAAAGGTAAAAGTGAAAAACTGAGTGAAAAACGCTAACTTACCTAAAACTGCATGCAAACTTATTTAGAGCAAAACTAACCAGATGGAGGGAGTAATTAATAATACATGCTACTAAATTATGACTTAACTCTTTTAGGAATTCATAATAAAGTTAATTTTATTTTATTGCCTGAAAAGTCAAAATTATGGTACAGATCACATTACATGTTTGATATTATTTCAAATAATTGTTACTACTGTTATCATTTTTTAGTTAGGAATAATTTTTATGATTAATCTTATAATTTTGGATATTTTATTTAATGGAGGAGATAAAATCACTAAAATTAAAAGCTAAAAATTATTATTAAATATTTTTTTAAAATAAAATTATTAAAATTAAAAGCTAAAAATTATTATTAAATATTTTTTTAAAATAAAATTATTAAAATTTAACTAATTTTTTTCCAAAACTTTAACGCTTATAGCGGACTCTAATATCAAATGAGTTAAATATATCTAAGCACTAACGACTTCCACAAACTGCCTCTTCCTTCCTGCCATTTAAGAGTTCATACTTCATACGTTAACTGGTCAGGGATCACATATGGAATTGCGACTGCTTTTTTTTTTTTCCATAAAAAACAAAAAAACAAAAAAGACTGTTCTTTTCTTACTGAAACCTAAAAAGTTCTTGGTAACAATTACGTGTCAGTTCTCAGCCGTGAAAAAACGCACACACAGTTGGTCTGAAATTCTCCGATGTTTTTAGTTAAATCATCCGATGATCTAATAAATGCAATTTCAAAAGTTTAATTGGCTGATGGCATGGAAAAATAAAAAGAAAAGCGAAAAAGGGAAATGCGCGAAAGAAAATATGAAAATTGCAACTATGTAATACTAAGTCTGGAAATTTACAAAGGGTTCATTTCATATCAATTTTAATGTATTATTATGTGTCATTTTTATATAAAGTGACTATTTGTCCAACTTGATAATTTATTGACACTTTGTATTTTACAAAGTTTTAAAAAGTAATTTAAGATATTTTTACAAAAACTAAGTATGCTTTATTAACCAACCTAAAAAGTTTCATAAAAATGTTTAATTTTCACAAAAGTTGTTGTAACATTATCTTTTAGATTTCTTAAAATTTAGGGTTTCAATATAAATTGATAAGTTAAATATATATATATATATATATATATATATCCACGTTATAAAAGAATAGTGAACAGTAATGTATTAGGATATATGCAAAGCAAACTGGCTATTCAAGAAGGTAGAATTTTTTTAAAAAAAATTATTGGTAATTATTTTTATGTATAGTGATTGTTTGTTCAGCTTATACACCAATTGAAACTTTACATTTAACAAAGTCTAAAAAGCATTTTTCAAACATTTTCTGAAAAGGTTAGATACTTCTTATTGATTTTTTTTACTGGTTAGGTACAAAAAAATTCATAAAAATTTAATTACATTCTAAAATTTTTTTATTCAAGTGATTATTAATTAGATAGAGTATCAGTTTTCAAATATTGATTTTACAAAAAAAAATTGAAAATAATAACTTATTTTTACTGGGAAATTCAGAGGGACAGCATCAAAACCAAAAGGACTTGTTAAAGTGGGTGCCCAAGATTTGAGTCTGTTGAATCCATGCCATTATGGGGGAGGACTGGGGTGCTTGGTTCCCACCAACCCGCGTTTACCATGAAGATTTTTTTTTTCTTTTTGGTTTGGAGAGAGAGGGGGGACAAAAACCAGAAGACAAGGAGAAACAAAAGGTTATTTTAAGATATCTATTCTTTAAGTAAGTCAGAAATTCTTTAAAATTAATTTATTTTAACTTAATTCAACTGACTTATTTTTATTTTTATTTTTTTTTTTTGCTTGAAACCAACTTCATTTGAAAGTTAATATTATATATGTGTAATATTTTTAATGAATTATTGCAGCTGCATAATATTGGCTTTTAATTAAAATTAGTTATGGGTAAAAAAAATATAAAAATAAAATTAAGTTATTTTAGAATCAATTGATATAAATTAAAATGAACTGGGTAGTAGCTAAGCTAGTACTTTAATTACTAGGTAAATAGCGCTCTCATGATCAGCGCCTACTAGGTATAAAAATTAATTAACAATCTCCAATCAAATAGCGTTCAAACATTAATTAGCATATTGGTAGGGGTTAAGACAATAGGATAGTCTTCAAGGGAATGATCAACTAAACAATGGGAGGCATATGGGTTGACTATATACTAAAAGAAAAGATTCTGGTGGGGGGTATCTTTCGGTCTTCTTTCTCTTCAAACAAACAAATAAAATAAAAAAACTACTCCTTTATATTATGAAAACTAGATATATATAATACCATTCCATTTCGATACATTTTTTATTCTTGAACAGGGAACAATATGGAGTCCTCCTTTACTGCGCTTTTTCAGATTATCTTGCTATATGATTAGCCTCCAGTCCTCCACTTGCAGAAGCCTCCAGAGGAATTATATATGCACCGGTTACTGGTTAATGTCTACTCTACTTATGGATACAGTTTGCTTTAATTAGTTAATAGTAAAAAGTCATTTGGACGATCGTTTATTCTTGTTATTAACTTAACCATCATGATAATTCTCCAAGTAAGTGAAAATGTTTCACAACACATTGTTACTTTTTAGCACCTAATCAAACGCTGTCAAGTAGGACTTGGGAAATTGTTGGACAGTTTTTCAGTATTTCCAGCATTTTTCCAACCACTAAGCTAGGCATGCATGTCTTTTAAAAGAGTTAATTAAACTTTGTCATGGACTTTAATTAAAACTACAGCCCCTGGTATCCTTAAAAATACACCTGTCCATGTTTTTTTTTTTCTGTTACCGAATTAATAGACAATTTGAAGTATCATTTTTTTTTCTTCATATATATGCAAGATTCTCTCTCCCTCTCTCTATCCCTGTTGAAAGAAAATAAGGGTAAGACTCGTAAGAGCAGAATTTAAAACCTAAGGAGTTCTAATAAAATTCGGGGTAAGTGCAATCAACATGAACGTTAACGTCAGACAGTAACAAAACAGAGGGACTGTAAATCTTAAACCTGAGCTCAAGGCCAAGGGAGCAAGTGCAATTAACCATCTACAATTACAGTGACGAAAAAAAAAACGGAAAAACAAAAAGGTTACAAGTTCGAACGCGTGGAATGAGAATCAAGAAAAGGCGTCCATCAGCATCGTAATCAGCTCTCCCTTCCTCTCCCAAAAAGTGCTCCTTTCATTTTTGGTTGTCACCAACTTCCAACTTCTCATTGTAATATATATATATATATATATATAGTACCAACTTTTGTGCCATACTTTTGAAACAGTTTTTCCATCACAAAGATTTGGTAATCTAATTTCACTAGTATTAGAAAAGATTACTCAGGTCTTATCACATGCACATAACTTCCACAACTTGTTACAGCAAATTAGGAGCTAGCTGCTAGCCCGTCCAAATGACCCTCTACGACACTAAAAAGACGGGCGAGAGGGTTTGGTCCAGTAATCTTTTCAAACCTTTTTTTTTTTTTGGCCATAAATGTTTTATTAACCAGGAAAAATCTTGAAAAAAAGATAAAAATGACAATAATAGAAAGAACTTAAGAAAGCACCATCAGTCTCGACAGACAGGCCTACGAAGTAAACAGTATTCGATGTACTAAGAATCTTGCATTAAAACTTAACAAAATCTGGCGAGGCATATAGTTCCCCGTCATGAGAAAACATGGCATTTATCCACTGAGTTTAGCATGTTTAGCATTTATAATAGTAATATGCTTGCTTGTGATATTGTAGCCTCACGTTGGCAAGAAAAAAAAATTTTGACTTGGAGCGTCTTACACCAAGTAACGCAGGGGAACTTAAACGACCACTTGCATTTTCATACCTTCAATAACCATAGATAAAACGAGGTACACTTGAAAACATACTTCTTCCTGGATAACAACTCTCAGCTCATATTTCAAAATTATACATTCACCAAAATTAAGGTGGTTTGGTTTATTGCGTTTTCTAGAGTCCAATATCTTACAGATAAATTTTGCTTTCAGCCTTTGGGTGTGCTCGGACTTTTCTAAATACAAATGACTTCTGAAGAGCGGAGGTGTTTTCCAAGAAACACAAGTAAAGCAGTACCGTTTCAGCCATAGCGTTTCTTGAACAGATGATGCCTCTTAGATGGATCTTTGGGCTTGCTCTTTGCCTGCCCATGACCAATGTGTTTCTTCTGTCCAGTGCTGCAAAATGGAAATCCACAACTATTAGCAAAACATTTACGAGGCCAGATTAGCCTTAGCTTGTAAGTTCAACAGCAATGCATGTGTAAAGAGAGAGAGAGAGAGAGAGGCTCCACCTGTACTCCATATAAACCATTCCGTTTGCACCCGACATTGCACTCATGGATCCTGTCATGCGTCGAGCTTTCTGAAGAGCAATATCGTCAGCATCTTCTTCTAGCTGCTCTAAACCAACTGCATCATCACCCGCAGTGAGCACCTAATCCATAAAACATATCAGTAACATGAAGATCACAGAAATAACAAAAGAATCACATATCTGAAAATACATGCACCTTAGTGAGAAGCTCTAATTGCTCATCAAGACTGTGGTAACTCAAGTCAGCACCAGCATCGGCTGGGGGCAAGCTTGTTATCACCTACAAGGAGTGCAAAGTAGAACAAGCATATTTATTCCATGTTTCATAAACCCAATCTCAAAACTAACCCAACAACAGTCGATCAGTCATCTTTCTATCTATTTGATGATGGCCAGGAAGTATTAAATAAAACATACCATTGACCCCAAAGTCCACTCAAGCATGAAAGTCATACTTCAGTAATTATTCTCATGAATTCACCGCTCCAAAGCAAAATCAATGCTAACGCACACAAACAATACTTAATCATCTTCAAACACCAACAAAATAAATTCCATATTCTATACCTGTGATTCACATTGTCTCCACAATTAAACAAATAAGTAGCTTCTGCATGGAACATGAAGCAACATCTTATAGAAACAAATACTGATGAATAAAACAACCTACCTTGAAGCTGTAACCTTGATCTATCAGAAACTGCTGCCTTTTGGTCGAGTAATACATCTCCTGTAACCAGCATGAGAAATTAACAACTTAATACTACGAAAAGCACGCTGACCACAATGACATGACATACAAACCACAGTTTTTTTTTTTTTTTTTGACATACCAAATAAAAGGGAAAACAAAAGAGATCACCTGTGTATCCATAGAAACAAGTGAATAAAAGAAGGCATTGTACTCCTCCTTACCACCAGCCATCCTGTCTTCGAGCCTTCCCTGTCAGACAACATACATAATTCAATCCATATGAGACCTCAGAAAATGGCTGCCTAAGTGACACCACACACAGCTTCACAAATACACATGTATGCTGCTACATGTATGCGCGTCAATCATTCAGACTTTCTAATACAAGCTTTTCCATTGTACTTCTTACATTCCGAAAAGTCAACTTTGAAATATTTACAACAAGACCAGTATACTCTGTGTAGTTTTAGAGAGTGGAACACCAACCTTTGCCCTAAGAATACGTCCCAGTCTCTGAGCTTCTTGACGTCTTGAACCAGCATGCGAAGAAATTTGAATGATCACATTTGCCTCTGGTATATCTATAGAGTTATCACCAACCTGAATTAAATATGAATATGAAATTATTCCAGAATTGAATGTACTTGTATCCTGAACCTAATTGTTAATTGACTGCAAATGATAGCTAAAAAAAGATGGTGTTTCTCATCCACATAGTCCAAAGATAAGTTCCCATAGGTTAAAACATATCCATAGAACTAAAGACATCCTTCATCTGAAAGTGAAAATTGGAAATGCTTCTTTCAGGATATTGAAATTGCATAGAATCGTAATTGAGCTATTCAGTATTATCAGAGTTAAAATATTGTGATATAGCAACACCTTTGACAAGAAGATGGTGTTCACATTAGGGCTAGATTTGAATGCCTGAAGTATCTTAGTCCTCTCAATATGGCTGTACAAGCGAAAAATGATTACTTAATGAAGAACATAACAGCAAATCAAACAGCTAAGGTGCGACTAAGATTTATGAACAACCTGGTAGCACCATATATCATAGGCTTGCGGAGTTTTTTTGCATACTCTGTCAGAGCAAACAGATTATCAGCAAACACAATTATTTTATCACCTCGTTGCTGTTCATGGAACCGTATAAGAAACTCACAAGCCCTGAACTTGTTAGGGTTCATCACATAGAGTGCCTGAAATATAAGACTCGTAAATTCAACATCTTATGGATAGGAAAAGTTACAAAAGAAATATTAGGCTATTTGCTTAAACAAGAAAAGAGGATGGGAAAGAAAGAAAGAAGGAAAGAATGGAAGCAAGAAGACAATCCTCACGAGAATATAGACATAATGACCAAGAGAAAACCTAAACCCCACTTCCAAAAGCAACCAGCAGCTTTCCGTTTGCTCTAAGCCTCTCATGCAGCTGCTAGAAACTTTCTTAATTCCTAGCATTTATTTTTTTTGTTTAGCTCACTTGCTAATAAATGAATGTAACAGCTAATAAAACCTTGGCCTTGAGACCAGATACACATTCCGGCTACAACTATCCTAATACAAATCATGAAATAGGTAACCAAATATCTAAATTAGCCACCTGTTTCTTCTTAGAATTTTCTTTCTTCAGATATTGTGCGAAAAACTCCTTTGTCATAGGGCACCAAACCTCAGCACATTGGACATTTGCAATAAATCCACCTTTTACAAGGTCCAGCCAGTTTGCTTCATACAACTTAGGACCAATAAGGAAGTTCAAATCTGTAATCCTTTCATCCTCTCTAACAAGTGTAGCTGTGAATATAGTTTACACAATGAGTATCAAAACAATGAGAATGAGTGCTGCAGTTGAAAGCACAAAAAGAAGGGGCGGGGGTGCAATACCAGCTACAAGCCTAAACTTGCAACCTTAAATATAGCATCAAACACATACCAGTGAGCCCAAGCTTGCAGTGAGATTTAGTAAGACTGATGACTTTCCTGAACATATGTGCAGGGACGACATGAACCTGAATTGAAGAGCAAACATTATAACCGCAAGCATATAGAATTGAGAATCCTTTGTAGCTACATAAGACCAGAAGTCATGAAAGTAAAGATACCTCATCCATAAGCAGCAATCCCCACTCTCTATTTCTTATTTCTTCAATAATTTTTTCTGATTCCTCCGATCGCTTTCCTCCAAAAGCAACCATGTTATAGGTTGTTACAACAACACCAGCATTTCCGCGGAATCTTTCTTTGCTATCAGATGTAAAACGACATATTTGCTCTTCTTGTAAGGTTGACCATAATCTAAACTGAAAAGCCCATTGATCCACTGAAACTGCATTTGTTGCCAAACAAAGGCAACTTTTCTTTATGCGTGCTGCAGCAGAAACACCAACAAGAGACTTTCCAGCACCACAAGGCAGCACAATGATACCTGATCTTGCTCTACCTGAGGAAGGAATACCAGAATTTTGGAGTTTTTGTCCGAAGAAGATAAGAGACTGCTTTTAGCTTGATAACAAATACTCCTTCTGTCCTAAGTTCTTTGCAACATTCACTATTCAAAGCAATTAATCTATGATTTTTTATTTTCAACATTTTAGTATATAAATGAAAAACCTTTATATATAAATGATAAATAAAGACCTATAGTTTCTAAATATATTTTCTTAAAATTTTTTCCTCAAATAATAGTATGAATAAATTCAAGTTAAACTTAAGTCGAAAAAGAGAAATGTTTCAAACAATATGGGACAGAGGTAGTACATAGCAATGGAACAAAGACCAACAGAATTGTGCTTTCTCATCAAACCGATGATATATCCTAACAGAGAGAGAACTGGCAAAGCCTCTAATGTGGCGAAAAGGAACTTAAAATATTGAAGACCCTAATAATACATTCTTCCACTGCTCATATGACTTCAAAGACACGGCAGCTTCTTAACAGCTCAGAAGGAAGTTCAATTTTACCCATTATTCTTGTACACAAGTTTCATGCATAAGATAACATCAGTTAGATAAACAATGAAATAGTATCATGTACCATTTCCAAACATTTTACTGAGACTCTTTTCTTGATATGGCCTTGGTTGTGCTTGTGGCTTCAGGTCAAAATTCAGATCAGGATTAACCTGGAAATTTGGGACAAATTTTTTAACAAGTGAAGTTACTAGGAAATTCAAACATTGGGAAATGTAGAAGGCTACTTATATTGAAAGTTCAACTTTACCATAATAAAAGACCACAAACATACGTACAGTATCATTTCTAAAATCATACTCTTCCAACATGGGATAATTCAAGGCATTTGGCAAGCATCGTTGCTTCACATTTTCAACCTGGAAATAAACAGATAAATAAAACATATAACCATTCAGAAAGAAAAGAATGAGTCAGCCCGAGCCCCTTGGAAAACTAAAAGAGATGGCACACCTTTAAGCAGGCAAAACATTGAACTGATCACACAAAAGATGTGAGGAGAACAACTCATACAAAAAAGGAATCCAGTAAGTACTTCCATGATTTAAACATTTTCCATAAATGAATGGCTACATCTTGTGGCATACTTCTGATGAAAGATAAACAAAACTTCTTTGTTCACAGAGTTCGAAATGTGGCAAAATTATATATTAAGTAACTTGATAATCCATTAAAGAGACTCTCTGGCTCCGCTCTCTTTGTTATGTGACAACCACCATCGTCCGTCCACACCTTTTAATTTAGATAAAAATCCAAGCCAATCCTAAGCAGAATGGTCTACCCAAATATTATCTTGTTTGTTATAATAAAAATGTTATCAAGAGATCTTCATATTTTTTCAGAACACAAGCACACAATACATTTTTTGTGGCAAGATCCCTGTGTTCAGTAAAAATTTTGGACAAATGCAAAAATGGGGGAAAATGAAACTTCAAGCAGAGGTAACGGTAACCAAATACCCAAAACAAAACAGGTCCAGCTCAATCTGAATGTTGAAAGCCAGGTGTTACAGCATATCAATAACAAAAAGAAAATGCTAGAGCGATGGTTCTGAACTAAGAATCATATGGTATGGGTAGGAATACGAGAGAAAAAGTAGTTTAGCATCTTCAAATTTATGCAGTTATCCACAGTCCAGGCAACTCAATGTGGTTTACTGCCATCTTCCATATGGTTTCAGAAGTTGAGAATATGATAAAAAGCTAAGGCAGCTGAACCACCAATGCTATTTCGCACATCCTCATCATCTGATACTATCAGGGAGTATAGCTAGAGCTTTTAAGGAACTAAGGCAATGAACCACTAATAAGCAGCAGGTCACAGGAAATTCGAGAGATTACCTGAGATGGATCAATTTCAAATGAGTGAGCTTCTTTTTCTTCAGCCACAGCTGCCAACTCTGACTCATCGAGCAATCCATCATGACCTGATTCAATTTCACCTGCTGTTTTGCTAACTGTAAATTCATCTCCTCCATATGGAACCTTGAAGACAGCATATTAGATTGGTTTATGAATCAATCCAAATGCATGAAAGTAACAGACCAAAACTCCGTAGTGAAAATAATAAAAATTAGATGTCTAGGAGATCCAAATGAATGAAAGTTGTGCACTGTTTGCTAAGAGATCATTAACTTAGCTGCTTTCACTACACAGTAGAACCTCTGCTGCTTTAGTTACAGACAAGAGATCATTCACTTGGTTGCCTTTTAAAGAAATGCTAAATTTCTATAACTACCAAATGGCCCATTGGCTGTTTATTTATTTCTCCTTATCCTTGTTCTAGAGGACAACTGCAACCTTCCACACAGTTTCAGTATTTTTTTTCCTGGAATAATGGTTCAATCTGAACATCATTCTCTAAACAGGAAATCTGAAACAGTAAAAATCAACTTAGATTACATTAAGGACTAAACCTGTGACATAAGTCTTGCTCGAGATATAACTTCATCCTGAAGCAGTTTCCTTAACACCTGCCAAGAGAACCAGCTATAAATGCAAAAATAAAAAAATTAAAAATTAAAAAAGAAGCAACAACTACGAAAAGCAACCTAAAACTTACATCTGGAAATGGAGATTCAATGAAGTATCGGTTCTTCTTAAGCACAAGCTTCACTTTGCCATAGTTGGCTGTAGAAGCGTGTATGAAATCAATCATCTCCTTTGGAAGCTTAGTCTTGGACAATTTATTCAATACAGAAATGATAGTTTCGGTCTCTAGTCCCACAGAAACGGCAGCATACAATGAGTGCGGGGTGATGTTGTATTCATGCATGGATTCCGGCCTGGTAGTTAAACCGCCAGTGCATCAATAAATATACGAACAACCAAAACGTCGTAGAAGGAAACTAGTCTAATTATCAGAGCATTTGGCAAACAGATATTAAAAGGAACTTATCGAAGCCTTCAGCTGCCTAGAATTGTTACCTGCAAACGGGTTCAGCGATAGCAATAAGAAAATCATACGCCTGCTTATACAGAGGAGAGAATGTCTCCAAGAATATGCGCCCATCAGCACAAGCCCACAGCGGACGGTTTTCGTGATCAAGTTTCAGCTCCAACTTGCTGAAATCCCTCTTCTTCCCTTCCTTCTCACCTTCAATCAACCAAAACCGTCACTTAATTCATTCAAAACTGATCAAATCCAGCACCAAAACCACATGAATCAGACCCATAAAGTTAGTACCATCACGATAGTCGCCATCAGCTTCGTCGGGATAAAAGGCGTCCTCATCGTCCAGAAAAGGGCTCTTATGATCATCCTAAAATGCAGATATTGAGAAGATTAAAATTCTCAGCGGGTAACAAGAGAGATTATATGAAAAAAATTAAACTAACCTTGGAGGTGAACTTAGCCTTCTTGCTGGGCCGACCTCTTTCACCTGATAGCAAGATAACAACGTAAGAAGCATAAAATTGGCGGCCTTGCCATAGAGAATCCCTGTCTAAGGATGACGACGGCCCGATCCTTACCGTGTCCCATAGCAAACCGTGGCCTCTGACGAAAGGATTTGAAAAAGAAAGAGCGATCAAAACCTGAGAGATTTTGGTGGTGGTTATTTCAGGGAGCGAGTTCCTTTGCCGTTGGGACTCGGGAGTGGTGATCGGACAGAATATATGCCGCCGATGGCATAATCCATAATTCACCCCCAAACTTTACTGACTCGGATACTTAACCCTTTGACTATGACTCGGGGCAGCTCAGACCCTGAACTTTGTAAATTGGGATACATAACCCCTCTAAACTAGTAAAAATGTTTTTGTTTTTTTTTTTTTGTTTCTTAGGGGCTTAAATGATAATAACATTGAAAAAAGAGGCAGAACTTAGCATTTTAATAGATTACTACTCCCTCTGTCCAAAAATCTTTGCTCCATTTGTTTTCAGTAATTAATCTACAATTTTTTATTTTCAACATTTTAATATATAAATGAAAAATCTTTGCATACAAATGATAAATCAAGACATGTAGTTTCTAAATATTTTTATTTTTATTTTTTATAACAAACAATAATATGAACAAATCAAGTCAAAATACAACCAAAAGTCAAATGGAGTAAAGATTTCAGGACAAAAGGAGTATTTGAGATGCCATCTTTCTCTGTAGCTGCAATTAATATGTTGAGGATGTTTCTAATTTCTCAAGAAACTCTTTGACTTTCTATATGCGAAACTGTGGAAGAAGTTGGCTTTTCAAATAGTAATATACTAAAATGCCAAGTTCAATCTCATTGCTCAATATTATTGTCGTTTAAATCCCTTGAAAACCAAAAAGAACATTTTTCATCAATAAGAATGAGGTATGTGTCCTAGTTTACAAAGTTTGAGGGATGAGTTGCTCGATTTATAGTTAAAGAGGTTAAGTGTCCAAGTTAGTAACGTTTGGGGGTGAATTATGGATTTAGGCAGTCGTCCAATTATTAAAGACACCACACTAAAATGACAATATGCAACGTGTTTTGGATAAATAATAGGTCGGTGAGGGCCTAGTTTTGATGCTATCATTAATTGACTTAGTCCTAGTGTTTGATGAGTGACGGCTTGTTAGAGTCATGACTCTTCTAACAGCAAATTCAGACCCTAACAAAAGAAAATCCAAAGTGATAATTTCAATTTGGATTCATTGACTTTAACACCAATGACAATGACATGGACTCACATTGGATGCAATGCACATGACCTAAGTTGTTTTGAGCTTCGAATATTAAGAACAAAATCACAAAATATAATTTCAAACACTCATTTGTGAGAGTGATTCAATTGAATAAGAATATTTTATTTGAGGTGGCTCCTCAATTGAATAAGAATATTCTATTTTACCCATCGCTTTCTTTATACTCCCTCCGTCTTATTTTAGTTAAAACATTTGTTTGGGTACGGAGATTAAGATATATGTAATTTGTGTTATTTTTTTATGTAGTAAAAGTTTAAATAATGATTAAAAAGAAAATATATATTTTTTAGTTTTATATAGTGAGAGATTAAGTGGAGATTAAAAAAAGAGTCTTTATTGAGTTTTGTGTAAAATAATAATTTAATTGTTTAAATATTTTCAAAAGAGGAAACGTTTCAACCTTTTGGGACTTCCCAAAAAGGAATACGTTTCAAGTAAAATGAGACAGAGGGAGTATTATCCAACAATAATTTCTAAAATCCTAATTTTAATTGTTTAGTAATTTTGTTCAAGTAATTTAAAAATATTTGATTTTTTTCACATTTAATTATTGTTTAAAAATACTAATTTACGTTAGAGAAAAAATGCTTTTACAAAGAAGAAAATTTGATAATTTACAATACCTATTAATTATAGAAAATATTGGATATATTAAAATTATTGTAAGATGACTAACATACAGTTTAAAACATGGTTTTAGAAATTATTGTCGAATTATGTCAAAAAAAAGAGGGGGGAGAAGCAAAATGTAGGTTTTTAAAAATAAGAAGATAAAAATATAGATTAAATCAAGTCAAATGGGTTATTGTAAGTTTCCTTAATTCAATTATCTCCATCGTCACTCCCTCATTTGTACACAATATATAAACCCTTTTAAAATCACTAATCGTATTGTTGTCCTACAGACGAATTGCTTTGAAAAATAAAATAAAATATAAATATTAAAGGGTAAATAGCACCCATCATCCTTGAACTAATACTTATGTTACTAAATCATGCCTCAACTATAAATTATTACACCATTTGTCTTAAAGCTATAATATTTGTTGCCAGCACGTCCTGCCGTTATCCAAGGACATTAAGATGATGAAAAAGGCATTTGGTTGGGGGAAAGTGTACAGTTAGCCCTAAAAGTTAGAAAATTTTTCTATTTGAGTTCTAAAATTTTAAGATTTTCTAATTTAGTTAGAAAACTATCAAAATATTTATATGACAATAGCATGTTGTGCTCGTAACAAATTTTCATTGGATCCTCCCGGCTCATAATCGTGGAGACCATCGTGGTAAGAAGGGGACATTTGAAGCAAGATTGCTAAGATCGGAATCCTACTTAGGATTGTTTTTTGCCATGCAAGATCGGGAACGTAAGATCGAATCGTAAATCGTAAGATTCTACCAAAAGCTTAAAATTTCTTGTTTAAATAATATAATTTATGTAAAAGATCAATTATATTGTAAACTCAAGTAAAATTTAAGTGTCATAGCAATGGTACAACATAATTCTTGATAATACAAGTAAAATTCAAACTTTAATAAAGTATACATCAGCATAATTAATAAAATAATCAACACAAGTATGAAAGAAATTCATGAACAAACACATTAATGACAAAAAAATACAATGTCCAAAATTTAAATATTCAGTAATTAACTTCCAATAAATTTAAAATATATAATGAAATTTCTGTAATAAATAAATAATTTAAAATTAGTAGTTTTTTCTTCCAGAAAGAAATAAGTTTAACTTACAGAGAGAAAAAATTGGTAATTTGAATGTCTATTAACTATAATAAATATTATTATATATATTAAATTTACAGTAAGATAGTTACTGAATAATTTAAATTATCCTTTAAAAAGTTGTTATTAGATAGTTATCTTAAGTTAACAAATTTGATCCAACTGAGGATCAAAATGAAATGTTTTTAATGAATTTAGAACTGAAATGGGACATCATAGAATCATATGATTCTACAATCAGAATTTCAATTTTAACAATCTTGATTTGAAGGCTTTCGGTGACAACAATTGTGTGCCTGTGGTGGTGGTGCTTGAGAAGGTGGATGGGAGAGAGGCCGTGCGAGGGACTTGTGGGCATGCTGGGCATGGGGTTGACAGACAATTAGACGGAGCCACCGCAAGCTTAGCTCTGTTTGATGTTTCTCTCCAAACAGCCTTTGGTGGTCTACATGTGGATAACGTTTTGGCGAATATACTGTTTTGCTCTTGGAAAAGAAGACAACAACAAGACTTCAGAATTTGAAGTGAAGGATGTCCAGTTGATAAGGGCAAAAGCTCACCCCCTCCTCTTTCGAGTTAATTCTTCACATATCCATTTTTTATTGCTTTTTTTAACATGTGTTTCAATTTCATATGACAACCACGTTTTTCTAGTATACCGTAGATGAATACCTTTTTTAATTTTATCTAGGCTCCTGGTTATCTTTTTTAATGTGTTATGCTACATTTCTAAAGATTTTCCCCCAAAAGTGGGATGATGATTTGTTTGAAGGGGACAATATCTTATTTACTTGGATAAAGAGTCTAAATGTTCCATGCTGTCTTGTGGGACAAAACAATAAATCAATTAGTGCATTGAAATCATCTGGTGACTTGGAAAAGTAATTATATGTTTCGAGAGGAACATCTTTTAATAGGTAAGGACATGTTTTTGATTTTTTTGCTCATGTTTTGAGCATATTAGTTAAAAGCATATGTTTCATGATTTGTTTTCTTTTTATTCTGAATAAAGTGAAGAACTTATGGAAAATTAACATTGATATTTTAGTAAACCTATTTATCATATAAAAAATCTAAATTGAGGCTATTATGTATTGGTAGACTTAGGGAAATGAAAATTAAATAGCAAATAAAAAAAAAAGACATTTCATTGAAAATTTTATCTCAGTAAAAATATACCCAACTAAATTTGAGTCTAAAACCAATTCATTTTAACTTAAGTCAACTTAATCCAAAATGACATATTTTTATTTTTATATCTTTTTTACACAAAAATTAATTTTATTTAAAAGAAAATATTTTATAGGTGTAATAATCCATTGAAAGTATAATTTTTATAATCTTATTAACTTTTTATGATTTTTCTAGCTTTAGACATTAAAAAGAAAATTTTTCAAAAATTTAATAACGTCATAAAAATTTACTTTCAAATGAGTTATTATATCTAAATAACATTGGCTTTTAAGTGAAATTGATTCTATGCAAGAAAGATGTAAACATAAAAATGAGTAATTTTGGATTGAATTGACTTAAACTAAAACAAATTGACTGTTAAGTAATTCTTGTCTTTTGCACTTTGTCATGCAAGAGAAAATAAGCTTACAAAATTGTAAGTATTTTGATAGTTTTAGGACTAAATTAGTAAATTATAAAGCTTTAGGGATTAAATAGAAAATTTTACTAACTTTTAGCATTCACTTGGGTAACGACAGGACATAATTGCAACAGATATCATAGATTCAGGACAAATAATGCAACAATTTATAGTTAAGGGATGATTTAGCAACATGGGTATTAATTCAAGGATGATAAGTGCTATTTATCCAAAATTAAAATATAAGTAATATTGCAAAATATATGTGTAAATGGAAGAATAATAAGTAGATTAATAAAGATCTTCTATTTTTTCGAGAAAAGACATTGATTACAATTTTTTATCATAAGTTTTACTATTATTGTATCCATGAATATAGATAATATTTTATGTGTTTAAATTGCTATTTTAACATGGTTATGTTAGAACATAATTAGCTATTTTAGATTTATGTTCCTCTTTTCTGATAGTGTATAACCTTATCATAATTGAAATTAAAAGTGCGATAATATAGTTTTTTTTAGCAACACACGAAGGTTGTTCCTTTGATTAGAGACAGAAAATTTGATGGAACATCTACAATGGTGTGGTATGTATGGCAAACTTCAAAATGTTACATGATCCCAAACTTACATCAAACAAACAACACTGTAGGGGAAAGGGTTGATTACTTCTTGGAAAAAGTAATGGCTATAGGATATTGCGGGGTGATTTTAAAATCCCGAAGGGCTTACATTGTCTTAGCTTATTTATCTTCATCTTCAAACTCCACAAAGGCAATACAAGGCTTAGTTTCAACCATTCGCTCTGAATCCTTTAAATTGTTGGAAAATCACCTGCAACATCATGCTAGTTGTCTTATGAGGTAAATTCTGTATGAATAGAATATTAAGAGCAACTTGCTCTTGTGGGTCTGTACAAAAATGTAGGATTTGGACTTCCATTACTTTGGGGAGCAGTTCCATTTGCCATAGAAGCTTGATGCGCTTCTTTAGCATGTCATTTTCTTTCAGCTTTCTCTTCTTGTTTATTCTTCTTCTCTCTTAGAACATAGCTTCAATCCACTTTAGCAATACACTCTAACTTTGTTTTGGCATATTGTATAATTACATATATTTCATTTACTTCCCATTTATAACAATACTAAGATCTATGCCTATCCCACGCATAAAAAAATCTAAACTATAATTTATATAACATTAAAAATAAATTGCAAAAGATTAGTTGATTGATTATATAAAAAAGAAATTATCTAGCAACATATTATATTACTTTGATTATAATTTTTTATTATAACTGTTACTATTTTTGTAATAACAAATTTAGATAATATTCTATATGTTTAAATTGCAACTATAACATGGTTATGTTTGAACATAATTAACTATTTTAGATTTTTTTTCTATTTTTTGGTAGTGTATAATCTTATCATAATTGAAATTAAAAATGCAACAATAGATTATACAATTATAAAAATCTCCTTTACTTTCCATTTATAATAATACTAAGATCTATGCCCATCATATCGATAGAAAAATCTAAAATATAATTCTCTCCTATTTTTGAACAATATCAATAATAAATTGTAAAAGATTAGTTAATCGATGAGATAAAAAGATCATGTAGCGACATATTGTATTACTATTATTGCAATTTTTTAAATCAAAACTATTATTATTATTGTTTTTGTTGTTGTTGTTGTTATTATTATTATTATTATGGGTAAATTACAAAAGCCCCCATATGGTTTGATTTAACCTGCACTTTATCCTATTTATTTTCAAAAACCTACACTTTACCTTTACTTTCTTTATAGTGTTCGACAACAACTTCTGAAACCATAAACTAAACTGTCTAATAAACATGCTCAAGTAATTTCAATATTTTTCATATTTTTTTCATAGCTAACTGATATTTAAAAAATATCGATATGCATTTACAAGAAGAAAAATACATTTACAAAAAGAAAAGATTGATAATTTAAAATGTCTATTAACTAAAAAAAATATTGGAAAAACCAACATTACTGGAATATGACTATCGTATAGTTTAAAATATAGTTTCAAAAGTTGTTATCGGACAATATAAAAAAACTAGGAGCAAAGTATAGGTTTTCAAAAATAAAGGCAGCAAACTGTAAGTTAGGATCAACCTCAGGGGGTAATTGTAACTTTCCTTTATTGTTATATCTATAAATTTAGATAATATTTCGTGTGCTTAACTTGTTATTATAACTTGGTTATAACATGAATTTAGAATTAAAAGCCAAAAATAGCTAAGTCAACTTGAATTGACATGAAATTTTGCATTTCTAGATGAGTGAACTTGTTACAATTCAAAAAAACTCAATTTGAACTTGTGAGCTAAAAGTTTGCAGAATTAGAAGTTGACAAATTTTTCTAATGGCTATATTTGACTAGAATACAATTTAGAGTTGACTTTTAACAATTTAACTCCTTAAAAAATGAGAACTAAACTTAATGAAGTTTACATTATAAGAAACATTTAGGATTTGAAATTTTTTTAGAAGTAGCTTGATTATTTTTTTTGTAAGCAAAAAATAGAGAAGAAGGACCTTGAATTGAAAGAGTTTAAAGCGTCTGAAGTATGCAGTTGGATCTAAGAGTTGCAAGAATAGTTTACATAAACTACAATTATTTTATAACTCTTTAAAAATGAACTTAGCATAATATAAATGTTGTCAATTTGGTTTGACAGGGCCTGATGCAATCTTGAAAATAACCCAAATTATATATAAAATTAAATACTCTTAGGCCAGTACTCATAACTTTTCGCATTACCTTTACCTAATAACCTTATCAAATGCCTATTTACATGGCCTATTCCACATTACCCCTAACCAACAAATAAAACAAATCCTAGCCCAATACTCATCTCTTTTCCACAAATTCATAACCTTATTGCTCCTATATATGCCATATTCATTGATTCCTCTCTCTACCCCTTTCCCCCTGCATCTTAGATCTTGTGCACCGCTTCCACGAACCATATCTCTTATGCTATGAAATTACCATAAACAAACACAATTCACTAGTTTAATCTATTCACACTCAATAGTTTTCACCCAAATCCTTTATCGGTGTTGTCACTATGAAGTTTGTGGATGACGATGATGGTTCGAGATGTTGCTTTATCATCCAAGCCTCAAACTAGTGTCGTTCAAATACTTGATCTTCCATGGGTATGTTTGCATCTCTGCCCTTGCTTTGCTTTTCTCCTTTCTTTACTAGATCTAATTGATAAACAAAATAGGGATGCCAAGCCTTGGGTATGAAAGAAAATTTGGAGCTTGGTTTGGTCTAAAGATCACGGATTTGAAAATAGAACTTGCAACCACGAGTATGAAATTGAAACACATATTTCTATTATGCATTATTGTCAAACTTAATAACGTTTTTTCATCTAATTTTTTTGGTCTGTTGCTAGCAAAGTTCCAAGTCAACTTTAAGTTCCAAATTTCAAATCCGATTTTTTTTTTCTGTCAGCTCAATTTAGGTCCAATGAGAAGTTAGGGCCAAGTTTGGGTTAGAATTTTAGGACTAGTAGAGATCACTTAAATTTCATGTTCATCTTGAAACCTAACTAGTCCAACTTGACTTTCACCCATAGCAATTTATATGAACTCTCATGCCTAATGTCAAGCATAGAATATGTGCTTGACATATCTATGTAAATTAAGGAGTTAAGTTCAAAGGGTTAGAAATTAGAGAAGTTATTTTGGGATTGTGTAAGAACAACTTTGACAAAAATATAAGCAAGATAAAAAAAATTATACCTGAAGGTCATGACAGACTCATGCTTACCTCACTAAAGCACTAGTTTAAGGCATTTTTTAGTCTTCTAGTAAAATGTGATATTATGCATAACAATTTATATAAGGCTTAGATGGGCAGATATTGGAACCAAGAATAAAAACAATGCATGTCATAAGCATTTTTTAGTCTTCTAGTAAAGTATGATATTGTGCATAACAATTTATATGAGACTTAGATGGGCAGATATTGGAACCAAGAATAAAAACAATGTATGTCGTGCCTAAAAAAATCAAAGAAAATGTTATGAAAAAAGATGCACAAATAAATAATAATCATGTGGCAATTGGCCAAGGAAAGTTGGGCCAAATATATTCTAGAAGTTAGAAATAAAAGAAGATGGGTAAAATATTTTAACACTGTTATTGGAATGGCCAAGCTGATTATGAGATCTTAGAGCACAATGTGAAGTGTATGGTAAATTTGGAGACAGTATATTGTGTGCTTTGAATTTGGCATCTAAGTGGCTTCCATTGCAAGCATGTTGTTTGTGTAATAGGTATGCCAATAAGGGATAGGAAAAAAGAGTTCTCAAGTTGGTGATGGGGAATAAAATGTATAGTGGTGGTGTTATAGTGACTTGTGGCCACTATGGAAACAATTAATGTAACAAAAAGTGCTTCTCATTTACAATGGAAGTAATGTATAACCTATCTTTAAGTTACCCTTAGAACAAAAAAATTAACTAAATAAATAAACAAATCAATTACCTATACTAACTTCTTGTTTTCTTGATATGCATAAGAAAAAGAACAAAATGAAAAACATGACTAATAATACATCTGTTAGTTTATATTTTTATATTGTTACATTTTTTAACCAATATATCCATTTTTTTATGCTTATATTTGTTCTTACTAAATCCAAGTAACAGTGTACATAAAGAAAGTCGAATGAGGCAATCCCAAAACTTAAGTTTCATTTATGGCATAACAATCATGAATGTGAGTGTAACGTTTGTTATTCTTTGTCAAATGTAGAGATGAAGTATGGTTGTCTATTTCCATTTATTGTATTGGTTCATGTTTTATATTGCAGCCCTAGTCATATGGGAGTTATTAGTTGTTAAAGCACTAAGTTACTTAAGAAAAAATGTCCAAATCTATTAGTTGAAGGAAAAACATGAATCAAAGGTCCAAATGAAGAGGGCTATGGTAATGTCTAACAATGAAACAACAACAAGATCTCAAGTGAATATGCAAGGAAGCCAAGATACCTAAAATGGAAAGCTTTGGTGTTGATTTTGATAATGATAAGCTAAAAATGTTGTCTGTGCTTTGTTCATATGAACTTCATAAATGGTCAATGTTCGGTTTGGCCCACAAACATTTGATGTAGGTTTCATTTTTTTGTTGTTGTTAGTTATGTTGATGTTGTAGACTGAACAACATCAAAGCTATTTGTTGCCAGCATATTATGTATCGATTAAGTGTTGATGCAATTAGTGAACTCTTATAAAATCAAGCTTGTTGTTTTAATGGCATCTAATTATGCTTTCCTATCACTGAAACTATTTTACATGCAAATTTCAAAAAATATTGTAATGCTTTAGTCACAATGTTAAAAAGAAAAACACAAAAACAAGTTATACAAGAGGTTGTTTACTATGTGTAGTTTACAAAGCATGAAGTGAAAGAAACAATAGAATTTGAACACCATGGAAGCTATTAAAGTTATCAAAATTGCAATTAGGATCATATTAAAATTGCATGGAAGGATAGAATCTTGGGACGTATGATTGGGATCGTAAATTGGTGGAACCATTAAGAAACTAAGATTCCATTGAGACTTACAATTTGTCTTCATAACAATCCATAACTCTTTTTCTTGTTATATTCAAGCATTCACACACTATAACAAAAAGGATCATTAGTGACATTTTTTAGAACTTTTACTGGCGTTTTCAAAATGTTGGAAGATCTTTACCAATTATTTATAAACATCACAAAAAATGCAGCCTAGGAACACGTTGGTAAAGGTTTTAGGTATTTCCCCGCATTTTAGAAACGCAGGTAAAGCATAATAATTAGTGACATTTTTTATAAGAAATGTCAGTAAAAGTACTATATTTAGTAGTTTTTTTTTCGTTATAAAACGCCACTAATGTAGTGTATTTAGTAGCTTTTTTTATTGGAAAAATGTCGGCAATGTTCCTAGCACACAGAAATTTCTTAGCATTTTTGTGACAAAATGATACTATTAAGGGTAGCTGAAATATTAGTTTTCCCTTCTGGTATATTGTTGTCCATCTGTTTCGTAATAGGAAGCCAAAATACTATATTATTATCATCAATGTAAATTGTAACAAAATTCATATTAAATAATGAAATTTTTTAATTAGTAGAAAGTGCAACAAATTCATACATATAAAAACCCTAGATACGAAAAATGTGACTTTCATACATATAGAAACTTATTGTTGTAGTCATGCCTTTAGTACTCAAATCCAAACATCTACTAAGAAGTAAAAGCAAAACTAAAAATTGGAGCTCCATAAGTACACATTCATCTCCAAAAGCTTTATAAGTACTGCATTAATGCGCAAAATCTACAAAAAATATTGAGAAGAGTCAGATAAATAGATTAAAACAAATAATGATGGAGTTTGTTAAATAAATATCAATAAAAATTACAAAAAAATAAGTACCAGAAACAAGAAGATCTGTAGTGTATTTAGGAACTGACTGATTGTGGGTCTCTATATTAGCTCTATCAGTTTGCTGTTCAAAATTAACAAGAAGATCAGAAGATAAAAAGCACTATGTACCTAAAAAAGATTCACTTATAACTATTGATGAGATGTATAATTTATCACCAACAATCAAATAAGTAGCAAAGGAAGCAATAGTTCCAAAAGTTGTGAAATAGAAAGAAAAACCAGCAGCTCTCACGCCCAAAATAAATCACAAAAATAATATTCTGGCTATTGATCCCATGTATACTTTTGGCTGCTTATCTCGGTGAGAAAAGCCAGCTATTAGGGGCTTTTAAAATTTCTAGAAGCAGACTGATCGCGTACTTTGTTGTCATTCCATATACTGGAGCCACAAAATTGTATTTTCCAGCTACTAGCTACCAGGAAAATGCAAAATTTTCAATCATGAGGCTTTTCTGGGTTGTCTCACTTGCTTCTATGTATTTTATTTCAAGAGGTTTCTAGTTCAGTTACTCATGTGTCAGTGATGAATTCAATTTCAAAAGTGTAAAATAAGTGTAACATCCATCCTATCTTCTCCCACCCAAAAGCTTTGAATATTAACATACCCTAAAACAAAAAATGAAAACATACCAATAAAAACAAAAAAATCATTTCTAATTGATAAAAAATGAGAATCGAAAACCCACCTTTAAAAACAAAGGAAAAGAAAAAGCAACAAGAGTTACTTGATTTAGAAATAGTAGAAAAACACAAAAAAAACTCCATATACCTTGAGTTTATTTCCTTGAAAAGGCTAAATAGAACTCTAAAGTAAATGCTTTCTTTTGCCGAATCCACCAACCAATAAGGATGAGAGCTTAGCCATTGTATCTCTATAGCACTTTAAAATGGACAAAACAAAGCATAGTAAATGAGGACCACAAGAAATAACTACAAGCAACTGACAATAAAAGATTTAGATGAATATCCAACAGGTTAGAGACTAGGGGCCAAGTTTACTGATAAAATAAGACTACCTACTTTTACTGATAGAAAGAACCAGAGAAATACTTGATTTTTTCCTATGTTCGAACGACTAAGTTAAATTGTTTTTGTTTGATTGCAAAAGAAACGGTGGAGAAGCTAAAGCAAAAAAAAAAAAAAAAAAAACAAGCACATGGCCATGATTTCCAGTGATGTCATACAACAACTTCATCTCATGCTATTAATTGAAAATTTCACTTTATAAACCTTTTCCTTCAAAACTGTCCCGCATATATTAATTTAATATCTCATGCTATTAATTGCATACTCTGGTAACAGAATATATATTAATTGTACTCCTTCCTGTGATAATCTCTAGTAACAGAACACCAAAGCTGAACATGTCAGATTTCTCTGAAAACTTTCCTGCCATTGCATACTCTAGAGGCATGTAACCACTGAATTCAACATAAAAAGGCACCAGATACCACGTCAGAATTGTTCCAAACTACCCATATAATCCAGAAAAGGGAATGACGTCTAACTATAAATCTTACTATGTTCCCACAACCCTATCCGTGTTTGCATGGTCTTCATTGCCTCTGAAAATCCTAGCAATCCCGAAGTCTGAGATCTTTGGATTCAACTCTTCATCCAACAAGATATTACTTGCCTTTAGATCTCTATGTATGATTTTTAGCCTCGAATCTCTATAAAGATAAAGTAGACCTCGACTAATTCCTTCAATGATCTTGAAGCGTGTCCTCCAATCTAGAAGTTCTTGGTTTCTAGGATCTGCAATACTGATTTAGTTAGCAATTGCGCTCTTGAAAAGTAAAAGAAGTTCAGCAATAAGCTCAACATTTCTCTTATATGTCAAGTGATTGAATGAAAGAATGGAAATGTGGAAAGAGATTACACTAACCAAATAGAAATGTGTCCAAGCTACTGTTTGGCATATACTCATAGACCAATAAGTTCTCTTCTTTTTCAACACAACAGCCTAGGAGTCGGACAAGATTCCAATGCTGGAGCTTGGAAACAACCAATACTTCATTCATGAATTCGTCCAACCCCTGTCCTGAAGCCCTTAACAATATCTTCACTGCTATTTTCTGCCCATTCCACAGTACTCCCTGTAGCAAAAACAGATCAGATTGTAGAATTTCGATTGTGAAAGATTTCTTTGGCTGTTTAAAACAATTGCATACCTTGTATACTGGACCAAAACCACCATCTCCCAATTTATTTTGAAGGTGAAAACTGTTGGTGGCAATTGCCAGGTCCTGAATACTAAACAATGGCAGATCTTGGAGTTTCACAACATTAATCTTTTCTCCAACGTCATTGCCACTTGAAAAGATTGGCTGACTTCTAGGTCGATTAATTAATAGCATCCCTTTACCTTGTTTTCTGATTTCTGGTAGAAAAATTATATTAGCATCATTGCTTTGCTCTTATACTTTTTGATTCTAAAGCAAATTGCAAATGAACTAAGTTGCCACTGACGCAAAAGTATACTTACCTTTACATTTAGCCGTGCACTTCCACAAGAAAAAAATACAAACGGCAAATATGGTGATTCCTATTATCACTGCCACTATGATAATCTTTTTTATGTGTTTCATTCCATCTGTAGCACCAGGGTAATTACTGGAATCTATCCCTTTTGTTAAAGACAAGCCAATAATACAAGACAAAGAGCCATCGGTCATCAGTCCAAAATGATTAACAATACCAGTAGAATAAAGAAGAAGAAAGTGACTTTTCAAAGCAGTGACCTCTGTAGGCAAACAAGCACAAAATCAAATGAACAAATCATCAAAATCAATTAACCAAAATCTCTTTGAAACAATAGGAAAAATGAGTCAACATTGCAACATCAAGTCAAGTAACAATCTTAATAACACTTTGTATCAAAAGAATCTAAAATGGGAACCGCGAAGAATGGAGAGATTCGGATAGACCTTTGAAGGATTGACTATCACAACTTGCTCGACGGAACGACTAGCGGTAGTTGATGAGTGAACAACAGCGGTGGCGGGAGGAGCAGACAAAGCGGTGGCGGAAGGAGTGACAGAGCGGCGGTGGTGGACGAAGAAAGAGCCTACGGCTAGCCTTGCCCTTTTTTTTTTCTTTCACCTGTTGGTAGACCTCAGACCTGGCAAGGCTTGGTTAATGAGCCCAATTATTCAGCAGCATTTTAAAGACTAGTCAGCCTTAAGTGGATTTTAGGCTGCGTTTTTTTCAAACTAGTTGGGCTTGGAGAGATATTTTGCTGCGATTTTTAAAAATATTGGGCATAATAGGTTTTTCAGCTACATTTTTTTGAAACTTGTCAGGCTTAAATAGTTATTTACCTGCATTTTTTTAAATATGTCGGTAATAATATATCTTTTTTGACATTGTTTAAAAAACGTTGGTAAGAGTTTGTCACCTATATGCCATTTTGTTGTAGTGACATAACAAAAAATTGCAACCACAACCTAAAAAATAACCAATTTAGTTACAATTTCTCCTCCCTCCAATCCATCGCCTTTTTTTCTTTTACATTTAGGCCCTTATAAGATCAAAGCTTGCATCCAAAACATAAAATGACCGTATTTAATTATAACATTTCCTTTTAATGCCACCAAACTTATAATCTTCCCACACTTAAGATCCTATATAATTATGATTCGATTCGATCCTAATGATTCAATTTTATGATTTATGATCCACTGAGACAAAAATGATTTGAAGTAGAATTCCAATTTTAACAACCTTGTTTAATACCATATAAAGACATGCATTTCATCTTACATATCAAACACAAATGTATTGTACTCAACTGTGCGTAGAGGCATTTCATGAAACTCATGAAGTGCACCACCTAAACACTTCTCTTACTAGGCAATTTGTCCATGAGCCTTGCTACACCAAATACATACAACATCTAACCAACATGCATAACCAAAATACACATGAACAAGACTAACAAAAACATCAATATAAACTAGTACTTCACCTTCATAACTTCCATTGCTAATTGCTCTGCACTATCTTCAAATCTCTCTGCCTTGGCCTGATAACTCTTGAAATCATTCTACATTCTCTTGCAGTTACTCTATATTTTCTTCAAGTAGGTTAATCTTTGCATTCGTTCTTTCAATAGTCTCAACAATAATGGACTTCAATTTCTTGTAATTCAACAACATTGTTCTCACATATTCTAGAATTGGGTCATCGAGCAAAAAGATGAACTTATAATTGAACGGTGTCTTGTACCTTGGACAGCTATGAAACCTTTGTCCTGTGGTGATCTCTGTCCATGTTGTTTTCACCTCTATTATCAACTCACATTTTTAATGAATGTTCCAATTTTTTGTTTCTATAATTGAATTTGAAGAAGGTTGCATCAATTTACTTGCTTATGCTCGAAGAACACTGTTGCTCTCTTGTCTATTTAATGAAATTAGTGTCTGTTTGAAACATCTGCTCGTTTTTGCAATGGTGAAAAAAAAAGAGTCAAAATAAGTGCGTATGGGCAGGCTAAAGGTATTGTGATTCCACCTCAAACTTTCAGTTAGGCATCTTGACCGGAGTGGAAATTAGGAGTAACAAGAGTCATGGTTTCATAGTGAAAATAATGAAGTTTCAGAACAGAAATAAAAATTATGAAAAGTTTTAGGTAAAAAATTGCACTTTTCCCAGATTTATCGAGAGAGTCAGTAACTGGGACTTGCATTTACTGCGACGCGAGGCGTCTAAACATCGACCGGTGGCGCAGCGAATATAAATACTCCTTTTTTCACTGATTGATGTCTGAAGGGAACTGCTTTTTGGGCTTTCTTTCTTCTTTTCTTTTCTTCTGTTCGTGTTTTACAGAGAGCATCCCCATCGTTTTTCATCGCCCACCGCTTCCTCGCTCTCTCCCTCTGCAATCCCTAACTTGTCTTGTCAGCCCTACGAGAACAAAAAATGTCTTCTCCAAGCAAGCGCCGGGAGATGGATTTGATGAAACTGTATTTATTTCTTTTGCCCCCGAATTTTATCGTTATTTTTTTCGTTTTCGTTTTGATTTTAATTTCCTGTTAATCTCTTTCCGGGTCTGTTTGATTTTGTGTGAACCAGGATGATGAGTGATTACAAGGTGGAGATGATCAACGACGGCATGCAGGAGTTCTATGTGCAATTCAATGGACCAAAAGAGAGTAAAAATTTTAATCTAGAACCGTGTCTTTCTTTTTTTTTTTTTTTTAATTTTATTTTTGGGATTGTTTCCTTTCTTTCTCCATTGTTATGATCTAATCTTATGTTTCCGCCCTCAATCTAAGCAGTTCGGATGTCCCAATTCTGGGTTTTTTGTCATTGGTTCTTTTTCTCTCCCTCTCTCTCTGTTTTTCCTTTTTTTTTTCTTTAACCTGACTATCTACCTGCAACTCTGTTGACTCTATGCTGATGCTTTTATGAGGCTAAATCATAAAATGATCCAATGTCTCCTTAATTGCTTGATTTAAGGCAGATTGCGGTTGACCTTCTGTTTTCTGCCTGGTTAATGTTTATTTTTTCTGTGATACTTTTCCCATTAATCTGAAACACCAATTGTTTTTCAGCCCCAATTCCCCTCTTAAGCACTTACTATGTGAGCTGCCTTCTATTTGTTGACTGGTTTTCTTGAATGAAAGTGGCTTCGCCGGTAGAGTTATTGGCAAGCTTGAGTTTACATGCATTAATGAAAAAGGTGCTTGTTCTGCAATGTGACAGGTCCTTATCAGGAAGGTGTGTGGAAGATAAGGGTGGAGCTGCCGGATGCTTATCCTTACAAATCTCCATCCATTGGCTTTGTGAACAAGATCTACCACCCAAATGTTGATGAAATGTGAGTCCTCAGGGGATTGGACTTTCACTGCATTGGCTTGTATATTTAACCTGCAGGTGGTAGCTAAGGAGAAAAATGCTATATGAATGATTGGTTTTGTATCATTTCTTTTTACTCTGAATTTCAGGTCTGGCTCAGTTTGTCTGGATGTTATCAATCAAACCTGGAGCCCCATGTTTGGTAAGCCTGAAACACAGTCTCCCAATATATGCATTCCTTTCAAGATGCATTATGGAATTTTAAGATCACAGTTGCCATGCTGTTACAGTCAGCCTTTGGTAGCCATATCTAATTCCTTTTTGTTCAACTACAGACCTGGTAAATGTGTTCGAAGTTTTCCTTCCTCAACTCCTGCTGTATCCCAATCCATCAGATCCACTGAATGGAGAAGCTGCTGCACTAATGATGCGTGATCGTGCTACTTATGAAGCAAGAGTGAAAGGTGGCTCTGCTTACGAACTCACTTTTTATTTTCTGTCTTATAAGTACTGTTATTGTTGTTATTGTGCTGGAGTTGGGTACTGTTGTTTAGGCAGTGCGTAGCAAAAGTTCAGATTCCCTGTTGTTAACAATGTTTGTGCCAGGTTAATTCCCTGTTGCATGGTAGTAATCCATGCAAGAGCGTAAAACTTGGATACTTTGACTTGCAAACCGCTTAATATTCCCATTTTGGGTTCTTTGATCATGATGATGTAACTCCTTTTGGTTAAGTATTAATTAATAAATCAATTAGATGGAGATCCAAAAAAACTATGATTGCACAAAATTTTAGCTCTAAGTGGTTGTCAGTTCTCTATAAATTGACCAAAAGAGAATTTCTTGTTAGTGCTGGTTAAGGGTGCACCAAACCAAGCTTTTAACGAGTAGTTCAAGCTCAAGCTCGACTCAAGAGAGCCAAAAAAATTATTCATTATTTTATCAAGTCGAGCTTCTAGCTTGTAATGTTCAAGCTCGAGCTTGATTGAGCCTATTGAGCCTTTAACAATTATAATAAAAATAGGGTTAGCTACACTTATCGCCTTGTGAAAGTTAGGTCACACTTACCCCTAAATTTTGGTCATAATTACATTTGATCCCTAGAGGTTTTGAAAATTACAGTTCGCCCTCAATGCTATCAAGCCTATCGAATGTATCGAGTTGAGCTCAAGGCAACATTCTAGTGGGTCATTAAGCTCAAGCCCGAGGCTACCCAAATCCTTATTGAGCTGAGCTCGAGCGTGGGGTGTTTGAGCTCAGCTCGGCTTGTTTACACCCCTAGTGTTGCTGATACATGTAGCATCTTAGCAATGTTGATAAAAAACCTATACACTACCTTGATCAAAATTACATGCTACTCCCTTCATCTCAAAAAGTGATGGAAGCCTGGTGAATAGCTAGGGGATATGTTTGTCTCAGCCAACCCGCCCCTAGCTGAGCTTCATGGAGGTCAGGGTGGGTATGTCATCCATGCTCCACGTGGCACCACCTCCCTAATCCAAGGGGTTCCATACACCCTTTAGGCCAGGCAGCTATAAATACCCCTTCTCTCCTCATTATCAAGGATCAGACCCCCACATTTATTACCCAAAATCCCATATTCTCTCTCTAGCTTCGCCTTCGAGGTCACCCACAAGGCCCATCCAAACAGCTCGGTGTTCAACCCACCCTACAGGCTGACCCCTGTGAATTAAGGCTTTAACAAAAAGAGTGGGGCCCTTTAAATCTTTTAGTGACTCAAAATGAATGGCACCAATACATATTTATCATATGATTATCAATTTGTGGTATCTAAACTATCAAGGCACTGATGATTTAGTGCAAATGCATATGGTATAAGGTGGAATAGAAATTTGAGTAAGGAATATCCATTTGAATGATTCAAAATCATTACTTAGACTGAAACTTACATACAAAGTCGTCGCTTTGAAGATTCTGCCAATTCCCGTTCGCTACGTTGACTTTTATTTTATTTTAATACTTTTTTTTGTCTTTTTTTTTTTCATTTCTAAAATGCTGGTGTAGAATAGTTTCTTTGAATTTTGTAAAAGTGGAAAACTGGCATTGTTTTGGGACAGGTACATTTTTGCAATTTGTGGTCTGATCTGGTTATAGTTATGTGGTGCATTCTTTTCAATAGTATCCAATAAGCTCATTCTGTTACTTTGAATAGATCTAGAAATCAAGTATATTCCTTTTGCTCCATTAAGAATATGCTTGTAAACCCTTTCTCCTTCCCTTTCCGTTCTTTCAAAGAAAGAAACTCTGGCTAGTATGTTTTCTTGCGTGTAAACAGAAAAGGAATACCCATTAATATATTCATGTACAAGATTTATTTACAAGTAAACTAAAACTTTAACTTTTAGCTATCTAAATGCTGCACGTGTATAGTGGAAAGGAGAAGAGAACTGCTGGCAACACTATTCTGTGTAGATTTTTAGTCTAAAATTATAGATTAAAACACAAAATTAATTCAAGCTTAGTCAACCAAAATGTAAGGTAATGATTTAATCATTTAAACAAGCAATTCTGATCCAAGGAAATAATAAAACGGATAGTGCCGAGATCTTTTGTTTGACAGAATTGTGTTTGTTGTGTGCATCTATACTTGATCAAGAGAAGATGCTGGAAGTGAAAGTTTCATGATTTGCTTTATGAGAATCAGGCTTCGATCTTTCCAATGGGTAAATTGAATCTGGAAAGTTCTTTAGAGTTTAAAAGAAAGGGTAAGAAAAAAGAAGCAAGTTTTGTAGCAGCCGAAGAAAGATAAAACATTTCGACTTTTATTAGCAATATGGTTGGTTTTAGGAACCACTGAAATTTTTACTTGATTTCATCACAAGGAATTGGGATTGGAGGTTATGAGGTTCATATTGTGTATCAAGTTAATATGATCTGAATCTTGACTTATAGGCATAACTGGTTCCTCAGTTTTCAAAAAGGTTCATAACTTAGGATTCTTAACTACGCTTGTCAGTGTCTCTTATTCTTGATAGCATGATATCTTCCTTGTGTACAAGAGACTAAACTAAAATGTCTTCTTATAGCTAGTTTATCGGTTGATTAATCAAGTGATGCATGGAAAATTTGTTTTGCAATATGAATGTCCAGTTTGTTATGGTTATGCACTTCTTTAGCTTGCCTTTCCAAGCATATCAATATGTTCCCAGGTGGATGTTCTATGTTGGTTGAAGATGATTCTAGTGGTTTTTTTAGTTTATCCCAGAATATGCTTCATGAAGCGTGCTGATATACACTGCTGTGAGTATGTTTATGCACGTTATCTTCCACTAAAGGCTTCATTAGCTCAACTGAAAGCTAGAAGTAGACCATTTGCATTGACCAACTATCTAATGAATGGACAATGGCTTAAGATTGTTGTTTAGTTTTATTTCTGTTGTTGGAGTTATGGAAAACTTGTGTCAGAGATGTATGGTACTGTGGAGAATCAAAAACTTGCAGCTTTTCTTTATGTAGATCCAAAAAAAGAACAAAGAACTTGCAGCTTGAGAAGTTATGTTATTACCAAATGAAAAAAAGCTGGGATGATGGCTATATATTAATGCAAATTTAAATAGTGGGGAAGTTGCCAATAGATCTGCTTCAAACATGGGAGCAGGTCAAGGAGAGTAGGGATTTGATTCTCAGACCATGTTGTAACAATCTTCAGTTTTAACCCTTAAGCCAGGTGTTGGTTATTGATAGATTTTCAGCTTGAAAAGTTATGTTATAACCAAATGAAAAAAAGCTGGGATGTTGGCGATATATTAATGCAACTTTAAATGGTGGAGAAGTTGCCAATAGATCTGCTTCATACATTGGAGAAGGTCAAGGACAGTAGGGATTTGAATCTCAGACCATGTTGTAAGAACTTGAGTTTTAACCCTTAAGCCAACCGTTGGTTATTGATAGATTTTAATTTATAGTTTTATTTGTGATGTTGCAAAGTTTTACTTATTCCTTGTTTTTATAGCATTCCATTTATGATTGTCCGTCATGGATAGCATGATATGTTTGGCTAGTTTTGACATGGGTCTTCAAGCAGGACCAGAAGTGTTTTTGGGCATTTCTTCCCTTGTTTATCATTTGCCAGCTGGAGAATGGCTTGTCGTTTATTCTGGTGCTTAATTGGCTAATGCTGACATAGCTTATAATTGTTTTTCTAAATGACTTACAAGTATTGTGTTTCTCTTCTATCAAAATATGACTTGATTCCTGGTTTCTGTTAATGTCTCTCCCCAAATGGAGCTTCTATGATTGTTGCTTATGTGCTTACCGTTGTTCCAGAGTACTGTGAGAAATATGCCAAGCCAGAAGATGTTGGAGCTGCAGCGGAGGAGAGTTCCAGCGATGAAGAGGAGCTAAGTGAAGATGAACCTGCTTCAGACGATGACACAATTGCTGGAAAACCGGATCCTTAGGCTGTTAATGCCAGAAAATATCCTTGTTGTACATGATATTCAGCTCTTGAAAACTTAGAGCTTGAAGAAACCGGTTGCCTGTGGAAGGTGCTCGTGCCCTTTGCTGTTCTTTGGGTTGGATGTTGTGTAAATTAACTCGCACTTAATGTATCAAACATTCATTCACTTCGAGACATAAGCAGGCTCTGTATTGCCTCTTTCTAGTCTGCCTGTTCTTCCATGCATGGATGACCAATCTGCTGCTATTCATTTGCGCTTTTTTTTTCCGTAAGTATCCAAGTTTTATTTCCGGCTCAAAATGAAATGCTAGGAGATAGTTGGGCCATTTGGCATTATATTCTTTTATTCTCTATCTTCTTTCTTAAAATATTAGGCGGTACATAGGCATTTAGTATTTGCCAATGGTCTGTTAGCTAATGATAATGATATTCACCATTTCTTGTGACAGGCCAGTGGAAAATTTTGCTTTAATACTTTCTTATCGTCCCACATGAGATTTTCATTTTATATAACCTTGGGTATTTACTCTGTTTCATTGTAGAATAGGTCTCGTAAAATGTTTTACGTGTGTATTACGTACCTAAAATATATCCAAATAGAAAAAATTTTCCACTCCACAATTGAAAGTGGAATGTTTTCATCCAAAATTTGTCGGAAAACAGTTTGCACCAACTTTCTTTCACGTGGTTGGTACAAATTTAAAATTCGAAACTTTTAATTGCCTTTTCTTCACCACGTCTCAGTGTTTTTTTCTTTCTTCGTTTCTATTCTCAATCAATGTTCTTTGGTTTCTTCTATTTTTTCATTTCCATTGTCTGTCTTTTTCTTGAAATTTTTAATTTCCCATGTTAATTAGTATTTAATTATAAATATTGAGTATATAAATAAATATATTTTATTTATAAATAAAATTAATAATTACTTCTAGTGAATGAAATTAAAAAAATGCAATTACATATTTTTAATATCTTTATAAGAAAATAGATAAAACTATTTGAAATCATTCGAGTTTTTTTCGTACATATTTTTGGTGAGATCTACTGAAACCTTTATTAGTTTTACCCATAATAATTATAGCTCCCATTAACTTATTCTTCTTTTATTACTTGGTGGAAAAGAGTAGATTGCCGGAAGAAGCCAATGCATCCAAATTGACATAATGAGAATTAATATGTAAGTTTCTTTTATTTTAACAACAATTTAAGGATTCAGAATAATAGCTCCCCAGCATTTCACACCTTCAAACAAACAAAATTTAATTTTCCACGTAAAAAATTTTTACACCGTAGTGTTTTACATCATAAAACCAATTACACCGAAACAAACAGAGCACAGAGTTTTTTTTTTTTTAAACACAATCATATGCCCTCATAGTTTTTGGGGAAGCCTGGTTTTTTGTTTTAATTTTCGTTTTTCAATAGAAAATTAATTACGTTTTGAAATCAAAACATATTCTCATGTGCTTAAAGTTGTTTTACGATTATAATGTGCCTACTTACAACAATTGCTGAGGATATTTCCGGGTTCTTTTCCTGTTTCTTTTTTGCTTAATTTTGTTTTGTAACACAAAGGAAAAAACAAAAAGAAAAAGAAGATAGTTTGGCATCTTTCAGTTGTTTGTTTTGTATTGGATAATTGAATGCAGCTCTCAATATTTTATGCTTATGGCCTTTTGGAATTGAAAAATTAATTTCATTAAATAGAAGTTTTCCTTGATGACTCTTTTGGTCAAGGAATTTGGTTGCTTTCTTCCGTTTGAACGGCTGAGCCCGGGTCGTGGTTGTTGCTTGCGATTGGATCTTCTTGGTTGTGTGGTGGTGGGTGCCATACTCAGCTGGTATTCGTTTCGCGATGGAGGACTTAAGGTCATGCTTCACGAGCATGAGCCTTGCGGTGGAGGAGGCCGCTACATGTCGTCTCGTTTTTGAAAGAAGACACTTGCGGAGGTTTCTCTGATCTAATGACAGTGCTGCAGGTGCTGTCGAATAAGGTTGTACGAGTGGAAAATTTGCGGGATGCTTTTCGGAAGGCCTGGCATTTCCAGGTGCCATTTACCTTGTGCTCTGCAAGTCCGAACCACAGTTTTGAAGAGGAGGAAGATAGGAATGCGATATTTCATAATATGGGCCTCGGAGTTTCAACAACAAATTGATTATTATGCGGAATTTGCAGAAAGGAGACAGGCCCTCCTCGTTACAATTCCATAGAACTGCCTTTTGGATCTACATACTCGATGCGCCATTTGCTTGGTTTGGACCTGAGATTGCCAAGACACTGGGAAGTAGGCTGGGAATGGTTATAAGGGTTGATTGCTCGGGTCCCTCATTGAGAATTCATGTTATGGTGGACATTTCCAAGCCTTTTCAGTGAGGATTGATGGTAGAGGATGATGATGGGAAGAAATGGTTCTCTGTGAAGTACGAAAGACTTCTTGAGTTTTGCTGCTTGTGTGGCCAGCTTGATCATATTGATCACGAATGCCTTGAGAGTCTGGCTAGTTTGGAAGGCTACATTCAGCAATATGGCGAATGGTTGTGGTTTACCAACTCTACTCGTGGTGGTGGAAGGCGTGAGTTCGATAAGGGGTCTATTAGGTCTGATGGTGTTTCACAAGAGTTGACTTGATGATCATATAAAGATCATCCTTCCTCGCAAAAGGATCAAACCTTGATTATTATAAATTATAACCTGATAATTCCTTTGGTAGGGAAAGCTCAGGTTTGGGAGTTGATAAGGGAAGAAGCAGGAGGTTCAATTCCAGTAGTGCACATTTAAAGAAATGAACCTAGAGGGGTAAGTTCAATGTTGCACATTGAGGAGCTTGGGGGCATTGAGAAGATCCTTTTCCAGTTTCAGAAACATTTGCGATGGGTTTTGTAGATAAGGTGACTCCGGGAGCAATAAAGGTAAGGTCAGGGACCAGGGTTCATTCGATGAAGAGGGCTGCCAGATTGGGGGGACATTCCAACATGGCAAATACTGGACAAGGGGAGATCAGTGTTACCCGAAATGCCCAAGGGACACATTCGAAAAGAAATGTGGTGAATGAAGGGGAGCAGGGAACTCGAATCTTGAAGGCAAAGAAGACCACTAATATGTTGTTTGAGGTGGTTGAGCACTAACTCAACCTGCTAGTATAAATGAGTCATTGAGCTTGAACTATCAGGGCCTAGGATCTACCCGGATAGTTCATGCCCTTTGTAGGGCAATCTAAAAAAGGTCCCCCGATGTGGTTTTCCTTCTGGAAACCAGGAAAACTACAACGGAGATAGATAATACTAGAAGGTCTTTGGGGTTTCAGTTTGGATTCATAGTAGTATGTGAAGGGAGCAAAAGAGGCTTGGCCTTGTTGTGGAGGGCTGGGTGGGCTGTTGAACTGCTTTCTTTTTTCCAATACCATATAGATGTCAGGATGAAGGCAATGAATCTAGAGTGGTGAATTATTGGGTTTTATGGTTGACCTGAGAGGGATTTATTGCATCTGTCATGGTCATTCTTGTGCAATTTGGCTACTTAACAGTTTTTACCATGGTTAGTGATTTGTGATTTTAATAGGATATTATGGTCATCAGAGAAAGAAGGGGGAAAGGTGAGCTCCCTTGGTTAGATGGATGCTTTCAGGAATGCGGTGGTAGATGCAAATTTGCTCGACCTAGGGTTTCACTATGTGACATTCACATGGAGACACATGTGCTTGAAAGGGGGGGAGGGTTGCATGAGCGGTTGGATAAAGGTTGGGGGAACTTGGAATTGAAAAGCTTGTTTTCAGAATTATACATCAAGCACTTTCCATTTGCTTGCTCGGATCATAATGGGCTTCAGGTTCATCTTGTTGGTAAATCAGACTTCTTTCATCAACGATTATGGCATTTTGAATTAGCTTAGACAATGGATTCAGATTATGAAGACATTATTAAAGTTTCTTTCTTGGGGTTCAATGACATTTCTCTTCTTGGTTCATTGCAGGAGTGCCGCAGGGGACTAGAGGCATAAAAGCAAGATGAGAAATCTTTCAGGATGCATATTAAAATGGCAGAAAAGCAATTGGAAACGGTAGCAAGGAGGTAAGTATTTGAAGCCTCATTTAAGGCCCGGGGTTAGTTGGAGGCCAAGCTGGTTGAACTTTATGAAATGGAAGAAAAGTTTTGGAGCCAGCGTGCCAAATGAAAGAAGGGGATCACAACATTCATTTTTTTCACCAAGTGGCATTAGGGAAAAACATCGAAACTTTATTCATAGTTTATGGAGGGAAGGTGGGATGAAAGTGAAGGACCTGAATCTAATACAGGAAGAGATAACGAGCTACTTTGAGGACCTTTTTGCTTCATCGATGCCATATAGTGCTTATGAGGTCCTTCCTCTAGTTCCAAGAGTGGTCAGAGACCAAATGAATGAGGAGCTTGCTCGTTTGTTTGCTATTAAGGAAATGAGGCTTGCCTTATTTTATATGTACCCAATGAAGTCCTCTAGCCCTGATGGACTCCTATATACTGGCATGCATTAAGTGACGAGGTAACCAAATTTGTTTTGGGTATTTTGAATGATGGTGACCTTTTAGAGTAGTTGAACCACACTTATGTTGTTCTAATCACAAAAATCAACAACCCAAATGAGGTGTCTGATTTTTGACATATAATGTATTATATAAAGTGGTCTTCAAAGTGATTTCAAATAGAATGAAACCACTACTGCCTAATACTCCCTCTGTCCTAGGTTTTCTGCTCCATTTGCTATTTTGGGCTGTCTCAAATTCTTTGCACAATTTCCATTTTTAGTAAGTTTTATTAGACAAGTTTACAATTATACCCCTTCCATCTACTACTGTTACTGTTTTATTTTTGTTCTACTTTTCCAATCCCCTTGCCAGCCACCTCCAGTGTGGTTGAAACGGGCAATCGGGGCGGCGAACGACCGGACGAGGAGGTTGGGTGGCGAGCAACGGGTAAAGGAGGTCAGGGCAGTGGGGCGACGAGGTGGGAAGATCGAGGTGAGTAAGATCCGGGCGATGAGGTTGGTGCGGCGGGCAATGAGGCGAGAAGATTTGGGCATGGAGGTCGAGGCGCTGGGGGGTAGGTCGGCGACGGTTTGAGAAGATCAGGGCTCAGAGGCCAGGGCGATTGATGGCGGGTGACAGGTTGAGAGATTGGATGCAAAGGAGGTGACTAGATGGCAAAATCGCAAGGCGAGGTTTGACTTCATCGAAATTGAGTTTGAGATTTGGGGTGGATGGTGTGGATGGCGTGCGACGGGGATGACGTGTGGCGAGGATGGCGTGGAGGAGACAACATGTGTGACGGTGGCCGGTGGGGATGGCAATGGCTACTATACGACTTGGGGGAAAAACTAGGGACAAAATTGAAAAAATGTACATATTTTCATCATTTCTCAATCTTCGTGCCAATCCTAAATGGAGCAAAAAATGTGGGACGGAGGGAGTATTATTTATGAAAATCAAAGTGCCTTTGTGCTTGGGAGATTATTTACTGATAATGCATTGGTGGCATTGAAAACTTGTCATTATGTTAATACCAGATGCGGTTAAAGTGAATGTTTAATGGCGCTGAAGTTGGACATGTCTAAAGCATATGATTAAGTGGAATGGAGCTTATTGTGAGAGATAATGCTCAAGATGAGGTTTGCTAATAGTTGGGTGGATTTTGTGCTAAAATGTATAGAGTCCTTGACCTTTTCAATTCTAGTAAATGACCAACCTATGAGAATATTCAAGTCATCAAGTGGTCTTCATTAAGGTGACCAATTGTTGCCTTTCCGTTTTCTTTTTTGCAATGAAGGGTTGTCAGCTTTGTTACAACATGCCGAGCTGAGGAACTTGATTAATGGTGTTGTTATAAGTCATCAGAGCCCTATTATATCCCATTTATTATTTCCGAAAGATAGTTTACTATTTCTAAAGGCTACAAATGGTAGTGTAAGACATCTATTGACTTTATTATAGCTATATGAAAATGCCTCGGATTAAGTCGTGAATACGCATAAGTCATCTGTTTTCTTTAGCCCGAGTTGTAAGAGGGGATTGAGGCATGACTTCTTGGCTTGCCGGGGACTCTGTCATGCTTGAAAGCAGATAAATACCTGAGTTTTCCATGGTTGCTTAGGAGGAAAAAAATAACTCAGTTTGAGTACTTTGTTGAATGTATAAAGAATAAGTTCTCACAGTGGAAAGCATCGTTACCTTCCTAAGTAGGCTAGAGCATCCTTATGAAGGTAGTAGTTCAAGTGATGTCGATCCACCTAATGAGTTACATACTTATCCTGGTAGAGGTTTGCAATAAAATTCATGCTTTAGCCATGAGATTTTTTTGGTCTTCGGACTTTGAGGAAAAAAAGATTGCCTGGTGAGACAAGATTTGTATGACAAAAAAGCCAATGATTTAGGTTTTTGATATGTGGGGAGCTTTAATAGGGTGATGTTAGCAAAGCAAGCATTGTGAATTGCATGTAAGTCAAATAGTGTTGTGGCAAAGGTGATTAGGGGAAGGTATTTTCCCTTCACTGATTTCCTTTAGGCTGAAAAACATAACACTTATTCGATCATATATAAAGTTCTTCTTGTGGGGAGAGAGGTGGTGCACAATGGTGTTTTTTGGCACATTGGAAGAGGTTCGAGCATTTCGATATGGCATGATAATTGGCTCCTGTGTGGCTCCCTTAAACCTTTCACTTGCATGGTCCTGAGAACGGAGACTTGGAGAGTGAGAAAACTTATAGATCACAATGCTTGGTCGTGGAACTATGAATTGATCGATGCATTATTTCATCTAGTTGATGCTGTGGCAATAAAGTCCATTCCATTATTCCCTAAATTCAAAGAAGATGTGCTTATGTGGGGAATGAATAAGAATTGGAAATTCACAGTAAAGTCCGCATTTTTATCTCGCTTTTGCACTTATGTATAAAGAGGACTCGTTTTTTTGTCAGATTTTTTAGCATGGATGTGGAGTTTGTCCTTACCTCCATGGATCCATTTGTTCTTCTGGAGACTTTGTATGGATGCATTGTTGATGAGGGATAACTTGAGGAAGAAAGGAATGGATGTACTAGATAATTGCCCACTTTCCTGTCCATTCTCAGTTAGAGTCATGGAGGAGTTAGGGCTTTAGTTGTCATGTGAAGATGATCACATATGGGATGCTGTTAGATCATTTTTTAGGAAGGATGACCTCCCAACTATCAAAATGGTGCCATATGTTTGGTTTATATGGCTTAACAAGAATATGGTAGTTCATGAGTGGCATCACAAACTTCCCAGAAGGTTGTGATAGCAATAAAAAGCTAGATGGAAAGGTGGCTATTTCACGCTAAGTCTTTTAGACCTGTGTCATCGTCATTGGCTTTAGGTGCAACGGCTCGGTGTCCTCCCATGCCAGGCATGGTGAAAGTGAACATGGATGATGCGTTGAATTCAACCAAGAAGATGGGCACCATTAGCCTTATAGGAAGATATAGCGAAGGTAAGGTTTGTTTTGCTATCTCTTACGGGTTACCTTTCCATGGCACCAACACTACATACCTGGAAGCCCTAATGGTCCTTGGTGGCCTTAAGGAGGCTCAAAGATTTAGTTTTAATAATATTATTTTAGAGTCGGACTCATTAAATTTAGTTTTGAATCTTTAGAAGGGTTGTTCCCTCTTGTTATTTTCTTTTGGTGCCGTAGTATGTGAAGCTCGGGTTCTTAGTAGTTTCTTTGACTCTTGCATGTTTTCTTTTGTGTGGCGATTAGGAAATGCTGCAGCTCATGCCCTTGCAGAAAGAGGTATTGAGGAGTTACATAGATTTACTTGGGAGACCCCTCCCTTAGAGTGGTTGTTCTCGGTCCTTGATTCTGATTAGTTGAATGAACGACCTTTCCATAAAAAAAAAAAAAGGAGACAATAAGCTCCTACAAATTAGAAAATCATAATATTTATTTTGTCAAAAAAAAATCATAATATTTATCCCTTCCCTTTGGAAAATTAATCTAGATAAAGCTCATCATATATCTACAAATATTTGAAATTCTTGATGGAAGAATTCTATTCCTATCTCGAATAAAATATGAAAATATTTGAGGGTTGCGTATTCATTGAATTCATGACAATCCTTTTATATAACAATAGGTGTCATCTTGAAGACCCTTATTAGGTAAAAGAAAAATTGTACTGCTTTATGACACTTTCATCGATATACATTTGCTCTTTTTTTTTTTGTTAATTTACATCGAAACATATTATTTTAAGTTTAAAATATCTGTACAAAAATATTTTATTTATATCACTTTAATCAATGATATTTTTTGTAGAATATTTTTTTTGTTAAAATAATAGAATATTTGTTTCACGAACGATATTTTGAGACGTCTTAAATTGAAAATTGTGATAATGAACTTGAGAGTCTGAGACCAATGGAATTCGTGTTGTCGTAAACTAAACCAAATATAAATACTCAAAAACAACAAATGTCAATAATTTTTTACAAATGGCATTCAAAAAGTGAAGATCAGTATATGCGAGAGGAAACTTCTTTCTTTTCAAAGTATCGTATTTTCAAGAAAATTGGTCTGGTCCTGTTGAGATGTGCACTAACTCCTCCTCACGGCGTGAACTGTCCATTATTCAGGTGAAAACATTTCCCTCCAATCCAATTTCTTTCGCTGTGTGAGGGTAGAAAGGTCATTGATATGTGACTACTTTTAACATATTTACGGCAAGCCACAGCCGATAGCCCCTATAGCTCAGTGGTAGAGCGTCAGTCTTGTAAACTGAAGGTCCGTAGTTCGATCCTGCGTGGGGGCAACTATTGTCTTTTTTAATAAGTTTTTGTCTTTTTTTTTATTTATATCTTTTGTCTTTTGTCTTTTTTTTTATTTATCTTTTTTAATTTCAAGCACATTTTGCATGCAATCCTTTAGTAGAAGTGGAAGTAGGGAGGATGACAATATTGTCTTTTCACGTTTCCATGTAATTTTACAAATTTTTGGACACCCCATCACGTGTATTTCATGAGCTCAAGTAGAAATTGAGAAGACCTGCACGAGCGTAAGGTTGTGAATGGTGCTACAATGAAATGTTGATAAGAGTGTTGTCAAGGGCTATAGTTTCGTGATAAAACAAGACAAAGGTTGAGATGAAGAGGGCAAGGGCTGATTAGGGGTTTGTGGAGCAGAGCTGATTGATATGGTCACGCTAGCTGGGGCTATGGCAATGCAAGGAGAAAATATAGCCTAAAGCCCCTTTCACCCATGAATTTTGTCAATTCATATTTTTTACCCTTAAACTTTAATTTGGATTCATTCGTTCTTAGCCCTTTAAATGATTGTTTAGGTTATATGTATGTAGAGATGTCGATGAGTCGGATTTGGGTAGGATGAGAGTAATACCATATCCTATCCGCTACGTTAGATGCCATACTCCTATCTTACCCATCACCCGTCAGGTGAATAATTTTGGCATCCATATCCTACCCATTTTTATGTGGGTAGAATCGGGTAAAAACCTATCCATCCACCACACTTCTACAATCATACATATAAAAAAAAATCAAGCAAAAAGCTATAAATTACATCAATCAAAGATATCAAAAACATTATTAGTATGTGACAAAAATAGAACAGACACCATAAGGGAGCACTACACATAAATTCACACTCCAAACATACCATACACACTATAAAAAATGAACTCCAAAATTAGTACATTACAAATATAGTGAAAAACAATACAATAAACCAATAAGGAAAAACACATAAAAGTCTAGGCCTTATATATAAGTTTAACACCTTGGTAAATATGTAATAGCATATACATATATAGGTAGGATATAGGGCGGGTGGATCCCAAACCCGCATCCTACCCGTATGCAACGGGTGGAAAAAAAAAACCCATATCCACCCCAAATCCGTTTAATTGCAAAAAAAAAACTGACCCGTTGGGTAGGATACAACAGGATTCCTGTCAGCCTGGTTATCCGTTGACATTCCTAATTATATGAGGACTGAAAAGAAGATAAAATGAAAGATGAATGATGAACAAGTCATTTTTCTCTTATAAACCTCTAGCTCTGTGAACGAGTTAGGTACTAGAATTAAAATAATCATATTTTAGTGCAAAATGTTAGTTGAATCATGTAGATTATATAAGGTTGGTAGTTCTCTAAATTACTCGAATCGAGAATATTGAAGTAGATAATCAAGATAATGTAAAAGTCTGAGTCAAAAAATTAGCTACCCTTTATCTTTCACTTTTCGGTCCTCATATAACCTACAAAGTCATTTAAGTGGATCAGGGGAATAAAATGTACTAATTTCCAAAGTTTAAGGAGCGTGTGAACCCAATTCAAAGTTTAGGGGGTAAAAAGTATGAGTTGACACAGTTCAGGGGTGATTAGGCCGAGAAAATATTTCGTGGTTTTTTCTTGCATTCGAACAGGAATTATAAAAACTCACCTATTTTAAATTGGAGCTTGGACACCAAAAATTCCAGTTTCAAATCCCTTGGAATTGTTACATCTCCAATAGAAGTATCCAACCAAAGAATTTTCCTCGTAGAATTCTGACAAAAAAAATGTTAAATGTGATGGAATCAGTCCCAAATTTTTGGATAAATTGCTCTTTTTATCCTCATCATTTACATTTGTTTTATGGGAAAAAGCTATTTTCAAACTAGGATCTTAACTTTTAGTTTTACCAAATTGAAATTCCTATTTCGGGTACAAAATTTTCTTTTCATTTCACACTTGTAATGAGGAATATTCAAGAGCTACAAATCAGATCATAAAAACATGATAATCTTTTTGTAATCTTTTTTAGGAATTATAAAATTAATATATATGTCTTGTAGGTCTTAAAGATAACTTAAAAAGGTTAATTAAATCTCTCCTAAAAAATTGGTTAAGTAAATAAAAAATTAGTATGACTATTTCTTAGTTAACCTTACTTATTCAATTAATTGTTAACCAGTTAGTGTTAATAGGGGTTTATTTCAAAAGAATTAAATAATCTTCCTGAAAGAAAGAAAACACCCCAATTGTAACCCTATAGAAACTCATTCTCAGCCCCAAATACCTTGAAAGTTTCCATATGATAATCCAACCACCGTCATCACGCACCTCCACCAGTTTACTACTTTTGCACAACTCTCCAGCCTCCACTGTTTATGAAAGTCTCCTAAAAATTGGTGGATTTTGTAGATTACTCACTAGAGAATAATAACCTCATGGTTTCATTAACCAACTTATGTTAAACTTGATGAAATCAAGCCTTTAAAGGAATCTGGTTTTGAATTTGTTCAAGAACCCTAAACTTAATTTGAAGAAATGAATGGTGTTTAAGGTGAAATTGGCAGTGCTAGGTGTTGCACCAAGAAGATCATTCGCACTCCAGCGACAAATTCCTTTCTTCCTCATGGACATGTGGTACATTTTGCAAAATACAAAAAAAAAAAAAAAAAAAAGGAAAAAGAAATGGCCTGTCCCTAAAAAAGTTTAGGAATAGGTCACTGTCTGGTACATTTTCCTTTCCTTGAATCATTTTAGCTTTTTTATTAATTTAAACATTAAATGTCGAAACTACTATATTTTTGACATTTAGTACCATTTTACTTGAGATTATTAATAATAAACTAAAGTTGTTTAAGTTTAAATATACAAACTATTTAGCTAAATTGTATACTTTTTAAATAATACCAAGCGCAAAAAAGTACTCCTAAAATATTTTTGTAACTAAGTATAAAGATTTTTTTTATTACATTTTCCACAAAAATGTCAAAATACAAAGATGTATTGTTATAAAAAATAAAAAAAGGAAAGATCCTTTAATGCATATGGAAAATAATACACATCTCACTTATTCAGTGTATCTACCCTCAGCAATAATCAATTATTCTATCAAACAATGATCTAGTTCGTTTGACTGATTATAAAATTAGTTGCCAATTAACATGCAAAATATGGATGGCCAATACTACGTACGCTATAGGTGTCTGGCCCGAGTTCTTAGATTTGGATCTAATTAAAAAAAACATAGAAGAAAGTAATGATTGATGATCTCGTTTATCTGATTATGTCATGATGCAATATATATTACACATTACCTTCATGTTTCTACCAAAAGCGTTTTTTTTTAATGTTGCGATCACATCTGAAATTCTTCCAATACCAACTTTTGAGGTTCAATGTGAAATGATATGGACAACCAGCATCAACCATATTCCTGGCTCTTAGTGGAGGAAGGGGTGTGGTGGTGGAAGTGACAAATAGAGAATATAGTTTTTGCCGTCACTATTATGACATATAGCTTTTCGTGACTTACTTTAGTAAAGCCTCCAAACTAGGTTTCAAGTGATGGTCTATCAAGAAAAAAGAAAAAAAATAATTTAGGGATTGGAGATTAATTAAAACTAGTTTACATATTTGGCATTGTAGCGGGATTTCAAGTTATATCTAAGTTAGAAAAATATATACATTTAAATGTTATAAAAATATTATCATGAAAAATATTACAATAAAATCAATGATTTTAAAAGTATTAAATTCTTTTAAAATCTTATTGAGTATCGCCAATAAATTTATTCATTATGTCAAACTTTATTAATGATTAAATTTATGAATTAAAAAAAATTTCTAACATTAATTATACAATATATATATATATATATATATAAAATTAAATTTATGAATTTCTCTAGTAATAATAAAATATTATAATTCAAATTAGAATGATTATAACTGCTTTCTTCTAACTTTAATTTCAAAGCATACAATTATCATGAATATTGAATATAAAACAAATATCTAACGAATGCCTAAAAACTCCATTAAATGAAAGTTATTGGTAGTTTCTTCCTCTTGATTTCTGTTCATGTTGTTATTGTCAATAACATTGAATTTTATACACCAAAACCACTTTCTATATGCTCTTTCATCCATGCATCTCGACTTTTGGATGCAACTATCTTATAACAAAATTTTGCAGTTGAGAGCATGAGTGTGATTTTCTTATACTTTTTTTTTTCGCATACGGACATATGCAATGTTCTAAAGAAATTGATTTAGATATAAATGGATAGTTTTTTTTACTTAGAGTAACCATATATATTGTTGTATATATTTTTTTTTTATAGAAAATGACTAATGAATGGGAAAAAGTGTGCAAGAAAAAAAAATGAAATGCGGGAAGTTTTTTTAAAACCATGTATTTGTTGGTACAACTATATTTATGAAATAACACCAAGAAAAAAAATAAATACTTATTGGCTTCAATCATTATGTTTCAATATATGTATAATGTCAAGCTAAGAACAACGCTAATGCTAATTAGTCATATCAACATTTTTATCTTCCAGCTTTTTTTTAGGAAGAAAATATTAGATCAAATTAAATCTAAAAAATTATATCAAACCTAACCAAAATAGTTATATCTAAATAGTCAGATAATTTCAGGTGACAAAAAAAATAAAATAATTTTTTTAAAAAAAATTCATACCAAAATTATTATATTTAAATAGTTATAAAACTTTTGCAATTAAAGCTAGAGCTAGTGTTATTACAAGAAGACAAATGGCCGATGCTAACAATAAACAATGCAAGAACCATATTACAATGAATTAAGAAGTAAAGACAAGATAATCCATTAGCAAGATATTAAATACTATTACCACTAGGTATAATACACCCCTTAATTTCAATGTATATCACATGGTATACCATATTATATACTGCTATTGTTTTCATAAAAAAATTTAAAAATATTATTTTAAAATAAATAAATTAATAAAAAAAATTTGCACCTTTTTATATATTCTAACTTTTCTCATTATAATTTGTCAAATATAAATAAAATAAATATGAAAGAAGTTAGAGAATTCCAAAGTCTTAGAGAGAGAGAGAGAGAGAGAGAGAGAGAGAGAAAGAGAGGGGGACAGCAAATGAACAGATACCAAAAATTTCAGTATTTATTAATTTTTTGGCAAAGAAATTACACTGCTTCGTCCCTCACCTTTCAGACGCTTGTTAATTTTGCCCCTAATTTCCTAAGCGCCTTTCATTGTCACCCTAAACTTTAAATCTTACATTTTTTACTGTCACAATTTTAACATGGATGTCTTTTAGTTTTAAATAAATTATGGAATATTACATAAACTATATTTTAAAAATACTATACCTTTTACTAAAATGCCATATTTTTTTGTTACACAAATTAAGGGAAAAACATATCAATAATGGAACATAGAATTATATGCACTTTTCCCTTGTTTACGATACCGTGCACCCTGTTTTCAAATATACCCAAATTTGACTTTTTTTCATGTCATTCACATGTTATATTTAGGCAAAAAGCCCCTTTTGCCCTTGAACTTTGCCAACTCGTACCTTTTACCCCTTGGACTTCGACATGGTTCGACTCAACTCTCAAATTTTGCAAATTAGGACCTTTTACCATCTCAACCTGGTTAAATGGAGAATATGTACTAAAATAAAAATAAAAATAGAATTGAAGGGCTAACTAAATCATTTGTCCAATGGTTGACCATTGTTAGCAAACAATAAGCACAAAGGCTTTAATTGCACATTTGAGATTATTCATCTTTCCCTTATTTTTCCCTATAGGTTAGTATTAATGCTTCTTATTGATTGCTCACAAGAGTTAACAATTAGACAAATGATTTAGTTAGCCCTTCAATTTTTATTTTATTTTTATTTTAGTAGATATTCTTTATTTAATTGGACTGAGGGAGTAAAAGGTTCCAATTTACAAAGTTTGAGGGGCGAGTCAAACCAAGTTAAAGTTTAAGGGGTGAAAGGTCTGAGTTTGCAAAGTTCAAGGGGCAAAAGAGGCATTAGGCCTTATATTTTGACTATTACTTATGTTTTGGGTAACAAATGATGAATACTTTAATAAATAAATTCAAAAAATATATATATAAATAGGGAATCGAAGAATGGGTACGTATGGTTATGATAATTTTTGTATTTTCATTTGAAAAATATCCATCCTAATTGTGTTTCTTTTCTAATTTTATATTCCTATACTTCATAATTACATTAAAGTCATATTTATGTGAATATTATTTACTATTAAAAAAATTTTGTTCAATTTTATTTCCTATCCCCACTTACCGTGTTGTACGTGCCTCATCTTGCAGATACAATTCTTCATCATGTTGCGCCTACCCATTGATATTATTGCCCTCATTCTCTCAAAAGTCTTATTTGATACGCTAAATGAATCTAGGAATCTAGCATTTGTGCACAGCTATTTTGCAATTGCCTTCACTATCCCTGCTATTTTCACTTCTTTCGATGTTTCACCTCTCATGTGGGCTTGGTATCCTAATTGAGCTTCCCCTTGATACAAAAAGTTGAAGGACTCCGGCCATCCGATCACTATCTTCATTCATGGCGTTATTTCGTAATTTAAGTACGGGGCATTTGATGAAGGACTATCCTTTATATATTTATCTTTTGTTCGTGGGATACCCATTGCAAATTACCTATATGTTATTCTTGGAAGTGTTCGTGGTCCTTTTCATATGAAACAAGGGATTGAATACATCAATACACTTAAATAAGAAGAGGGCAGGCGTTGGGGGAAGTGTATCATTGATCTTCGACATTAAGCTGATTTTGTGATTTCGACTGTTGTCGAGAGATGGCCTGGTCTAAAGTGTTACTTATTCATTGAACCTGCCGATCCACAGCACCGGCTTCGTCGTTGTGGAATGTGTGTCCATTGCATCCTTCTCGCTCCTCGTATGAATAGGTGGATTGAGGCCTACTATGAGATTGATGATCCTAGGTTGTGTGAAGAATGTGTAGTTGATGACGAGTTTAGGTCTTTCATTACACTACTTCGTAGGTTTGAATAGGCATGTCCCTTTACTTTCTATGATTTACAAGTTAGGGTTATTCTACTTAAGATTTACTATTTCGTGTCCCCATCTAAATATATTCCCCATTTTGTAGGCGCATATTTATCAATGCTTGGTCTGAACACATTTTAATTGGTCTATACCACTGTTCTTCCTTAATGGTTGTTCTTTTGTCAATGTGTTTTTCATTACTCCTTCTTTAGTGTGATTTATATTGTTGCTATACTTTCATTATATATATCTTTTTCCTTGATTAACTTTTTTCAATGCATTTACTTTATATTTTGATGCAACTCCATGTAAATTCTATAAACTGACTACCATATACAATTAGGTTTAGGGATTATATTAATATTGTTACACTGGCTTACAATTGTAAGGACATGGATTCTTGCGCTCGAAGAGCGCATCAGATTGAGCTGCGACGTGCTAATCAATAAGCTCGCCGATTTGTTCTAATTATAGCCAATTGTAATTCTAACCAATCGGCTACTGGACCTTGCTCTTTTACTTCTCGCTTAACCACCGCTCGACTTGATTTCTTATCTCGAACCCCATCTTCTTCTACTGTTCCAACTCATTCACCATGTAATATTTCATCATCTTGTCCTCCTCTTGCTGATATATCAAACCGACTCCCCTTTAATAATGAGTTTGCAAATTCTCCACCACCAATTAACCAAGATGCCATTCGTATGCCTTCTTTAATATCTCATTCCTCACCACCAGTGCATATTCCTCAAACTTTGGAAGTGGGTGAGAGTTCTTCTTCTGGTACAAGACATTCACGCATGCACAGAAGATTATCTCTCAGTCCCAAATATACCCCTATTACACCATTCAATGATTTCACACCTCATATTCTAAGTACGGTTATACGCTGTTTAAAATATTTCCATTATAGTTCATTGACCTCATTCTGACACACATGCATAACTTTTCTTACCAAATATTACTTTGATGTGAAAGCCCAAGAAGTTGATGACATTCAGGAACCTGGTATTCATGGCCATCAATTACAGCAAGATGGTCATCAACGTATGCCATATTCTCTTATCACCTTAACCTGTTTCTAAGTAACATGTTATCCCCCTCATAATTTTATTATATGATTTAGGGAGATGTTCATCTTATGAAGATCTTGGTCCCTCAAACTGTATTTGGTCACATTGTGGGGCCATTATGTGGTATGATGAAAGAAGCAACAAGTCACATAGCTAGAGTAACCCTGAATTCTTTTTATGTTGTCGTAAAGGCAAGGTTCCTATTCCTCATTCATCACCACCACCTGAATTCATTCACCATTTTTTTTGACTATAATGGTGATGAGATATCAAAGTACTTTTGTAAGCATATCCGAGAATTCAATTGTAGATTTTCTTTCACCTCAACTAGTGCATACGTCAATTCAAGTACACATGATGGACAAGGTCCACCAACATTCAGATCTTCTGGAATGAATTATCACCACATTGGATCTTTATATCCTAATACGGGAGATCGCCCTCGCTTGCCCAGCTTTACATGTATGACACTGAGCATGGAACATATAATCGGATTATGAGTTTCCATGATGGAAGTTACATTGAGATTGATCAACTCATTATTAATGGTTTGATACGAATTTGATGAACACAATGAGTTGGTGAGATTTTTTAGAATGGCCCGGGATCGTGTGGGTGATACGACACAGCCCCCTATGCGCATCCAACTTCTAATTTCTAGGGGACACGATAGACATTATAATCTCCATACTTCTAATGAGGTTGCTGGCCTATTTGATGGCATTGATGAGAACAACGGTAACTATCGAGATATACTGGTTTATCCATGAAATTCAGAACCACATAGAATTGACTTCTTCCTCCCAAAGAGTTGTGCTATGCATTTCCCTTTATTCTTTATGTATGGAGAAGATAGTTACCATTTCAAAATAAGTTATGTGACAGAGGATGGCCAGCTATCTCATGTAGGAACTGTAACTTCAAGGGAGTTTTATGCATTTCAAATGCTGTAACGACATAATGCTCATTCTCTTATCCTATTGGGGGGTCGATTATTCCATGAATATGTTGTTGATGCTTATTGTGTAACCCTTGAATCCCGTTTTTGTTGGCTTAGAAGGAATCAAAGTCGATTTCGTGTTGAGATCTTGTATGGGTTACAAGATGCAGTGAGTCGGGGTGATATAGATGCTTCACTGTATGGTAGGAGAACCATTCCACTGTCTTCCTGCATCGGGGGTCCAAGGTATATGATACAAAATTATCAGGACTCAATGGCTTTATGTTGAGTTATGGGGTACCCAGATTTATTCATTACATATACGTGCAACGCAAAATGGCCATAAATTCAGCATTTTCTCCAACTAATTCCTGGCTAGCCCTCTGAAGATAGACTTGATATTATGGATCATGTATTCATGATGAAGTTATACTATTTTATGTAAGATATCACTAAAGGGAGACACTTCGGCCACACCATTGGAGATATTTGCACAGTTGAATTTCAAAAGTGAGGCCTACCTCATGCCTATATTGCTATTTTTCTTCATCCAAATGACAAAATCAACACGCTTGCTAAAATTGATCGGTTCATTTCTGCAGAACTCCCTGATAAGGATAAAGATCCCATCGGATATAAAGCAGTTGTTACCTATATGCTTCATGGTCCATGTGGGGCTGCCAACCCACGATGTCCATGTATGGTGAATAATTCCTGTTCAAAACATTACCCACGTCTTTTCCAGAATGAGACCATGATTAACGAAGATGGTTTCCCCCTTTATCGAAGAAGGCATGATAATCATGTCGTAATGATCAATGGAATACCATTAGATAATCATTTAGTCATCCCACATAACCGTGATATATGTGTTAAGAACGATTGTCATGTTAATGTGGAGCTCACAAACAGGGGCATGTGTGTCAAGTATTAAATATGTGTGTAAGGGTGCTGACATGTCAACTGTTATTTTGGAAGGGCATCGACCGGGCCAGGGTAGTACAAGTAGGTCATCTAGGAATGAATATGATGAGATAAAGGCGTATGTGGATTGTAGGTTTGTTTTAGCATTTGAGGCCATCTGGCGTATTTTTGGCTCCTTTATTCATGAGCATTACCCAGCTATAGAAAGATTGTCTTTCCATTTACCCAGTGAGCAGAATATGATGTATGAAGAGGGTGAAGACCTTCGTGATATCGTGCGGGCTTAACAGGAAAGTATGACCAAGTTTGAGGCCTGGATGCACTGTAATTCGCATGATGAGCTAGCAACTACACTAACATACATTCAATTCCCTCAACATTTTATGTTCAATAGACAAACAAACATGTGGACTCGTTGCTGTAGGCGACACAGTGTTGGGAGATTATACTTTGTCCACTTGACTACGGGGGAAAAATTCTACTTACGCATGCTTTTGAATGTTGTTAAAGAGCCGCAATCATATGAGAAAATTCACACAGTGAATGGGGTTTTATACCCAACATATAGAGAAGCGTGTTTTGCACTGGGGCTTCTGGAGGGTAAAAGAGAATGGAATTAATGCTTACGTGAGGCAGCTGAGTGGGCATCTATAAACTAATTACGAAGTTATTTATGATCTTCTTACTATTTTGTCATGTTGATGACCCACTTGCACCGTGGATAGGTAATGTTTCTTCCTTATGTGAAGATATCTTATACCGGCAATAGAGGTTGTTCAACAATTCACAATTTTTTCTTACTGAAGAGGAGCAACAAAATTATGCACTATATGATATTGAAGTATGAATGAATAGGGTTGGAAGAAGTTTGCGGGAATTCCCAACTATGCCATTCCCATAACTTGATGGTACGATGTTGCTCCAAAACTCACTCCTAATTAAGGAACTTAACTACAAAAGGCTTGCTCTTGTTGCAGAACATTCAGATTTGGTTCAACAATTAAATGATGGTAAACGTCATGTCAACTCAAAGCTCCTTCATGTTGTACAGTCTCGTGAAAGTGGTTTCTTCTTTGTGCACGGTAGTGGAGGAACAGGTAAGACTTTCCTATGGCACGCAATCATTTCTAGACTACGATCGTCTGGTAAAATTGTCCTCGCTGTAGCGAGCTCTGGAATTACATCACTTTTGATACCTAGAGGAAGATTTGCGCATTCTAGGTTTAAGATCCATATTCCTGTAGATAGTACTTCAATGTGCAATATTAAGAGATCAACCCCAATAGCTAAGCTTATTTGCAACACCAGTTTGGTTATATGGGATGAAGCTCTTATGGCACATTGACATACCTTTGAAGCTGTTGATCGTACCTTTCGTGACATTCTTACTGTGGTTGACCCTAGTTCTGCGACCAAAATATTTGGTGGTATTCCTATAGTTCTTGGTGGTGATGTTAAGACAAATTTTGCCTGTTATTTGACATGGTAGTCATGCGAATATAGTTGGAGCTTCAACATTGTCATCTCTGTTTTGGCCTCAATGTATAATGCACTACCTTACGCAAAATATGCGCCTACAAAACTCAACATCACTTGAAGTAAATGCATTTCATCAATGGATTATGCAAGTAGAAGATGGTTCTGTACTGTCATGAAGACTATCTAAGGATGAAGAGGAACCTACATGGATTAAGATTCTGACTGAGTACTTAATACCATCTTTTATAGATCCTATTGCTGATGTCATTGCTACAACTTACCCAGATTTGGTTCTGAGATACAAGGATGTCAACTACTTGAAGGAATGATTTATTCTTTCATGAACTAATGATATTGTCGACAAGGTGAATGATACTATTATTAGTATGTTCCCTGGTGATGTGGAAACTTTTCTCAGTGCTGATAAAGTTTCACCTGTATCAGATAACTTTGAAGCACATACATCCTTATATCCAACAGAGCACCTTAATACCTTCAAGTTCTCCGGTTTCCCTAACCATGAACTTCGATTGAAGGTTGGTGTTCTTGTTATATTGTTGAGGAATTTGAACCAATCTCTAGGTTTGTGCAATGGCACACAAATGGTCATTACGAGGTTAGCACAAAGGGTCATTGCGGCAAAAATTATCACAGGTTTGAACTCTGGACACCATTATTTTATTCCACAGGTCGAAATGGTGCCTTCTAATAACGACTTGCCTTTCGTCTTCTATCAGAGACAATTTCCACTCAAGGTTTGTTTTGCCATGACTATAAATAAAAGTCAAGGACAGACTTTTAACTATGTCGGCGTATATCTACTGGAACCTATTTTCAGCCATGGCCAACTATATGTAGCTGCCTCTTGGGTCACCAGTCCTGCTGGTTTTCATGTACTCATCAATACCGATGACCGTAATAACACAGTAACAAGGAATATAGTGTATTGTGAAGTCTTCCAACGGCTCAACCAACCTTAATCATTCGTTCAACTGTTATTGTATGTATTATGTGATTTTAACTTAATTTGACATAAACTTATATGTGTGGACTAACATAAAAGTTTGTTTTTGTGTTTCCCAAGTTACAACTGAAGATGAGGCCATTTTAAGTGCAAAAAGCCACGGTCAAAGTGTTGACTTTTTGACAACTTTGACCGTCAAATTCTGATAACTCTTCCTTATTTGTCTTAGTTTTTCTTGTTTCTTTGGCTCATTACAGGTTGGGGCAAGTATTGCGGACAAGGCATTAGAAGCAAGCTCGAGTGGGACGGCATTTGGACAAGAGAAGCAGGAGAAGTGCAAGATGAAGGCTGGCGACGCGTTGACGGAAGTCGCGAAAATTGGCGACGCGTCGCCAACGTTATCAGTATTCTGAGTACATTTTGTTCATCTGGTAACGCGTCGCCAGAATTCGACCCACATTGGCGACGCGTCGCCAATGCTACTCTGTTTTGCTTAAAGTTCGCATTTTTTATGGTCCCCCACTCTTTCCACCTGATGAGCTGGCTTGAAGAAGGGATTCTTATCCCTTTAGGGTTAGAATGAAAAGAGAGTATAAATAGAAGAGAGGAAAGCGTCCTTGAGGGGGGCTTTGGCTGATTTTGATCTTAACCCATCTTGAAGCCTTTTGATCATCTAAGAAGCGTTTTTGGAAGCTTGAAGAAGGGTGGATCATCTGGGGAGTTAAATCTTCTAGGTGGTTTCTTGGGTTTACTCTCTTCTCTCTTTTATTTGTGTGATTTTCATGGATATTGTTGTTATGGGTTTGTTGATGACATTTGTTATGGATTGTGAGTAGTTCACTTTATCTCTCTAGGGTGACATTCCTTACCTTGCTACTTAATGAAGTTGTCTTGTGTTTATGGATGAGTTCTCTTGTGTTGTCCCTTTCATTGTGCCTATTGATTGATTGATGGTAGGCCACCATAACTAATGTGATAGTTCACTAAATCCTTGAGAAAGGTTTTATGGGTGACAAAGAGAAATGGAAAGGGCATAGTGTTAACTTAAATTAGAGATAATCTAGGTGAACACTAGGAGTCAAAAGAGGTTTAGTTCTTCAACCACTCTAAGTTAAAGTTGGAGCTTGAGTAAAGCCCAAGTTAGTTGAGGGTGAGCCAGGACCCATCTTGAGAAAGAGGTTCTTGATGTGAGATCCTTTCTACCACACATGGAACATCACACTTGAGGAAAAACTTACTTGGGTAGCAATGGGTAGGAGTGGAATCCTAGAGAGGCAGTCGCCTTTATTCTAAGTTCTCTCTTTAGTACCTTTCACCTTCTTTAGAGTCACTTCTCTTGTGTTTTTAGAGTTAAGTAACTTGAGCAATTCGATTTTTGAATCTAGTTAGAATCACTAAACTCTCTTGGGAGGATACCCTTATTTACTTCTAAGTACACAACGTTTCCGTTCGCTTGCGGGTCTTTAAGGGTTAAATTGATAAACTCTTGATTTTCACAACAGCCACAACTTATACCCATTAGTCAATTAAGTCCTCTTACTTATAGGTGAACTATTAGGGTATGGGTAACGCGAATCTGGGAAGCCATCAATGTCAACAACAATGACCAATTCGGAATATCGCTAACACTGCTTGATGAAAAGGTACTCCTCCAGATAATCTTTCTACCATAAAACCTTATTCAAATTTACAATTTCCCTTTACTTACTTCTTTTTTTTATATATTGTATGTCTCTTCTTAGAATGATCATATTCATGCAATGGCTTCCAACTCAATAGCTCCCAGATTGACATCTGTTCTACAGGAAGGGAATATTTATATCATCTCCAATTTTGGCATTTTTAAGGCTGACAGAGCATACCGACCAGTTACTAATGATAACATAATTCGCTTCACTGCAAGTATGATAGTTACACCAGTCTCTGTTCCTGTTCCAAACATTCTGCGGTACAAGTTTGAGTTTGTGTCTTTTGATCAAATTCATCTCCGGCATCCTGCAAATTTTCAACTATGTTGTATGACTTCCAATACAAAGCATTTCACATCTGGTATGTCATTAGTTTCAACTTTCAACTTACTATTCTTCAATTTGTAGATGTTGTTAGGAAGCTCATCGAGATTGCTGATGTCTTTGAGATCATTCGCTCTGATGGATTACCAACAAAAAAACGTATCATCAAGGTTCAGAATCTAAGGTAATTGTATCTACCACTACTATCTACTGTATGTGCATCTTATTTCCATTACGACCACAGAATCATTCTTCATAAACATTACATCAATCCTTTAGTGGTTCAACCATGGACATAACTTTCTGGGGAGCTGAGGCAAATTCGGTTGATTTCAACTCACTATTTAATTCATCAACGAACCAATTTATGGTTATCACCTCGACCTTTGTTAAAATGTGTCAAGGTCTGTTATTTACTAACTTATAACCAAAGCTTCATATTAATTCCTCTCACAGCTTCCTGTTGATTATATATATTCCTAATTTTTAGGGGCATATAATTTGGCTTCAACATCAGGAACTAAAGTTTATGTCAACATCGACATTGCTGAAGTTAACCAATTCCTTGAATTGTATGTCACTCTCACTTTTTTCTACCTCATCCTACCTTTTTTATTATGGGAATTACATACATGGTTTTTTTATTATTTATTCTCATGAAAAACATATTTCATCACCATATAGATCATCAACTGCAATGGCTATTGTCCATCAGTATGTTCCTCATCCGGCTGAACGTCGGGCTGACATGCGTATTCTTTATTGGCACCGGAGAACAATTCATGAAATTAAGAAATTGCTTGCCTATGGCCCTTCATTTTTAAGTTAGTCACCTTCTATTACATTTAACTGCTACAATATACAAGATGATGATTCTTTACATATAAACATTTATATTTCACTTTCAGTCCAATTCCTACACTTGTCGTGCAACTGTTGCTAAACTATTCATTGAACGAGGGTGATCGTACTTTAGTTGTAAAAAATGTTGTAAAAAGGTTAAACCAATTGGTTTAACTTTCTTCTACCGTGACTATAACACTGTCAATCGTACACCACCTTTACGATATCTATTAATCACTCATTTATGTAGATTTCTGACACTTTTACATTCACATTATCTTATACATACCAATATTTATTCAATCCTTTTCTTTACCATTGCAGGTTTAAGGCAATTGTGCGAGTATTTGACTCTACTGGCATAATATTATTTACCATGCTTGATGTAATGGCTACAAAATTTTTTGGTTGCTCCGCTGCAATCCTTTGTTCTATTGAACAATCGATCCCTCCTTCGTTTTACTACTCTTCTTTCATTTACCTTTTCTTCAGCTATCCAAACTTGGATTTTGAAGTTTAATTCATCTCACTAACTATGATCTTCATTAATCAATGCTACTTACATAGGATAATGGCCCTACAAAACTTCAGGAGCGGATTGATCAATCACTTAATCGTGAGCTCATTCTTGAGGTCGACTTAATATCTTTTAACTTCCGGAATCCTTCTTCCCCATTGACACTTAAGAAGTTTCACGCAATCAATGAAGTGGAGGAAGAACTTGCATTTCGATTGAAAGACCAGCTTGTATGCTTTCCTCGTCTTATATACAACATAACTCGCTTCCATTTTAGTTTTCAATTTCATATAACAATTTTTATTACTCAACAGCAACCCAGCCAGGCTTGTGAAAATATTCACCCATTTCCCAAGAACAACTGGTTAACGTTACTTCATCCTTCGTTTGACATGAATCTATACATGGGTATGTTCTTTTATATGATTTCATTTCCTATTCTGGTAATATAATCTTTATTCTTATTCTTTATATTAATCATCATTTAGCGAGGCAGCAAGTTCTTCAACTTACACTTTTGCTCAACCACTGTACTCAGCCACATCAACAAGCACTGAAGATGAAATTGCCTCTGTTCTGTAAGTATCATCTTCCATGTAGTCTCGTCTACTTCTTCCCACGGTCATTTTACTCTTACCTTTATAATTCAATATCCTTACAGGTTGAATCTACGTAATACCCTTCCTTCTTTTACTGGTTATAACACCATTCATGATTTTGCATGGCTGATTATTATGGCACATGAATGGTTATTTTTTCCTCTCTAATCTCTCCATTTTTTTTATTTCATCCACATGTTAGTTATAAATTTTTTTTCCTATTGTCCTATATACTGTTACTCCTATTAACAAACGTTCTTTTATTAACAGGATTGAACTTGTGGATTGTTGTGATGTTGCTGCGGAATTCCCAAAAATTGAATTCCCTTACACAATATGACTACCCATTCATCCCTCAAGCTGTAACTTTATTTTATTATATTATCTCTCTGCAACTGATTTACACATGATATTAGTACATTGTCATTGATACACAATTTTATATATGAACTATAATCCCGGGTTATAAAACTAGTTATATTGATAGCTAGTATAGAGAGAACCCATCTTGATTCATCACATTCTGATCATCTTATAAGATTGGATCCATAATCTTTATTTCCTCTCCTTACAAAACAATCACTGAGGATTGTTTTTCTTTGTCATCAATAAGATTCAAATTTTTCGAGTTTTACCAAGTTAGTTCTAAAATTCCTTGACTTGCGTAATAAGTCCTAAAATGTTTAAGCTATCAATCCTGTTACTCCTTTTTTTGCTGACATGTTTAGAAAAAAAATACCATTTACATCCATGTGTGCTTTTTGTATGCGAGATGCCAAAATCTAGAGTTTTAGGACTAATAGGGTTAATAGCTTGAACATTTTAGAACTTTTTTGACAAATTGAGAAATCTTAGAACTAATTTTGCAAAATACAAAAAAAAAAAAAGAAAAAAAATGTCCTGTCCCTAAAAAAGTTTAGGAATGGGTCACTCTCAGATATATTTTCCTTTCCTTGAATTATTTTAAATTTTTTATTAATTTAAACATTAAATGTCGAACTACTATATTTTTGACATTTACTAACATTTTACTTGAGATTATTAATAATAAACTAAAGTTGTTTAAGTTTAAATATACAAACCATTTAGCTAAATTGTATACTTTTTAAATAATACCAAGCGCAAAAAAGTACTCCTAAAATATTTTTGTAACTAAGTATAAATATTTTTTTATTACATTTTCAGCAAAAATGTCAAAATACAAAGATTTATTGTTATAAAAAATAAAAAAAGGAAAGATCCTTTAATGCTTATGGAAAATAATACACATCTCACTTATTCAGTGTATCTACCCTCAGCAATAATCAATTCTTGTATCAAACAATGATCTAGTTCGTTTGACTGATTATAAAATTAGTTGCCAATTAACATGCAAAATATGGATGGCCAATACTACGTAAGCTACAGGTGTCTGGCCCGAGTTCTTAGATTTGGATCTAATTAAAAAAAAAAATTGGAAGAAAGTAATGATGGATGATCGTTTATATGATTATGTCATGATGCTACCTTCATGTTTCTACCAAAAGTGTTTTTTTTTTTTTTAATGTTGCGATCACATCTGAAATTCTTCCAATACCAACTTTTGAGGTTCGATATGAAATGATATGGACAACCAGCATCAACCATATTCCTGGCTCTTAGTGGAGGAAGGGGTGTGGTGGCGGAAGTGACAAATAGAGAATATAGTTTTTGCCGTCACTATTATGACATATAGCTTTTCGTGTCTTACTTTAGTGAAGCCTCCAAACTAGGTTTCAACTGATGGTCTGTCAAGAAAAAAGAAAAAAGATAATTTAGGAAATGGAGAATGATTAAAACTAGTTTACAAACTTGACATTGCAGTGGGATTTTAAGTTATCTTTAAGTTAGAAAAGTATTAAATTCTTTCAAAATCTTATTAAGTATCGCCAATAAATTTATTCATTATGTCAAACTTTATTAATGATTAAATTTATGAATTAAAAAAAAATTTCTAACATCAATTATACAATATATATATATATATATATATATATATATAAAATTAAATTTAAGAATTTCTCTAGTAATAATAAAATATTATAATTCAAATTAGAATGATCATAACTGCTTTCTTCTAACTTTAATTTCAAAGCATACAATTATCATGAATATTGAATATAAAACAAATATCTAACGAATGCCTAGAAACTCCATTAAATGAAAGTTATCAGTAGTTTCTTTCTCTTGATTTTTGTCCATGTTGTTATTGTCAATAACATTGAATTTTATACACCAAAACCACTTTCTATATGCTCTTTCATCCATGCATCTCAACTTTTGGATGCGACTATCTTATAACAAAATTTTGTTGTTTAGAGCATGTGTGATTTTCTCTTTTTTTTTTTTTTTTTGCATACGAACATATGCAATGTTCTAAAGCAATTGATTTAGATATAAATGGATATATTTTTTTTACTTAGAGTAACCATATATATTGTTGTAGTTTTTTTTTTGTAGAAAATGACTAATGAATGGGTAAAAGTGTCCAAGAAAAAAAAATGAAATGCGGGAATTTTTTTTAAAGCCATGTATTTGTTGGTACAACTATATTTATGAAATAACACCAAGAAAAAAAATAAATACTTATTGGCTTCAATCATTATGTTTCAATGTGTATAATGTCAAGCTAAGAACAACGCTAATGCTAATTAGTCATATCAACATTTTTATCTTCCAGCTTTTTTAGGAAGAAAATAGTAGAACAAATTAAATCTAAAAAATTATATCAAACCTAACCAAAATAGTTATATCTAAATAGTCAGATAATTTTAGGTGACAAAAAAAGAAAATAATTTTTTTAAAAAAATTCATACCAAAATTATTATATTTAAATAGTTATAAAACTTTTGCAATTAAAGTTAGAGCTAGTGTTATTACAAGAATACAAATGGCCAAAGCTAACTGTTGCCATCCCGCTCAGCCGATGAGGAGGCGACCACGTGGACTTCCGGGGGCCCAGCCGTGGTAGTATTGTCCGCTTTGGTGCCTAGGGCGGCCTTGTTCAGCCTTAAACCCTGGACCTCACAGATTTACACTCCTTTAGGGGGAGTCACGTCTAACCATCAAGCTGGTATGTGATAGCCAAAGTGTTATCGCCCCGGTCACCAGAGGCCCCCGAAAAAGAGGAAGTCAAATTCCTGAGGTACACGATCTTCGTAGCCCACCAAAACCAACCTCGGAGTATCGCCTCCATTGGGAAGACGACCGAACCAACTTCTGGGGAGAAGGACCAGCCATCTTCTACTAGGGAAAGCCCCCCGAAGGAGTAACTTCGGAGCCAGGGGATTCCCCCGAATAACCAGTGCAACCCTAGGAAAAGGCCCTTCACCCCGAAGGTGGACATCTACCAAGGGGACCTCGGAGGTACGGCAAACGCCATCAAGGAGTCTCTGACATTCCGCCCAAGTCACCCTGCACGCCGCTCTCATATGCACTCTGACACGCTGCCACCGCCCACGTCCTGTGACGCAGGGCTACGCTTGTCGCATCTCGTGGCCCGAGGAGCCTGCAGGGGGCTAGGGGCTCATACGCCCAGAAGTACGAACGACATCCGTCCATACACGTGTCACAATCTGAAGGGCTCACCCCCTCTAATATATATCAAGGGAATGGCCATCATTTGAGGGGACTCTCTCTGGCTCCCTCTCCCTCTTCTTTCAGCCCTCAAGAGGACACGGCAGGTAAGAACCCTGGGCCCTGATTACTCCCTCTCCACCCCCAAAGCACTGACTTGGGCGTCGGAGGCTCCTCACCGGAAAACCACTCCGGGGACCTCCTAACCCCTATTTTTTGAGTGTTTCAGGCAGGTCCTCCTGCGGAACCCCCATTTCGGGCTCTCTCCCATACCAAACATCCTTCTCGGCTTCACTGTGCCTCCCACACGAGGATGCTACCGGCCATTATAGGCGACCCCCACAGAGCACCTTCTGCCGGGACTCACCCGTACCTCCTGAAGTCCCTGCCGCCTTCACCACAACACACAGTGGTGCTGATGGCCCTCTGCCATCATTTGGCGCCGTCTGTGGGAATCACTCCCAGGTCGTCATTGTTAAAACTCGGCGTTCTAGGGACAAAAGGACTTCCGAGGTCCCCGTCCGCGCCAGAGGTTCGACCGACAACCGAACAACTGCAGCAGGGACTTCCCTGCCAGAGGACATTCCATGGCCTTCTTGCACAAGTTCCTACGCCCTGTCGTGGCCGAAATGATGCAGCAATTAGACCAATGATGGCCGCATCCAAATTCGAGCCGAAGGCCCTCATCATCAGTACCTCGTTGGGAGAAGAGTCCCATGTCAACTCACACGAGTTTGGGGAAGCGGAGATTAACAAGATGAGTCCTCGACGGGAAACATGCCCCTCGAAACGCGACCTACGGGAAAAACAGGGTCAAGATGACCCAAACCTCCCTGTCGAAGGAGTTCTGCACCCGAAGAAAAGTCCCTGTTTCCTCGGCAGCAAAGTTAGATACCCATTGACCCAAAAGGCTGTCTACGCCTTGGTACTTACAGGCAGAAGGCTGTGACTCTACTTCCAAGGACATACTATTACTGTCCGAAGTGACCCGCCTCTGCGCGACATCATGAAAAAAGAGTAGAGCATTCGGGGAGACCATCAAAATGGTGCATCGAACTCGGGGGTGCTACATCACGTATGACCCTAGAAGGGCAGTAAAAGCCCAGGCGGTGGCAGACTTCATTGCCGAAAGCCTCAGAAATGGAAAATGATGAAGCCAACGAGGGAGACCGAGCGAAGGTTGAGCCAGAGAAGGAACCCTCTGCCGAAGAAATCCCAAGCGCAGAATAGTAGGGCGCTAGAGTAGCCCCTCAGGGGCCCGAGGGCAGGGAGGCCACCAAAGCCACCAAATTTGGTTACCACAGTGTTGGGCCATCCGAGCATGGGAACGCTGAGTATAGCAACCTCGGACAAAGGGTGGAAATACCCTACAAAGAGGTATCTCGCAACCAAAGAGTCCCGAAAATCCTCACGAAGTGGCAGAAAGTGCAAAGACGTTCCGGACGATATTCCCTAATTAAAGAAGAATTATACCAGTAAAGGTTCGCAAGTCCGTTACAGAGGGTGCAAGACAATTCATCCAGGAGGTGTGAAAATTGCCAGAGACACACCAGCACCCAAAAGTTGCCTTCAGAGTGGATAACCCCGGAAGAATACTCTTACCTCTTTGAAGAAGAGGGCATAAACCTCACCAGGCCACTCCCGATAGCACCCGAATGAGTGAAGTCCTGCGTGAATAGTGGTGGACTACTTCACTGAGTGGGACAAGGCAGAACCCCTAGCGACCATTTCGGCAAAAGATATACAAAAGTTCGTCTGGGAGAACATGATGTGCAGATTCGGCATACCGACGGTGATAATGGCTGATAATGGTTCCCAGTCTATGAACGGGAGATTCCAAGAATTTATCACCAACTTCGGAATAAAAATGCACTTCGCCCCACTAGCTCAGCCCCAGAGCAATAGACAAGTAGAGGTAGCCAACAGAGCTATAAAAGAGGGACTGTAAAAGAGGTTGGGGGAAGCAAAGGGAAAAAGGCCAGCAAAACTTCTTACTGTACTAAGGAGTTACCGGACAACTCCCCGAGGGGTCACGGGGGAGACACCTTTCTCGCTTATCTCCAGTACAAAGGCCATTATCACTGTTGAAATACTACGGCCATCAGTCAAAATACAAGTGTTTGATGAAAGAGGAAACGACCTCGAGTGGAGAACTAAGTTCGACCTAGTTGACAAACACAAAAATGGCCGAGCTCAGAAGAAAGGCCTTTCAACAAAAGGTGGCCATAAGCGCAAACTTGCATGATAGGCCAAAAGGAATAACGAAAGAAGACCTCATCCCCCGAAAGGCCGAGTTTGAACCCCGAAAACCGTCCCATGGGATACCTCGGCCAAACGGGAAAAGGCCTTATTTGGTCCTAAACGAGGTCCGAAAAAAAGTATACAAGTTTAGCGACACCGAATGAGGAAAATCGAAAAGTACATGGCACTCGGTTGCCTTAAATAAATTCTATACTTAGAATTTCAGATAAGAAATTATACAAGTGAGAAATTTCTCTAAGTACAGAATTTTTCCCCTATTTGAAAATATTCGCCGAAGAAAGGTGAAGTCCATTGACTCCCGAAAGTCTTATTTTCCTTCCAAAGTTGGTTGGGCTATATGCCCAAAAAAGGTGAACTCCATCAAGTACGGCCGACAAAGACAGGCTAAAACTTGCCTAAGTAAACTTCGGAAAACAAAGAGAGTTTACCTGAAGGTTGGCCGATGAAACGAGCAAAATGTACCTTTCCGAAGTCCCTTGACCGAAAGAGGTCTGGACAATTGGGAAACAAAAATTGCTTGTACCTTTTCGAAGTCCCTTGACCGAAAATGGTCGGGACAACAGGGAAAAATTGCTCAAAAGACTTAACCAAATTATGAAGGAAAAAACATTGAAGAAGGTCTTAGTACAAGGAGAAGGTTACAAGAAGAAAAATACAAAAGAACAAGAAGAAGGCAAAAGCCCTAGAATATCTAAAGGACCTCGGCGTCATGGGAAGCTTCGACTCCTGTGTCTTTGGCCGCCGCCTTCGGTGCAGGAGGAGGGGCAAGTGGCAGGTTGAAGAACTCAACTTTCGACCAAGTCCACCGAGGGCCCTCGGGAATATTCAGGGCAGCCAAGAAGGAAGGGTTGAGGTTTGGATAATTCTTCAGAAATTGGTGACGAGCTAGGTAGAAGCCGTCCTGAAAGGCAACCTTCGTCGCCTGGACGGCATTGTCTTTTTCTATGTCCAATTCATCCGCCTCATTCTGAAGATCTGAAACCTCATTCTGAAGATTGGCAACCTCCTTCTCCAACTCCTTTATCTTCTTCTTCTTCTTTGAATCCTTCTTCAGCAAGTCGACCTTGGCTTGAAGTTCGGCTTTGTCGGTAAGAGCCTTCGTCAGAAGAGCAGCTTCTCCTTCTCTCTCCTTCTGAATGGCCTTGTTGGCCGAGGTTAAGCTCACAACCTTCTCACCAAGATCGGACATCTTTTTGGAGAAGTCTTTCAAGAGATCCTTCTAGCCCTTCAAGAACTCCTCCCGAAGCTGGGCAACCTTCTGCTTGGCTATACGGCTCAACTCGGTGTTCGTCACAACCGAGTTAGCGCAGAAGACCTTGGCCTTCTCCAATTTATCTTCAGCCCAAGCTCGGACCGAAGACTGCTTTGCCGCCCAAGCTTGAAGGTATCCATTGTACCCCAAGAGCTACAAAGAAAAAAGAGAAGGTACTTAGTAAAAGTCACACAAGGAAAGCCAAAACACTTAGACAAAAAAGTGGGAGGAAAAATGAAGAGACCTAAAGAACTACCTGGGCAGCATGCTCGGAAACCTTAGCAGCAAGGGTATCCTCGGAGGCACACTTCTCGGCAACTACCTTGAAGGAAGCCTGAGTGAGGATGCCCCTCGCCATCTGGGGAGCCATTTCCCGGCAATCCTCGAAGAACAGATTTATGTCCTCCGTGAAAGACCAGAACGGCTCCCTTGGGACTTTGTCTTTTGGGATGTGGGAATCCCGAAGAGCCCATCTTCGGGCATGCTCAACCATCCAAGCTGAGGGTGCCAGATCCTCTGAAAAGTTGAAGGCGTAAGTCAGACAAAGCTCATCAACTATACAAGTTATGAGGATGTGAGTAAGAGGGAAGAGACAAACCTGGCGCAGCCTTAGCGACGTCGTCATCAAAGTCCCGAACCTCCTCCACGTTGGCAGGAATATCTTTGCCTTTATCTCTTCGGCGTTTCTCCAATTCCTCGGCAGAGGGACTCCCTGCCAAAGAGCCCAAAAGATCCATAGACGTGGTGGGACTCAGTGGAACGAGAGCACCTACCACCCTGACAGGAACCTCCGCGGGAGTTCCAGGCTTAGTGGAAGTAGTAGTAACGCCGCCGACCTCTACGGGAGTTTTAGGCTTGGTGGAAGTTGCAGTGTCACCACCGACCTCCGCCACATCCTCCGAGGGTAGAAGAAGGGTGTCCTTCTTCACCTTCTTGGCCGAAGACGGTCCGTTCCCAGTAGTCTTGCGCCTCTTAGAGACGCCTTTCTTCGCTTGCTCTCTCTTTTTGGCCTGACCAAGGAAGAAAGACTTATAGTAGGCAGCAGACTCGTCGCCCATCTCTGAAAAAGAGGGAAAACATCAATGTGAGTCCAGACAGGCACTTATGCTGAAACCTTCGAAAGGAAACTTACTTTCAAAAAAGGCTTCGTAAGTGAGCTCGCTACGAAGGAGCCTCACCAGCCAACCAGCCAGGACTCTTTCCCCGCGATGGCAAGAGGTGGCATGCCGAGATCCGTCTTATGCTCCTTAACCACCCCCAACTCTCAAAGGACCTCCTCGGTCATAAGCCTCCAATTGATGGGGAAGGGGTAGAGGAAGCGTGAAAAGACCTCGGCATCCCAGTCGGCGACAGCACGGATACGTCTGTCGAAATCCTCAAACCTCGCCACCAACTCGGGAGTTAGCAGCTTCTTGGGATCCACGACATTTGTCTCCAGCTTTCCCCAAGCCCACTTAGTCGGAACATGCGACCAGGCCTCCGCCACCTTTAGGAAGAAGAACTTCCTCTACCACCCCCGTCAGCTATCCTTGGTAGCGAAGGTGAACATGAATTTTTTGCTCCCAGATCCCCGAGGTAGCATGAAATAAAAGTCACCCTTCGGAACCGGATAGAGCTTGTAATACTGCATGAACAGGATAAAATGGGGTTCTACCCTGAAGACCCCGCACATGCAGAGAAAGGCATTGAAATAGCAATAAGAGTTGGGAGGAAGCTGATTCACGGCTATGCCATGAAATTGGCAAAAGTCGCAAACTATCTTCGCGGGATGATACCGAAGTCCGGCCTTCAGTTGAGCCCGGAAAACGGTAACCTCATCATCCCGGTTCATAAAACTAAAATGACCGAGGGGGGTAACCTTGTGGTGGCGTATGAAAGAAGAAAAAATTTGGCTGTCCACTTCTCTAATTTCTCAAAAGTGGAGCAACAAGGATGAGACATAAGAGGTTGCCAGCTCTCGGGAATAGGCGAAGACATGGTTGACCAAAAAAGAGACTTCGAAAAAAAAAGAAAAACGACTTCGGGAAACCGAAAGAAAAGCAGAAACCGAAGGATCTCTAGAGTCAGAACCCACCAAAAGTCTTGCCGAAGTCAGGGTTCCTAGACGCCGTCGTGCAAGATTCCGGGAATCGCTCCGCCGTGAAAACCATCGCCGGAAAAAGGAAAAAGGCAAGAGAAGACGCAAGAGCAAACGAGAGCAAAGTGAGAGCAAAGAAAAACAAATGAGGAGAATAACAGGAGGAGGCTTATATAGATCGAGGAAGGGAAGTCGAAAGGGCGTCATAATTGCTGCGTGAAGGCAAAACGTCGCCATAATTACCCCTCGCGCGCGAAAAGACGTACCAATCCCAACCAGCACCTGCCACATGTCGCCCGTCATGAGAAACTTGGACACGTTTTCTGACATCTTGAAAACTTGGGTGCACCGCCCCAGACTGACACGCCTAGTTTCAAAACATGACGGTCCACTAACCTATGGCAGAAAAAAGTAAAGAGGTTGGGGATCTCGAGGACACTAAAGGGCAGACGGGTGACACCCCAAGTCCTAAAAAGTGCTCCCGAAAGGATCACCAGCCGAAGTGGAGACTTCGGCTTTGCAAATTGAGGCATGTGATAGGCAAAGTGCTATCGCCCCGGTCACCAGAGGCCCCCGAAAAAGAGGAAGTCAAATTCCTAAGGTACACGATCTCGGTAGCCCGCCAAAACCAACCTTGGAGTATCGCCTCCATCGGGAAGACGATCGAACCAACTTCTGGGGAGAAGGACCAGTCATCTTCTACTGGGGAAAACCCCCCGAATGAGTAACTTCGGAGCCAGGGAATTCCCCCAAAGAACCAGTGCAACCCTAGGAAAATGCCCTTCACCCTGAAGGTGGGCATCCACCAAGGGGACCACAGAGGTACGGCAGACGCCATCAAGGAGTCTTTGACATTCCGCCCAAGTCACCCTGCACGCCGCCCTCATATGCACTCTGACACGCCGCCACCGCCCACGTCCTGTCACGCAGGGCTACGCTTGTCGCAGCTCGTGGCCCGAGGAGCCTGCAAGCGGCTAAGGGCTCCTACGCCTAGAAGTACGGACGACATCCATCCATACACGTGTCACAATCCGAAGGGCTTACCCCCTCTAATATATATCAAGGGAATGGCCATCATTTGGGGGGACTCTCTCTCGCTCCCTCTCCCTCTTCTTTCCACCCTCAAGAAGACACGGCAGGCAAGAACCTTGGGCCTTGATTACTCCCTCTCCACTCCCTAAAGCACTGACTTGGGCGTCAGAGGCTCCTCCCCGGAAAATCACTCTAGGGACCTCCTAACCCCTGTTTTCTAAGTGTTTCAGGCATACCCTCCTACGGAACCCCCGTTTCGGGCTCTCTCCCATACCGGACGTCCTTCTCGGCTTCACCGTGCCTCCCACACGAGGATGCTGCCGGCCATTACAGGTGACCCCCACAGAGCACCTTCTGCCGGGACTCACCCGTACCTCCTGAAGTCCCTGCCGCCTTCACCATGACACACAGTGGTGTTGATGGCCCTCCGCCATCACTAACGATAAACAATTCAAGAACCATAGTACAATGAATTAAGAAGTAAAGACAAGATGGTCCATTAGCAAGATATTAAATACTATTACCGCTAGGTATAATACACCCCTTAATTTCAATGTATATCACATGGTATACTGTATCATATACTGTTATTGTTTTTATAAAAAATTTAAAAATATTATTTTAAGATAAATAAATTAAATAAAAATTTTCGCACCTTTTTATATATTCTAACTTTTCTCATTATATTTTTTCAATATAAATAAAATAAATATGAAAGATGATATTTTTTATACAAAAAGTATAAAAAAATTTTGTATAGAAAGAAAAATAAATATTACTCAACAAAAAAATACTAATTTATTGATACATGAGAAAAAATGAACAATACTCTAATAATAACAATATATTTTCTAATACCATAATAAATTTCTAGGTGGCTCAAATTATATTTCTTTTTTGCAGCTGTCATATCTCTAAGACAAAATTTTATATTATAATAGTAAAATAACAAATAACCAAAAAATAAAAGTAAATATTTATGTTAAAATATATGTATAAATTATATTTTAATATTTTACATATTTATATATGATATTTTGATATAAAATGACAAAAAAAAAATATGTTACACATGCCCCACGAGAAATAAAAAACCGTAGAGCAAACCTCATAGTATTTTGTGGTGTACAGCAGTATTCTAACAAAATGTGCATAAAAGTTGATCCGTATGTGAAATACCCGAAATATCATGATATATTATAGTATTTTATGTGAAAAATGACAAAATACAAAAACATTTGTACCGTACCGCTTACTAGTTTGTATACTGTGATATATTGTAGTATTAAAGATCATGTCCCTTACTCAGCCAATACGAATGCATTCTACAACTCAAGACACTAAAATCCTTACAATAATTGTAAAAATTCTTTCCTTTAATTCATACTTTACAAGAAAAATTTAAGTTTATATGAAATTAGAACTCATCTAAAACCATATATATGTTGGTACAGTTATTTGTTTTTTTTTTTGTTTTAAAGAACACCAAGGATAAAGTAGATACGCTTTGGATTCAATCACAATGTTTCAATCTATAGATAATGTCAAGCTAAGAGCAACTCTACTGCTTAGTCATGATAATATAATTACTACCTATAAATAAGAAAAACCCAAAACAATTAATCAAGCTTTGAACAATAAACATTGGCAGAGGCCAAAAGCACTTTAGCATCAACACTTGCATTTCAAAGTACTAGATAAACATAATATGTTTTTGCTTTTTTTGCTACTTGGCTCATACTAAATAATATAGATATCATTTATCTAATTAATACATAGTAGAATGAAGAACGCTTTTGGTGATGGACATGTGTGCATCCCATCCATCTCTATTAAAGTATTCATCTATCGTGCTATTAATTTTTACCTATAACTAATCATTGGCACACAATTGAGATAAGTATGTATGTATGTTTTGAAATTTGCATATATAGTTAGTTAATTACTAATTGGTTGGTGAAGAAATTAATAAATAATGTTTTTTATCAACCATTTGTATTTTCATTGACAAGAATTTTCTATTTATTTATTATGATTGTGGTCTCCCATGCTTGAAACGAATCAACAAAAGTTAGCTAACCTTACACAATTTGACTTTTTTGCTTTTTATATCTATAGCTTTTTTTCATGTAATCCTAGTAGGAATGGCAGTGAGTATAATGAAATTTGTAACCTACGGGTACTCGGCAGACAGATTGCAGATATTTGGTGAAAATTGCAACCATCTGCCCCATCATGAAATTTGATTTTATCCCGTGGATAAACATGCTGTGCCTGCAACCCACTACAATTTCCCTTTGTCTGTCAATAACTTAATTGTAACTTTTCAAAATAATAAACTAATATGAAAAAAATAAGTAACTCAAGGGATCAAAATGTGAATTAATAATAAATATATTCCTAAACCCTAGATACTTTCCTAGACTGTAGCTTTTCTTTAGCCCACTGTTGTTTGTTCATCTTCTTCTCCTTTGGCATCCTCTGTCTCATATGTTCATATTATTCTTCTTCTTTAGCTTCCTGTTCGACTTCTTCTTATTCTTCTTCTTTAGCCTTCTGTGAACAATTTTGCCTTCCTTTGCACCTCACTCTCAATCACTGGTATTGTCGCCTCACCGAATGTTTGAAACATTGTCTTTTCAATGCTCTGCTAATTGTTGTTGTGCCTACCTCATCCCGCCATCACCATCATAAGTAGAACAACACGGTTTTGCATTTTTTGTGTCAAGTGGGTAATCCGTGGGTAACCTGTGACTCATGGGTGATGGACATGGGCCAGATATTTTACCTATCAGCCTTGTTGGGCAGGTGCTTGAGGTGATGGTTCGTGCCCTATCTACCCGGTTGTCATTCCTAAATCCTAGAAAGCTGTGTGATTTAAAATTTTTGCATTTTGGGTTTATAAAATCTATATGATTATTAGTTCTTAAAAAAAATTATCAGATAATTGTTATTGTTTCTTGATAAGAGGAAATCATTTTACATAAGATTGTATCATTCTTAAATTGTATTTATCTTAATCATGAATCGATTTAAATTTAATCCCAATTTTTAATTTGTAATTCAAATTTAGAGATATGTCAATAATTGCGGCTTTTACTGTTATGTGCCACTACTCTATTGTTTTATAGGGGTAAGGGTAGATTTGGTAGACTATATGTAAAAAATTGCAATTAACTTACTAAAAAAAGAATGTGTGTTATATGTCAGCTCCACAATCTCTCTTATTAAGGAAAAATTAAAATCACCTTTAGAAGTATCCTAGTTTATATATATACATTTAGATGTGACATTACCGTGTTTAAGAAAATGGACAAGGGTTTTTGCGGTCCAGTGAAATGCAAGCCAGCACCAGCCGAGTACCGACAATAAAAAAGAAACAAACAAACATGTGGTTAATTGTATTACATCAAAGATATCTATACACATAAAGATGTATAATTAATTAATACCTTGTACGTAAAGGTAGTTGAGTTCCAACTTCCAAAACAATTGATTTCAGCCGGTAATCTTGGCACAACAATTGAGATGATATTGATCTTAAGCAATGGCAAGACTTTTGATCACGACCCATAAAACCCAAGCACATGGTATAACTGGTCAAGAGTACTAGCTACTACTCCAATCACAATCACAGTCACAATCACAATTTCTAACCAAAGTTTTTAACTCGATATGCCTGACCTATCTATTAGTGAATGCAAGAAATTAAAAGAGAGGACGATAACTCGATAGTGGCAGGCCAGCTGACAAATAATGTACAACATCGGCAGTTGGCGCCGCTTTGATAGCGATGGAAAGCCATTTGTTAACGGCAACCATCAATAAGTTCATGGATGGACAGACTTGTTTTCAATCTCTTAAGTTACATGGATAAATTGTCCTATTTCGTAAGTTAGGCGCAAAACCATCAATCCAAAATATTGATATTTAACCATTGAGTTTATGTCTTTACCTAAACTAAAATCACGCACTCAACATTCTTTTTCTAGGGTTATTTTTTAACATTTATTAATATTTCAATTTAATTTGAATGCCCAATCAACTAACCATATATAACTAAATAAATTAGGCAAAAAAATATGAATTTCAAGTATAATAAATCTAATTACTAATATTTTCTCTATAAGAAATCTAACTGATTTATTACCACTATTGTTATGCATTTTGAAAATTAATGTACTTACTTTTACTTTTTTTTTGTTTTTTACTCTAACATATATGCAATTAAAATTGTTCAGTGAATCTTGGTCATTTTTTTCTACGCTAATTGATTCTTTATTTGGCCATTTTTTTCCTTTGGCTGTCCATCAAAATTGTTTCCCATGACTATTTAAGAAAGCATACAAAACTCTAGCATATAATATTAACACAATTGGCCAACGTTACTTGATTAGTTTAAGTTATATTTTTAGCTCAAATATATTACTTCCATGATTCTCAAATCATTTACATTTCCCTTATAATTCCTATTACAAACCTTCGAAAATATGGTCTTTGCTAAAATATATTTTTCTATAAATTGGTGGTTGACATAATAACAAGCAAAGCAATTAAAGTACATTCTTCCCATACTTTTCAGTTTTTACATTGTGTTTCATACCCCTATATTTTTTTTTTTTACCAGCCAAGCAAATATGTTTAATACCCCTATATTAACCTTTTCACTTTGGTTATTTTTGTTTTCTCCCTTAGTTTAATCCAAATACTAAATATGGTTGTATTGCAGCAAATTTCCTCCATTTTGATAAGGTCTAAATTTAAATGAATTAAATTTTGAAATTTTTGTCTTCGCGCATCTTTTTATTAATTTAAGTGTCCTCACTTTTTTCCTCTTATAGTATGTCAAGAAATCGGAATATTTGCATTCCTAAGCCTATTGAAGCGAGTTAAAATTTAGTTCCTACGAGATACATGGATATCGCGCGTTGCGATGATTCATATGATCATTGCATAAATTTGTGAAAAGATGTAGAGACCTGATATAACAAAAAAAATATGCTTTCAAGTTTCAGCTATTATAATTTTGGAACAAAATAATATTCACATCCTGCTAGATTAAGGCTAGAGTAAAAAATGCCACTACTAAAAACACAAGAGAAACAAATCATGAAAATAAAAAAAATGACAAAAAAATTAGAGACCAAGAGAACAAATGGAGAGGTTTGGTGACCCGCACATTGTAATTGATATTTTTTGTAATAAATTATAACAATAACAGTGCGACACAAAATATGTTACATGCTTTGAAACAATTCATATTTTGTATGTTAATTAAAAATAATTCAATAAAATTTTTCATCTCCTATTAACACAAAATCTAATTTATAATATCGATGAAAAATTTATCTAGAAAAATTTACTCTCAAATTTAACAATTATGGAACAAATTGCTTTATCAAACTATAGAGCTTGAAATAAATAATTGATTTTTCAAATCTTAATAAGCAATAATGAAAGAACAATGATAGAAATAATGATTAAAGCTTCATTTTAGAAAACAATAATAAAGAAAATCAATTAAAAAAAAGTTAGGATCAAGACAAAAAAAAAATGGAAAAACTTTAGGTATTAAGGATTTAACAATTGACTTAATGAAGATAAAAAATGGTTTAACTAAAAAATAAACAAATTTTAACTAAAAAAAAAAATTATGGTCACCAATATCCTATTTTAGAATATAGTACATAAAAAACAACAAAAAGAAAAACTTGGGGGCCAAGAAAATAAATAAAAAGATTTAATTAAATAGTTATAAAATTCAGGGACTAAAATGTAACAGGGTTTACACTCAGGTCCAAAAAAGAAAAAAAATTAGAAAATTAGGGAATGAAATTGTGTTTTAATTGAAAAAATGTGGGACAGACGAAAACCGGGAAAATTACAACCTAGGCCCTCAGAAAGGCAAGCGCCTTACAAAATGAGATAAAACTAAAAAAAGAGCAAATCACATCCTAAAAAAAAGCAAATAAAAAAATTTGAAAGTAAAAAAAAAAACTGTTGAACCATGGCCCAAAACCAACTAGTCTCAACTAACCCAAACAATTGCCACTATTCATCCAACAGTAACCATGTTCATCTTTAGAATATAGTGTAATTAAAATTTTTATTTTGTATATATTTTAATCATGGTGCTTTAGTTATGTTTTTTGCACGTGCTTTAATCATGGTGTTTCAGTTACTTTGTTGGTGAAGGAGCAATTTATGGATATCTTCCTCCATCATTAGTCGCCTTCTACCTTCTAGGCATGAGCAACCACAAGGATAATTGGCAAAAAGCTCTAGGCTTTACAATGGTGGGTTTTAAAATACTTGGGCTGAAATTCGAGAATTGCAGTTATGGGTATGATGGTTCTTAATCTTGACTTTCTTGTAGACTAAAGGCATACTACATCAAGAAAAAATAAAATTTATTTCAATTAAATATTATGACAGCCCTAGGTCGCCTATGGTGGCCTGCTGCCCATGATCCGTTAAAATTTGTGGAATTTCTAAGTTTCAGCTCGTAATTATTGGTTTTTGTGTTTGTGATAAAACAAAAACTAATGTCCATGACCTAAACTTATTAATCTACACACTAGCATTAAATAATGCATGAGTTACTTTGGCATATGTTGACACCCAATTTCGTCCGACTATTGAAAAAAAAATTAAAAAAAAATTTTTAAAAAATTATTATTAATTAATTAATTAATTAAAAAAATAAAAAAATTGAATTAAATAGTTTAGGGGGGCATTTTTGTTTCGTAAGGTTAGATAGTGAATATATATATATATATATATATATATATATATATATATATATATATACGTAAAATATAAAAGGGGAATTTTTTTTAAAGAATTGACAAAAATAAGAAGTTTGGGGTGAATCTGAAAAAATTGAGAAGTTTGGGAAAAATATGACGAAATCTGGAAATTTCAGGGAAATCTGGTAATTTTTTGCATGATTTTTGGGCCAAACAGACAATTTTGGGCCAAATTGACAGAACAGACAAATTTGGGTCAATCAGTAAATTCGTGAAAAAAATGGAACCAGACTAGTAGTCAATGAGAGATGAAGGACTAAAAGTGTCATTTTGACCAACTTATGAGATAAATATTTTTTTAAGTAAATTTCAAATTTTTTTAAATAAAAGGAATCCAATGCTTCTTACCATATAAATAGGGGTCCAAACCTGCAAAATGATGGAGATATTAGTAATATTTTAGCTTCTTAATTAAAAAAGGAAGAACTGTAGCCTTCGTCCCTGTTCCTCTTTTTTTCTTTCCAGAAAACCTGAACTTTCCTTTTTACCGTTTCCCCTCTCTCTCCGTTTGCCGTTTTTCGTTTCCGTCAATCCTTTCGCCGTTGTCCTCGCGCCGTCACTACCTCCAGCCCCTTCGCCGTCTGACTCGCCGCCGCCCACCTCCGTCGCGTCGCCTCCCACGCCGTGCCGCCAGCCCGCCATCTTCTTTTTCCTTCCCCGTCGTGACCTCCGCTGTCATCGCCTGACATCGCCCTGCCGTCTTCCACGTCGCCGGCCACTATACCCACCTCCCTAGAGTCGCCCTAGCCGCCACCACCAAGCCCAGCTGCGGAATTGCACCACCGTCGCCAAAGAAGAACAATCAGAGACGAAAAATTGTGACCCGACCGGTTTCCGTTCGATCCGACCCAGCCACTCTTTTTCTTTTGGGTAAAACTCCTTTATAACCCTTCATCTTCTCATATTCCTTCACACAAGTCAATAAATTTTTTTTTTATTTTTGCAGAACTAACAACAAACTTTGGGTGTTTATTTATTTGTTCTTTTTTTTTTTGCCCTTTTTCTTCTTTCTTATTGTTTTTTATGGAAGTTTATACCTCCTACTTTTATGTGGATGGCCAAACGCTCCACCTTATTTATTTTTTTATTTATTTCTTTTATTTATTTATTGTCATTTTATTTACATTTATTTACTTTATGCACTTTATTTTTTTTTAAGTGGATGGCTAAACGCCACACTTTCTTTATTTATTTAATTTTCTGCAATTATTTACTTTATGCACTTTTATTGTTTATGTGGATGGCTAAACGCCCCACTTTCTTTATTTATTTAATTTTCTGCAATTATTTACTTTATGCACTTTTATTTTTTACGTGGATAGCTAAACGCCCCACTTTCTTTCTTTATTTACTTTTCTCCATTTTTTTTACTTTATATACTTTATTTTTTTAAGTGGACGGCCAAACACCCCACTTTATTTATTTATTTATTTTTCTGTATTTTATTTATTTCTTTCTTTATTTTTCTGCACTTTATTTTTGTGTGGATGGTTAAGCGCCCCACTCTATTTACTTTTTCTTATTTTTATTTTTTATTTTTTATTTACTTTCTGCAATTTACTTTTCTTTTTGTGGATGATTAGCCTTATTTATTTTATTTATTTACCATTTTTTTATGGCTGGCCAAACGCCCATCTTACTTCTTTATTTTTTTATTATTATTATTACAACCAAAGCCCCCCGTCCTTTACTTTTTTGTCATTTTAAACATTATTTAGAATATTAAGACACTTATTTTTTTTCTCTTATTTCCTTTAAATAACAAAAGTTAACCTTTTATTCCTTTCATCAAAAAATAAATTTGCATAAAAAGAAAATCATAACCAGACAATCCAATAAAAATTAATGGTTTTAAATAATTTTTTTTAAGACATATGGATTAGATAATTACTTTTAAAGAAGAAATAAAAATTTAAAGAAAAAATAAAAACATAATAAAAAATAAAATAATACTAAGACCGTTAAAAATCCGTATTTGGATAATTCAGTAAAAAAATTTATGACAAAAATTAATAATTAATAATAAATTAAAAATTAAAATTTTCATTAAATTCCATATTCGGGTGATTCGGTAGGATCCATGGTTTTGGAAAATATCAAATTTTAATAAAAATGAATAAAAATTAAGTATCAAGATTAAAAAAAATCCATATTCGGATAATTCGATAGAATTTATGATATGGATTAATAATTAATTAAAAATTTTAATAATAAATAAAAACTAAATTTCATTAAATTCCAGGTCCGGGTGATTCGATAGAATCCACGGTTTGAAAATATTAAATTTATAAAATTATTATAAAAAAATAAGTATCAAGATTTAAAATTCCATATCTAGTTGATCTGATAAGATTCATGGTTTGGAATTAAATTAAATAAAATTCATTAAAATTATTCTCAATCAAAGATTAGATTAAGAATTAAATAGTTAGGAAAAGATAAAAACTGAACCCCACAGTACCAATTTTCGGGCGCTTTAATAAGGTTATTTTAGCGTAACCGACTCACGATCTTAGAATCTCTCGCAGACCATAACATGTATCCAATCGACCTAGGTAAACCGATTGGTGGCGACTCCTAAAAATCACGTTGCTACAGCATGGAAATTTAAGCATAAAATAAAACATTCAAAACATTGGCAGATTCGTGGATATATTTAAAGCCATAAATATATTTCCTACAAGCATCAACTTTACATATATTATTCAGTTTTGTATATGAATCACAAATCAAAACATATAACTAACCAATGTTGCTAGAGGCATCTAATAGAATTAAGTACTCAAGCATAACCTACTAAGATGACTATGCTAGGCTAACTACTTAAGCTCTACCTCTTAAGTGCCTTTAGCCTCAACCTTTCCTTGTGCTTCTAGATCAACCACTGCTCAAGATTAATCCAACATAGTTAGTACATAACATAACCAACCATCCAGAAAATACAAACTAGGAAGTATAACTTGCACCTACTCAATTAGCTCAACAATCATTTTAGTTTACTAGCGAAATCACCTAAACCTGCACACATAAACTAAGTGGTAAGAATCATAGATTCTAAATAAGGGGTCTTCATGGTACCTACAGATAAAATACTAGAGAACCCTAGACAATATATGTCACAAATCAACTATGAGCTTGTAATGGTCTGAGAGCTAACATATGTGCATATATTTAGGCCCGTTGGGACCTCTTCTCATCCTAGTCCTTATACAGGATATTGTCCCGTGTCTAGCGAGTTCTAATCCTTAACTCAGTCTAGCAAGCCTTGACTTGCCAACCATGCTACATAGTCACCTATGCACATAACAACCTCTCCTTGAATACTATGTGCAGGAGTAATCCAAGTTTACTTGGCAAAGCCAAGTTAGGTGCACTAAGGTCCTACGTTAATGCCTTAGGTCTAAGCCCCGACTCGGTCACTAAGTGTTAGTAACTTTTCACCCTTCTAATGGTGAACTCTAACTAGCACAAGGCTAATCTAGTTTGGCATACTAAATTCCTGCTCCAACTCCTCGGTCTTGAGACCCGACTAGGTAACTAGGCATGCCAAACCTCCACCTCTAGGTGTACTGGGCTCTCACTTTAGTCCTTCAAGTCCAAGACCCAACTAGGTGACCAAGTGTTACTAAGCCTCCACATTCTTTGTTAAACCTTGAATGATACTAGGCTCGACACTTACTACACCTCAATGAGTTGGCCATTACTAGCAATCATGCTTGTTTTAAGTACTCCTTATGCTTTCTAGCACATACTAAGGTCTCAAATGCAATATGATAGCATAATTACCATGCACCTCCAAGGCCCCTAAAAGTGCTCTAGTAGCTTAACTTGAGTTCTAAATAAGTGGTGTTAAGTAACCTTCCAAGCCATGCCAAGCTCCCACATTATCCATTCTAGGCTTCCCATGGGCCTAAGAGCTCACATTGTGCCCAAATGTGCTTATGTGTCCCTATTAGCCTCATAGTGCCTTTCCTAGCCCTTAGGTGTTTTCACTAACTTTCTGCAATTATTGTGGCTCTTAAACCACCTTATGGTCAGTAATATACTACCCTAAATCACCTTTTCTAACTATAGGAGGTTGTGCAAAAAATTGGCCACATTAATAGTGTACATGCACTTGTCTTAGTTAACTAGGCTACGGTTCTTGTTCACCAAAACTAGTTCACCATGATCCTTGCTTAAACTACTTGCATACTCACTATTAATGCATTTTAACTACCTTAGGGATGACTACAAGCCTCAACTAAGACATCAAAGTGCCCTTACAAACAAACACAGCTCAATTATGCACACACCATGTTCTCCTTACTTTGTTTGATCCATTTGTCACTTGTTCTTCATTCTATGACCATTCCAGACTTCAAGAACCATGATAAAGATGGCTAGAATGTTTTAGAACCATTTAGGACTCAAAGACATCCTCTTTGGTTAAAGTCTGAAGCAACTATGGAGCCACAATTGATTTGAAGCTGTCTAGAAATGCAGTGCCCATGCTAGCACACTTAGTGCCAAGGGCATGACTTGGGAATGATTTCCTTGGTGCCTAGGCACCTAGAATGTTACTGCAGTGCCGCAAACTGGCCAGCTTCGTTGTCCTTCATGAAAACTATGCACAGTTGCCTAAAACTTGGTTCTAATCATATCTAGGCTTGCAAATACTTATCCCCAAGGCCAAATATGATGTAAATGCATTAACAAAACAAGGAAGAACAATAAGTCTCCTTACCTTAAACACATCCAAAGTAAAATCAAGCAAGTTGAGCATTATTGCACTAATGAGCTCTTCTTTGTTTCCTAAGGCTATAATCACATTTTTCTTACAAATGGGCACCAACAAAGCTAAATCAAGATCATTCTTAAGCTCATAAACAACTGAGAACCAAGATTAAAATGTGGGTAACGCTTTACCTAGATTTCCTGAGCTAAAACTCCTTAGAACTCTCAAATTACAACTTATACTACTTCTACCTAGCTTGGGCTTGCTTATACTAGCTTGGGAGCTTTGAATTTGACCAAGAATTGCACCATTTGAAGTTTGATTTTGTGAATCAATGGAGGGAGAAGGAGATGGACGAATTTGATAGGATAGGGATGATGAATGGTGTCATCTCAACCCCTCCCACTCATCTCTTATCCACTCTCACTAATTCCCTAAATTCTTGACTTATTTCCACTCTTGCCCCCAGGCCTTGTTTTCTTTTACTTGAACCTCACTTGGCTTCATGTTCCATCACTTAGTGACTTAAGTGAAAGTTCCATAAGTTTTCCTCACAATCCCCTAGCTAGGTCCTTGGCCATTTGTGCATTTAAGGCACATAAAGACCCATTTTAAGATGTAATGCAATTTAGGTCATTTCACTTAGTTCTATAGTTCCAATGAACTCTAAAGCTTATGATCTTGATTTAATGGGTTATTTATGCCTCTTAGACCCTGATCTATCATAATTATGATTTTACTCCCCACCCGGGGTAAAATTATCAAAATGCCCTTAATGACCCCTAGGTGTCATTTGTGTTCTAGGAACATTTCTAGCCCTTCCTACTTGCTTGAAATGCATAATAAATGTTTAATAAGGGATTTCCTACCTTGTAACCAAGTATTACTAGACCACCACTGGTTCGGTACCTAGAGGCCATAACAAATATATTATGTACATTTGTGCTTATTATAATACAATTTGTAAATCTTTTAAACATGTAGTAATATGTTTGAAAATCTGTTGTTGTTATCAAGATTAGTGAAATTATATGAGTGACATTTGTTAAACTATATTGTTACTTAAATTATGTGATTAGCACCATATGTATGTATGAGGTTCACAAGATTTATTAAAATTGTCTATGAGATAGGCAAATGTGTGAATCATATTTTGTTATAGTGTTTGTTCACCCATTCTATTACTGAGAGTTAGACATCAATTAGAAATAACTATGGATGGCGTGATTTAAGTGATAAATTTCTAGGAAAACTATATGTTTGACCTATATTTTCCTTCATGTTATATGTTTGAATTAAAGGAAAAAGTAACGCAAAAAAATGTATATCCCTTTTGAAAACGTAAAAAACATATTAATCATAGAACTTTTGTGGCAGTAACTTTTATTTTAGACCTATTTTGGAAAATTATTTTAGGTGCATTTTCATTGCTTATGTTAATTAGGTCATTAAGTAATTTTTTGCAATTTTTTGTTGTTTTGGTCTTTTGTTGTTAGGTTATAGTGTTTCATGATTTAACATGGTAATTTTATAGTTGTTATAAGAGTCTTATAGGGTCATTTTTTATTAAAAAAAATAGTTTTGGTATAACATTGGATATCTTGAAAAAATTGGAAGTTTTGGTTGAATCTAAAGCTTCTAGGAAATTACGAGTACATTTGACATTTTCTTTATGTGTTATTGGATTTGACGGTCAAGTCACTTAGGCAACTAAATTGGAGATAGGAAACTCTTAGGAGTTGATCTACAATAGGGGATATTCATCACAGTGGGATAAGTAATGAAAATGGCAGACCTACAATGACCATTCATAATTTTGATGAATTTATGGCTATTAAGAAAAAAAAAGTTCTATAATTAATTGCAAATAATGAGTAAGAAAATAGTATAAAAAATCATAAGTAAAAAATATCCTAATACTAAGGTTTGCTATACATCAATGAATGAATAAGCATGAATTTTTCTGATAAGACAAATAAATTTATATATCATATTTATTTCTTTCTTCTTTTGTTACTTATAATTTTGATCTGAAATTTCAGTCAATGGCTGCACTTAATTTCAATTGCAATAGCATTATACATAAAAAAAAATGTCAAAAAAATAAATCTATAAAATTTTTGAAATATTTTATCTTATTATCCTCAAGTTTTCTATCATATTAATTTTTTATTTTTAAAAATAATCCGTCCATTAGACCGGCGTAAAACTAGTTCGTAATTGGAGGACTAATTTATTGGAGTCATCAAAGTGAGAGAACTCAGTGAACACTTAAGCCGTTAACGCTGTATATATTTATTTCACTCACTTATTTGCAAAATGTTTGTACGCTGCATGCGCGGTTATAACTTGGAAGCCATTTCTGCCAGTGTTTACAGTCATTCGGCCTAAAAAAAAAGGTGGGATGAAATCCAAATATAATTCTCTTACTTTAAGGGTCATCTTAAAGTAGTTTTTTACTTCTTTACATTAAAAAATACTTCATAGAGTCCCCTACCTCTTTTAGGATGTCCTATTTTAGTCAATTTCATCAATTAAGTTGTTATCTTGCACGAGAGATACCTATGTATCATTTACTTAATTTCCCCTATGGCATCCTCTTTCTTAATAATAAAAATGACTATACTGAAAAAATAATAATTTTTTTTACTAAAATTGACTTTGTTGACACTTAATTTTATCCGGGCACTAACTTTTATTTAGTTTTAGGATTAGGAAAATTAGTTTCGGGGGCATTTGTGTTTTTAGGGGGCAATTTGGTCTTTTTCACCATTTTATAGCTTAGGAAATTTGTAGGATTAGATGCATTTAAATTATGTTGTCATGAGCTTTTAGGAATTTAGAATGGTTATTTATGGTCAAAATACGAATTAACTTAGTCCTAAAGGTTTTGTATGGTCAATTTAGAAAAAAGGGAAGAGTTTGGGTAAGAATTGAAGTTTTTAGGGAGTTCTAGGCAAAATTAGGAAGTTTGGGGCAAATCCGTCAATTTTAGAGAGTTTGAACAAACCTGGTAAATTTATAAAAATCTGGGAAAATCTGAGCACTTTACAAAGTTTTGAGCCAATTTGACGAATCCTGAAGGATCCTGGTTGAATTGCAATTTCGTATAAAGTCTGGGTCAGATCAGCAATTTGAGAGTTTTATTGGACTTAAACAAGTAATTTTACCAGATTATATCCTAATTGACTTAAACTTCTTCAAATCTGATTTGGATGAAGTTTAAACTCTCAAAACCTTGTTAATCACATTTTAAACCTCCACTAGGATAAATATAAGTCACATTTGGAAGAAGAGGAGGGGGGAAACTTCGTAACCCTAAGCTCCCAGCTAGAAAAAGAGAGAACTGCAGTCTTAAGTCCCTAACTTTTTGCTAGGTTACCCAAAAACCCTAAGCTTTTCCCGATCACCGCCGCCACCCCTGGTTTTCCCCTTTGCTGCCCAACGCCTCTAGCCTCCAGCCACCGCTAGCCACGCCGTCACCAGCCGCTCCCGTTTCCCCCGACGTCGCGCCACCGTGCCCAGGTGCCTCCCGACGTCTCCAGCCCTGTGTCCGCCACCGTCAACCTCCGGTCGCCATCTTCCCCCTCGCCGTAGGCCGTGCAACCGCCCTTGTGCATCTCCGGCCGCCGTTGACGCTGAGACGAGAAGGAGAAGTCGAACGTCCCCCCTTCCCCGTCTCGATTCTCTGCCACTGACAGCCACGGCTCCCCTCCGGCAGTTCCTGCTCACCCCGTCGCTGCCTAGCAGAGCAACGCAGCAGCAGCCGCCTCCGTTACACTGCCGATCGCGCGAATGGAAGATGATCCGGCCAGAAGACCCGCGAACCCGACCCGTTTCGGCCAGGTTGACCCAGTCAACCATATAATTTTTTGTACAACTACTATTTCCTAGTCCTTCTTATTTAGTTTGCTTAAGTCACTAACCTTTGTTTTTTTCGTTTTCAGATTAGTCACTAGAGCTACAAGTTTATTTTCTTACAATTTAGCCACTGACCAGAACTTTGCTTTTCTTACATTGAGTCGTTTTCAAACAACTTGCGCCAACATTTTTCATGATTTCTCATATTTAATTAAATTGCACCAATTTTTAGTTTTGTTTAGAATAGTTTCGATTTTTCTTTATTTTGAATCTCATGATGCATCTAGGAATTAGGAAAAGAATTAATAAGGCCAAATTTCTAACACATAGCAAAAATTCTAAAAGAATCCATTCTTAGTGATTTAATAAAATCCCAAGACGTAATATTCATCCATATCCGATTGGTCTAGTAAGATTCACGGTTTGGAATTATAAAAATTAAACATAATCAAATAAAATTCATTAAAATTATTTTCATCAAAGATTATGTTAAGAAATAAGGATTTAAGAAAAGATAAAACTGAACCCCATGGTAATAATTTCTAGGCGCTTTAATAAGGTTATTTTAGCGTAACTGACTCACAATCTTAGAATCTCTTGCAGATCATAACAGGCATCCAATCGACCTAGGTAAAACTGATTGGTAGCAACTCCTAAAAAACATGTTGCTATAGACATATACGCATAATGTTAGGGATTTAAAAATTGATTAGCCCACACTTCATCATCTTCCCCAATCTTGTCTTCATATCAAAGGATTAAGAACGTATGAACCCTAAAAAATTCTCATCTTGTCTTTGGATCTTTCGATTTCTGAAGAAGTGCTAAACCTCCGCCTTATTCTCTCCACCCCCCTTTTCTAGCCAGGTCCATTTAATTTTCTCTATATCTGCTAATTAGTTTTCCTTCTCTGTCACTTAGATAATTTTTAGCTCTTACCTGAGAATGGTAGAAGAAAATATTAATTTTAAAGAGATATGATAAATTCGAGGACAATATTGTTGTTGCCTGCTTGGTCCATCCGAAACCAATTTAGGGCTTCATCTCTATTTCTACATTCTTCTGCCTACTCAATTTATCAATTGAAGCAAAGAGAACAATCTGAGAAAGTCCCAAAAATGACTGGACTCACCAAAAGATTAAGTCCATCTATGATTTCACTCTGCTTAAAGAACACTATTTTGCTTTGGACCATCTCCTTCGGGGACTGCCAGATTTGCACCACCACTTTGTCGTTGTTGACATTTTGCTAGAAAGAAATGATAGAAGTGAATCTCACGAATATACTTAAACACCACCCTTTCAAGCATTTCAGCTAGAGTTTTGCATGTTTGTTGGGTTGAATCCAACTGGGTTATTAGTCTATGAAGGAGAAAATTCTTCAGGCAGAGGCGACTATGGCAAAGAAGTACAACTACCATCGGAAGTAGCCAACACCAACTTCTCCAAATTTAGTGAACAAATCCCTAAAACCCAAATGGATGTGTCCTTTGATTTTAGTGTTTTTTCTTTATTTTTTCAAGTTGAGCTTGAGTTTCTATTTTTTTTTTCTTCCAATGTTTAAAGTTGAAGATAAATTTAGGGAGCTCATGGAGATTCGATACTGAAGAAGATGAATTTCTTGCTAATGTACATCTTAAGTCTCCAATATTATAAGTTTCTGTCAATGTTAGCCTGATATTTCATATTCTTAGAGTATAATAATTTATTATATAAAATAGGATGCCACATGGCAGAGTGGATGCCACATAAGCATCTTATGCACAATATAACGACTTAATTGATGCAATAGACCAAAATGGGACATGCTAAGGGAGGTAGTGGATTTTAAAAGGTATTTTTGGATGTAAAGGACTACTTTAGGATGACTATTAAAGTAAATAGCCCATATTTGGATTTCATCTAAAAACGGTGATTAGAAATAATAAACTTATTAGGGAATAATTTTTGTGATTAATTTTAGAGTTTTAGATAATTTATTAATGATAGAGATCAAACCGCCGAAACTAAAAGTAAAATAGTTTTTTCAAAACTCTAACACTAATTGCAACGAGTCAAATAGCTTATTGTCAGATTAGCTTTTGTCAATTAATGTTACTTGAAGGCTAGTGTTTTATTTACTTAATAATCACTTTAATCATATTTTTTTGATGAAATATTTGTTTCTTTTATATAAAATATTTAATTTTTATGAAATTTTTTCTTACCTAGCTTAAAAATGAGAGGTTAATAAAAATATACTCCTTTTGCAAAAAATGAGGAGTATCAAATATAGTCTTTAGGATTCTTAAAATGTAAGATTTTAATTTATATGCAAGTCAAGTAAATGATCACTATATATAAAAATAATCATTAATAATAACTCATCAATAATCTCATTCAAATGGAACCTGACCAACACCAGCATTTTTTTTCTTTATATCTCAAATATATTACGTTGAAAGTTTATATACATGAAATCTTACTAGCTCAATCAATAGATATTTTGTTATTGAAACTTGTGAGTTTAGAGCAAGTGTTTTAATATTGTTATCTATACCGCATTATGTAAATCATGAATATATTATAACATAGTATACCGTATTGCACTCTGCTACTGGCTATATATATATATATGAAGATGAAAACATCAAATATAATATTTTTCTCATTTTTATGTGTATTTTAATTATTTTCATCATAGTTTTTCTAATATAAATAAAATATGTGTGGAAAGCAATATTGTTATATTAAAACACAAAAAATAGAACATGTAAAATAAAATAAACATTATTAAAAAAAACAATTTGTCGATTCATGAGAAAAAAGAAACTGAAAACGAGTACAGAAAGCAAAAGTAAGAGATGTAACTGAAGGTTGCAAATTTTTTAGTTCTTTTATGTAAATTGAATTTGTGAAAATCAAATTTTCAAATCTCAATCATGTTAACATTGACAAATTAATTTATTTTAAATAAAGAATGAAGTAACATCAATATTTATGTTAGAATATATGTATTAATTATATATTGTTATTTCATATATATGTATGTATGTATGTATGTATGTATGTATGTATGTATGTATGTGGTACATTAATCTAAATGGACAAAGAAAACAATTTCCCTCACCTGTGGTATGCGATGTACCATGTGGTTTAATTTGGTAAAGTAAGGTAAATTGAAAAAAAAAAAAGGCTCATGAAAGAACATCGACACAATATTTTGCATGAAAACCTGACAAATTGTAAAAAATTTATGTATCAGATACCTAATATTTGTGAAATGAAGTATTTTTAATATTTTCAATATGTTGTGATACCGCGTAAAATTTGAGACCATGGTTGAAAGTAAGAGGGAACTCCAACTTTACTGATGACGAAAGAGCTATGGAAGTAAGAGAAAGGAACAAGTAGCAATTGTGAAGTAAGGTAAAAGGGATAAACATTACATTTATACACAACTTAGAAGTTAAGAGTTATGTAGATCTACAATAACAAGTTGGACTGTGAATAAACAGTAATTGGCCTTGCCTTGTAACGTGAGTAGTGATAAAGCTTGAGATGTCGTTTCTCAATAGCGAGAGAGGTCGGCTTTAGAATCGCAATCTTAGGGAGTATCTTTGTAGTAGTTGGCTTAGTTTTTTAGGCCAAGCTTTTAGTTGTTCTGCCCCCCTTGGACCATTGATAGTTGGGTACCTAAAGCTTCCCTAGTGTACAGGCTTCCATGAAACAAGAGGAGCCATCCACATGTTGGATTGCCTCACCATTCTGTACCTGTCAGCACAACTTGCCCCATGTTTCCCGACCTCTATTCGAGGGTGTGTCCGATCGTCCGTAGTTAGGATGGGCCTTACCCTAAGAACCAGGAGACCAAAAAAATGATATATAGTGAAATTTTTCTCTAAGATATGGTGTTATGACATTTTAGTCCTCATACATTTCTTGATAACAAATTGACCCCTCAATTCTCAACAAAATTTTGGGCTCCACAAGAGCTGTCCTAACAAAAAAAAATGGTAAAAATTTTGAAATATGTCAATGATATTTCATGCTTTGGTTTGTTAGGTCCTCACACTTTCTATTGATATTTGACCCCCTCAATTTACAAATCTTTGTCCTCTTGCACCTGGTCTACAAACATTGCCTCTTCACAATTAAGCCTTTGAATAATAAATTGCCACAATAACGCACAGCCAATCACCTAGTACTATAGTCTAAAAAGCTGTGAGAACAAACAACCCACTACTTATTTTTTAGGCATAGTGTGTACACTATAAAACATATGCAAAATCGTGACTGAAAGTCTAGTCACGTTTCAATTGCGATACTAGCTAGAAGCGACTAATTTGCTACTATGAATAACAGTCGCATTTTTTCAAGTCACAATTTTATAGCGACTAAATCTTGACTACAAAAAGTGGTTGAATCTTCCAGTCAAAAATTAGTTGAGAATATTGTGGATTACAACTGACTAGTGCAGTTGTTATATTAGCGATTGCCATAATCAGTCGCTACAATAAGACTTTTATTTTTCAAACAAAAGACATTATTATGTAATATAATTATTATTTAATTTAATTGGTTATTTATTTCATTTGTTATTTAATTGATAATTTCATTAAATTGCTATGAATATTATCTTATTTTAAATATTAATAATAAAATAAAAAAATGATGAAATTAAAATGTAAATAAAACACATTTACATTAATATAAAAGTTAACATACATACCAAAATATAAAATAAAAAAAAATTAGAAATTAGATCCAGAGGACAATTCAAAAATTTCAATACAATAGTCATAGTTTAAAATTTTCAAAAATCACAAATTTAAAACTTATATCTGGAGAAGACCAAGGTGGATAAGGTGGAGGCAGAGGACGCCAGGGTGGAGGAAGCTGAGGATGACGATAGCAAGGCCGACAAGACCGAGGCGGATGATGGCGAGGTTGAGGAGGAAATTGAGGCGGATGCTGTCGGGGTCAAGGAGGAGAACGAGGTGGATGACGGCGAGGCCAAAGAGGAGACCGAGTCAAATGAATATGAAGCCGAGGTGGAGGCTGAGGAGGCGAAGATGAGGAACGACGAGCAAGCCAAGGTGGACGATGAGGCAAATAGTAAGGCAAGAGGGCAAAGCGGACGGCGAGGCAAATGGGCGGAGAAGAAAGTGAGAGACGAAAGTGAAATGAGAGCAAAATAGTTGAACTTCGATTAGGTAAAGAAAAGGGAAGTAGCTGGAGTAATTGAACTCCGACTGCAACCCGACTGAATCTCGACTGACAAAGTCAGTCACGAAAGCCAAGAATGTAGTTGCCCCATCAGATGAATGTAGTCACCCTATATATGAGTGTAGTCGAAATTCAGTTGTTATGTTCATCATTTTTTTAGTTTTTTTACTTTATATTTTCTTACATACATACATACATACATATATATATATATATATAGTACAATCATAAATATGTGTATAAGTGTGTGTGTGTGTGTGTGTGTGTGTGTGTGTGTGTGTGTGTGCATATATGAATATAATTACATATGTGGTACAATCATAAATATATATAAGTCCATGAAATTTTCTCCATATACAGGGACGAAGCCATGTAGGAGGCCCCCAGATTTTTTTAAATTATTTATTAATAGTAGTGAATATGATACAAAATTGTGAAAATTTTAAATTTGGGTATTTATTTGTAAATTATAAAATTAATGATAGACTTTAGTGGATTTTATCCTTTTAAAATGTTTTACGCAAATAAAAAATTTTAGTAAAAATATTACAAAAACCACCCTATGATTTGATTTAATCTATACTTTGTCCTCTCTATTTTAAAAAATCTACACTTTACACCCTCATTCATTTACAGTTTACAGTATCTAACAACAACTTTTGAAACTTTAATTTAAACTGACTAATATTAATGTTCCAGAAATTTCAAAGTGAATTATATTTTTTTACAGTTAACTAACTCTAACAAAATACTGATATGTATTTATAGGAAGAAAAATACATTTACAAAAAAAAATTGATAATTTATAATATATATTAACTATAAAAAAAATATTCGGAAGATTGAGATTCCTGAAAGATAACTATCGTATAGTTTAAATTATAATTTTAGAAGTTGTTATTGAACAATGTAAAGGAAACATGGGCAAAGTATAGGTTTTCAAAAATAAAGAGGTACAAACTATATATTATGGTAAACGTTAATGGGTAGTTGTAAGTTTCCTAAACTTTAGTGGAATGAACGGTGAGCGAACAACATGCTCACATCTACACCTTCTCTCCGCCCCCTAGGCATGATTCCTAGCTACGTCCCTGTCCATATACATTATTTCAAAAATTAAAACTAATAAATAAATTATATCAAATACAGAAAAGTAAGAACCATATATAAGAACAATTTTCATATCTTAATAATTAATTAGACTCTAAATATGCAAACCCTAAATTAAACCCTAAACCCCCAAATACCCTAAAACGCCAAACCTTAATTCTATATCCATAAATCGCAAACCTTAAACCAAATTATATATCATTAACCCTAATCTTTAAACCCTAAAACCCTAAATAAAAACACTAAAACCATAATCCTAAACCATAATTAAACCCTAAAACAGATGCAAACCCTAACTACATACATACACAAAAAATTTAAACCCTAGAGCTTAAACCATAATTAAACCTAAACAATAATTTCATACCCCTAAACTCTAAACTTAATCTATACCATTAACCCTAAACCCTAAACCTTAAATGCAAATCTCATACATTAAATTTCAATACCCTCATACTTAATTAAATACCCTTAAACCATCTCAATTCTATATATATCCCTAAAACCTAAAAAAATTCTTAAACCCTAAATCATAAAAAGCTCTAAATTAATTCTAAAATAAATCCCAAAATCCTAATATTAAATTGATTTAATTAATACCCTAACCCTATACTAATTTCAAACCCTAAACCTTAAATAAAAATCTCAAACACTAAATCTGTGTCCAATACCCTTAATTCCTTAAAAACCCTAAATCTTAATTCTATATATATCCCTAAATCCTAAAAAAAAAATCCAAACCCTAATACATATATCTTAAACTCTAAAAAAAACCCAAACCCTAAAAACCAAAAACTTCTAAATTAACTTAGCCACTAAGAAGGTGACTGGGGCAAATTGGATACCTAAAAAGCCAATTGAAGGGCGACTATAGTCAAATCTATAAAAAGTTTCTGACTGAAAAAGGCTAATATGTAGGCGACTGAAATCAGTCACAATTAAAAATTCACGTTTTTAATTCTAATTGCTTAGTGACTAAAACATCTAGCAAGTGACTTTCAATTACGATTTTTAGTCGCTATTTTGCATCTGTGTTATAGTGGTACTGATATGCTCGAAATAGGCAAAATGCCACTTATCAATTCAATATAAGGCTTCCCATCATCTAAATTGTTGAAAAGAAATAATCAAAGTTTTGGGTTAGTGGCTAGGACTTATAGTTGTTTTTGACATATTTAAGGTTCAATTCATCATTTTCTCTTCACCTCTCTCTTATGTAGCTAAAAGAAATTGTTGGAAAGAATTTTTCCTTTTTGTGAGGAATATTTTTAAGGTTATACAACAAGTTAGCCTTTAAACTTTTTAATATACGACAAATATACCATTTAAATTTTGCATTGCTGCAAGATGGGCAATTGTGCTGGTTAGGGAAAGCCGTTACATAGAAGGTTTTTTTACCTTTAATGTAAGTTAACTTTTTAATTTGTTAGATGTCATTCTAGTTTCTCTTGTTTTTTTACTCTAGTTTAATTATTTTTCATTAGCAGGATGAATTTGACTGTCCTCTATCTGCCTATTTGATGTTTGGCTCATCGGTTCGTCTTTCCCTAGCTCCACTCAAACCTTTGAGTTGATCTTCATATATGGGTTTGGAAATCAAAGTCTATGAGTGAAAACAGTAAATAGTGGCCATCAGTTGAGTTTTGGAAACTTTACTGTATCTATTTAAACCAAGTCATAAACTTTATAAAGCTCAGGAACTTATATCTATTAAATTCTGAGTTTTGGACCAACTTGCATGAGTTGGTTAAGTTGGAGCCAATTGCATAATTAAGTCTTTCATCTTTCCTGTAAACAATAATGCCCTTCCCAGTAGAAGTGATAAACAAAATCATCATTTGTTCTTTAAAAAATTCAATTTATTTTCCTAAAAAATTGTCAAATACTTCCATATAGCAATATTATCAAAGGAAGTAACTTGTAGATTTATATTTTAAAAAAGGGTAAAATTCACTGGGGATACCTTAGCTTATTTTTTTGTCCTAATTGGGTACCATACCTTCAAGTTATCCTAACAAGGTACTTTACCTTTTATAGCGTGTCCTATCTAAGTACTTTCCATTAATTTCAGAGTTATATCTTATGGAAAATGCTGATGTGGCATAAAAAATATTAAAATAAATAATAAAATAACACTTGTGGTCTTTATATTTTTTTAAAAAAATAAAAAAAACCCCCAAAATATCAGAGGAAGAGATCACTGCCCCAAATCCCCCTACCTTCCCCCCCATGGCCACCCCGTTTTCTGGTATCGATCTCATCGAATCTCCAACATCAAGGCTCTCATCGGCCGCCGGCTCCTTCTTTAGGCGTTTCAACTCTCTTGTCCCCAATACCAACTCACTCCTCCTCCGCATCGATCAAGTCATCTCCCCCCGAATCAGATGCCTCTCCGAATCCATCTTCCTCTCCTTCCTCAGATCCTTCCTCGGTCTCGTCTCCTAGAAGCCTCGCCATAGAAGCTCGACAGTTTCAACTTTTCTTCTTACTTGAGTTCTATTTGTCAGATGTTCAAATGATTCAAACAATCGCCGATGATTCAGCTAATCTTCACCGGCTAAGACGATTTTCGCTCGCAAATCCGATGATCCTGAGTTCACTCGAACCTCGATCGAAGGGTTCGGGAAGACGAACAAACTTACGCCCAAGGGAGATGCGCCACTGCCAGATTTGATCTGATTTGTTTAAATTCGATGAGATCGATGCCGAAAAAAGGGGTGACATGGGAGCAACAAGATTTAAAACCATTTTAGTAGTTTTGGGGGGTTTTTTGTAATTTTTTCAAAAATATAAGGACAACAAGTTTTATTTTATTATTTATTTTAATGTTTTTTATATCACGTCAGCATTTTCCTTCAGACATAAGTTCAAAATTAATGGAAAGTACTTATATGGGATATGCGATAAGAGATAGGGTATATCGTTAAGACAATTTGAAGATAAGATACCTAATTAGGACAAAAAAATAAGTTAAGTTACCCCCGATAAATTTTACCCTTTTAAAATACAAGGGAGTTTGTGAGTATAATTTCCAACAACAAATGCGGCATTAATGGCCCCGATTTTATAAGTTGCGCTTTTCAGGTCTATTACTTCCTGACCCAACTGAAAAAATGCTCAATTGTCAACACGCATTGTTGCCCTTATTTATTGCTTCTGGTTCTCTCTTCTCAAATCACCTATAAAACTCCTCTCTTATCTCCCTCTCTTCCAGTCGTACCGCCTCGTTCCCCTTTCACCATAAGCTTCTGAACAAGTCCCACAATTCAATAGTTTCAATCTTCTGGGACTCAATTACTCAGTTTCAGAATCTTCAAGGTCACATTGCAAAAAGAAATCTTCAAAATTTCTTCACAACATCCATTTCTGTTGTCTTCAGAAACCTGCAAATTAATTGGGCGACAGGTCAAATGGATACATCGACGGCTTTAATGATCTTATCAGCTTTTGCGGCGTACCTGTTGTGGTTCAAGTACACTACAAGGTCTCTGAACGGTCCACGTGTCTGGCCTTTATTGGGCAGCCTTCCCGGGCTCATTGGGAACGCCCACCGCATGCACGACTGGATCGCGGTTAACCTGCGCGCGTGCGGTGGCACGTACCAGACCTGCGTCGCCGCGCTGCCGTTTTTGGCCCGGAAGCAGGGCCTCGTGACTGTCACGTGCGACCCAAAAAATCTGGAGCACATCTTGAAGGTCCGCTTCGACAACTATCCCAAGGGTCCGACTTGGCAAACTGTGTTTAACGAGCTGCTTGGGGAAGGGATCTTCAACTCCGATGGCGACACTTGGTTATTCCAGCGTAAGACCGCCGCGCTTGAATTCACCACCCGGACGTTGCGCCAGGCCATGGCCCGCTGGGTGAGCAGAGCCATCAAGCACAGATTTTGTCCGATCCTTGAGACGGCTCAGGTCAAAGCGAAGCCGGTCGATCTTCAAGACTTGCTGCTTCGGCTCACTTTCGATAACATTTGCGGCTTGGCTTTCGGTAAGGACCCTCAGACGCTGTCCCCGGGGCTTCCAGAGAACGGTTTCGCCTTGGCTTTCGACCGAGCCACAGAAGCCTCGCTCCAAAGGATTATTTTGCCGGAGATCATATGGCGGCTCAAGAAATGGCTCCGGCTTGGAATGGAGTCTAGCTTAAGCCACAGCCTTGAACACATAGACCGTTACCTGTCTGAAGTAATTAAAACACGAAAGCTCGAGCTGGCAAGTCAGGAGAAAGATGGGACCCTGCATGACGACTTGCTGTCTCGTTTCATCAGGAAGACAGAATCCTACTCGGATAAATTCCTCCAACACGTGGCACTCAACTTCATCTTAGCTGGACGCGACACGTCATCAGTGGCAATGAGCTGGTTCTTTTGGTTGGTCGGCCGACACCCGAAAGTGGAGGAGAAAATCCTCATCGAAATCTGCACCGTTCTGATGGAGACACGTGGCAATGACATATCGAAATGGGTCGAAGAGCCGTTGATGTTCGAGGAAGTCGACCGCTTGATCTATCTGAAGGCCGCTTTGTCGGAGACCCTGCGACTCTATCCGTCCGTCCCAGAAGACTCGAAACATGTAACAAAAGACGACGTTTTGCCCAGCGGAATTTTTGTGCCGGGGGGATCAAACATCACGTATTCTATATATTCTATCGGGCGCATGGAATTTGTTTGGGGTCAAGATTGTCTGGAGTTCAAGCCGGAACGATGGCTGTCGACGGACGGGAAACGGTTTGAAGCCCAGGACTCGTACAAGTTCGTGGCGTTCAACGCCGGGCCAAGAGTATGTTTGGGGAAGGACTTAGCATACTTGCAGATGAAATCAATCGCGGCGGCGGTGCTGCTGCGCCACCGGCTGACGGTGGTGCCCGGCCACCGTGTGGAGCAGAAGATGTCCCTCACATTGTTCATGAAATATGGACTGATGGTTGATGTGCACCGCAGAGAGCTGAAGCCGATACAGGAAAAGATATGCGGATCAGGGGGTACGGGAATTATTTAGTGCCCTGGTATAGCTAAGAATAAGTGAGAATATATACATGGGACTCGTTTAAATGATGCAGTGCAGATTTGTTCTGGCTAGTCCCTTTCATTACAAGTGATTAAACAATAGTTTTAAAATTTAGTAAGTAAATGGTAGAAACAAAAAAGAGCCAGATATGAACTTCTGATCAATAAATCTCAGCTCTTTGGAGTCAGCTTCATAAATTTTACATCTCCAGTCAACTTGGTTAGTACTAGCAGATGCGGATGTATTTTATATTCAAACTGCCACCACTTTTTTCAAACAATCAATAATGGATATCAAGATTAATTTTCATGAAATCTATTAGAAACAAAAAAAAATGAGTTTCTCCTATTACAAATAAAGCTGGATAATATCACCAAATCATTATCACTAAGTTTGTTCCTATCGGTATCTGTAGACTTAAGCTAAATGTATATCTTGTAGCATGTTGATAAGTTTTTCTGTTGTTGTTGATAGCACAGCCCCCCTTATATATATACTGCTATTGCTGAGAATGATAGTTGAAGTGGACTCATATTTTTTAATCAACAAGTTTTTACATGGTGTCAGAGCAGGACTCATGACCCTAAACCTAAAATTTTGCCTACTCGATAAGCCATGGGAGATAGAAACAAGCCAGACAAAAACACACCTTCCATCTCTTTGATAGTCAGCAACAATGATCCATCTTCACCCTACTTTTAAAATGCTTTAGATAGTCTAGGTAGTAGATTGGTCAATTGCTTACTGAAGGGTGAGAATTACCCTACTTGGCGTCCAACCATGGTGAACTCACTACAAGCCAAAAACAAACTTGGCTTTGTCAATGGTTCATTAACAAAACTAATAGACAATTCTGGAGAGCTCAAGATATGGGAAAAATGCAACTCCATGGTAGTTTCATGGATTTTCAACTTACTTTTACCAAAACTTCAAGATAGCATTGCTTACACCAACATAGCCATGGAAATATGGCTTAACCTCGAAGAAAGATTTTCTCAGGGGAACGCACCTTGTGTTCATGACCTGAGAAGGGAGCTGGCACTCATGCTGCAACAAGGTTCGACAGTTGCCGCATATTACACACACCTAAAAGGATTGTGGGATGAGTCGAGCACTTCCACGAATATTCCGTGTTGCATTTGTGGAGCAGCAAAACAACTAATCACTGAGAAAGAAGGTGAGAAATTGCACCAATTCCTTATGGGTTTGAATGACAATTTTGGTTTTATTCGATCACAGATACTCAACATGGAGCATTTACCATCTCTCAATAAAGCCTATGCTTTGGTCACCAAAGAAGAAAAGCAACAAAAGGTTGCTATAAACCGAGCTTCACCAACTAAGGCTACAGCCTTCTTTGCCAAGCAACCTAAAACACGAAACCAACAGGCTAGCAAGGAAAACAAATCTAAATTGTTGTGTGAGCATTGTGCTAAGAATGGTCACTCCTCTAAGCATTGTTTTGAAATTATTGGATATCCTTGTACGCACAAATTTCACGTGTAAAAATTATACCTGAAATTAATTGTAGCACAAATGACAATATTAAAATTTAAACAGAGATTTTGGGGTATAGACTTTCTAACGTGTTTCTCACGTACACAATCCTCTAATTAACGTTTCGAGCTTTTGGTGGAGGCGCGAATAGCTTCTTCACGAACACGGACTCCAAAGTTTATCTTGCACGAACACGAATCGAGGTTCCCGTCACTTCTTTCGGTTTGAGATTTTTCTGTCATACTCCTTGGACTTTAGGGCTTTAGGTAATGTCTGCCGTTTTCTTGCCGTTTTCTTTGGAGTTTGACTTGACGCAGCACAGAAACAAATCCTTTGCATTTCTCATTGCTTTTGCCGGATCTGAACTTGAGCTTGATGCAGCACCATCCCGCGTTCTTCGTGTTTCTCATTACATTCTTTAAATCTGGCATTGAAACTAGGATTTGATCTTCCTTGTACTTGATAGCTGAAGAGAGTTTCTTGTAGAGAGATTTTTCTTTTTCTTTAACTTTGTTTCTCCAGTTCTTTTTTTCTCTTCTCTCCCTTGTTTTTTGGCCTTGGGGGGCTATTTATAGATGTAGAGAATATGTGGTTTAGTTCAAGAAAATCACATATGATAATTATCATGTATTTATCTCTTATATTTATCTTAAGAGAAAATAAATATGATAATTATCTTTTTTTAATTATCCAATTTATTTAATTTAAAAAGATAATTAATGGAACATTCCAGAATATTCTAGAATATTTGAGCTGAATGATGGGCTTTAGTCATTTTGGACTTTGAGGCCCAATTTGCCAAAATGGACTTTGGCTAAGATAGGATAATGAGTCTTCATTCGGGACCTCCGATTGCATACTTTTGGGCTCCAAAAGTTGAGTTTTTTGAATTTGTAGTTTTCCAAAATTGATGGACTTTTAAATTTTGGACATCAATTTTGAGATGGGCTAGATAATTTAAATTAGGTTTAATATATTTTAACCCAATTAAATTTTGATGTCTACAATCTTGACTGGTGGCAATACAAGGAGAAAACTTGAAACGGTAAACCCTCTTCAAATCAAATGCAAGGAAAGGTCTCAACCAACACTGTCAATATACCGAAAATGCAAGTACAACATCTTCAAGTGGCTTTACTCTTAGTCAGTCGCAGTATGAGTAGCTGTTGTCTCTCTTGACCAATCAAAGCAAAAAACGATAAACAAACTTTGTTGGTAAGATTTCTATTAACTCTTCAGACTGGATCATAAATAATGGAGCTTCAGAACATATAACATATTCTAGAGAATGTTTTATGAATGTGAAGACAACATTGCTGCCCTCTGCGGTTCATTTACCTAATGGAACAAGCATGGAAATTCTTTCTCACGGTAAAATGTTGTTGTCTTCGAACATTAAGCTAGAAAATGTTCTTTGTGTTCCCTCATTCACTTGCAACTTGCTATTTGTCAATAAGTTGACCCATGACCTAAATTGCTCTATAAGCTTTTTCCCAAACTTCTGTGTTCTACAGGACCCATGGTCAAAGAGGTAGGTTGGCAAAGGTGAAGTACATGATGGTCTATATTACTTCAAGAAGCTCAAAACACATATGGCTACAGCAACCAAGCCAAAAATCTCACATGAAATCTGGCATGGAAGTCTAGGGCATCTTCCATTTGAAAAGTTGTCCAACTTACCTCAGTTATCCCTCTTATCTCTTGATGAAATCTGGCATGGACATCTAGGGTATCTTCCATTTGAAAAGTTGTCTAGTTTACCCCAATTGTCCCTCTTATCTCTTGATAATTATAATAAAATTTGTGATTCCTGTATTTGAGCAAAACAAACTCAAAAGCCCTTTCCATTGAGTTATATTAAAACAGAAAGTCCTTTTAAATTAGCTCATATTTGATATATGGGGTCCATATAGAACTTCTTCTTTATCAAGTGCTAATTATTTCTTGACCATTGTCGATGACTTCAGCAGGTGCATCTGGGTATTTTCTTAAAGTGAAAATCAGACGTTGTCACAAAATTCACCATATTTCATGCCACGATAAAAACTCAATTCAACGAAAACATTCTTCATGTTAAAAGTGACAATGCTCAAGAATTAATTGTTGGACCTATGCTTGCATTCTTCCAAGAAAATGGCATTATGCTTCAAACTACCTACATCGACACTCCACAACAAAATGGAGTTGTTGAACAAAAACACAGGCATCTTCTCGAAGTTGCTAGAGGCTTACGCTTTCAAGCAAATCTGCTCAACCATTTTTTGGGTGAATATGTGTTGATCGCCACTTACTTGATCAATTTCACACCAAAACCAAAGCTTTCAAGTAAGAGCCCTTTTGAGGTTTTGTTTTCAAAGCAACACTCTCTTGATAATTTAAGAGTATTCGAGTACCTTTGTTACGTGTATGGAAAAACAAAAGACAAGTTTGCAACCCGATCCAAACCTTGTGTCTTTATAGTCTGTCCCCTAATAAAAAAGGATACAAAGTGTTTGACTTAGAATCTCATAAATCTTATGTGTCACCTGATGTCATTTTCTATGAAAATGAATTCTCTTTTTGAGATAACACTGCTATGCATGACACTCAAAACATCCCAGTTGAACCTAACATCCTTGTTGATGAAAATTCGCCTCTTAATCATCATGAGTCTAATGTTGAAAATGAGCACCCTAAGCTTGTTTCTTTAGAATGACAAGAAGAAGCAGTGCCTAATATCTCAACAGTGAGACCACCTCAAGAAAGACATCCTCATGTGCGTTTATAAGATTATGTGTTTGAGCTCCCGGGAGTAAACTTGCCATCAGCATCTACTGCCAGTTTGATCTCTTCTGGTAAGCCTTATCCAATAACCTTTCATCTCTCTTACTCAAACTTTTCTCCTTGCCACAAAGTTTTTCTTTCAGCTATTGGCTCACAAAAGGAACCTCAAACGTTTGCTCAAGCACAACTTGACAAGAACTGATGTGAAGCAATGCAACAAGAGATCACAGCACTTGAAAAAATCAAACCTGGACACTAGTTTCACTACCTCTAGGAAAGTAACCAATCAGTTCTAGATGGGTTTTTCGGATAAAATACAAAGCTGATGGGACTATAGAACATTATAAAACAAGGTTGGTTGCTAAAGGCTTTAATTAAATGGAAAGAGTAGACTACCACGAAACCTTTGCTCTTGTGACCAAGCTCACTATGGTTCATTGCTTGCTAGTTATTGCTGCTATTAAAAATTGGCAACTGCACCAAATGGATGTCCACAATGCATTTCTCTAAGGAGATTTAAATGAGGACATCTACATGACTCCACCACTTGGACTTACAAAACCTTATGACACATGGGTTTGCAAGCTTAAAAGATTGCTATATGGATTAAAGCGAGCTCCAAGATAATGGTTTGAGAAATTCTCCACGACACTATTACTCCTTGGATTTAGACAATTTTGAGCAGATTACTCCTTGTTCACAAGGAGAACATGTGACATTTTTATAGCGATTTTGGTATATGTGGATAATATCACTATCAAAGAAAATGATGCTTGTTCAATTAAAGAACTGAAGGTCAAGTTGCATGACAAATTTCACATGAAAGATTTGGGAAAATTCAAATTCTTCCTTGGACTAGAAGCTACATGATCCAAAGAGGGCATATTTTTCTCTCAACAAAAGTATGCAATGGATATTTTAAAAGAAACAGGAATCATGGGATGCAAGCCAGCCACTTTCCCAATTCCATAACAACATAAGCTTAGTTCATCTCAAACCAAGCTTCTTAAAAACCCTAGGAAGTATAGGCATCTTATTGGAAGGTTAATTTATCTTATAATTACAAGGTCTAATATCACTTATGCAATTAACCTTCTCAATCAATTTATCCAGTAGCCCAATAAAACCCATTTGGATGCTGCCATGCATGTTTTGCATTACTTGAAGAACACACCAGGTCAAGGTCTCCTTTTTCCAGCAAAGGGAGATCTACAACTTAGTGTATACTGTGATGCTAACTAGGCCAGTTGCCCAACTACCAAGGCCTCTACAATTGGCCATGTCACCATGCTTGGGAATGCTCCGATCTCTTGGCAATAAAAAAGGCAACCTACTATCTTTCGATCAAAAGTTGAAGCTGAGTACCGAGCCATGTCTACAACTTCATGTGAGGTTTTGTGGCTCAAGTCTCTTTTGCAAGACTTGACAATCCAGCATTCTACACCAATGCATCTCCACTATGAAAACCAAGCTACATTGTGCATTTTAAACAACCTGGTCTTTCACAAATGAACAAAGCACATCGAGATAGATTGGCACTTCGTTCAAGAAAAAAAAACAAGCCAAAGAGATCACTGCACATCACATTTCTCGTAAACTTCAGCTGGCTGATCTTCTTACCAAGGCATTGGGCAAAGACTAATTCCAATTTTTGGTTGGCAAGTTGGGCATCTCAAACTTACACACTCCAAATTGAGGGGGAGTATTACAAATAAAGCTGAATAATATCACCAAATCATCATCACTAAGTTTGTTCCTATCGCTATTTGTAACCTTAAGCTAAACGTATATCTTGTAGCATGTTGATAAGATTTTCTGCTGTTGTTGATAGCACAGCCTTCGTGTATATATATACTACTATTGCTGAGAATAATAGTTAAAGTAGACTCATATTTCTTGATCAACAAGTTTTTACATCTCTCTTACCTCAAGAAAATGAAAAGTGAGCCACTCTCTTATACCTTCAAACAATTTTCTATTGGAGAAACCCTCTTTTGGCCTCCAAGCTTCATGTTTCTTCCCATGAGATCATCAAGATTTTTTACCACACTCTCTTTTATTAGAACATGCAAAAACATTATAAGGGACAATTGAATGGAACAAACACATGCAAAAGGGGAGAAAATGGTGAATGCATACAAGTTTAGGGACTAAAACTGAATTTTATATTTTATACTCCATATATGCATACACTTTTTCTCCCTTTATTTTCCTTTTTTTTTTGTTTGGTAATCTATTTTTCTTTAAGTTGTTCAACCAAGTATGTTAAATCAGTTTTTTTCTTTAATTTTATTTGAAAATTTTTAGCCTATATTTATAAAATTAAGAAATAATATTTATTGTAATTAAGCAAATTTTTTACCACACGAACACCACATATTAAAAGGTTGCACGTGTATCAATTTTATTATGAAATATTATGTTGTATTTATGAATCTTTTCATAATATTTAGCACTTTTGACGATAACAAAAAGTAAATTCACACTAGTACTGCTTGGTGAGCAAACACATTAACGAAAATGTGTCATGGATATATATACTTACTGATATGTAAAGTGATCGAGTAAGCCGGGTCCAAGAACTTGGTGAGAAGCAAATAAGGGTCTTCTATACAAAGACAACGTCAGAGTAACAGAATATGTTCCCAATGGAAGCCTTCCAATACTTAAGTTAGCTTTTTGTAGAAGAGTAACAAGAAGAAGGAGAGGAGAACTTGAATCCCTTACCTTAGGATTGGTGAGAGATTTACATAGCCAAGGCGTGCTCTAGGTAATTCATTCTTGGAATATAAATCATATAGTTTATCCGGTATTTGCAGGATATAGTTTTCTTTTGGGATCGAAATTCCTTTTGGGGCCTATCTAGGCCTCCAGGAATGGGCTAACCCCTAGACATCTAGATTTGAGCTCTTGGGTCCATTTCCTACCACTTACGAACATCACTATATAAATTTCTCGAATCCTCCACCACTAGAAGGCAAGATCTCTTTTGATCTCCCTCATATATCTTTGTTACCTCTATCAGCATCAATCTTTATCATTTTCATGCATCGGCGTGTAGGGGTATTCATCCAACATGGGTTACCTATAGAATCGATTACCTAGCATAAACTGAACCAAGCCAATAACAATGCAAGTTGTATGTGGGTTAGGATTGGGTTGAGTAATGAAAAAGTATAACTTGATCATAAAAGCAAGTTGGTTTAGGTCGTATTAAAAATCAAAACCAGATTAATCTGCATATCGACCCGCCTTCAATCTCAAGTTTCTAATCTTTAATTCTCTATCTCAAAGCAATTTATTAGTGGCATGTTGGAATAGGTGTCAATAGCCATTGCTTCATCATATCTAACTTCTTTTTTTAAGGCACTGAATAGACAATGTATTTAGGGAAATTGTTGCTTGCTGCTTCTAAATAATTTTGAATTTTGAGGACTTAAATTTTATTTGGTTGATTTGTCACAATTTTGAAAAGTGTAGCTATGCCTGCTTCAGGAAAAAAAAAACCTAGGTGACAAACTACTTCAAACACAAAACTTGCAAGCTAGAGGGGAGAAAAAGACAACTACTATTGTTTTTAGCGTGCCTTATTTTAATGATCAGAATTGACTAGTGTTGGTTACTTGCTGTCTACTTCATCTGGTTTATTTTAATTATCAATTCAACACTAAATTAACTCTAAAATTTCAATGGAAATAGATTTGAAAATTTAATGTTTGTATGTTGTAGATAATTGATTTAAGAATTGAATACAACACTTTTGAAGTTATTTGGATAAAGACGTTTTTGTAGCAAGTACATTTTGAAGTTAATTATTTTGTTTTACTTGTTTATAATTGTTTTAGGTAAGAATTGTTGTCTTACACGAGATTATAAAAAAACCTCAATCATACCAAATAGACCTGAACCATATAGAAAGTGGTTTGGGTTTCTATAAGCTTGTACGGTATATGGGTAGTGTTGTATAGAGAATTTGGACAACCCGATCAATAATGTGGATAAGGTTAGGTTGAGCCGGAACTCGGTCATACCCATATGTGAACATCTATCGGTACGTCAACTAATGCGATATTTATGAAGGAAAATTTATAGAAATCCCCATGTGGCTTAATCTAATCTACATTTTGCTCATTCTATTTTCAAAAACCTATACCTTACCCCTGCTTGTTTTATAGTGTTTGACAACAACTTCTGAACCCTAATTTAAATTGTATGATAACTATGTTTCAGTAATTTTAAAATTTTTGATATTTTTTATCGTTAACCGACCTTTAAAAAAATATCGATATGCATTTACATAAAGAAAAATACATCTACAAATAGGAAAAAATAATAATTTAAAATATCTATTAACCATAGAAAAATATTGGAAAGATTGAAATGACTGGAAGATGACTATTGTATAGTTTAAATTAGGGTTTCATAAGTTATTATCAGATAGTGTAACAGAAATAGGAACAAAGTGTAGGTTTCTAAAAATAAAGGGGTAAAGTGTATAGTAGGATGAACCTAAGGAGAATAATTGTAAGTTTCACTATTTAAGAAACTATAAAATGTTGTGGTTGATGGTTGTGGCTGAATGGCCAAATGGCGCAGGGTAGCTTCACGAGCTCAATAGAGGCCGAGTGAATGGGGTAGCGCCATAGCGAGCAGAAGGCTGAAGTAAAAACGAACGACGCACATGAGAGATGAATTGGAAATTCTTAAACTCTAAGACTTTGGAAGATAGAACAAAATAGAGAAATTAAGCTGTGAGTTTTAATGTGTAATAGAGCAATTGAGTGTTGAGAGAATGATGAGTATAATGGTAAGGATATATGATAAAACTTACAAAAAAAAAAAAGAAATGTTACAAAGAATTTGAGATAATCCAAAATGGAAAGTACTATAAAAAATTTGAAATGAATGGAGTAATATCTAACTAATAATCACCTTAATAAAGATCTTAATTTTTTATAAATTTTTTTCTATCCAAACAAAGAAAATCAAAATAAATAAATGAAATCTTATAAATTTTCTAAAAATTGCTAAAATAATAATTTTTCAACTTTATTAAATATAAAGTATCAGTAGGTATAAAAATTTAGCAAATTATAACTATGTATGAAAATACAGTAATTACTAATTAACTCATTGACACTAATTTGGAGTTTTCTTTATTTCAATCATGAAAATTAATGATGAAGCACTGAGACATTAAATGTCTAATGTAATTGCCCAATTTATTTTAATTTAAGTTAAATTAATTTAAAATAATTTCTTTTTTATTTTTGTATAAAGGCAGTTTTATTTAAAATCCAATAATATATATGTTTAATGATCATCAAAAGTAAAATCTTTATGTTAGTATTAATTTTTTTTTATGTTATAAATCTTAATTTCTTACTCGATGAAGATAGAGAAGTTGATCTTTAGATTCTTGTTTTAAACAAGGAGTTGTTGTCATAAGTGTAGAGTTATCGACTGTATGTTCACATAAGGATTGACTCGTACACCCACATATAATTCTTTATTTAGAGTTAAGTAATAAATTTAACAATTACTTTACCATAATATTAATTTTTAAGTACAAAATTGAAGGGTGTAAAAGTCATTAATTCTTACAACAATAGTAATGGATTCTCACCTTTTGTTTAATAAAAAAAATACTTATCAACTTAGGCCAATTTTCTTTTTTCTCGAAAAAACTACTAATATTTTATTTGAAATCAATATATTTGGAAATTGATACTATGTATGCCTAATAAATCATTGAATAATACTCCTTTCGTTTCGCATTAATTGACCTTTTTACTTTTTTTGCCTAAAGTTTGATCTAAACATATTTTAATTAATATGTATTGAAAAAAATTCTTAAAAATAATATTTAGAAACTATAATCTTTAATTTTTCATTTTCACAAAAAATATTCATATTTTTATAATAAATTTTTTAAAAATTAAAATTAAAATTAATTACTGTGAATAGTAAAAAAGTCAGTTTTTGTGAAATGGAATGAGTAAATTTTTTCAAAGTAATTAATTTTTCATAAATTTTTAAACTTACAAAGCGAAATAGAAGTTAATAAAAATACTACTTTTTACTACAAAAAAAAACTTTCAAAGTGCCTTTTGAGGTTATGAAAGTATACATAGGGATTTTATTAAATATATAATTTCGACAAACAACAACGATATATATGTAAAAAGGTTAATATTTTTAATGCATTATTAATAATATGAAACGAACTGAAGCTAACACAAAGTCAGAAATATTTAATTGATACAGTTTATTAATTGTTGGATAAGCTATGGCGTTAACTTGAAATTCAAACATAGTAATACAACAAATATGGTCCACCGATGGTAATATACATGCCAGAAAATTATTTTGACCATAATGGAGCACCTTACCTAAGGAGTCTAATTGATCAATTAGCAACTTAAATCCATTTTTTTTTTATAATGCAGCATATTTAACTTCCACAGTCCTACTTAGTAACCAATATTAGTCCATACTTTATTTTAGGTGGTTATATATGGTTACTTGAACTGGAGATGTTAGACCAGTGACTTAAAATAAGGTGTTGACTTGAAAATAAATTGAAGTAATTATATATATAAATCTGTCGATCGGGAAACCAAATTGTTTTTGTAGTTTACATATATTTCTTTTGTTATTAAATTGTTCATCAGGAATATAAATACCCCATGTATTCCAATACACCATCAAGCAGTAAATTACAGAGAAATATTTTTCACGCGTCTCTTCTATATTCTGCGCAATAGGATACAGTGGTTTAGCAACTAAGAAAAAACTAAAGTAGGATTAACAGTTTGCGGTAGGCAAAATGTTAATCCCCCTTTGTCATGTTTTAGTATCAACGGTCATTAAAATTTCATTGTTATTTTCTCTCTGTCTCTGTACAACTACAAGCCTGATCGGAAGCCGAGGGGGAGGAAGTTTTTTTGAAGAGCTAGATCGGGATGAGCAGCTAAATATTCTGAACAAGCCTTCCGTTAAAAGCATAGAGGTAAATAGTTAACTGCTGTTACTCAATTGAAAAGCTTACAAGGATTCATATACCTTTTCTGTATTATCGATTTAAGTGTTTGGCATCGATCAGACGCCCGGAGGAGATGTTTTCGATTGTGTGGATATCTATAAACAACCGGCTCTTGATCATCCCTTGCTTAAAAACCATAAAATCCAGGTAATTATAAGATGTGCTTTAAAACTTCTTGTTTCCTCATCCAAAATGATCACTGGCAATTAATTAGTACAGTTGAGACCTGCCTTCCCCAAGAAGAAATCAACAGGTTCGACTAGGTCGCCATCACTGTTGGGAGATGGGTGCCCTTGGGGCACGGTCCCTATAAAGAGGACTAGCAATGAAGATTTAATGAGGGCCCAAAGTTTTATGGAGAGGCACATCATGATGCTACAGACTCATAATTCATCTTCTGATGGTCCACCTGCTTACCATGTTAGCAGCTTAATTATAATATCTCCCTTCATTTACCAATCTCTCATTACTACACACATCCGTTTTCTAGGCATATAGATACGTATATACGTGTGGTGTGGCCTACAAATTAAACTTTTGACCCCATAAAAAGGAAAAGAGAAAGATTTGGTACTTAAAAACTGAAAGTGTTCGTATTTACATTGCATGTTTCAGAGTGCCATAAGAGAGCTACCGGCGGAACTTGGTGGCAAGTATTGGGGAGCAGGTGGAAAGATTAACATCCAGAATCCCCAGGTCTCAATGGCTCAGTTCACTGAAGCATTTGTCCGGATCCAGAGCGGGAGATCAAACCCTCCCGATAGCATTCAAGTTGGATGGATGGTACCAACTCCATATAATTAACTAAAACTAACAAAGCAACTGTATTAAATTATATATCATGACATGATATATTTATTTATATATTTCTTTTTGAAAAAGAACCAATCAGTTATTAATAGCTAGTACTTAATGGCTTGGAATTTTAGTTGACATGCACTATACATGTGTTTCATCAGGTAAATCCCCATCTATATGGGGACAATCGAACTCGATCCTTCGGATTTTGGACGGTTAGGCACTTAGTTAATTTTTCTCCTTAATTATTTTTCCTTTTAATTTGTTTTTTCTTTTTAGTTTGATTAATTACAATTTGTCCCCCAAGGTTTAGGTAAAATTACACTTTGTCCTCCAATTTTGAAAATATATACTTTGCCCCTACTTTTTGAATATTGTTTGACAATAACTTCTAAAATCTTGATTTAAACATCACAATAGTTATTTTTCAGTAATTTTAATTTATATAATACTTTTTTTACTGTTAATGGGCATTTTAAATTATTAATTTTTCTTTATGTAAATGTAAAATAGTTTTTTTTTAAATATCAATTAACTATATTAAAAAAAAGTATCATACATATTGAAATTATTTGAAGATAATTACCGTACAGTCTAAATTAAGTTCCAGAAGTTATTATAGGATTATATTGAAAAGAAATGGGCAAAATGTAATTTTACCTAAATATCAAGGACAAAGTGTAATTAATCCTATAATATACATATTATACAGTGAAAGAGTTTTGAGTAATGACCAAGTACTAGCTGTGTGTGTGTGTGAGAAATATAAGTATAAAAATATAACATCTTGTTGCATGGTTGAATTTTACAGGCAGGGAAGTCAGGCTGTTTCGATTTACTTTGTCCTGGATTTGTACAAATCAGCTCCACCACGCCTCTCAGCTATCTTCTCCAAAACATCTCCATCTATGGGGGGATGCAATTCGATCTTGCTCGTCTCCTCTTTCGGGTGCGTTTGCTACAACAGTACTAACTAGCAGTACCAGTACATGACGTACAATTAAACTCAAGATTAATTTAATTCCATACAAAAATCTGAAGGAGCATATATATACATATTTACATGTATATAGGACAAGAACAAGGGAAATTGGTGGGTTGTGGACGCAGACAACTTGGGCATTCAGATTGGATATTGGCCGGGGCCTTTGTTTGGCGATTTATCAAGCGAGGGTGATAACGTAATTTGGGGTGGCAGCGCCTTGGCTAGTAACACAGCGGATAGCCCGGCGATGGGGAGTGGGCATTTCCCGGCTGAGGGAGTTGGAAAGGCAGCCTACATTAAAAACCTCAAGATAATTGACACTCTCAGTGTCATACGATCTCCGACTGCACAAGATCTTAAATCTTTCTCCGATGACACCAAGTGTTATGACGTGACTCCTATTCCAGGAGATCCTGATGGCCTCCTCTTTGGCGGTCCTGGTGGAAATTGTGTCCCTTAACTTAATTCATTTTAACAAACTAATTCACTTGCTCATAATAAAGTCATAGTTTTACTTTTATAGCTGACCCTCTGCTAGCATTTCAGAATCACAAACCGCCCGCTTCTATTTTTCCCTAATAATATATATATATATATATTTGCTTTTTATGAAAGCTATATATCTCTATATCTATCTATATTATAATACATTAAAGTAGAAGAGAATGAGGTAGCGACATGTGTTTTCGGCCCGGGGATTTAATGCCAGTTTTGGCACTCATTGTTGGGCAGTTGTGGCGACGTGGCTATTGTTTTGTGGAAGCTAGGTGGCCTTGTATAAGTGATTCTTTTGCATTTAGGTTCTTGATCCCTTACGTGTTGCAATAACACTACCTATGGAAAATCGTAACTTTGGGCAGTTTTTTTATCGCTGTTTTCTTTTAGGGGTTGCTGGGTGTTAATATTTAAGATTAGGAACTTATGTTGACTATAGGTTGTTCATTATTGTCGTGTTGTTTTAGAATTTGACATGAATTTGCCTGTAACGGGGAAAAATTGAAGGAGTGATGACTTTAAGATTGTATTTGTTGGGTTAAATCTAAATAAAGGTATTCACAAATTTACTCTTAGAGGAGTTGTCTAATATAAATTTTTGAAGTTCTAATTTAAAATATATACTAACTGTCTTTGGTAAATTTAAATCATTTAACAATTTTTTATAATTTATAAAAAATTTAAATTAGTAATTTTTTATTTCTAAATAAAATAAGTTTGATTTACAGAGAATATAAACTAATGATTTAAATTATCTATTAATAATAGAAAATTATTGAGCAAATTAAATTCATTAAAAAATAATTACCGAACAGTCTAAATTAGAATTTTAAAAGTTTATATACGACAAAAACCCCAAGTTAACAAATATAGGCTTGTGACTAAAATGAAACTTTTTTAGTAAGTTTGAGACAAAAACAAAATAGTCAATAGATTATAGATTAAATAAGTAATAATTAAAAATGTAAAGACCATTTACATTGTTTACCTTGTAGTAAATCAAATTAGAGATAATATTAAATGTTGTGATTAAAATCTCATACAAAAAGAGTAGGTATAAGGTGGCTCTCCGACCTTTGTGAACAGAAATTTGCCTCAACATTATCATACTATATCCTATCCTGTCACGCCCCAAAACCCACCCTAAGAGTCTTGGAACAATGACACACTGCATACTTAAGAAAATAAATTTTTCTTAAGCATGCAATGCTACATATTCCAAATAATTCCAAACTTATAAAATTCTCTTCTGAGAATAAGTGGTAGAGCAACTACAATTCTTGAAACTAGGACATAATCCATAAGATATTAAAGCTCTAAAGAATGAAATAAAATCCAAAGAGTTTTCTAAACATAAATAAATTTTTAATAGTAGTACTAATAAAATACTTTTAATTGTCTTGAACTGCAGCTGGTCTTGTAGTCGCTTCTACTAGCTAACTTAAACTACTCCTGATCTGTGTAAAGGGGTGAAAACAGGGTGAGTACAAATGCCTAGCAAGTGACGGATTTTGAAAACAGAAATACAATATACAAACTATATAGGGATCAAGCAGAAATAATTCTTGTAAAATAATAACATAAACTTTAGCAGAAGATATTTGAACAGTCAGAACATAATTAATATAATAGCAATTTTGAGAGCTGAACAAATAATATTTGTAAATAAAATCATTAACCAAAGCAGAGCAGTTCAGAGCAGAATAGCAAAACAGAAAGTCAAAGCAGAATAGCAGAATAGAAGTTCAAAGCAGAGTGGGTGGCGTGATCACTGTGAGTCTGTGACTACACTTAAACCGTTGTAGTGCATCCAAAATCGTCTAAGAATCGCCAACGATCGAGTGCCCTGAAGGACTAGTCCTAAAAACAATGCACTGCGGAATAGAACAGAACATAGTGCCCTACGTGGATGGTCCAAAACTATATTTCCCAGTAGTACGGGCATAAAATCAACACTCACAAAAACAATGTCAGAACAGAAATTCAGAACATTACAATTGTTATAAAATTTCAGCACAAAATCTCACAATAAAAACATACCTGATCCCAGCTTATTTAATCAAACACAATATATTGTATAAATAAGATAAAATTCAAATAAGTAGATAAACAAATAAATTAATAAAACACTTGGAAAACAATTTCAGAATAAAACTTGTAATTGAAAACTCTTATTCTGATTAAAATTTTATTTAAAGCAAAATAGTTTAAATTGAAATATTGAAAAAATTACTAAATTGGAAAACTTAGCACTTTGAAGAAATTATATATATATATATATATATATATATATATATATATATATATATATAATCAAAACAATTTAATTTTTAGAATAGTAGTAGCCACTTACCTCAATATGCAATTTTCCAACTCTTATAATAATTCTTTAGCCACCTAAAATAATTATGTAAAATTTTATGTCCAAACATAATCAATTCAAGAAATAACCCAAAATCACTTGCTGAAAGTGACCTAAATGAATGTTTCTGGAACCTAAGAATTCACTGAAGTATTGTTAAAAGCCTTAGGGACTGATACTATGATTAACCCGATTAACTTTCCCAGCCATAAGTTTTGTGATGATCAAACTGTAACTATTTAAACTATAGGATTTCGACGAACGTACCTGAGATCATTAGGGACCTAAACCATTATTAGCTCAATTTGTTTCCAAAAATTCAATTCATCGTTTTAACCGTTTCGAACCTTCTGCTACTCTCTGATTTCCATCATGCCAAGCTAAAATCTCCCCAAATTTATTTCTAATTCATTCAAAATAACCCCAATGATCAATTAATCTTTCTAATCATCAAAATAAATTAACATCAATTATATCATTAACTTAAATCCTTTTTCAAATTTAAAAAATAGCGTATGTATTGAAAAATAACTAACAATCACTTACCAAATATTCTTCTTTTACTGAAAAAAATTCACAAATTGCTCCTACTTGGTCCTCAATTGATGGTTTCTTGTTCCACTTCTTCAATACTAAGCAATAGGTAAATGAGATTGTGAGAGGAATACTCGCACCCTAATTATTTCTTATTTCTCTTTTTTTATAACTTGTTTCCATCTCTCCCTCCCCTTTTCATGTTTCCAATTCTTTTCTTTTTTTTTATTATTTCCCTTGCTGTTTTTTTCCCCTTTAACCTAAATACCCAAAATAATAAAATAGACTAAATTAGATTGGGTCATTATATATCCGATGGATAAAATTTTTTTCATAATTAAATGGATTTAGAGTGGATGTAGATTTTTTTTTTGTACCTGCTAGATATAAGTAGGATTATGGTGTGTTTGTGAGTGTGTGTGTGTGTGTGTGTGTGTGTGTGGGTACTATCATAGTTTATGAAATAATCTAATTGACTTCACTACTTGTAATCGCAATTACGTGTTATCATAAGACCAAGACAACATGACTAAGGCGAAGCTCCATAAAATGTTCCCACACTTTACTTCATAAAGTTGTATGCTTGTGCTGCTACTAAGTGTATGCTCATTTTACTAGTTTGATTGAGACAAATTCTTTTTTATTTATTTATAGTTAAGCCGGTTTCTATTTTTATTATTAATATATTTTTTTTGCAAGATCAATTTTAAGGAGTATATTTTATTATGGTACTCTATTATATAATTATTTTTTTTATATTATGATAGTATGCAGCAGGTAGATGAATTTTATGTGATCCTAACTGTCTTAAAATGAATAGGATCTGGATATTAAAACTAATATATAATGGATAAAATACAAATTGAGTATCCAATATGATAAATAAGATGTGGGTTTAGCACTATCTACTCACATCATACTCATTATCATCCCTAGACTATTGTATCGCTCTCATGAGACACACATCAGTAGATTAAATGTGATGAAGTCATACATTTGTGCATCGCAATTGCTCAATTATGCTTCCTTATTACAATAATTAATCACTTATTAATTGTCACATTTCATTCATAATGACAATGATATATTAGCATGCCCGCCATCTCACATAATGACTAAGGTTGAAAGAGATATTTGGGGATGTTCCGAATTTGACTCTATCCTTTTCACTTTTCATATAATGCTACAAAATAATCTAGTTTTGTTGTCTCTAGGTCCCAATAAAGCTGACAATGATGCTTTCGAATGCAAAAGAAAAAAGAAATTGGTGAGAAAGGATTTTTGAGGCCTTAACTCGATCTCAGACACTTTAATCTCTGAATATGTACTCGGTTCAACTCACCCCTCAATTGTGTAGTTAAGCCCTTTTACTCATCATGCTAGTTAAGGTGTCCCTGAAACCATTAACGTTACTTCTACCACACGCGTAAAATTTTAAAAAAAAATACAATCTACCAATTTTTTATCTCTTTTTGCCCCTAACCTCATATAAGTCCAAAATCCCAGGTGTTCACGAACTACTAGGCAAGAAGTTATCAGCCTAAAGCGAACATAGAGGCTGTAAATTTTCCCTCAACCAAACTTAGCAGCGACCAAGAACAGGGATGGAGGCCATTTTCCGGCGAGGCAATCATTTTTTAAGGTTTTTTCCTCTGCTTTGAAGGTCCTGCATTCGCAGGTAGTAATAGCCTCCTGTTTTGGAGGACATGGTTTGCCAGTTTGGGATATTGATTTTGCTGGTAGACCACTGTGTGGCACAATGTCTTTGCTTGGGCTTAAATGTACTTAAAGTTCTTAAAGTTGTATTTTTTTATGCCGTTTTACGCCTAAACTTTAGATGCCTATACTTAGCTCCTTTACTCTAGTTATTAGTTCGATTACTCACTGTTCAAACTATGTTGAATTTCATAGTTGGTGGCTTCTTTTTTTTTTTCATTTATGATTTAATATCTTGGCACATCATAAAAACAAAGTCTAAAATTGCTAAATGAATACAATAAAGTTAGAATACATAATTGTATTTACATATTCAAAGTAATAGAATATAGTGAAATATAATGATATTATCACGAAACATTGATCTAAAAGAATGGATTGACATTATTGTATAAATAAAACATTTATAATCTAAGTAAAAAAATACATGGACACGTCATGCAATTAAGTTTGACATTTCTAAAATAATACATTGACATTGATTCTCATAATTGCGTTTATATTTTAGGTAAGAGAACAGAATGAAATATAAGATATTAACAGATACATTGATCTAAATGATACATATTTACATAATAATACATATAAACATATTTATACTTGTAAGCAACAGAATAAAGTAACAAATCATGAAACATTTCCAACATAATATTGACATTTAGGGAGTAATGAGACTAATAACTAGGGTTAGAAACCTGAGTAGAAACATCTTAATTTACAAGTGCACTTAAACTTGTCTTAAAGTTGTATTTTTCATCCAAACCAACATCTTGCGCAACTCCTTCCCCCGTGATAACTTTGTCCGACAAAGTGATCTACCAAGAAATCAATCTCCCAAATTGGCACCCTAAGTCCCCTAAACATGGGCTTATTACTACCCCTTACGTGCCCGACGTCGGTGACCACCATCCCACCGGTATTAATTGACATGTAAAAACGGAGGAAAAGCCTTCAAATTAAAGAATAGCCTCCATCCATGCTATCGAACTTTGACTCATTGGCACCGTGTTCTTGATCGCTGATGAGTTTGGTTGAGGGAAGATATATCTCATGTGTTCGGTTAAGAGAAGATGGACAACTTCTTGGTCGGTAGTTCATTCATGAAGGGGTATTGGGGACTTATGAGGTTAGGGACAAAAATAGGACAGAAAAAAGGTAGGGCACATTTTACCCAATGCCACAAAAGCGGCATCACTGATTTTAAGGGGTACGTGATCGGCAAGAGGGGCAAAAGGGCTTAACTACACCATTTGTCCAATTTGAGGGGTGAACTGGACCAGGTTCTTGTAAAGGGGTTAAAGAGCCCGGATTGACTGAATTCAGGGGCTAAAAATGCCTTTAGGCCTGGTTCTTTCTTTTCGATATTAGAATATTATGAAAATAAATCGCTCAGACTCTTCCCTGTTTGGCTTTTGAGCTCCTGATGCGAGCTCAACTTCAGCGTTGGAGCTTTGAATAAGCTGCAAGTATTCTCAGGGATTCAAGTGATTGATTCTGATATGCTGGGATTGTAGAGGGCCTTGTGAGTTTCTATTTGTATTGAATTTGAGCTATAATGGAGTTAGAATAGGAATCACTTCAATATAGCCCCTTAGTATGGGTCAGCATTCTGGTTATGCACCGTACTGTATCCATGCATTTGTATGCATATGCATGTATGAGATAGGTTTTCATATCTCATTTGCTATTTTGAGTTGTAGCCCACATAAACATCATAAGAACGTAGTGCTTGCAACTTAGATGTATGTATTAGAACTTGAAGCGTGGGTTTTCTTTTCAGCTGTTCCTGTAAAGGAATTCTGTGTACTTTGGCAAACTCAGGCTCTTATCCATGAGATTCCACCCATTTAACAGCCAGCAGCTAGCTGCTTTAGGAGAATGCTCTTTTAACCTTCTGGTCTGATTCCTCTGTTAATGATTAGATTAGTCCTGACATAGTCTTCAACCATATACGTTCATTAGGCAATGCTCTACGACTACACATATGATCTTATTTATACATTGGGGCCATATTCCAAAAATTTGATCATCTGCAATCACAGTAGTGGTTTAGTCTGCACTGCTTATAAAATTTGTCTGTTTCTAATGTCTTGATTTCAGTGATGCCCATATACTGAGGAATATGTAATGCCCTGTTTGTTCCGTTAATAGTCCTGTATTACATTCAGGATTACCAGCGTGAATGAGTGGAGGAACGTCTCCCTCTCCTATTTCTAGCCCCTTTCTACCTCTGGTTCTTCCACGCCTCTCTCTGGTGGTAGTGGCTTCCCTTTCACCGTTCAGGACAGGCAATCACATACTTGCATGAGAATTTAGCGAGGAAAATAATGCCACAGAATACACTCTATGGTTACATTGGCGCATCGCTTCCAGAAACAAAGCCTGCCTATTTTGAGCGATTTCAAAGGCGTCTCAAGTTTTCCAGGATTGAACTGCGGCTCAGATAGTAGTTATCTTGGTGCACATCTGGAGTTTCTGGATTTTGATAGCAGCTAGTGTTGGCTTATCATGTGTCTTAGCAACTTTTGAGGGACCAAATGAAGTTGAAACAATCAGTGGAACTAAAGACGAGTTAATTAGTAATTGGTCATAACAGTGGAATGCAGCTTTCTCTTAACTCAGAGCAATGCCTAGGATTTCTGTTCATTAGGTCCTTGGGCTTGGTGCTTTCTGAAGTGTTAAATCCATGAGGTGGCCATTCTAAGCAGCCTCTTTTCTTGCTTCAGATGACGGGCAACACAGTGAGAAGCTTTCAGGTGACATATTTTTGCTGCACCGGGAACTTTCTGCCGAAGTTGGTGATGATGAGGGACTTCGCCTTGTAGTCATAATTCCTAGTTAACTGGTACAATCCATTGCGTTGCTTTCAGATTGTGCTTTATTATGTGGAGGACCAGGTGGAGAATACGGAAAGAGGTTGGCGTATGCAGAGAATGCAGCGGTTGTGCCAGTTTAAGAATTGTAAATTTACCACACATGAAGAGAGAATGAGAAACAGGAAGCAACATTCTTTCAGCCCTTGTCCTTCCTATTGGAGTCAGAGAGCGAGAGACCGGATAGGAGGTGGGCCGGCAAATCTAGATTTGCCAAGACTTGTTCTGGTGGTCTTATGTAGAATATTTTGAAGATTAGTCAGAAAAGCTGTGAATACCAATTTACCGGCACCACACCAGCTTTGTTTGTACAAATATTGCATTGAATTTTGGGGTCTTCTTAAACTTGACCTTGCTGGAACACGTGGTTGCAGATTCCGGTTACTTGCTAGCTTCTGTTCGTCCTTCTAGCCCACTTCTCCTCTACGCCACCAACTTTTCTTCTAAGGTACTTGCTTGTTTTTTGTTTCTCTCTAGCGCATTCCACTGGAGGTTATATTCTGTCCGTGGGACGGTGGGAGCGTGTGTGTATGCAATGGATATGGATGGGATGGCTACGGGTGGGATGAACAACCCTGTTTATCTTGTGTTGCGCTGGGGCAAGAATACATATTTCTCTGCATGGCTTCATATCATTTGGCAGAAGAGTTTCAATAGGAAACACTTTCATTTTTACCCTCTTTTTTTTTACTTATAGAGAAACTAAGATTTGAAACTAACTAGGTAAGAAAGTAACTCATCCTAGTTAGTTGAAATTTTAGCTTAAGAACGCAGGAAACGCGAGGTATTGAGCAAATAAAATCCTCCATTAGCCAAAGTTGATAATCAGTTCAATAGATACAAAATCTACAGAATTTACACACGCATGAACACCAGAACACAAAATTCACATTGCAAGATTAAGAAGGCCACCGGAAGTAATAGGAAAAAGAAAACAAAGCTAGGGGCAGAAGAGACGCTCATGAAAAAAGGTGCCTGGAACTTCTATGCGCTGGACTTGAAGGGAATAGCTCTGATGATCACCTGGTGGTAGATAGCAGCAAGAGCAGCTCCGATGAAGGGTCCAACCCAGAAGATCCACTGCAACCCAAAAACAGTCATTTACAAAGTTCACCGAGATATGAAAGACACCGCAGGGATGAAAATATTACTTACATGGTCATCCCATGCACGGTCCTTGTTGAAGATGATGGCAGCTCCAAGGCTCCTGGCTGGATTTATGCCAGTTCCAGTGATGGGAATGGTGGCCAAGTGAACCAAGAACACTGCAAATCCAATGGGAAGAGGAGCCAGGATCTGCAGCAGAATCACAGAAGAACACACTCAAGCAAACCAAAATATAGATTTTCCTCATCAGTCATCACAAACCTTGGCATGGATTAGTACTCCAGTATATGTTGCCCATAAGAGAACTGATAAATGCTGGGACAGTTTCTGTTGTAACCATTACAGTGCAACACAATAGAAGAGACTAGAGAAGCCATACCGTCAGACCAGTAAAAACTCATGTCCTAGGCACGTAGACTCGATAACCATAATTTATGACCGATGGATAGAATCTGACGGTATGGGTTCATGGTATGGGTTCATGGCTCCTGTTACTTATGATTTGTGGCAAGAGCAACTAATAGATTCTACACACACTCATCTATCTGCACAATGGCGCTTGATAGATTCTAGACGTACATACTAATCAGGCACCACGCAAACAAAAATAAGCAGGAGTGTTCAGTGAATTTTTTTTTAATTCATGAGATAGTGGAAGGTACTGGAAACTGGAAAGAGTGTCCCAATCCTTTTGCAAAATTTACGAGACTACAAAATATTGGATATGGTGTATGCTCATGCTTCGTGCGAGTAATTGAAACCATTGACAATCGTTTGATGCCAACTCACAAGGAAAACCTCACTTTTTGAAGTATAATATGCCAAATCCAAATCCATACAGACAGCCACATCCTTATAGTTTCTAGTTTTCTCAAGCTGGAAAAACATACAGCTACAAAAATGTATGCCATTGCCAACAGTAAATTAATTTCTGTGAGGTTAGATTTGGTGCAAGTTTGCGAGCATGGCTCGTGAAATCAAACATTTTTTTTTACAAAGCAACAAGCTATGAGAATATGTAACTCGAGCAAGAGCATAGAGAAGGAAGAAATCAAAAGAGAAAAGAAGGCATACAGGGACGTGTGAGTCTCTGGCGTTTCTCTTGGCATCGGTGGCAGAGAAAACGGTGTAGACAAGAACAAAGGTACCAACAATCTCAGCACCGAGCCCATCGCCCTTAGTGTAGCCGTGGGACACATAGTTAGCGCCGCCTCCCAACAATTCGCACTGGTGGCGACCTTGGAAACCCTTCACCACACCAGCACCACAGATAGCCCCAAGGCACTGCATCACCATGTAGAAGACGGCCCTGGTCAGAGACAGCTTCCTAGCAAGGAGCAGCCCGAAGGTCACCGCTGGGTTGATGTGTCCACCTGTTTTTTTTTTTTTTTTCACAACAAATTAAACAATAAAAATGCAAACTTTTTAATAAATCCAAGAAAATCTTGAACAAAGTAGCAAACTTGGCCAGGAAAACAGTAACTAGTGCAGAAAACCCGTTTCAAATTTCGTGTGCTCGGACTCGTCCAACGAAAAACGCCGTGACCCATGCATGATCTACCGGGAAAAAAAACAAGGGTACAGAAACTAAAAAGAGAAAACGGAAAAATTACCAGAGATTCCAGCAGTGCAGTAGACAAGGGTAAAGATCATGCCACCAAAGGCCCAAGCAATGCCCTGGACTCCAACAGTTGAGCACTTGGAGCCCGACTTGGAGACACCCATGACAGTGAGGACAGTAATGTAGAGGAAGAGAAATGTGGCCATGAACTCTGCAATTCCAGCTCTGTAGAAAGACCATGACTTGAGCTCACCAGGCTCAAACAATGGCGCTGGGGGTGGCTCCTTATAGTCCTTCGTCTGAGCTGATGTCCCAATGGGCTGCCTCTCTGAGAACTTGTTTGCTCCCAGCTTGACATCCTCTTCTTTGCCCTCCATTCTTCACCCCCAGCAAGCACAAAGCAAGACCAGAGATCAAGCAGAAGCCTTGCGCTCTCAAACAAGCTCAAAACAAGCAGCTTTTGTGAGACGGGGATTGTGTAAAGAAGTGAAGCTAAGGGTTACTTTATAGATGCGGGCTTGAGTGGTAGTGGGCCTAGTGGCCGTTGCTTTTTTACATTAGGCTACAACTTTATTACGGAGTACTATTTTTTCGAAATTATTTTCAGTACTACGCCCTTTTTCATTTTTTTTTTCCCATTACGATTTACAATATCAGAAACTAAAACGCAATTTTCAATCGAAATAAGCTTGTATTTATACAGGACACTAAGATAAGTTTTACATAATAGTTTAAATTTTACAGACTTCTATTTAAAATCCACTTTAAGGGAGAAATTGTTAATGAAAAAGCATCATGCTTTTCTGAGAGGTGGCATTTGAATCATTCAAGTCACTCATTCATGATTTTAGGAGGGAATTGAGGTTTTGGAGGATTGTTCTGGAAAAGAGCGAGGGACAATCGACAGGCCATAAGTTGGTTTCAAAACCTGTCCTTATCCTCCTGCCCTGCCGTCAGATGTGCACCAGTTCTTTCACAATATAATTCGCTCGATTAGCTGTTTTTTTGGGACATCTGATGATTATTAACTAACCAACAAAATACTGAAAGAGGCAACAGATTTCGAGTTCGAGGTATTTCTATACATGCCTGTTTTTTCACTTCACATCACCGGAACAAGGGGGAAAAAACCATGCCCCTTTTTTTTCTGGCTACTCTCTTTGTTTGAGCTGGCTTTGGACGATTGTGAATTGTGCATATTCGTTTTTGCCGCTTTGGGATTTTTTTAAGGTAGCTGACTTAATTTTCTTAAAATTAGAAACTGATCAGGGAAAGTTCTCTTCTCTAAATACAATAAGTTGAGTTATAAAAAAAACCCCTCCGTCCCAAAAGTTTTGCTCCATTTGTTTTTTGCAATTAATCTATAATTTTTATTTTCAACATTTTAATATATAAATACAAAATCTTTGTATATGAATGATAATTCAAGATATGTAATTTCTACATATAATTTTTTTGATTTTTTTTTAACAAACAATAATATGAATAAAATTGAGTCAAAATACAACAAAAAGTCAAATGTATCAAAATTTATGGGACGGATGGAGTATTTTTTTTCCTTAAAAGGACGTTACCCTAACTTTTAGAACATAAATTTTCTTTAAGTTCATATAAAAATATATATATGTATGTATGTGTGTATGTGTGCATGTTAGACATGTAGAAATATTATTCTAGCCAAAGTTTCTCTTATCATTGGATGATCTATCAAGTGCTGACCGGATAGAATAATGTGCATAACTCTTTAAAATTTAAATTACTCACCAATTATTAGGCACACTATTTTGTAAAAGTATACAAGTAAAAAAAATGCATAACCATGTTCCCAATTTAAAAAAGATTTAAAAAAATTTCCTTTTGAAAAATTTTAAACAATCAATTTACCTTTTTACCCACATTTAAACTCTCATTACATAAAACCCAACAAAATTTTTTTTTTAATCTTCACTCAATCTCTTACTGCACAAAACCCAAAAAAAAATTTAATTATTATTTAAAATTTTACTACACAAAAATTAAAATAAATTACACATAATTTAATCTTCGTGTCCAAAAAAATTTCATCTATTATAAGACGGAAAGAGTATCACTTATTTTTTAAATAAAAGTTCTTTTAGTTATGTGACAACGAAGACATTATTACACAATACAGATATATAAATCCATTATTAACATGATATACCAATACTAAAACCAATAATGTACCAAAACAATGAAAATAAAAACTGTCAAAAGAAAAAGGAGCTTGCTTTGTTCTAAGAAATGCGAGAAAGTGTTGGCAATGGACCCGGATGTGGGAAGGGTGGGCCTCAGCCTGCATTTGATTGTGAGCGAATCACAAAAGTAAGCAGCAAGTGATAGTGATGAGTAGATGGGTTATCCGTCAGGTTGCTGGGTTGCCTCACCCAGTCACCCTTTTTATATGATAAAGTTTAAAAACACAGCTAGCTAGCGGACCTATTCGGCTGTTCCTATTATGGAGATTGTGTAAGTAGAGGAGAGAGAAACAAGATAGATGACCACATCACATGTGGATGTGGCCCAACCAAGGCCCAAACACCAAAACCCAAGGTCTCCTCTCACCTTATTTTTACTATCTAACTTTATTCGTTACCGTTCCTTACATGATTGAGGGATGGGTTAGGTACATTTTATGACCAAAGATTACAAGTGCTTTTATTGTTAAAAATAAAACGACAGGACCTTGTTTATTAAGTTGATACTTCACCTTAGCGTGAAACTATCACAGTATCTTGTGCAAATCTAAATCAAAAAAAGTGCCCGCACGCTCTTTTTTATTCTCTCGTTCACGGTGAGCATGAGTTCCGTCGTCTTTCCTTTGACTTGCATTTTTTTCGTTTTAATTTATTGTTCAATTAGATTGTCTTCTCCAAAAATTGCCCCTATTTCGGTTGTTTCATTTAATTTCTTTTTCTCTGGTTTTGCGATCTGGTCCTTTTCCTCAGTTTTAATTTTTCCATTTGATCTCTGCACGTTTTTTTAGCAATTTTTTGTTTTTGTGGCTTCTCATATGGAGTTCGGAAACAGATGTTAAATAGGGTCGCGTTACAGTGAGCTAGAATAGAGATTGAGGCTCATTTTCTTTAGCCTTCTCTGTTGAAAAGTTTAGAGGCAGCCCAATGCCCAAATGGCCGACGGTTTAATTTTTCTAGCGGTTTTGACCGGGTTTTAATCATTTTATGATTGACCCGAAACTCGGATTGTGGGATTAACAGTAGGGGTGAGCATGAGTCGGGTTGGTTCGGTTTTATGGTGGAACCGAACCAGCTTGAAATGGCCTCGATTTCAAAATTTTTCTACCCAACCCAGAACCAAAAATCGAACAGAACCAAAACCATGGTTTTGGGTTTCTTGGTTCTGGTTCTCGATTTTTTCGGTTTATACCATATACCTATAACAACACCAAAATTCAATAAATCTACATCCATAATCAGTTTTATAACATATTCAACATAATATACAATTAAATTAATATTTAAATATATGTACTTAGATACATTTAAAAGAGTTTAAAATGTTGTTCTTACAAAAATGATTCAAAAGAGTTGCTTGTGGGGTATCTTTTATCTCAATTAGTTTACTTCATTTCAGTAATTCCAATATTGGTATGACATTCAATATGAAAAATTAAGCATTTAAGACCATCTTCTTCAGTATCAAAACCTAAAATATGTTAATGTCATAAATTTTTAATTTTGCATGACTCAAATGAAAAAAATATCATAATTATGTCGCAAAGTATAGTCTGAAATGAAAGATCGAAAACAAAATGACTTAGGAGTGGTGGGTCTATGAAGCAAAGTGATTTAAGTAAATATGGAGAAATTTCATAAATAATCCTACAACTTCCATACTGTTTCAATTTGGAACATCAGTTTAAGAGTTTAATATAAAAACACAAAATAACTATCATAATACTTCAAAGAAATATATGTGTGTGTGTGTATATATAGATATATTAGTAATACTAAAATTTTTATTATATAATTATATATATATTTCGGGTTCGGTTCCACCTCGGGTTGGTTCCATATGGAACCAGAACCAACCCAAAAACTGTCGGTTCTCCTATATGTGGAATCAACCCGAGAGCCATGATCAATTTTTACCCAACCCAATGGGGGTGGTTCGGTTTCGATTTCGGGTTTACCCAAACCATGCTCACCCCTAATCAATAGTTTGTGGCCAAACTGGAATAGCTCAAGTAAAACTGCCTTTTTTCACCTCACCATGGTAATTCATCTGTTGCAAATTTTAAAAAAAATGGAAATTTTGTTTTTAATTGAAATTGGAGCCAATTCTTTAATTTATTAACAACTTCTAAAATGTCTATGATACAAGCCTTCTATTAGCTTGCAATAGATACTCAATATATATATATATAAAATCACTCATTTATAATGTTATTTTTTCTACACAAAATCAATTACAAGTCATTTGTTAGTACTTCACATATGTTTTTCAATCAAAATGTGATAATAAAGAAATTAGCAAACTACCTATGCAAGCATTTGATGAATCTTAACAATCGACCATTGAAATATATCAAAAAGTTTCAGGGGACTGCCAAATTCGTTGATACAACATGGAGCCTATGGAGTGTGCACCCGGTCCTTGTCACGTCAACGTCTCACATGGACCCATTGGTTATGGTGATCACTTCCCCGACAGTCGACTCCTCTTAGCCGTGATGTTCTCTACTGCTTTTCTTTGTTGCTGTTACTCTCATCCTGTGGCTCTTATTTCATCACCGGTGAAATTGGGCCCTGTTCCAGTATATCCATTACTTTGACCATTTTACCCGGTGGCCACTTCACAATTTTCCCTCCCCTATGTTTTTTAGATGCTTTTTGCAAAGGCTACTCACAATCTTATTATGATTTTAATAATTTTTTGTGTTAAGTGTGGCAACGTTGGGTTTTCTGGAGTCGCCACCAATCTGTTTCACCTAGGTCGATTGGTCACCTTAAAATTGGTCTGCGAGAGTTCAGGGATCGGGAGTACGGTTACGCTAAAACAACTTTGTTATAGCGCCCAAAATTGGCACCTTAGTTGAATTTAATTTTGTTTTGCTTTGCATTTAAATAATTTTCAGTTAATTTTCAAAAATAGAAATTTTAACTGAATTATGTCAAAATGTGGATTTTTAAGTTAATTTGGATAAAATTTGATATTTCCGAACTGTGGACTCTACCGAGTCACCCGGACACGGAAGTTTTAATTCCGAACCATGAACTCTGCCGAGTCACCCGGACACGGAATTTGATGAAATTTTAAATAATTTAATCCATATCGTAAATATGGATTTTTATCTTTGTATTTATTTATTTAATTAAAAAGATTGATATTTTTCAAATCGTAGATCCTGCCGGATCATCCGGATATGGAAATTAAATTTTTTATTAATTGTTTATTTAATGAATTTTAGTCATAATTTTTATTTTATTATTTTATTATTTTTCTTGAATTTTTAATTATTATTACTTTTAAAAAATATATTTAAAAAAAATAGAATTGATTTTTTGTTGTATTTTTAGAATTATTCAATTATAATTTTTTTAATAATTTTAATAAAAGGTTAATGAAAAAAAATAAAAATTGATGTTTCAAAATAATGAAGATTTTAAATAATGACGGATGGGGATTTTCGTTTGAAAAATATTTTTTTTTATAGCCTTAAAAATGAAGAAAGTTAATTATTCACATAAAAACTTCTTTTTTTTTTAATTAATTATTATTTACTTATTTATTTTATTTATTATTAAATAAGTGAAATAAATTTTTATCATAAAGTAAAATTTTGGCATAAAGGAAAATTAAATAAAGTAAAGTAAAAGGGGATTTTTTTTTAGTTTAGACATCCGTAAAAAAATGCATAAAATAACACATGTAAATAAATAAAGGGAAAACATATAAATAAATAAAGTGGGGCTTTTTGACCATTCACTTTTAAAAATTAAATAACATATTCAAATAAATAAATAAATAAACAAATAAAAAGCACATAAAGTAAATAAAGGAAAGTTAAAGATCAATAAATAGTAAGCAAATAAATAAAGTGGGGCTTTTTGGCCATCCACTAAAAATAAATAAATAGGAGGTATAACATTCCATGAATTATTATAATAATAATAATAATAAAGATAATAAAAGTTAGTTGTTAGAATTAGTTGTTAATAACAATAATAATAACAATAATAAAAGTTAGTAAAGTTAGTTGGGTTAGTTGTTAACAATAATAACAATAAAAGTTAGTAAAGTTAGTAAATTAGTAAGTTAATAATAATAATAACAACAATAATTAAAGGTTAGTAATAATAACAATAATAAACAAATAAAATGTAAAAGAGAGTTAGTAATTAGTTAATTCTGCAGAAATAAATAAAAGGTTAGTGACTAAAATGAATAAATATGAGAAGATGAAGGATAAAAATGAGGTTGTACCTTTTGAAAATGAATTTTGAATTCCGGAGCAGACGCGCGTGCGCGGAGAGGGAAAAAAAAACAATCAGAGAAGGTTTAGGTTTTCTAGAGAGGAAGAGAAGAGGGCCAGGGACCTAGGCTAATTTTTTCCTTTTTTTCAAAACGGAGCTCTAAGTTTTTTTCTCATTTTCTCTGTCTTTTTTTTCTGTGTTAACACACAGATTTGGACCCCTATTTATAGGAGAAGGGGTGCTGGACTGTTCATAATTAAAAATTAATTAAATTCAAACTTATCTTTTAATTTGGTAAAATGACAGTTTCAGTCCTTTACGTCTCTCAGACTCTGGATAAGTTCCTGAAGCTTCCGATTTTGACAATTTTGTCGTTTTCTGTTAATTGGGGCCAGAACGGTTATGCTGGCCCCAAATTGATGTGACAAACTACCAAATGCTCCTGGAACTTTCAGATTTTATCAATTCTTCCCGAAACTTCTCAATTTTGTCATTTTCACCTCAAACTTTTTAATTTTGTCATTTTTATGGAGTTTTCTTTTTTCTTTCAAACATACACATATACACAAATATATCAAATCTTCACAAAACAAAACAAAAAAAATGTATTTTAAACTAATTAAAAAATTTTAGTAATAATAATAATAATAGTAATAATAATAATTTTTTTTTAATTAATTTTTTTTTTAAAATTGTTTTTAATGGCCGGACGAAATTGGGTGTCAACATTAAGAATTGATTAGGTATTGAAGTTATCTAGCCCTACTTATTCTTCAAATGTTCTTTTGAGATTTTTTTTTTTTTAAGTCTTCTCATATAGGGAATATCAATTAATTATAATTGCATTATTTAGATAAAGGTAAAACTCAGAAAAATTGTATAATATATCCGTACGATATTGCATTCTTAATTCTTTTTACAAAAATAATCACAGTGCCAACTAACTACCATATGTTGAATGTAGTAATATTTTAGTATCATATAGATATCTTTTATAGACTATCAAAATGTTTTTATCTCAGAAAGAAGCATTCAAGATAATATAATTATTACCCATAAAATCCTGCATACTGTTAAAGCTACGTGTAAGACCAGTGGTCATTGGGATATAAAGTAATATTTGAGCTTGATATTCGAAAAACCTATGATAAGTTCTGCTGGTCATTTATTGAGAAGGTGCTCAGGGCAATGGATTTTCCCTATTTATGGATCTTCCTATTTATGCCATGTATCACAATTGTCTCTTACTATGTCCTAGTTAATGTCAATCCTACATAATGGTTTCTTTCGAATGCAGGTTTGCAACAAAGAGATCCTCCTTCTCCGTATATTTTTATTCTTTGTATAAAAACTTTCTCTGCTTATCTCACTCAACTCTAATCTTCTAGTCAACTATTAGGCTTGCAAGCCAGTCGGAATGGTCCTTTAGTTAATCATCTATTTTTTTGCAAATGATTGTTTGTTATTCTTTCGTCCATCAAAAGAGTCTATAACCGCTATTAATAATTCTACTCATCTATTTCTAGAACCTACTGGTCAGGAGATTAATTTCTCTAAATATAAGTAGTTTGTCAGGTAAAAATGTTCTTTCTTTATCAATCCAGAAGTTGTTACAATATCTTTCCTTTCCAGTTAATCCAAAAAATGGAGAATTGCCTTAAAGCCCCGTTTGCTAGAGATTTCTCTAAATCTTCTTCTTTCCAGTTTCTCGTGGATAAAATTGCTAAAAGATTATATGGCTAGAAACGTAAACTATTGAACAATGAAAGAAGACTGATGCTCATATAAGTTTCATTAACATCTATCCCAGTTTACATTATGTTCTTTTTTAAAGTACCGGCCACTTTATCTGACAAGTTATCTAGTAACTTCATTAAATTCTGGTGGTTCCATTCATATGACAGGCATGGATTCCATATTAAGCATAAACATATCTTGCAATTACCCAAAGGTTTGGGTGGTTTGGGTATTCAGGATTTACACCTTCTTAATTAGGCACTTTTAGCTAAGATATTGTGGAAAATTTTCTTTAGACAAAATAATTCTTTGGTCTAGAGAGTTCTAACTTCAAAATATGGTTATACTTAATCCATCTGGTCTATTAGCACTGCAAGGAATTCAACCCTAATTTGTAGAGGTCTCTTGCATGGTCCCGGTTTGCTTTGTCAATCTCAAAAGTGGCATGTAGGTGATGGAAAGTCTATTTGGGTATGGTATGACCAATGGCTTCTAAATATCTCTCTCGATGTTCTATGAGCCTTATGTCGTAAGAGCATAGCAAATCTCTTCAAATTGTGAACCTACTTTTTGATAATTCTTTATCTTAGAATTCTACTATTATTTTCTCCATTTTTTCTGCCTAAAATTGGTCAACTCATCCTTGCCATGCCTACTCATTCTCTTATTGTCCCATAACAGCCAAACATTATCAGTACTACCAGGGATTGGGAATCATGAAAACCCTATGAATGCTATCGCACAGGAGATTACTACCTATTTGGAGACTTTCACACGTTGTTCGTTAGTGGTGGTTCCTCATCAGTAGGTCTCTCTAGCTCACTTCTACATATCTACTATTCTTCCCTTTTAGTCTTTTATATATTTCTTGCTTCTGCCAACTAAAAAAAATATCTTTCAATTTGTGTTGAGAAATTAAAAGTTTTTTTTTACATAAATAATTTAATACAGTATAGTAAAAGCATAATTTAATATGTTAATAAAATACTGGTAAGTAAGATTTTTATTCACTCATGAAGTCATGAGTATTAATTGGTAAGTAAGATTTTGCACTCAACTTTACAACATGTGTAAGTTAATATGTTGTCAATAAAAAAAAAAAAAAGATTAACATTGGCTCCAATTTGTTCACTTTTTACTACTCAATATTTTAGCTTTTCGTTCCATTCTATTTTAACCATCATCTTCCTTGAGATAATAATTAATGTTGTCACGTATCCAATTTCTAAATCTTGAATCTCAGCCAACTTCATAAGTACCTAATATGAAAATATATATGAAAAAATGGTTGGAGAGATCCACTCTACGGCTTAAAAAGTTTCCTTCAAAATTTCAAAAGCAATATGGATAGAACCTCAAAGGTCACTAAAGGTAAAATTGTTATTGCTTCAAGAAGAGAGTTGGGATTCGACTAGGCACTTTTTGGGTGGAGACACGCTTATGCATACACACTGTTGTGAAAACAAGAGTTTTAAATTTATAACCCCTATTTACCCATAAGTGTATCGCATTGTTGTGTGCAAATGGTAAATACAGGTGTCGTCCTAAGAGATAAAAAGATTTTCCAAAAATTCAAATTCTAGCTACTTAAACCACATAAACTACAATAAGAAATAAAGCACTTGAAATGAGTAAGGATTAAGGTTGGTTGTATGCATGTGTGTAAAATAAGTAATGAACTAGAATGAATGAAACTACTAACGACTTAATGAACTATAAGATATTATATTGAATGAATGAAAAAGTTATTAATGCAAACTAAGATGCTATAAAAGAGAAGACTATCTAGTATTAGCTAAACTAACTACAAATAAGATGACTTAGATGTGAAGACTATCTCCCTATGATTTCACTCTTTTTCTTGCTACCTAAGTCTGATGAGGTTTTTAGGGCATTCACTTCATATGTAGTAAAATGATTCAAACACCAAGACTCTCTTTATCAAGATCAAGTTTTGCTCACCCTTGATTAACTATGGCAATTCTTAAGCTCATACATAATAAGTTCATAGATTATCTCTATCCATAAAACCCATTATACTGTATTCTTCTTTTCCATCATTCTTCATTCTCTCTCAAGAATAAAGTAGGATTGTGACTTGTGTAAAGTGGTCATTCAACCCACAAGCATCAGTCATAAAAATAGGTAACACAAGAAAGTTAACATTCATGAAAAGCTTCAAATAAACGTTAGATAAACAGTAATAAGAGTTTCCTCCTAAGGAGACATGAAAACCTACTCCATGTTCAAACTAAAACCAAACATCAAACTAGAATCCAAATAAACCATGACAAATACAATAAATAAAAGATGGAGGAATGAATCAAAAGTAAATCCTAGAAGCTTAGGTCTCTTTAGCATCCAAGCTCCTCCTTGGCACCTTCAACAAAGCTTCAAGCTCTAGCCCTAAATGGTGACTCCACAAGATGAAAAAGAAGAGTATGAGAAAATGATGGTTACACAAACCCCTTGTTAGAGAAGTTGTACCCTAAAACCCTTTCAAATCCTTGTCCTATGCTCCACATAGCTTAAGAGATAGAATTCTTTGACCAATGGAGAGTTTGGAATGAGGAATGAAGTAGAAGACCACAAAAATCCAAGAGCCGGGCCAACACGTCACCAAATTAAGGGATTTCTTGGTGATGCATCGCCGTTGTGTCAAGTTGTCGGTGAAGCATCGCCAATGTGGCAAAAAATGGGCAGTGGGTCTATAACATTAGCGACAAGTTTCCAACGCCTTTTTCCAGCTTTGACTGTGCACACTCCAACTTTTGCTCCACTCAATCCAACTTCATTCTGAAGCATCCACAATGCACTCAAACTTGTAGAAATGTGAACAAAATAAGAAAAACTAATAAATGTGGGATAAAATTATAGAAATTAACGGTCAAAGTTGTCAAAAAGCCAACAACTTTGACCGTTACATTATGCACTTATCACACGCACAAGTGTACTTGCCCATACCATTGGACGAGTAAGGTTACTATGTCTTTTTTTCATGTTTATTTTTGTCACAAACTGACCCGATAGTGTCATTTATGTTGCCTTCCTTAGTTTCGACACTATTCATACATGGCAGAAATATCAAATTTGCCATTAATATTTTGGCTGGGAACGGATATACTACTAAAGTTTTTTTTTTTTGCTTAATCTCCCACTAATATTTTAAAATGAGCCAAATATACCGCAGAAGTTTTAAATTAAGAGTAAATATGCAACTACTCATAAAAAAGCTAACAAAAAATGTTGAAAATAACAAGTTTTGAAATTTTAATATCATAATGCGAGTTTTAACAAATTTTAACAACTTTTGTAATTAGACTCCCTTTCACTATTGAATGCCAGAAAGGAAATTAGACATAAGAAATAAAAAGAGTGAGGTGACAAGGCCAGGGTGCTAGTGATGGAGACAGTGACAGAGCTGAAGCGTTGATGACGAATATCATACATTCTTTTGGAAAAAAATCTCAAAGGTCCTGATATTTTTTAAAAGATTCACAATGACCCCAAGATTTCAAAATTTGCTATTTTTACAATTTTGCTAACTCAACCACCTAACTCCTTAAACTATGACTCGGGATAACTCAATCCCCAAACTTTGTAAACTAAGACACATGACCTCCTCTAACTTATGGATGACAATTGAGTAGGTCGATTCAAGTTTAGGTCAGGTCATTCAAGTTCAAGTTTAATCAGGTTAGCATAAATTTAGGTCCAGATTTGATTCAGGTTGAGTTCATTTTAGGTTTAGGTTGCGTTAAGTCAAGTTTATTTGTATTCAGGTTTAATACAAATCAAATTAATTTCAGTCTCGAGTAATTTTAGGTCAGGTTTTAGTCCAAACTCGAGTTACCCAGTTGAGTTTGTTTGGGTTATTAGTATATATGCCGAAATCATTTAATAAATTTAAATTTTTTTGTTTAGATTTTGTTAAAATTAAAATTAAATAATTTGATTTTTTAATTAATTTATGTTATTGTTTTTCTTATTGTGTTAAATTAAAAAATTCATAAAATTTTCTTAATTATGCTTCTAAAAATTTGCTGCAATATCCAAACTTTGCTATAAAATTGCTATGAAATATAACTCTAATTCATTATTATTTTATTAGTGGCTAAACCGTAAAATTTTAAAATTTTTCAATGAAAATGCAAATATTTGAAAAGTTTAAGGACTTACTAAATATGAAAGTCTTTTTTAAATATAAGACTTACTAAATATGGATATTCTAAAAAAAGAAAAGTTATAAAATATGAAAGTCTCAAATATAAAACTCATTAAATATAGAAGGTAATAAAAGAGAAAAGTTAAGGTTTAAAAGGTTAGAATTAATTATTAAGGTTTAGGATAAGGGTTAGGATTAAGATTAAATGTTAAGGTTTAAAGTTTAGGGTTGGAATTGAGGACTTATGGTTGCGGTTAAAGCTTACATTTATGGTAAAAGTTAAGGTTTCAATTAGGGTTAGGTTTAGGATTTAGGGTTTAGTGTTTAGGTTTAGGTATAGTGTTTATGGTTAGGATTAAGGGCTTATGGTTTATGTTAGGGTAAGTTTTTAGGGTTTTAAGGTTTTGGGTTTATGGTATATTAAATTCAAATTTAAAGATAAATAATTAAGGACTAATCTTGTTTTTACCATTCCTACTAATAAAAGAAAGGAATATTAGTTATACAAGGCAAGGCGGGGAATGTTAATACTTGAGGAAAAGAAAACTATTAAAAAATTTAATTTGACTAGACATAAAAATACTCTAATTTGAAATATTTGAAATTAATTGAATCAAATTTCAAATAAAGAAGAAAATCGTATTAATTAAATCAAATTTCAAGTACCCTCATTTAAAACAATTAACTATATTAGGTTAATATTATACTTACTAATTAAAGTTGATGTAGCAAACTTGAAATATGAAACTCAAATAAGCAATCCAAGTATCCTACAATTCAACAAATTTGTGAGGGGTTACAAAAGAAAAAAAAAAGAAAAAGAAAAATCTAGTGCAACAAATGAAATTTTCCTTAAATGGATCTACTGCTACTCAATATAGATTAATCAACGTCTACTTTAACTACTAGATGAGACCCAGTGTGTTGGTTACATACTTTAAAAGAATATATAAGCAAATCTCTAAATTATTAAATTCTAAAAGACCCATACGTAAAATATATTATTTTGTTAATTTATTTTTCAAAGACCCCTAAATAAAAAAAAAGATTATACTCCATTCATCCCAATTTACTTGAAATGTTTCTCTGGACACGGAGATTAAAGTGTATGTAATTTGTATTATTTTTTTATGTAGTAAAAGTTTAAATAATGATTAAAAAAATATATTCTTTTTTGAGTTTTATGGAGTGAGAGATTGAGTGGAGATTAAAAAAAAAGTCTTTATTAGGTTTTGTGTAAGAGGATAATTTAATTGTTTAAACATTTTCAAAAGAGGAAACGTTTCAACATTTTGAAACATCCCAAAAAGAAATAGATTTCATCTAAATTGGGACGAATGAAGTAGTATTTTAAAGTTTCTTAAATTGTATGATCATAATTGATGTATAATTTAGATAAGTAATAAATGTATAAATAATCACAATTGTTTAAATCTCTGCTGATTATATATTTGTATTGATTTAGGTTAAAATCGAGTTATGTTGGGTTTAGGTCATTTTAGATTCAAGTCTGGTCAATATCAGGTTTAGGTCATTCCAAGTTCGGATATTTTAGGTTTGGGTCATTTAAGTTTGAATTTTCTTGAGTTTCACTTCAATTGGGATTCGGATCGGGTTGGGCATAGTCGGAGCTAGGGTCATTGACTTTTTTTGTTGACTTGAGTCAAATCGGGCTTGGGTTCATATGGTCAGACCAATTCACCGGGTTGGGTAAATTTTGCCATCACTACTCTAACTAATGAAATACACACACACACACACACACACACACACACACACACACACACACACACACACACACACACACACATATATATAGATATAGGGACTTAAATGTCAACAACATTGAATAAGGAAACTGAACTCAATGTTTTAGCATATTGCTATATAAGAGGTTACCTTCTTCTGTAGTATACTAAGGATGCTCCGCAGCTCTCTTTTACATTAGCGAGAATCACAACCCCAAGATTAATGCATAAATATACTTTGGCCGAAGACGTAGTATTTATAGTTTCATCTTCCGTCAAACATATGATGGCCGTCAGAGAAATGACCTCTATGTGGCTCCACAACATCCAACAGGTTTCGTGTGTCTATCACTAAGGGTGAGCATGGGTTGGGTAAACCCGAAACCGAAACCGAACCACCCCCATTGGGTTGGGTAAAAATTAATCATGGTTCTCGGGTTGGTTCCACATATAGAAGAACCGACGGTTTTTGGGTTGGTTCTAGTTCCATATGGAGCCAACCCGAGGTGGAACCAAACCCGATATATATATATATATAATAAAAATTATAGTATTACTAACACATCTATACACACACACACACACATATTTCTTTGAAGTATTATGATGGTTATTTTGTGTTTTTATATTAAACTCTTAAACTAATGTTCCAAATTGAAACAGTATGGAAGTTGTGGGATCATTTACGAAATTTCTCCATATTCACTTAAATCACTTTGCTTTATAGACCCACCACTCCTAAGTCATTTTGCTTTCGATCTTTTATTCCAGATTACTCTTTACGACACAATTATGATATTTTTTTCATTTGAGTCATGCAAAATTAAAAATTTATGACATCGACATATTTTAGGTTTTGATACTGAAGAAGATGATCTTAAAGGCTCAGTTTTCTATATTGAATGTCATACCAATATTAGAATTACTGGAATGAAATAAACTAGTTGAGATAAAAAAATGCCCCACAAGCAACTCTTTTGAACCATTTTTGTAAGAACAACATTTTAAACTCTTTTGAATGTATCTAAGTACGTATATTTAAATATTAATTTAATTATATATTATGTTGAATATGTCATAAAACTGATTATGGATGTAGATTTATTGAATTTTGGTGTTGTTGTAGGTATATGGTATAAACTGAACGACCTGAGAACCAGAACCGAGAAACCCAGAACCATGGTTCTGGTTCTGTTCGGTTCTCGGTTCTGGGTTGGGTAGAAAAACTTTGAAACCGAGGCCATTTTGGGTTGGTTCGGTTCCACCATAAAACTGAACCAACCCGACCCATGCTCACCCCTATCTATCACCAGGAAGTTGTCATTTTCTTGAAAAAAAAAATGTGACCACATGCACACGCAAAAACGTAATGTGGTTACATGTTGGCATGTTGCTGACATTTTTCATTAAAATTATTAATTATTATAGAAATTCTCATGTGATTTTATATAACTTATAATTTGTTCGTTCTAATTTTAAAAACATATATTTTACCTATTACATTCTTTATATTATTAGAAAACAATTTTTGAAACATTAATTTAAACTATCTTGTAATTATATTTTAATAATTTAATTTTTTTTATTTTTTTCATAATTAATTCACATTTAAAATATATTAATTTGCATTTAGAGGGAGAAAATGCATTTATAAATAAGAAAATAGATATTTTAAAATATTTATTAACAATGAAAAGATATAGGAAAGATTAAAATTACTAAAAATTAACTATCTTACAATTTAAATTAGGATTTCAGAAGTTATTATCAAACAAAAGATAAAGTGTATGTTTCAAAACTTAGGAGACAAAATGTATATTAGGTCAGACTCAAAGATTTTTGTAAGTTTCCCTAATTATTATAATTTGTTTGTCATGTAAATGAAGTTCAAGTATTTCCTTATAATATTTTTCCCCAATTTGGGTGGAATGAAACTCCTTCTAATTTATACTTAGGGCAAATTCTGTACGTGTGATTGTTAAAAAAATGGATGTTTATCAAAAAAATTTAATTTTCTATCTATTCTAATGATAGTGCTACATAGGGCCCTTATCAAAATAAATTTTTGTCAAAATTTATACTCGGTTTCAAGAAAACATTGTCAATTTTGAGAAGTAAAATCCATAATTAGTCCTTTAACTTTTAAGTTCTTCCTAATGTGGTCCCTTAACTATATTTTTATCTCTTAAAGTCCCCCAACTTAAGAATCGTGTCCTGTTATAGTCCCAATCGTCAGATGAGACGTTATCTCTCACGAATTTTGCCCATGTGGCTTATGCTAACCCTGTTTTGGGTCCCACAATGTCTAGGTGTCTCACATTGGCTTATGTAGGATGCCACGTTGGTTTTTTGGCGGGATTCAGTAGGTAGAGGGCGGGAAACGTTTTGGTAAATGGGGGTAGGGGAAACGCTATTTTAGGGAGAAAAGTGGTTTAAAGGAAAAAGAAAAGGAGGAGGAAAGGTAGAAATCTGAGGTTGAATCGAAGAGGACTTACTGTTTGGATACATGGCGAGGTCTTCCAGTAATTTTTCTAGTGTTGATGACAAAGTTGTGGTGCCTTACTGCGCTTGCCGACTGCCGTCGGAGCTAAAGATGGCGTGGACGGACCGTAATGCTGGAAGGATGTTCTTTGGCTGCAAAAACTATGGGGTAAGACATACACTGTTCTAATGATTGGTATACGGGAGAAACAAAATATTAGCTTACTTGTTTTGAAATGTTTTCTTTCCCTAGGTGCAGAGTAACGTGTATTGCCGATATAGGTAGTGGTATGATGATCCTACTCCAGAACATTGTAGAGTTGTGATTATGGGGCTATTAAGAAGAGCGGATGCAGTTGAGACAGAACTGAGAAAAGCTATCGAACTAGTGGAGGCGAAAGAGGCAAAGATAAAGCTAGTGCGCGGGAAGAAGCTAAGAACGAAGAAGAAAGTGGAAGTGAAAGAAGTTGAGCTGAAGAAACTTAGATGAAGGAACAAAATAGTTCAGTGGTTTTTGTTTCTCTCGTGGGTGTTCTTTTACTGCTATATATATTTGCTGAGGGTGTGAGGTAGGTGGATAATGTAATGAGGAGGGTGGAGCGTAAATGAGTTTTTTTTATGTCAAGTTAGGGGAATAAGTGGGAAGGGTTTAAGTAGTTGGTGATATGCATTTGTAGGTGAAGAATTTATTTATAAAATTAGGTAGGGGCAAGGGCAACTGTAGTGTGGCATTGTATGGGTTAGAGGTGCAAAAACCTCAATTGTATAAATGCATATTTTGGTGGCCATGTACAATTTGACTCCCCTATGTCCGTATGCAACTTGGGATTGGACTAATACCAAAGACCATAATCATACAGAAGCCTTGAAGTTATTATTTCAATGTAAATTGTAAAAGAAAAATCATACTAGCTTGATGAATTCCAAAATGAGCAAATGTTATAAGTTCATCTGTTAGTCTCCATAACAAACAAGCAGCCAATAGTATCAACAGCACATGTTCAAACATCCACCACCCAAAATGTACACTGCTTTCAACAAAAAAACAACTATGCTTTCATCCTCTAAACTGAATTAATATACCCCATCTATAGAAAACAACACTTTTCCTGCACAAAAAGCAACACCATGTCCACAAAATAACCACTTTCAGACTTGTAGCTGCCTACAACACAGTAGAGTGAACACCCCTTCTTGAGAATGAGTTGCCCATTCCTCTTGAACCTTTTCTTCCACTTCTTCCACTGCCAGAGTGTGAACCTGCCTCCATAGAAGTCTGTGATTGTCTTGTGTCAATGAATGAAGATGTCTGGCGCACTGTAGAAGAATTCCCAACAAATGCACTGCTCCTCCAGCTACCCTGACTTGGTGTATTATGAACCTGTTGGAAGAGTTAGTAAGTCAGTAAGTATAATTAAAAATGTATAACTGATACAAACAAAATACTCTTACATTTTAAGGCTGTTCTTTAGGCTGCCCTACTTTTGCCTTCTTTTTCTTAACTGTTTTTGTACTGGAACTTAGCCTTGACTTACATGTGCTTTTGTTGTGGCCCTTCTGTTTGCATATGGAGCAATGGATGCAATTCCCAGTTCTCCTCATCTTGGTGACCCTCTCAGGTTCCCCTGGCTCTCTTTTTCACTTCTTCTTACTTCTACCTCTATGAACTTGAACTCTATTTGGTGGTTGAATGAGATAATGGTTAGTGTCTTCCCATTGTTCTAGACTTCTCACTGGACTAATTACATGTTCATAGATTTGTTGGTGAGTCTGAACCCAATAGCACTGATCAACAAAATCTTCAATGTTGTTGTGATTTAGAGAAAGAGCTGAACATGCATGGTTGCATGGAATTCCAGTTAGTTGCCATTTCCTACAACTGCAACTTTTCTCATCAATGTCCACTACATGTTGTGTAGTGGGAGTTGCAACTTGGAAATTTGTTCCCCCTGATTTCATTGGCCAACAATTCCTAGAGTTGTCAATATTCTTGTTCAGTTTCTTTGTGATTTTAAGACACAACTTCCCTGTCCATTTACTCTGGGCTTCCTTTTTCCTATCAATTTGAACCATGATGTTGCATCTAATAATCTCAAGCATAGTCAGAATGGGCTTATCTCTAGCTTCAAGTATAAACCTATTGAAGCATTCACACATATTGTTCAACAATATATCACACTTTGAGAATTCCCTAAATGCAGACCTACTCCAATGTGAAGGTTGTATTGCATTTACCCATGCCCAAGCATCTGCATCTAATGCCTTAATTACCTCCATGTGTTTTTTAAATCCCCCTTCATAAGAGCTCCTCGCAGCTGCCCATACATAGTCCCTCAGCCTATATCCTGGGAAACTTCATTTGAAGTTTGTGTATAGGTGCCTGACACAAAATCTGTACTCTGCCTCTAGAAAGATCTGCTGAACTGCTGGAATAAACCCCTGTGTCAAAAGAAAACCATGAATATTGTTATATGTGCCTAAATAATGTTATAAGCACACTAGCACAACAACAATAAGCTAACCTTTTGTCTGTCTGACATAAAGGTCCAGTACTGTGGCCCATCAATTCCAAGTTCTTCAGCCAAGTGAACCAAAAACCAACTCCATGTCCACTTCAACAACTGCATAAGCAATAGGCCATATACAGTCATAGGCATCTATTCCAATTGCTGCCAGAAGTTGTCTTCCATACCTCCCCTTCAAGAAACAGCCGTTCAAACTAATGATTGACCTGCAACCACTCAAGAAACCTTGTTTACAACCAGCCAGGCAGATGAAGACTCTTTGAAACAGAAGATTGTCCAACCCAAGCAGAAACTGTGTTCTAGGGTTTGTGTATCTCAATTCTCCACCATAGTCTGCTAGCTTCTTATATTGCTCTTCCTCATCACCCCTTAACATCTGTAATGCCAATGTCTTCCCTCTCCCAGCCTTAGATGTATGGATTTTTATGTTGAAATCTCGCCTGATCAAATCAACAAGTGCAGCTAGTGGAATATCAGGATTTGATCTTATAACCTCTAGGTACTCATCTGCAATCCACTGGTAGTTGGCAAACTTGTTACGAACCTGCCTTGCACATGTATGTTTGTCCTCAAATCTCCTAATCTGCACTCTTGGCCCATCTTTGTACTTTCCAGCAACCAATAGCCATGGGCATCCATTCCTGCAGACCACTCTAACCCTTCTTTTGTCATTTTTCTTGAAGTCCACTGGCTGTCTGTTTTGAACAGAGTATGCCCTTACTGCTTTCTTCAGCATATCAAATGATGGGAAAACCATTTTTAACTTCAACTTTGAATCCTTCATGTCTGTTCTTGGGTTAAACATAGGAGCACTCTCACCATCATCATCACTAGATTTATGAACACTAGCCAACTCACAATCTAAACTTTCATACTCACTGTCATCATCCTTGAATGTGTAGCCCATAACCCTACTACCACTTGACCCTCCAACATTTTTACCCTTCTGGTCATCCTCATATCTACCCTCCTTCTCCTTCCTCAAGTTCTCTAAATGAGCATCAACTTGAATTGACATTAATTCCCTCATCATCAACAACAATCTCATTATCACTCTCCTCAAACTCGGTATAACAACTGCCACTATCACTCTCAAACTCTACCCTATAGTTTTCATCTTCACTATTGTCAGACTCTGAACTACCTTGCTCAGCCTCATTGTCAGTACCTCCCAACTGCTCTGCCTCAGAAGGAGTACCTCCCAACTGCTCTGCCTCAGGGGGAGTACCAACCAACTGCTCTGCCTCATAACCACCTTCATGAACTTCATCTCTGACTTCCCCATGCTCTTCCCCATGTTCCATCCCTTCTTCACATTCCAACCCTTCTGTCATATCATCCACAACACTTCCACCTATTCTTTCACCTTCACCAGAAGTGCTAGGCAAACATAACCTTCTTACTGTTCTATTTCTGATCCCTTGTTTCATGCCTCTACTAGAAGTACCAGCTACCCTGTTCTTTAGCTCCTCACCCCCCTATTCGTCTTCAATTTCCACCAACTTACACTTTGGAGGTGTTAGTGATGCTTTTATCTGCTCAACATATTCCATCTCTCGTGCAAGAATTTCTTCACCACTCAATTCAACAATGTAAATAACAATTTTGTGCTCATGGGGGAGATTGGTATACACTATGTCCATTACATCTTTATCACTCCTCAAATCCCTAAAAATCTCCTCAAGTGGTAGAGAATGGTATGGTAGCGTCCAATAGTAATTCATCCACCCACTGTAACCCAACTCCTGAACCATTTCATCTATGTCCACCATACTAATTTTATCCATGTGACATAGATCAAAATAATCTTCTGTCCTTCCCACGTATGCCTTTCATAGAAAATTTGCAAAGTGCCCGCCATGATGTATATTGATGGTGAACTAGAGATCATGTTTGACTGCAACAGATAGACAAAAATGTAAACAACAAAAAGGTCATACATTATCAATAATAACCCCCAAGCCTACCCACATTGTCATTCTTATAGACCCTTCCTCTACTAGTCCCCCACCTCACCAACACACATGACCCAACTACCTTGAAACCTTAAAAAAAATAAAAGAAAAACGTATGCATGCTTGGATGACGACAACACATATGCATGCTTGGGTGACGACAACACCATCTAATTTGTTGACAAAAATGAAATTTTTTTTGCACTTACGATAATGCCAGTCACCCTCGTCCCATTTTCTTCGTCTCCAATCCTTCGAACGCAATTTCTGGTCCGCCATCGTCTTCCCTTTCCCTTTCATTGTTCTCCCACTTTCTGGCAACCCAAATTTTGACAGAAATTTGGTTCAGATTATCACTAGGGTTAATCAATAAAAAATGAAGGACATAGAATGAAGAGCAGAGTTTGGGAAACCAGAGACAATGGACTGAAGTAGCGCTAACTAATGTGCATCGCTTCATTCCGCCAAAAAACCAACGTGGCATCCTACATAAGCCATATGTGAGACACCTAGATATTGTGGGACCTAAAACAGGGTTAACATAAGCCACATGAGCAAAATCAGTGAGAGATAATGTCCCATCTGACGATTGGGACTACAACAGGACACGATTCTTAAGTTAGGGGACTTTAAGATACAAAAATATAGTTAAGGGACCACATTAGGAAGAACCTAAAAGTTAAGGGACTAATTATCGATTTTACCCCAATTTTGAGTTTAGAGAGTCAAGGTGTTAGAGGGGGGCAAAATTCACATTGTACTAATTTATCCATTTCCCCCTATTAAATTCTCATAACTTATATTGATTCCGAGTATATAAAAATAATTAAAGTCTTCCTTTTGTTTTGTTTTTTTAAAATCATTACTAGATTGACTAAAAATGCTTATCATGTATCACGTTCCTAATTTTTAAAATATAGATAAGTACAACAACATCTATCCAAAATTATTCTGTATTCACATGTTTTGTAATTGAAGGCAAAAATTTTAAATTTGTTCCTTATTCGAATCTGCCAGTGATATCTTAAAATGGTTCAAATGTGTCACCAAAGTTTTAAATTGTAGGCGGATAAGTCATTACTTTTTAAAAAACTAACAAAAAATATTAAAAGTAATCAATTTTAAAATTTTTAGATAATAAAGTAATTTTTACACAAACTTTAAGAGCCTTAGGTAATTAGTTGTAGAAAAAACACTCTCACCCACCATCGGTCACTTTTGGAGATTTTTCAATCACCGTTCATGCCGGTTAATGATACAAAATTTCCAAATTCTAAAACTTTTTACATGGTTTGATTATTCTTTGTTTTTTTTTTTCAAATTCTTTAAAAGCCACATTTTCAAGTTCCTATCAAAGTTTTGTAAATCAAGGTTTAAAGTTTAAAAAAACTTAAACTTCTATTTTAATTTATAGGTTTTCAATTTCATTTTTGGATTTATCCTTTTTTGGATTTAGTTTTGGGTGTGAGGATGAGGCTTTGACTTTGATCAGTTGTGTGTCTCAGCCGTTGGTGGGTGCACATGAGTTCACACTATTGCTGGTGAACAAACAAAGTCTTTAAGGCAGAATTAGCAATGTTGTTGAGGGAGCATGGAGGAGTTACCGATTGAAATAGCTTGGATGAGCTATTGCATGTTGGATGTCGATTCTATACTAGGTTCATAAATGCTAGTGCAAGAGCAATGTGATTTTGGTGTCGTGGATGGATGGCAGAATTGCTGTTTGCCAGTGGCAGTTGGGTGACTAATTGAGTATAAAAAAAATTAATGGCCAATTTGAACACAGTCCCAAACGTTAGTTGGAAATTTGATATTTTTTGCATATAAGAAAAAAAATACACAAAGTCCCTGATATTTTTTAAAAGTTACATAATCACCCCAATCTTCCAAAATATGATATTTTTACAATTTTTTGTTACTTTTTAACAACCAGTGACGTATTTGAACCATTTTAAAAAATTAGTGGTAGATTTAGACAAAAAAAAAATTAGTGACAAATTTAAACTCAACCCAAAATATTAAGTGACAAATTTGAGATTTTTGCCTAAAATTGAGTCATAGTTATATATATTCAAAATTATCATACAAGTTTACAATGAGAGGTATATTATTAATGCAGGAAATAGGCATGCCAGCTTTTTCAAGACCAAAATAGTAACTGAATCAGCTTTTATATGACATATTGGAGAAAGTGAGGATTACAGAATTTAAACCTTGAATTTTCCCTATACCCCTTAGAACTAGAGGTGGGAGGTGGGCCGGGTTAGCCCGGATCGAACCGGGACCGGCCCGCCGATCAAACCCGCCCCGCGAGAAGCCCGCAATATTATTGGTCGAGTATGTGCCCAATAGGAGGAGGGAGAAGCAAAAAAGACCGGCCCCGCCCCGCCCCGCTGACCCACCGCAACGGCTCCCTACTGCGTATAACGTTAACCTGTGATTTTTTTTTTAAAAAAGGACTAATTGCACAGCAGGTCCTCCAACAGCTTTCTGCTACATTTCAGCCCCCAAAATTTCATTTTTGCCCCTCCCAACAACTAAATTTCAAGGACTTTTTGGTCAAACTAATTTTTCCCTTCCCCCTATAAATACCAATGCCATTTTCACTCAATCCTCACACAATCACTCAACCTCTCTTCTTCATCTACTATATTCTCTCAACCATTCTCCTTATTTTCTTAATCTCTTCCAAATTTCTTACTAATCTCTCCTTAATATCTTCATAATCCTCTCTTGATTTTGCATTAATCACTACTATTAGTATGTGAGTCATGGCTTCAAAAGGAAAGGGCAAGTCAACAGATAGTTCATCTTCTCACAACACCGGCCTCCGAGCCTTATTCTGTCGCCGATCTCGGCCCGCCGATAAAGGCATTTCAATTCAAGAGTTTCACGACGATGATGCCGAAATCGATATGACGAATTACGATTTGGGTATCGACGATCAATTATCCGATGATGAAGTGGAAGAGTTGGATGCGATGGCGTCCGGGAATCCGTCAACAAAACCGACACCTACAAGTCATGAACCCGACGTGGAGGGAACTCAAGCACAAGGTAAATCCACGAGACTAACTGCTTAGGTTTGGGAGCATTATGAGCTCATAAACGAAGGGGAGTCGAGGTACGAGAAATGCAAACATTGCGGGAAAAATTTTGTGCATAGAAAGAATTCCGGCACTGGAACGCTGAAGCGGCATCTTGAAAATCAACATGCTAACGTCCTCCCTAGTACCGGGACTAGTTCTGGAGGACAAACACAACTTGGGTCTACAATCGGCGCCGGCGGACCAGGTATATTTCATTTTAACCAACAATCTTGTAGAGTATGTATGGTAAATTGGATGATACTTACCGAAAAACCTTTTTCACAAGCTGAAGATGTCCACCTAGAATCTTGGATAAAATCACAATTAAATCCTGCATTTAGAAAAGTATCTAAGAAAACTGCTAGGAAAGAAAGCTTTAGACAATTTGAAGCCGGAAAATCAGATTTGCAAGCATATTTTTCTGCTCTTGATCATTGTGTGGCATTTACTTCTGATATGTGGACATCACCTATAGGTCAATCATTCTATTGTGTTACTTCTCATTGGATTGATTCTGATTGGATAATGCAAAAATGAATTTTGTCATTTAAGGTTATTGAAACAGATCATACTGATTTTCAAATATTTAATTGTATCTTAGAAACTTTACGTGATTATTTTTGTACTGATAAAGTTCTGTACATTTCATTTGATAATGCTTCAAATAATGATGTTACTGCCCGCCTTTTGAGTCAAAACTTAAAACTACCGCTCAACGGTGTATTTTTTCACGTTAGATGCATGTGCCATATTTTGAACATTTGTGTGCAAAAGGGTTTAGAAGTTCTTCAAAATGAGATTTTGCATATTCGAAACTCATTAAAATATTTGATGTCCAGACCTGCTATTTTTCGTGAATTTAAAAGCTTTTATATTGAAAATCAAAAATCATTTTCTTGGAAACGGTTTAAATTGGATTGCCCAACCCGCTGGAACTCCACATTTTTTATGTTGCAAGATGCATTACCGTATGCAAATTTGTTGTCACATTTCATGAATTTAAAAATGGGTTTTGAATTTCTTATGACTAAAATTTGGAAGAAATGTTCAAAAACCGGTGAATTGCTTAAGTTTTTTTACGAGGCAACTGAATTTTTCTCTGGTGTTTACTACCCAACAAGTCATCAAGTTTTGTTTCATTTAGTGAACATCACATATGCTTTACATCAGTTTAAAAATGATAAGTTGTTAAAACCGACTGTCGAAGCCATGCGGGCTAAGTGGCTTCAATATTTCTCAAACATTCCACCTATCTTTTTAGTCGCTTCTTTACTTGACCCGTATGTAAAATTAACGGGCACAACAACACTGCTTGAAGGAATTTTTTATACTTATTTAGAAATGTCTCATATAAATGTTTTGGCTATGTCTGCTTCTGCTTCCGAGTACTTACATTCTTTATACAAGTTATATTGTGAGCGACATTCGGATAAGGTAAGATCCGAAGCTCTTCAAACCAAGCCTCCAAGGAGATCAATCTCCTCAAGATTCAACCCGGCGCTCCAAATGCTCAAACGACCCCGACCGATGACATCGGGATTAGCTGAGGTCGATGACTATCTCAACACATCGTTCGAGACAAGCGACCTCGACATCTTGGAGTGGTGGAAATAAAAAAGATCAAGATTTCCGATCTTGTCGATAATTGTACAAGAGATTCTTACCGTTCCAGTATCGACCGTCTTATCCGAGGCAGCGTTTAGTGCCGGAAAACGGGTGATAACGGAAAAACAGTCAAGATTGACACCCGACGTGGTAGAAATATGCGTGTGCAACCGAGATTGGGGCATTACAGCACTCCGGCATCAAGACTAAAAGAGTTCGGATGATAATATAATATCCGATACCGAGAGTTGAATTGTTTTTTTTCAATCATACATATAGTTTGTATTTGATTTGATTATGTTGTTCAGCACAGATTATAGGTTTATATTATTTATCATTTCTGGAATGTTTTTGCCATTTCAAAATTTAAGGCACGTTCCGATTATTTGTAAGTGCCGTTTGATTTTTTAACTTAATAAAATTTACACTGGAGGTGGTGTTTTTTCTTAAAAATATTTATGAATTATATAATTAATAATTATTCTATTATATATATATTTTTTAACAAAAAAAATGAAACCCGCCCCGGGACCGCCCTGCCCCACCCCACCCACAACCGGTCCAAGCCTGTGCCTCAGGACCCAGGCCCAGGACCGGCCGGTCCGACCTAGTTCCCACCTCTACTTAGAACTTTTATCCATCAGATCAAATGGTTGGGACGGTTCTATTTTTGTTTACAAGCAACTTACCACTTAACTCGATCGCTAGTGAGGTACAACTCATGGGTCATGAGCTAAATGAGTTCGACAACTTCTGCGTACTTGAATTAAAGTAGAAATTCGGTATGAGGAATATATTGTTCTTCATGGAATGGTGCGTCCTCCACCAGTATTCTTTGATCATTCCTTCAAACTGCATAATCTTATAGATATAGCGTTACGGTTTGTAACAGATAATAACCCCACTTCCCGCCAAAGCGGAATATCTCACCCAAAACCCTAAATTCCCCTATTTAAACTTATTTATACTTATTTAGAAATGTCTCATATAAATGTTTTGGCTATGTCTGCTTCTGCTTCCGAGTACTTACATTCTTTATACAAGTTATATTGTGAGCGACATTCGGATAAGGTAAGATCCGAAGCTCTTCAAACCAAGCCTCCAAGGAGATCAATCTCCTCAAGATTCAACCCGGCGCTCCAAATGCTCAAACGACCCCGACCGATGACATCGGGATTAGCTGAGGTCGATGACTATCTCAACACATCGTTCGAGACAAGCGACCTCGACATCTTGGAGTGGTGGAAATAAAAAAGATCAAGATTTCCGATCTTGTCGATAATTGTACAAGAGATTCTTACCGTTCCAGTATCGACCGTCTTATCCGAGGCAGCGTTTAGTGCCGGAAAACGGGTGATAACGGAAAAACAGTCAAGATTGACACCCGACGTGGTAGAAATATGCGTGTGCAACCGAGATTGGGGCATTACAGCACTCCGGCATCAAGACTAAAAGAGTTCGGATGATAATATAATATCCGATACCGAGAGTTGAATTGTTTTTTTTCAATCATACATATAGTTTGTATTTGATTTGATTATGTTGTTCAGCACAGATTATAGGTTTATATTATTTATCATTTCTGGAATGTTTTTGCCATTTCAAAATTTAAGGCACGTTCCGATTATTTGTAAGTGCCGTTTGATTTTTTAACTTAATAAAATTTACACTGGAGATGGTGTTTTTTCTTAAAAATATTTATGAATTATATAATTAATAATTATTCTATTATATATATATTTTTTAACAAAAAAAATGAAACCCGCCCCGGGACCGCCCTGCCCCACCCCACCCACAACCGGTCCAAGCCTGTGCCTCAGGACCCAGGCCCAGGACCGGCCGGTCCGACCTAGTTCCCACCTCTACTTAGAACTTTTATCCATCAGATCAAATGGTTGGGACGGTTCTATTTTTGTTTACAAGCAACTTACCACTTAACTCGATCGCTAGTGAGGTACAACTCATGGGTCATGAGCTAAATGAGTTCGACAACTTCTGCGTACTTGAATTAAAGTAGAAATTCGGTATGAGGAATATATTGTTCTTCATGGAATGGTGCGTCCTCCACCAGTATTCTTTGATCATTCCTTCAAACTGCATAATCTTATAGATATAGCGTTACGGTTTGTAACAGATAATAACCCCACTTCCCGCCAAAGCGGAATATCTCACCCAAAACCCTAAATTCCCCTATTTAAACTCTTAAACCTCTCAATCGCAGTACCCAAGTGGCACACACATTTCCACAGCCCAAACGCCTACTCCAAACACAGCCGCCGGCGCCACCATGGACGCAAACGCCGTCAAATCAGAGCTCGTCCTCATACTCGACTTCGGCTCTCAGTACACCCACCTCATCACCCGCCGAATCCGCGCCCTCTCGATCTTCTCCCTCTGCCTTTCTGGCACCACTCCCCTTTCCTCCATCACCAAGCTCAACCCCAAAGTTGTCATCCTCTCTGGCGGTCCTCACTCCGTCCATGCTCCAGGATCGCCTTCCTTCGCCCCTGGCTTCGTCGAATGGGCTCAGTCCAATGGCGTTTTCGTGCTCGGTATTTGCTATGGCCTGCAGCTTCTTGTGCAGAGGATGGGCGGTGAGGTGAGGGTTGGGGAGAAGCAGGAGTACGGGAATACGGTGATTGAGGTGGAGAAGAATTCTGGAATTTTCGGGGAGAAGGTGGTCGGGGATCGTCAGGTTGCGTGGATGAGCCACGGGGACGAGGCGGCTCGTCTGCCGGAGGGATTTGAGGTAGTGGCGAGGAGTCAGCAAGGAACCGTGGCTGCTGTGGAGTGTCGAGCGAAGAGGTTGTACGGGCTGCAGTATCATCCGGAAGTAATTATTGGTCCTTGACCTTTGCTTTTTGTTTTGTTTTTTTTTTTTTTTTGGTGCTGGTTTCAACGAATATCCTTTATGCTAACGTTGGGCAGATTATTTGCACTCTGTTTTGGTTCTTTTTGGCAGAGAATTTTTTCCCCTTTGGATGCTTCTTTTTTCGTTAGGCTTCGTTGATTGGTAGCGTCAAACTGAATTATGTAGACTATGATACAGAATTCTTATTGCTTTATCTGCTCAGACGTATATTTATGAAGCAGTTTTGTTTCATCCATATAATAAGCTAGTATGACTAGTATGATATTGAGGATGACTAGTTCTCTTTTATAGCGTGCTTCCATCTAACAGCGTGTCTGTTTTCATTTTTCATTTCCGTGTGCCTAAATGCTACCCCATGAAAGTCGTGACAAATGTGATGGTTCATGTTTTGTAGGTGACCCATTCCCCTGAAGGGCTGGGAACTCTGCGATATTTCCTTTTCAATGTATGTAAAGTATCTTCCAGCTGGAAGATGGAAGATGTGTTGGAAGAAGAAATCAAGGTGATCAAAGACACAGTAGCCAGCGATGACCATGTCATCTGTGCATTGTCTGGGGGTGTTGATTCTACTGTTGCTGCGACCCTGGTTCACAAGGCGATTGGAGACAGGCTTCATTGTGTGTTTGTTGACAATGGTTTATTAAGGTGACATGTGAATACTTTTCTTATTTTATCTTAAGGAAGTTATAGCAGTGCTTCAATTATTTGGTGCCGCTTCCAGTGCAATATCTGGTGCATGTAAATCAGGAAATACTAGCACTCTAGTAGTATTAAGTCCCTAAGCCTTTACATTGGCTAATTTACATTTTCGTGAACTTGTAGTGTTGAATAATCGTCAACCATTAATTAACACTAGGAATTTCATGCAACTAACCCCAATGTAGTTGGCATTAAGGTGCAATATGATGATGATGATTATGAGAGTTCTCAACTTTATCCTATCAATACTGCAGGTACAAGGAAAGAGAACGGGTTATGGAAACTTTTGAGAGGGATTTGCAGTTACCTGTTACATGTGTTGATGCAACCAATCAGTTTCTTAGCAAGCTAAAAGGTGTTAAAGACCCGGAGTTAAAGAGAAAAATAATTGGAGGAGAATTTATCCGTATATTTGATGAGTTTGCTCAAGATTTGGAGCATAAGCTGGGAAAGAAACCCGCTTTCCTAGTCCAAGGGACTCTTTATCCTGATGTCATTGAGTCCTGCCCCCCGCCAGGAACAGATAGAACCCATTCCCATACAATCAAGAGCCATCACAATGTAGGAGGTCTTCCCAAAGACATGAAGTTGAAGCTAATTGAACCCCTTAAACTTCTATTCAAAGATGAGGTGCTGAGTCAAAGTCCTTACTGACCAGACTTTGACATTTGTATCTTATAGGCTTCTATTTAATGCTTTTTTGCATTTTAAAGGTCCGTCAGCTAGGGAAGATCTTGAGTGTGCCTGAGCCATTTTTAAAGCGTCACCCATTTCCTGGTCCTGGTCTTGCTGTACGAATCCCAGGTGATGTAACTGATGACAATGCACTAGATATTCTTCGTCAGGTAAAGAAAGCTATATTTTATATCAGTTTGTCACATATTAAGTTTACATGGATATGAGGTGTAAAACCTATCTACAGATATGGAACCCTTTAACATATCTCTTCTTTTGAAAATTGACTTTGCAGGCTGATGAGATCTTTATTCAGTCAATCAAAGATGCTGGTTTATATGATTCAATTTGGCAAGCTTTTGTCGTGTATTTGCCAATTGATTCTGTTGGAGTTCAAGGTGATCAGAGAACAGATTCTAAGGTGCTTGCTCTCCGTGCTGTTACAAGTCAAGATGGAATGACAGCAGATTGGTGAGTGTCCTTTTCTGTTTTGTCCTCATAACATGATTCTGTTATGAGCGTTTCAAACTTCTCTCCCCCTTTTAGGAATTTTAATCCTTTTCCCGTTTTACCTAATTGCTGTACTTCAGGTACTACTTTGATCAGAAGTTCCTTGTTGATGTTGTTGGAAAAATATGCAATAGTATCCGTGGTGTGAATCGAGTGGTTCTAGACATCACATCAAAGCCTCCATCCACGATTGAATGGCAGTGATACCCCAGTAGTATTCTAGAGATAGATTCTGTTATGCTGAGTGGCCAGTTAAAGGTAATATATATCAAAGTTATTTGACCTCAATGCCCCAGGTGCAGTGAGATTATTGGAACGTAGAATGATTTCTGTTCTGGTCGTTTTGTAAAGTTGGCGGTCGTGTACCATTGGATGCTATGTTTTACATTTGACAATTGGAGAATATTTCTGTTTATGCAATATCATTCTGAGCCTTTTTTTTTTTGCATCTGGACAAAGGTTAATTAAGGTTTCCCACCCAGTTATTGATTTAATATGCTGAATTTTGTTTTTTGGATTGGGTTATAGCAGTCTCTTTTCAGTGGACCCCAGAGTTATAAAAGGCATGTATATGGATAAAACTCTTCCCTGCCCACCTTTTTTGGTCTCTGCTGTACTGCACCCTGTTCCTGTCGTTGGGTTAAATGTATCAATCTCAGCACCAATCATAAGAACTGCATATGGCATACTCATTAGGTTTTCTTCTATGGGCCATGTTTTCATTTCACGCCCGTAATATTGCATTTGTGTTGTGCCTAACAATCTTTTTTCTGCTTTCCAGTGTTTTTAACTATTGCTGGTTGACTTGCAAATGGATATAGCAATGTTATTGTGATGCTTTTAACCTGTAGTCTCCACCTTAAGTTGTCTCTACTTTAAGTAGTTTATGTGCGATTTGTTTTAAAGAGATGTTGACATAAACCAGACTCTTTGCCTCAACTTTCTTATGTGCTGGCTAATGGTACTACAGTGGTTTTACTTCTTCACTTGCATTTTTAAAATTAGAATCAGTTCTTAGTGGCTGATTTTGAATGACACTAAAGCATCTTGTAATTTCTCTCGAGAAATGTGTAGAAGGAGGGCTCAATTATGTGTAAATTCATCCACCCTATAGGCCTATGTGTAAACAGCCAAAACTCCCTAGTCCCTGAGCTGCAACCTAGACAGAAAAAACAGTTACTGTTACATTATAATGTCTGAATTGCAGCTTCCTGTGTTAGATTTAACCAAACAGGCTGACTCCTCTTTCCTATCTTCCCTCGCACAAGCCTGTCAGGAGTGGGGGTTCTTTTATGTTACCAACCATGGAATCCCTAAAACTTTGTTCAGCAGACTTCGTCACCTGTCAGGTGATGTATTCAGTCTTCCTCAAGATAGGAAACTCAAGCTCGGCCCAACCTCCTGCGTGAAGTCTTATACTCCTCATTTCATTGCTTCTCCTTACTTTGAGAGCCTAAGGGTCAGTGGACCTGATTTTTGTGCCTCTGCTAAGGCTTCAGCTGATATACTCTTTGAACGAGAAAGCAGGGAATTCAGGTAACACTTTCTTTTAATACAATCTATGATATTTTCTTTGCAGAGTTCATCAGTTTTATTTATGTAAGCATATTGTTTTATTTACTTTTGTTGTATCTATTAGTGAGGCGCTGCAGGAGTATGGACACCATATGGTAGTGTTGTCAATGCTAGTTACAAAGGTGGTATTGAATAGCATGGGAGGGGATTATGAAAGGAGGTTCTATGATTCTGACTTCGGCAGTTGTCATGGATATCTCAGGATTATAAACTACACACCTCCGGCAAATGTTGAGGAAGGAAAAGCTGAAGGACTAGGGATGCACACTGATATGAGTTGCGTAACAGTAGTGTATCAGGATGAGGTTGGCGGTCTGCAGATGAGGTCTCAGGATGGGGACTGGATGGACATACACCCTTTCCCGGATTCCCTTGTAGTTAATATTGGAGATCTGATGCAGGCTTGGAGCAATGGGAGGCTAAGGTCCTCAGAACACCGGGTTGTTTTGAAGCGGCCTGTGAACCGCTTTTCCCTGGCTTTCTTCTGGTGTTTCCCAGATGAAAAGGTGGTTCGAGCACCAGATGAAGTTGTGGGGCTTGGGAGTTGTAGAAATTACCGGCCATTTGTGTGTTTAGATTATGTGAAGTTTAGGGAGAGTAGTGAAGTTGGAAAGTTTGAGAAGATAAAATATACTGTAAGAGATTTTGCAGGTCTAGAATCAAAAGCAGATGAGACGGCATCCCATGAAAAAGGATTTAGCCCACGCAAGCAAGGATTTGAAGTTAGGGCGGATACTTTGTTACTTGGCAGAGTGAATGAGGTAGATTCTTGCTTTGGAAAACAAGTTGCTCAGAGCAAAACCTCTAGCGTTGCTAATGGGGAACTCACAGGAAGTGAAAGGGGAAACAAAATGACATCAACTCTGTGACTAATTTTGGGTGATTGGAAAGAAGTTTGGTATTTTTTGTGGAAATGATCTTCATTGCCATTAAGTTATCTAAACCTTGGACGTTGATGATGAAAGGTGTTGTTAAACTAGCTTAGATTTCCTTCAAGTGCAAGTCAGGCATTTGATTTTCCTTTTCTAGATGTGTAGCTACTGGTACGGGAAAAGTGAAAGGCCAGAAAGCAGAGAAGTTTCGTGTCCTGTGTGGATGAGGATTAAGGACCGTCTATCGTTGGTAGCCTTTTGGCTAAGATCTACTACTATAGGATTAAGGAGTGCCTGAAAAGCAAAACAAATATGTTTAGTCTGTTTGGTTGCTGCTTGTATTCTGTATTCTATCACGGGAAGAAATTGTACGATTGTATGTGTTGTTCATTTATAGGGGTTCCTACGTCTTCTCTGAATTCTGGATGATTTAAGGCTAATTTGTTTGAGCTAAAGTCAACTAATTTTTTTTAATTTTTACATCTTTTTTAGTTGAAATAAAATTTATTTGAAAGCCAATGTTATGTAGATACAATAATCAATTTGAAAGTAAATTTTTAGGATGTTAAATTTTTATGAATTTTTTTTTTTAAGGCTTGAAACTAGAAAAATTCATAAAAATTTAGTAAGATTATAAAAATTGTATTTTCAATTTATTATTGTAACTACATAATATTGATTTTTAATTAAAATTAGTTTCAAATAAAAAAATGTAAAAATAAAAATAAGTTATTTTATAGTCAATTAACTAAAGTTAAAATAAATTGGGTGTTAATTTTGGATATTTTTAGGTAAACTAGAAAAGTTGTTAAAAGACAGTACAATATTTTCGTGTTCACGGTTAGACCAATGTCTTAAAAATCATGTGATAACCAACTTTAGTATTCCTTTTTAAGGGCACTCGATGAAGCTGCGTAATAAGATATTGTGGGGATTTCATGATTCCTTTAAATTTCTCCAGCGGATAAAAAGCTAGCTTGATTGAAAAACACAAAATAGTTCAATATTCTGCGTGCCAAAAGTTTCATAAACTTATCTTACTGAATTATATGTTAAATTGTTAGTGAATGATACTAATTTGAGTAAGCCGCCCATATGTTTCCATTCTAATTAGCATGTTTCACATTATTTTCTGACAACTTTGTAATCTCTGTTAGCGTTTTCTTTGATAAACATCTCTCATCTGTTCACTAACTTTAAAATGGACATTCGATGTCTTAATAATTTATGGCAAATTCATACTCTTTGTAGCTAATCGTTGGTTGAAGCACATGGATTTCACCTAAATTGTTTTTAAGTATGTGACAGATTAAGATTTGCAATCCTAGAATTGTTTGATTAAAGCCTCATTTAGTATAAGCTTTAGCAATTAGAATTAGAGTTTTCAAAAAGTTATTTAATGGTAGCTTTTAATTTTAACATTTTATCTCAACCGTTAAATAAATTATTTAAAATTCTAATATTAATCATAAAAACTCTTCTCAAATAGAGATTAAATAAATAATATTGGGCTCATATGGAAAAGAAGATAGTCGGCTAGAACTGGGAATCGAAAAGCCTCTTCGGAGTTGCTATTGGATGGCGAAAATACACCAGAAAGTAGTGCGACTCATGGGGGCTCAACATGCGACAAGAGATGGCATTGTTTGCTCATGACTCATGAGCCCAAGTTGGCGTAAGGGATGGTGGTTGAACAGCCGGGGACCCCCGGGCCGCTGTAGCCTCTCTACCTAGTGGTGCTCTGTGGTACCTGAGAGTTGGAGCTTTTCTGGTTGGTGGATCACGGATGGGTTTTCTAGTCCTTTCCCCTACAAAGTCGATCTTAATGTTGATGGTGATTCATTGAAGACATTGTTGAACCTCCAGGAAGGCCCAACTTGTCGCCTTGGGCCGATAAGGTTTAATTATTATTTTATTTTAGTCCTTAACTTATTGAATATTCTGTTTTGGTTCTAAACCTATTAAAAAGTTTCATTTTGGCCCTAAATCTATTAAAAATATTCCATTTTGGTCTCATTAGATAAAGTCTCTTAACTTAAAATATTCATTTGATAAAATTTTTTTAAATCATAATTTAAACTATCTGGTTACTATCTTACAATAAATTTAATTTGTATAATAATTTTTTATAGTTAATAGAAAATTCAAATCATTTTTTTTTCACTTTTTGTAAATTGAACTTTTTTTATTCAGAAAGAAAAAAATTACTAATTTAAATTGTCTTTTTGCTATCAAAAAATACTAAACTATTTAAATTTACTAGAACATAGTTACCGAATATTTAAATCAAAATTTCAAATATTTATGTTTGACAGTTAATCTGAGTTAATGAGTTTTATCCAGTAAGGGACCAAAACAAAACAATTTTAATAGGTTTAGGACCAAAACAGAATATTCAATAGGTTAGGGACTAAAATGAAACAATAATTAAATGTTAGGGACTATTTACACAATTTACTCATTAAAGAAACAACAAACCATATAAAAAAAACAACAATATCGATTAAATGAGCAACAAATGACGGCTCTTATAAATCTAACAAAAGTGGCGGAATATCTTACACTCCACAAGTACTATTTAGGGGGAGTTCGTTTCAAAATAAATTGAATTAATGAGGTTAAATTAATTGCGAGTCGAGTCGGATAGAATAATTTGCAGGTCACGATGGCTTGAACTTGTTGCATTCAAAATGTGCCCTGGGTTTTTGAGTTATTTACAATGGCGTGCCACTTTCAAGGCAAGTTTTAATCTTCTCTCCCCTTCTATCGCTTAGACGATAGTAAATCAATACTGACAATCAATCCATTAAATTTGGACATGCAGAAAAATGAAGTATGGTGGTGGAGCTCAGACATGACAGCAGTTGCCTGCTATTACAGGGCAATGGAGATAGGAGCTCAACGCCACAATAAGGATTCGGCAGTGATAGAAGCTTAGCACTGCTGTTATAGGACAATAGAGATAGTAGCTTAGATCATGCCTTAGCGAACCAAATTCGATGCTGAAAGGCATTAACAACTTTGCTAGAAGAAGTTGGGCGAGGCCAGATCGTGCTTTTGCATACTGGATTTGACATCGGAAGGCACCGGCTAGCTAAATCATGCCAGGTACCCAATGTAAATAACCCAAAATTCACACCATCCTTTATAACAGAACACATCAACCCCCTTACACATTCCCTTTGACCTGCATTGACCAGCAAAAAAATGAGATCCCATTAATTCATTTAATTCCCCTTTAGTTATTTTATCGTGAATTAGCGGTTTGTAATGCCTCCAGTTTCATAATATAATAGGCTATTTAAACATTTGCACTGAATGGTGACGTGTTGTACGATATTTCATGATAGCTAATGGAAATCTTTCATGCGTGTCACCATGATTAGGGATGATAGTGGGGCAAGTTAAATCCATAAATCTTTGATACTCGACACATGGGTAGTGAATATTTGGCAGAAAGTTTACCAGTTTGGCAAGCATAAATTTGGAGCTATTGACCTTGTGAACTAGTGACCCACAAGATTTCTTATTACATAAGAGTGACTTACTTGTTCAATCTCATATTAATTTTTTTTTTTCGTAAAAATTGATCAAAATAATATAAGCCAATATTTTTGTTTCACTAAACTCATTATTACTATCATCTTGCCTCTGTCTTTTTCGTCCCTAAATTTGTTTTTGTTTTCCTTTACTTGAGTTGAGCTATAGTTCAAGCTGCTCGACAAAAGCTTGATTTATTTACACCATCTATATGAAACTTTCAAAATTATCTCCATGATGTTGTTAAGTGTTTTAACTTGAAATTTGTAAAGGTGCAGACCAAAAGTATACTAGCCTAAGGATTAATTTGTTTTAACTTAAGTCAACTTATTTATTTTCATTTTTACATTTTTTTACCTGAAACCAATTTCATTTGAAAGCCAATATTATGTAGATACAATAATCCATTTAAAAGTAAGTTTTTATAATGTTGTTAAATTTTTATGAATTTTTTTAATGTCTTAACCTAAAAAAATTCATAAAAATTTAGTAAGATTACAAAAATTGTATTTTCAATGGATTATTATAACTATATAATAGTGGTTTTAATTAAAATTAATTATAGATAAAAAAAATAAGAATAAAAATAAGTTATTTTGAAGTCAATTAACTTAAGTTAAAACATATAAGGGAAACAATACAAAATTAAGACAAATATTTCTTACAGCAATTGAGCGGTTACTGAGACTAAAAAATGATCATTATAAATTGCGTATTGAATTCTCAGTGAGTTTTCAACAAAATAAGTTTTTACTTAGTAATCTAGAACTTTTTCAGTTTAGACACTCGGTGTTGTAATAATTATATAATTTTACAAGTTTGATGAGTAAATAGATTTAAAAAAGGTTAAATTGCATGATCTATCCTTAAAATATACCCAATTTCACATATTTACCCTTGAATTGTCAAATGTTGCAAACATAGGATAAATTAACATTTTGTTACAAAAATACCCCTCATTCCATTATCTCCATTAATGTTAACAGAAATTTGAGGCAAACTTCTAAAATTAGCCCCTTAACTTATCCAAAATGACTACAAAACCGCTAGACTGTAACTGCCAATTTGGTTGAATTTAATCGAAGCAAGTTAACATGTTTTTTAGCTTTGGCCTAGCCAATGTTTTTTTATTCCCTTTTTTGCCCTTTCAACTTAGGCTTGTTCACTAGGGGTGATCACTATTCGGTTAAAACCAAAAAATTGAAAAAATTTAGAAATTTGGTTTGGTTATTTCAGTTTTTCAGTTCGGTTCAATTGAAACCGAATAGAGAGAATATCGGTTTCGGTTCTGAGTGTCGGTTATTTCGGTAACCGAAAAAACCGAAATTTCCTTAAAACATATTTGAGGTTTTGGTGGGCCAGATGACAAGTTTAAAAGGAGGAGGGTTTGAGTGGAAGGTAGGAAGAAGATTGATGGCTTTTTTGGGGTTCTGTCATCACAAATCATCTTCCTCCTCCCGCCGCTCGACACCGTCCTTCGGCCTCGCCTCCACCCTCGCCCCCGCCATCTACCCTCACCTTCCACTCCCCTCCCCCTTGCCCCCCGCCATCTAACCTCGCCTCCGCCCTAGCCCCCGCCATCTGCCCTCGGCCTCCAACCCCTTACGCCCTTTCCCCCACCGTCGGATCTCACTTCCATCTTCGGCCTCGCCTCCAGCCTCGCCCCCGCCGTCTGCCCTCTCCTTCCACTCCCCTCCCCCCTTACTCCCGCCGTCTGACCTCTCCTCCGCCCTAGCCCCCGCCATCTGCCCTCGCCCTCCACTCCCCTACGCCCTCTCCCCACCGTCGGACACAACCGTTGGTCCGTCAGTCGCCTCCACCCCCCATCAAAGTACAAACCCCATAATAGTCCATGATTTCTTGCCATGTAGTTGCTTAAGCTACATGCATTTCTCTATTTCAGAAAATGCATCACTATGTTTGGATATGATTTTTTTTTTTCGGTTATTTCGGTTTTAAACCGAACCGAACAAAATATTTCGGTTCGATTTTACTTTGGTCTAGAAGCTTAGTTCGGTTAATTCGGTTTCTAATCATAATAAATCAAAAACCAAAATATTCTGTTCGGTTTGAACCAAAAAGATCGAATGATCAACCCTACAGTGTTCACCTCTCTGCTTTATCAACTAAATCCCCTAAATCTGAGCAGTCGTTGCTCTCTATCACCTCCGGCTTCTTCCACATCCTCGCTCACCTCCCTCCTTCTCCTCCTCCCTCTCACTCTTCGCCACCATTGTCGCCATCGCCGCCTCGAATGCCCCTCTTATCTAGCTTCTTCACCAAACATCTTCAGAAGCTTTCCTAGATCCGGTTCCACCGGATACAGCATCTTGTTGTTGCGAATTTGTGTTTGTTGTTTGTTTGGACAGGTTTAGACAAGGACAATCGTGTCGGCTGCTGTCACGTGTTTCACTGGAGGTACATGGAATCACTGGCCGGATCTAATCAAATCGGCAAATTGCTTCATCATCAGAGATTAGGCTGAAACATAAACTGATTACGGGATCTCTTTTGGCTACCACCTGCTGCAATTCATCCGATTTTTTGCAGTTTTCCATGGAGGAGCCATTTTGACGTGTGAGGTCGTACAATACGAGTGGGTAGAATCTTTTGGGTTGAACTGTTGAAGTGGTCCGGATGTAATTCCTTCCAAACTTTGGGGGCAAATGTTAACCAGTCCAACAATTTCTTTATCCCAGTCAGCAAAAACATATTAACCGATTGGTGTTAAATATGGGACAATTTTCGCATCATTTAGTACTAAAATAAATGTGAAAATTTGCACCTTTAGTCCTCTGTCTAGGAACCCTCAACCCCAGAACCCCTAAACTTCCCTTGAGCAGCCGCCACCCCTCAACATTTCGATTGCCCCGTCCGACGCCACTCCAGCCCCCGCCGCGCCCCATGCCAGCCACTGTCCCCAAGGGTTCCCCGTCGTCGTTCGTGCCAATCTAAAGAAAAAGCGCCGCGACTCGTCCTCCTTTCGCCGTCGTCTCCAACGCTGCCTGCCATCCCTGCTCATTGCATTGACGCCGCACCGCTCACCCTACGCCGTTGCTTCCAATCGTCGCTACCCACCGGCGACACTAATCGAAGGAGAGGAGAAGAATCACACTCACACCCGCCGCTTCAATCCATCGAGCCCGCCGCCATAGATGCTACCGGCCGCCGTCATCCTGCCCCCATGGCGTCGTTCTCTCCCTCCTCTCAATTCGACCGAGAAGCGTGAACGGACGCGAATCAGCGTGAACGAATTCGATGGTAGACGGAGGCTATTTCGCCATGAATGACCTAACTTGATTTCGTCTGACATTTCAGATGAATCGCGCCTGATTTCATCCTGATTTAAATGAATCGGTCCTGGGAATCACCGGATTCAGGTGAATCAGCACTTGGGAATCGCGAACAACTAGAGTGTGGGTTGGCAGTGAGTGTGGGTCGGCAGTGATTTCGTCTAATTTTGTGTGATTTCGTCTGATTTTGTGAATAGCCAAGAATCTGGGTCGAATCTAAGATATGGAATCATGAACATAAACGGGATGCGATCGCTGGCAGCGAAGGATCAGACGAGCATCGGGTTGGCGAAAGTCCAATTGGGTCGTCGGCTCGTCTCTGTGTTCAGTTTGCTTTGTCTATTTCGGCTAGTGCGGAACTCGACGATAAATCGACGAGCAAGCAGCTGCTAGTGCGGCGGATTCCGACGAGAAGCAACAGCCTAGGATGCCCGTTTCTGGTTTTGTTTCCACTTTATTTGTTCAATGGGTTTTGATGTATACGGTGTCCGATGGAGCAGTGCAATTAAAATCAGTAGAAACATGGACAAAGTTTTAAAGAAGGAAAGAAAGGAGGGCAAATTTTTCCTTTATTTTAGTGTTAAATGATGTTAAAGTTGTCCCAAATTTAAGTCTAGGGGTCTTGTATTCTTTCTGGATGAGTTCAGGGTTTTTCCTCAAGTTTCTGCTAATACTGGCGGAGATAATGGAAGGAATGACATGTTTGCAACAAAACGATAATTCAATCGTACATTTGCAATGTTAGACAATTTAGGGGCAAATATGCAAAGTGAGATATATTTTAAGGACAAATTGTGAAATTTAGCTATTAAAAAAATAATTTGATGGGCTAATAGGAGAAAATTGCCCTCTAATGTAATTTTAGTAACCTAGAAAATTTTCAATACTCAAATCATTAGAAACAAGTAAATTGCATAGCTAGTCTTTAACCTTTAACTGTCATTCTATCTGAGTCCATAATTTACTAACTATTTTATTTTGGTCATAAACATATTAAAAGTGATCTATTTTGATCTCAAACCTATTTAAAACGTTCATTTTGGTCCCATTGAATAAAGATGCCCTCATTACCCATTGTACCCTTGAACTATGTTTACTTGGACACTTTGCCCAAAACTTCAAAATACCACGCTTCGATCCCTAGACTATCAACATTGGCACACTTTAGTCTATTGACTGAGTAACTCGGCCATGTAAGATGCTTTTGTCATTTACATAATAAAATTGTCATCTAATTGTATAATTTAAAATTTCAGAATTGTAATTACACAAACCCATAATCTTGGGACTTAAATTGCAATTGTATACAGTCATCTAAGTTTTGATTTTAATCATTTGCACCCAAAACTTAGACTCTAAGCACAAACCGCTCAACCTTAACGTATCTACCCAGTAGACCCGTCATGATTCATCGCCGCCTTTGACCATCATTCTTGTAGTCTGGAACTCATCCTTGCTCCATGCTAGAGTTAATCAGAAATGAGTAAATTCCATAGTTAGTCCTTAACATTTAATTATCATTTTATTTTAGTCCTAATATACTAAATGTTTTGTTTTGGTCCTAACCATATTAGATATGTTTCATTTTGGTCATAAACCTGAAACCTCTTAAAAATGTTTTATTTTGATTTTCAGTGGATAGAATTTGTTAACTTAGATTAATTATTTGATAGTAACTTTTTAGATTGTATTAACTATATGATAATGGTTCCTTGTAAATTTAATTTGCACAATAATTTTTTACAGTTAGTAGACAATTTGAATCATCATTTTTCTTCTCTGTAATCAAACATTTTTCATTAAAAAATAAAAAACTAATAATATAAATTAGTTATTAACTGTAAAAGAATTGTTATATAGTTTTATTTACTGACATATAGTTATAAAATATGTTAAAATAGAATTTCAAATTTATGTCAACAATTACACTGAGTTATTAAATTCCATGTAGTAAAAAACCGTGACAAAACAATTTTACCAACCATTAGATAATACGAAATTTACCCGAACAGAAACATTGGCGCTTGATCATTGTGATTGTAGAATCATTACTGGGAATCTAGTACTCAGTAATTTATAAATTATCTCTTGCTTGAGTCAGATATGTCCTAGAATTGATACTACTTTGACTGTATGACAAATCAAAATTGATTTGTTCCTTTCTGGTTATGAAAAAAAATGATTTCAACTTAAAACATATAAAGTCAATTCAGTGTGCTATATATTAATTAGACCATCAATTTCTCAACCAAACATGATGGATGAACCAAGTTTTGTAATAATTCGACTACCCCAGGATCACCTTGCTATTTCCCTTGTCAACCATAAATAATTACCTTTCGGGTGAATAGCACAAAATGGCCCAAACCTTTAATTCCCATTATAAATGGGTCCCTAACATTCATTTTATTACTAATTCATCCTAAACCTTGACCATTTATTACATTGCATATTAGTCACAAGTCCTAAGCAGACACAAAATTATGGCACAGTTTGAATTTGTTAACTCTAAAAAATTATTTGACATGAACTTTTAAATTCTAATTTAAAATGTTCAGTAATAGTTCTTCTATCAATTTAAATTGTGTGATGATTTTCTAACAATTGATGGATAATTTAAACTATCAATTTTTCTTCTCGGTAAATCGAGTTTATGCGCCTCTCTAGGGTTAGTAACCAATATGCAATGAATTATAAAGATTTGTGATTAATTTACAATGAAATGAAGGTTGAGAACTGATTTGCAACAGGAATTAAAGTTTTGGGACCAATGGTGATTTTTATCCTTCGCTTTCCGAGTTACTACTTGCTATGCCTTGTTATTGGTTGGCCATTTTTTATCTCTTTGCTTTCCAAATGAACAACATAAGGTACAAATTACTTTGTCCGCTCACGCTTCACAAAAACTTTTACTCAAAGATGGTTAACGTCTGGGGTTCCGCATGATCTACTAAAAGGACAGATTAACCGAATGAAGAAGAGTATACAGTTCTATAATCACAAGTTTCCTTGTACTTATAAATGGGGTATTCAATACCGTTAGTATTAGATGAGTGACAGCTCTAAGAATTATATTATCTCAAGGTAAATTTATTGCTTCATTTGTTTAAAATTTGTAATATTTTAAACATAGTTATTATTGATGTTGATTTTTTTTTTCAATTTATATTTAACTGATATATAAATACATTAATTATATGTATAAAAACATACTACATATTTATTTTTTTTATAACATAGATATTTTTTTGGTTAAAAATGCATCAAATTGTTCTTTTTTGAGTTGTTCTCTCCAATTCCAATAGAACTTGTTCTTTTTGCATTTGAGATGTGGTTTAAAATATTGTTTTTTTGTGAGATATTTATAAATAATGACATGTTGCAGTATAATATGAAAGCAATTAATCAATATCCTTTCTATTTTTTAAGAATAAGAGAAATAGATAATTATATATCTACAAAAAAAAAAAAAAAAAGAAATTGCATGACTTGTGACTTGATAATTATGAGAGAAAAATGTTTTTTAAAAATAAATAATTATGAAAATAATAAAAAAAAGAGAAAATATATTAGGATTTGTGGATATTAGGTATAAGAGAATTTTTTCATGTGCAGTCAAAAGGATTAACTTAGATAAGATCAAGTGAGATATATGATAGATTTATAATATGATTTTTTTTTGTAACTATATTTTATAATATAATTTTGAGTTAACAAAGCTTATGAATGAATTGGCTAAGTAACATTAAAAATTTAATACTATATAAAAATTAAATAAAAAATAAAATTATAGCATATACAAAATAATACAACTAATCTTTCAAAAAATATAAAACTAAACTTAGAACTATTAAGGGTGTGAGACGAGGTAAGAAGACATGAAACAAGGGAATTTGTAAAAAGCAGAGATTTCGCTAAGCAACATACAATTGCAAAATTTATAGTCGAATTATAAGTAATGCCCTCAATTTATTATATACTCCCTCTGTCTCATAATAAATGAAATATTTCTTTGGATATGGAGATTAAGGTATTTGTGTAGTAAAAATTTAAGTAATGAATAAAAAAATTCTTTTTTGGGTTTTATGCAATGAAAATTTAAATGAAGATTAAAAAAAAATTCTTTATTGGGTTTTGTGTAGTGGAAGTTTATATGATGGTAGTAAAGTAACTTAGAAATTGAAAACTTTCTAAAATAGAAAAATCATTCTTTTTAAGACAGAGGAAGTATTAGTCAACTATAAAATGACTAGATGTATACTAAGGACCCAAATTTAGTATATGTATGCGTGAGTGTCCTATGATTTCGAAAAATTCAAAGAATTAAAGGGGGCCAATCATAAATAAAGACATATACTTACCAACTATGAACATATATATTCTAAGGTTTTCAAGACTTCAGTGAGGGCAAGTGCACCTATTGCTTCCATTGTGGAGCCGCCTATGTATTAGATAGGGCTGTTATCGAATCGAGCAATTATCGAACTATTCGAATTCGAGCTCGAAATTTGACTTAACGAACCGAGCTTTACGAACTTCGAATACGAGCTCGAGCCATTTTTATTATTCGAATCTCTTATCGAATCGAGCTCGAATATGTTAATATTCGATTCGATAGGTTTTCGAACCTATCGAACCTATATAATAATATAAATATTAATAATATATTATTAATAATTTAAAGACAGTAAAATGAGAAACCTAACAATAACAAATAACAAATCCTAAAATCGGGTAGCTGGAATTAGAAATCTTGAAATCGAGTCTGTGGCGTTTTCCTCACGAAGTCACGATCATCGGCCATCGGCAGCCGGACCGCCAGAGATCTTCTCGTAGCGCACCGCGACCGCCGGCCACGCTCCTCCGCCAGAGATCTTCTCGTCGCACATCGCGACCGCCGGCCACGATCCTCCGCCAGAGATCTTCTCGTCGCGCATCGTGACCGCCGGCCACACTCCTCCGCCAGAGATCTTCTCGTCGCGCATCGCGACCGTCGGCCACGCTCCTCCGCCAGAGATCTTCTCGTCGCGCATCGCGATTCGGCTCGGCACTCTCACGCGCGTCGTGGTCGCCGGAAGGCCCGGAACTCTCCTCTGTGGCGCGTTCTCCTCTGTCGCGCGTTCTCCTCTCGCCGGAATGTAGAGATTTAATTAAGAATTGTAGTTGCTTGAAGGTGGTTCTTAGTATTTCTACTAAAATGTTAATCGTAACTTTCATTCATTTGTTTGCTTGTTTTCTACTAATCTTTTTCAAAACGAGCTCAAGCTCGAGCATATCTAATCGAGCCCGAACCGAGCTCGTAGAATTTGCTTTTTAACAGATTTATCGAACATTTCAAACGTTCGAATCGAGTTCGAACACCATACCGAGCCGAACTCGAGCACCATTTCCTCGAGCTCGTCGAGCCCGAGCCCAAACCCGAACACCTACCAAACTTAAACGAGCCGAGTTCGAGCCCGAGGCGTTCGGGCTCGGCTCGGTTCGATAACAGCCCTAGTATTAGATATATAGCACCCTGCAAATTATAGGTATATCACATGATATATTGAACTGCATATTGTTACCATTTTTTTAAAATATTAGTTTAGGATGACAAACATCAAATATAATTTTTTACACATTTTTATATGTATCCTAATTATTTTTAAGATAATTATCCTGATATAAATAAACGCCCAGCTCGTTTACTACATACACGAGTCTGTGAACATGTTTTCCTCGATTAGTGGGGTCCATCAAGCTATTGTCTCTCAATCCATTAAACAAAAGGCCACTAAGATGGCCTTATTTACAAGTCAAACCAGTCCATACCCAATCCGAACCCAGCAGAGTGCAAAAATGTCTACAGAGGGTTATGGTTTTTCCGGTCAAAATTTGATGAAGATCTGCATCCCAACATGAAGTCAAAAGGGGAGATGGAAGTCGATTCCTTCTAAATGTTATAATCAGTAAGGGTCCAGCTGTCCTCGGGTCATTTTTTTGCGAAGATGAGCATCTGCTAATTTGGATTTTAGCCCTGACATTTTCGATCGTGTTGGAGCTTTCTGTCTTGAGGATGATGGTCTTGCCGATGAGGGATTTCAAGAAAATCTGCATGCTACCTCGAAGGTGGAGGACAAGGTGGAATTTGGCTGGCGGTACAATTGGGGTTGTTTGCTTAAAGAGATCCCAGTTGAGGATTGGCTGAGGAAAATAAGCCATGACGTTCCTTCTTGAATTCAGCAAGTGGTGCATGAAGTTTGTTTGATCGGAGAGATCCAGCCGATGACTGGCTGAGGAGGATTGGCCGTTCGAAACCGAATCAAAGGAGCCTTCTTCGGCTGTTACTCATTGTCCTTTGTTAAGGGGCATGGTCACAACCTAGGATGAAATGGCCTGAAGAACCAACAAATACAGGGTATTGAAGGATAACATAATAACTAGAATTTGGATAGAGCTGAAATTGAGAGATAATGGAATAAAATGGCCGGATGCCTTAAAGGAGAGATGAGAAAGAAGTCAGTCCGGAGAGTTGGGGTTGGTGAGAATTGCAAAACAAGTACAGGGGCAGATATGTCTATAAAACATGTGGAACCCACAATTGTCAACATCCTAAACTCAAAACACGTTAATACACCCTATTAACTTTTGTCAAACTTATTTTTATACAAATGGAATATACAAAACAAAATGAATATCATTCTATAAAAAAAACATTTTACTAATGCGTGAAAAAAAAATTATTACTATAGTACTAACAGTACACTTTTTAATATCACATTGAATTCTTAGGTAACTCAAAATATAATACTTCCTGTTTTAACTTATTTTGTAAAAATAACATATTCATCTCGTGTTACGGAACTCTAGTGTTAAATTAAAATATTATGTGACATTAATAAAAATAAAAAATAAAAGATTTCTAATTCATGGCATAATGGCATACAGCTGTAAATTGTCCAAAATAATTTGAAAATTAGCAGTAATTGGTATTCCTATATTAAGTGCAGTATGTTGCAGTATAACTTGCAGTTTTCTGACATATCACGATAACTTATGTACCACATATGGTAAGTAGTATGGGTATTTTATTTGATTTGCTTATGCCCTTGTTTTTCTTATGTGAAAACTTGCATCTTGCAAAGATAAAATAAAACTCTAAAAAGTTTTTTTGTTAATCAATAAGCTAGAAGTGGGAGAAAATACGTTACAGAGCTTTAGAGGTTCGGCTAATATAATTTCCACTTTATTTCACTAACCTAAATGGAGCAACATCCCGAAGAAAAATTGCTTTATGCCAGCAATCATCTACAGAAACCTCCCCTCCATTCATGATCTTACAACTGAACCTGTGAAACTTAGGAGCCAAGCAACTTATCTCTCTGAAGGGTGCTTCAAAACTTCCAAACAACTTTTTGTAGCGAGCACTTGATGGTCCTGGCCGATGCAATTCTTGGTCCTTTATACTGCAATAACCAGGAAAAGCCTGATCAGAGATGATACTGTGTGACAGTGACATGGTTCGGCTAACAACATTTTTAGTACTAACCATTGATTTTATTGTCAGTGACAAGATTCCTTCAGTTATCGATGACTGAATCGAGTGATAATCTAAGTGCAGGCTGCTCACAGCGTCCATGATCTCGAGTAAAAGTCCTTCCCTTGATGCACACATTATCTCTATCATAACATCCCTGTTGTTGTTCATAGTAACTGTCACATTTGCTGCTTGGGCCTCTTCAGAATCAATGTCATCAATCTCTGGCTCAGCTTCAATGTCAGAAGCTTTTCTCTTATTTATCAATGGCTTTGTTACACCAGTAATCCTGTTAGTCCTGTAGTTATCAGATGTCTGTTCGACTGTCTCCTGAGGTTCTCTTTTTGTTCTTGTTTCTTGTTCGGTCACCTTTCTGCACGCTTCAAGCTCCTGGACCCTTTTCTCAAGCTCTTGCACATATTTTATAGCATCATCTAGTATGGACACCTTGTCAGGCTGCATAAGTCAAAGGAAATAATCAATTCAATTATGCAAACCAAATGCATCAGATTCAGTGAAGGTTTAGAGTACCTTGCTGACGGAAGGGATCAGTGACTTGAGGACTGAGAATCTCTCACTTATTTTCTCTCTTGGCTTCCCTTCTGATGACAAATGGCTTGCACAAATTTGATCAGCCTCAGGTGTCCATATTGTATCTTTAAGGTCAGTAACATGAGATTTAAGTAATCCTTGATCATGCATCCGAGGAACTTCAGACAGAATCTTCTTCAAAACCTTTTGTGGGTTTTGGTATCTTGGTTTCCTAGAATTTACTTCATCTTTCCTCCAGATTGTGAAGCTGGATTCCTTGTTCAAGTTCTGAAAATGTGGCCCTAAAAGTAGCTGGTGTGAATTCTTCAAGAGGGCAGCAAGAACAGTTCGATAAGGTAAATCATCAATGTTAGGATCAAGAGATATAGGCCTGTTCTGATTGCATTCTTGAATATCCATGGGGCAGTGGTCATTGTCCATGTGTGTTTCACCCTCGTAAATGCCAAAACTTTTGCCATGTTCGACAAAGGTTTGAGATACACAGTCACTAGAAGTCAAGGAATGACAGAAACGATTGCTGAACCCTTCATCCATTGATTGGAGACTCTGAACCTGAGAAACTCCAGCATCAATCCCTTCCATCAGAAAAGTGTCTACCAATTGACTGGGTTCTGAACCATCTGAACTTTTTTCAGGAGAAGTCATTTCTCCTTGTTCACAGATCATAAGTGGACTTACTTGCCGATCAAGGACTGAAGGACCGGGCATACCACAAGCAAACTCATCATCATGCTCTTCACATCCCACACCAGCATTGGCTTCATTCGAAATTACTGGGCACAGAATATCTAAGAATGAAATTTTTACATGCTGAATGAGACCCAAGTCCTCCAAAACCTTAAAATACCAACCAGGAAAAACAGCGTAAGACTTCATGCAGCCATTTCCAGAAAAAGAAAAACCAACCAACAAACAAACTTTTGGATAATGATACAGGAATAGGAACAGAAAAAAGAAGACTTACCAGATCAGAAACACCTAACTCAATCACACCTCCTAAAAAGGGGAAGCATACTACCGTCTGCCAGTCAAAACACAAAGTGTGATTCAACAAGAGTCCACATGGAACGTTGAAACAAGAGTCATTTAGTAGCTCAGAAACAACAATCAGTTCATACCTGAATAAATGCACTCTGAGCAAACCAGTTGCCAAAATTTCAGTCAACCAACACGAAGCAAAGATATACATTAGTTTAAACTTGTTAGCTGCTCATAATTGAAGTTAGGAAACAAGATCTAAATATTAACTTACAGACACCTACCTACCTTTGCTAGCAGAGAACGAGTGAACACCTTGCTCTGCGCATTGTGAGCATTGCAAAGCCATATAGGCCGGGCACTGGCGAAAGCTCTTCCCGGTAGCCTGACAACAACTTAGCCAAAAGCCAAACATTTAGAATTCACAATAAATGCTGTCTTAATAGATCAAGCTGGGGATGTACAGAGTGAAGAAAGGTTACCCTTGGCCGATATTGAACACGAATGACATGCAAACTAAGTAATACCACTCGGTGTCGGTTAGATCTTCTGGAGACAATGCTGCTGAAGGCCTTCTTGTTTGTGGGCTGCTACCACAAGCAGATAGAGATTCATACAGTTCCCTCAGTTGCTCACTTCTCTGAAGACCTAGCGGGTCTGAATTCAGCTCCCCAGTTTGAATTGTTTTCCTTGTCTTAATATCTCCATTGTAGTAACCACCACCCCATTCCAAAATCCTGCAGATTTCAAGGGAAACTAGAAATTTGCATCAGAGTTACAAACGAAATGTGCTTGAATGTGTGCAATTACAGGTCTACAAGGAAGTTACGCTGGAAAAACAAAATATAATTATAAGGCTAAGTGATAATCTCTTTACTAGTTTAGCGACTTCTAAATCATCCTGGCTTGTACACATAAAAGAAGAAAAAGAATACTGACAAAGAAGAATATACCCAAGCTATGAAACTCCGTGACAGTTGGATTACTTAGCGGCCACAAAAGTAAAGAAAGAAAAAGACACTGAGGATTTCTACCCTGGTTGTCTAGCTGAAGTAGACCAGAAGATTGCATAGCTCCACTGGATACTTTTAACAGCAAGAGCAAGCTGTTTCTTGAAGTTCTCTGGAACTAATTGCCCAGTAGCCATTTATCAGAGCTTCAAAGAAGTGCTACATATATGTACACCCACCAACTCCTGCACAGATCAGATGAAGCTTCACCATTTCTCCAATTCTTGATTTTACAACTACCAATGAAAAAATCACCACAGCCACATTGCGAAGAATCTACAAATGGTCTAGAATTGACCTTGTTTTTTCGATATAAACATTTGCTTCAAAGGCGTAAACCCAAAAACTAAATGGGTTGATCGTGGCTGCTTCCTGGTTCTCTGCTAAGACAAGTAACCAGACACCGAAACTAACGATGGCAGACAAACGGGGATGTCCATGTCCATGGCAACGTTTGACCAAGTAGTTTGAAGAAAACAGGGATCCAAAGGGAAATCGAAACAGGCTCAGAAGCTGACAAGATATACGTGTGCTGATTTTGTACAGAAGAAAAGAAAGACAAGTAATGGAGAAAGTGTAGAGAGTGAGACAAAAATAAAAACGGAACAAAAAAGCCCACATGTATTCCTTTTCTTTTTAACGAATGGTTTTTAGCGTGAAGGAAATGATGGGGGTTGAAAAGGCTCAAAGAAAGGAAGGGATGACCAATTGGACGACGACTACTACTAGCTAGTATTTTAATTTCTTTTTTTTTTTCTTCTCCTTTTTTTCCCCCTATTTTTCGTTTGGGGGCTCTTAAATGAAATTAAGGAGGTAATAAAGAACATGTTCCTTTCTGACCCATGAGCAGAACATCGTCGGTCGTTCCAAGCGGAACCAGGCTAAATAGCCCATCGGATTCCTCTTTTTTTTTTTTTGTCCCAAACTGACACGATCATTAATACTTGTTACTCCCTCGTCTACCTTTAGTTGGCTCTTTTAATTTTTTTTATTAATATTTAACTTACATATATTTATATAAAAAATTAATAATAATATTTAAAAATTATAATTTTTGAAGTTTTATTTTCATATAAAAAATTTATAATTTTATGATAAATTTTGAAAAAAACGAAACTATAAATTAATTGTTGTGAATAGTAAAAATGACAATTTTTATGAGGTAGATAAAGTATTATTAATTAGATAATTATTACAGATTAAATGAATAGTAAAAATGACAACTTTTATGAGATAAAGATAATATGCTATTATAATTTTCCTGTTTGTCCGATGAATTTAAACTTGCACCCAGTTCGTTTTAACGTAGGTCAATTGACTTCAATATGACTTATTTTTATTTTTATTTTTATTTTTTTTATCTAAAAATAATTTTAATTAAATTAAAATATCATTTAGCTACAATAATCCATTCAAAATATAATTTTTGTAATCTTTGTAAATTTTTATGAATTTTTTTAGTTTAAGGTATTAAAAAATAAAAATTTATAAAAATTTAAAAATATCATAAAAATTTATTTTTAAATATATTATTATATCTACATAATATTTACTTTCAAATGAAATTGATTTGAGATAAAAAAATATAAAAATAAAAATAAGTTAATTGATTTAAATTAAAATGAATTGGCTCTTTAAACATTGGAGGCCCCTCTCTTTTTTCTTTTACTTTTGGGTAAACTTGATCAATGGAACCCAATCTTTGTTTTCATTGCATTCGGATCCCGAATCTTTTTAAAAATGTTCCACTTCTGTCCTTTTCCTGACGGATTTTGTTAGAGGTCATGGAGAACAAGATACCAACGCCGCGTGTTTGGACGTTCAGCTATTTGCGCCATGTAAGGTAAAGGAAAAAGAAAAAGAAAAGTAAATAGAGAAATGAAATTCACGAAAAAAATAAATAAATGAAAAAGAGTTTCAACAGACCCTAATTAAGTAGAAAAGATTGGATTTGGATTATTAGGGTCAAGTCAATCATAAATGATGCAATAGAATACCAAATAAATAAATGATGCAACAGTTGGGGCAGTGCAACTCCAAGTCGCCAGCCAAAAGTCGCTGTTTTACTGCAGTAGTTGGGTTCACGCCCCTAATCACCTCCAATAGCCTCTAATTGGAGTTTGCTCTCAACTTTTTTTTTTTTTTTGACTTTTTAAATATTTTTTTATGCATTTTTCATTTCCTTTTTCTTTCTTTAATCGCACACGGCAAGTACTAAGTGCTGACCGTGCACACACATGTCTCTAATTTGTTGTTTTCCATCACCTCTAACCGACTGATCAGTGTCGAGAAGAAGGAAATAAGATGGAACATTTCGAAAAGTCAAAGACTAAAATAGAATGACACATAGGATAGGCACCAAAATGGAATGAGCAATAAAGGTTGGGACAATTTGTGCGTTTATGCTTCCATTTCTTTTTAAAAGCGTGCAAGAAAGTAGGGTAGTGTTTAAATTATGAAGGAAAAAAAGGAAATATTAAATCTTCTAAATAAAAGTATGATAGCATGACATAAGTTATAATGTGAAATCTTATAGTTTAAATTATAGAGAATCAATTTTATATGGTGAAAAATATTAAACACTGTCTTTCATTTTGGTAGTTGAGTTCTTTGAAATTTAGAATTTGTAAAAAAAATTAGATCTTTTATCCAATATTTATTTATCAAGAGTTTAAGTGTATAACTATAACCCACATAAGTAAATTAAGAATCATGTTTTCTAAACAGTAAATTATTTTTATAAGATGAAAGTATCCAAGATAAGGTTTCTATTTTAGTAAATGAAAGTGCAAAGTTTAGAAAATAAGATATTTCACATCTGATTAACAAGTGTATATTTTTATTTGAAGAAAATCACGAGAATAATTTTTTTTTTAAAAATCCAGAATTTCTTGTTTTTTTCCCTTTTTATAACCTGGAACTGAAGTATGTATCTAACATATAATATGATAATGATATATATATAGATGTAGCAAGTAATGCTAATGTCTACAAGATATTACGAAGCGGCTGAAACGTCTCCTAGTTAAGTTGGCAGTAATATATAAAGATTTTATTTTTAATGATGAAATAGAAGTATTGGGTTCAGTCAGCTCTCTTCTCAATGAATCGGTTCTGTTCTTTCTCATCTATGCTTCCTGCAGCTGCAGGCATTAGTCTTCTCCAGCACACTACAGCGCGAGCCATACATTAATTTTCCACGAAATCAGATTCAGCAATATCCGTCGTTTCTCTGCTTTTTTCGGATTAAATTTCATATTAAAAGAAAACAAAAACAAGCTTAGGGAAGGGTTGGTAGTACATTATCGTCATGTGATTCATGTCGATGCGTCAAAAAGTAAAATCACGTCTTCCACGCAAGGACAGAGCCATGATTTTTTTTTTTTTTTTGTGGGGGAGGGGGGGGTGGTTGGTGCCACGGCTAGATTTTTTAAAATTATTTATTAGTAATAGTTAATATAATATAAAATTATAAAAATTTTGAAATAGGATATTTATTTGTAAATTATAAAATTAATGATAAATTTTTGTGGATTTTATTCTTTTTTAATGTTTTACGCAAATAAAAAATTTTAGTACAAAAATTACAAAAACCCCCCTATAATTTGATTTAATCTATACTTTGTCTCCTCTATTTTAAAAAACCTACACTTTACACTCTCATTTCTTTACAGTTTACAGTGTTTGATAACAACTTCTGAAATTTTAATTTAAATTAGCTAATATTAATGTTCCAGAAATTTCAAAGTGAATGATATTTTTTTTTACAGCTAACTAACCCTAAAAAAATAGTGATATGTATTTACAGGAAGAAAAATATATTTACAAAAAGAAAAATTTATAATTTATAATGTCTATTAACTACAAAAAAAAATTAGGGAGATTAAAATTGCTTGAAGATAATTATTGTATAATTTAAATTACAATTTTAGAATTTGTTATTAAATAGTGTAAATGAAACATTGGTCAAAGTATAGGTTTTAAAAAACGAAGAGGGACAAACTATATATTAGGGCAAATCTCAATGAATAATTGTAAGTTTCCTAAACTTAAGTGGAATGAACAACGAGCAAGCAACATATTCACACCCATACCTTCCCCTTCCCCCAGGCACAATTCCTGGCTACGTCTCTAATTCCACGATTATTATGTTTTGTTTAGGCCTAAATGCACTTTTAGCCCATTAACTTGCTTGACCTGGACACTTTACCCCTGGACTATGACTTGGTCTAACTCACCCCCTAAACTTAAGAAAATCGGACACTTTATGCCTTACGCATCATGTGCACAACATGTGATACATTGGAAACAAACGTTGTTTAACTTTGAGGCCCCTATCAACTTTTACTTCATCCTCAACTTCACCGTCGATGTAGACCCCTCTGGCTCTGTCTAAGAAGGCACCTTCTCGTCGTGCTAAACAAGCTCACTAATCAACAATTCTCGATTATGATATTTTCTAGTGCTAGATTGTCCATACTCTTATGTTTCTCCTTCGATAGCAACCAGTTGAGCTCTTCCCGGGGAGAATTTTGAGGATTCGTCGAGGGGTGTGAGGTTCCGGTGGATTGAGATTTGAATGACTAGCGAGCCAAAACCAGGTTTTGAATAATGCCAATCTGTTCAATGCGTACTTCAGTAGAAGCAAGACTCACAAATCAACGATGAGACCGAAAATACCTAATCGTAGAGATCCTGCTTGCCATAAAATATAGTCTTGATAGTGACCTTGGCACCGTGAATCCAGTTCTCAATATTCACCACCATGGAAGCTTGCCAAATCTTGGAAACGAACCCATCGGTTTCGGAAGGTCTTTGCCCTTAGCCCCATGGACAATGACCCCTGCGTGTTCGTCTCACCTTCAACATTACGTCTCAAACAAGCTGATGAAAACCCATCACCATCGTTGAATTCGATTACGTTGTTGATCTCAATAATGATAATGTTCAAGAGGAGCAAAAGATTGGCCAGAATCAAAACAAGTCACACTAATTGGTTTTATGCCATTAACATAAACAAACGATGCTTGGTTCCTAAATATCACATGATAAACACGTGATGAAAAATTAATAAAGTGTCCAATTTTAGTTAGTTCAAGAGATAAGTTTGACCGAGTTATCATCTAAGAGATAAAATGCCCTAGTCAAATGAATTTGAGGGCCAAAAGTGACTTTAGGTCTTTTGTTTAAGAATGCAATGCAATTGGCTTAAATTTCGGTATCAAACTAGCCCGCCACGGAATAGAAACGCACGCACGCACTTGACTTGTAAATGGATTTTGACATCCATCCATATAAACATTTCACACTTGGATGCATCGGCTCCATATGATTTATTATTTATGCCTCGATTTATATATATCTATCTTTTAAAAAAAAAAAAACAGAGAGATAAGAGAATCACACGATTATTATATTTAGATTTAGGGCTCAGAGCTGCTGCCTATGCCTAAACCCCGAAAAACGACAACGTTTCCGAGCAGTCGTAGGTAGGAATATTTCTCTGCCATCAGCAGTGGCCGTAGTTTCTACATTTAATTATTACTCTGCAAGATTCCTCTCTGTGCCCTTTTCCTACTCCAGCCAGCCTTTCACTATTTACAGTTTATTAACCTCAATCATAAATTTCCTTAATCCATACCAAAATACATACATATATTACATGGCTCCACCTGCACGGTTAGTTCCGACTCCAAAGTCCAAATGCTACTATTGAAATACAAACGTGTGTATAAGCACTATTGAAAATATATAAAATCTCACAAGCTAACCCTAATTACATATATAACTAAATAAGAGCAATAATAGCATCTAAATTCACGAGATAAAATAAGAACGTATTGTGCAAAGAATTTACATTTGCGTGGGTCGAGAGTTATATATAATAAATATAATTAAGGAAACTTACAAAAACCCTGAAATATATCCTAATCTATATTTATCAACTTCAGTTTTGCAATATCTATAGTTTTCCCCTAAAGTATTATCTCCGTGACAGCCCGTTAACAAAAAAAAAAAAAAAGGGCAAACCCGACTTCTTACCTTAGCTTTCTTTCAACCAGAAATATTATTTTAGTTTTTAATCAACTTTTTAGACATAATTTATATTCAATTTAACAATTGTATCAAAATTTGTTAAGGAAATTAAAATTTTGTGACTTGTTTGAAAAACTCCAATATCGGTTTTGCGAATGTAACTCCAAAGTTTTATTAATATTAATACTAAAAAATATAAACTGTTAATAGAAAACAACATATATTCATTTTAAGTTTATACTTATTATTTAAGAATAATGTTTGCTAGAAGTCAAAACAGAACTCTAAGGACTTTATTTGCACAACTCTGTTACCTCAAAGATTAATTAGAGTATTTCAGCCAATAGTTTAACAGGAAAAGTGACGGAGTTGACTTTTGAAGAGGCAAAGTGTAGATGTTTTAAAAGTTAGGCCAAAATGCATTGTCGGTTCCTTAACTTTGTCAACCCAAGCGAGTTAGTCCTTTATGAATGATTCATTGTGACTTAGTCCCTCAACTTTGTAAAATATTGCAAGTTAGTCATTGATTGGATGGAAATGCAAACAGCGCTTGTTCCTTAATATTGTCAGCCTTTCTCTGCCGCACACTGTTGGTATTTCTCTGCCGCACATTGTCGATCTTAGTGTGTCAGCCTTTCTCCACTACACGGCTTTTGGTCTTAATGTGTCCGACAATCTACCATCGAATATGCCCTTCTAGTGGTCTAATTCGCCGCCTCCCTTGCCGCCACAGTCGAATCCATCCATGATGTTGAAGCCGTCACCACCAAATCAACCCTTGCCAACAATCCACGATCCACCCTCTTTGTTGTGTCGAATTCGCACTGTCAATTTCCTCAAACCATCCTCATCGTCGAATTTGTTGTCACCTCCACATCGTTGATTTCAAGCCATCCTTGCCTCGTCCCTCCTTGGTAGCATCTACCTTCTGGCATTACTTGATGTCTCAAATCCCTCCAGAACTACCTCAAATTCATCCAGCAGATGAGCCGTTTTTGTCCCCCTGACTTTAACATCGTGTCATCTTAAAAGACGCTTTCTGTCACACCTTAGACTAATTTGTTTAATTTAGAGAAGTTGAGGAACTAACATGCTTAATCTAAAAAGTTAAAAGACCAAATCACATTGAGTCAAATCAAAAGGACTAACTCGCTTGAGTCTGTCAAGTTGGAGGACCATATGTGCTTTTTGGCCTAAAAATTATGAGACAAGTGTAGGTTAAAGTAAATATCATGGGGTTTTTATAAGTTTCACACATAATTATGTAGTAGTATTATACTATCTCTATCCCATTATCTTTGCTCTATTTGACCCTTTTAAATAGTTTGAGTTGAATTTATTATTATTATTATTATTATTATTATTATTATTATCATTTGTTATAATTTTTTTTAAAAAAATATATTTAAAAGTCAGAGGTCTTGAATTTTCATTAATATACAAATGTTTTTCATTTATAAATTAAAATATTAAAAATAAAAAATTTAATTAATTATTAAAAAATAAATGATACAAAATATTTGAGACAGAGAGGGTACTAATTATTAGTTTATACGCTGTCATATTCAGCCAACCAAATAAAGTTTGGTGCACCCTCACTTTCAATTCTAAGCGTGGATATACTAATTACGTACTCCATTTGGATCCATATCAGGATTTGCATTAATTAATTAATATCATAATCTCAGTTATATATACATGGCTTCCATGTTTGCTTACCAATTAACTTACCCTAAAAAATTACACTCGCGATTTTACCTTACAATCCGAAGTCATAAAATACACACAAATCTTCAATCTTTTTCCATCGATCCCATATTTTTTTAAAAATATTTAACATTTTTTAAATAATTTGATTTAAATTTATTGATATTATTATTTATTAAAAAAATTCTTAAACATATATATATTTAAAAATTACAGGTTTTTTTTTATTACTGTATATAAAGTTTTTTTATGTTAACAATTAAAAATTAAAAGTTAATTACTAAAAAGTGAATATTATAAAGAGATTGTGATAGATGAAGTACGTAAGTTCAGTGATAATATATTTAGAGACAAAAACAGCAAGCCATTGTTAATTCTTTTCCAATAATAATAATATGATATGTACGACCCTCGAAGCAAGGAAAAGGCGACGAAGAACGTGCACCGAACCGAATGGCTTGGCTGGTCTGAATGTTGGGATACAGGAGTGTTATGACATCAATGAATTTATTTATATCGTCATAATGAGGAACCAATAGCATCGCGAAATAATGCAGTCATTTTCAGATTTATGGACTTGCAAACAAACCATATACATATACTACTGCCAATTCTTGTTGGGCAGAAGCATGAATTATTGTAATAAATAACTTTTTCCTTTAACCGTCACGACACTTGTTTCAATATACATTACAAAAACAATAAACACACAATATAAAACTAATCTGTCACGCTTGCATTTGAAAATTGTAAGTAAATAGTTTAATTAGAAACAAAACCAATTGAAATCCCCAAATCCTTGACAGCTTCTGCTAATTACGTATTTAACCTGTAACAATCACATAATTGGACTATGCGTGCCTAGCTAGCTAGCTACATCTAACATATTCTAACTAATGTTATCAAATTTGGAATTTCACATAAAGTTATTTTTATTTTTCGTGAATCTTACTCATACAATTAGATCAAAATCTTAATTATAATCATAGAATCTAATCAAATTATTTTTCTTATTTTAGATTGTAAAATTATAAGATTTGAAAATTTAAATTAAGATTTTAATAACATTGATTCTAACCTCAACTTTCTAGCTACTTAATAGTTTGGCATTGAATTAAGGAGTTTGAAATCGAATTTATTGCTAATATTAATTGGTTAAAAATATGGCTCATGGATGTAAAAATAGAATAGTATGTAGTTGCAAGTAGAGGTGGGAACCGGGTCGGCCCGGCCGGTCCTGGGCCTGGGTCCTGAGGGTCATGTATAAGAAAAAAAATCGCCTTCTATAATAACAAACACTTAAATAACAAAAAATAAACATGTAAAATAAAAAACAAACAATGTCTTCTAAAAGAACAGACATGCCATTCTAAAAGAACAAATATACATTTCTGAAATAATAAAAACCAGAATACAAAAAATCAGGGTCATGTATAAAAATAAACAGTGCTTTCTATAAAAACAAACAGTTAAGTAACAAAAAATAAACATGTAAAAGAAATAACAAACAATGTCCTCTAAAAGAATAAACATGTCACTTTGAAAGAACAAACATACCATTCTAAAAGAATAAATAAACCCTTCTGAAAGAGCAAATACCAGAAGATAAAAGAACAAGAAGCTTACGGAAATAGGGTCATGTATAAGAATAAACACTTAAGTAATAAAAAATAAACATGTAAAAGAAAAAACAAACAATGCATTCTAAAAGAACAAACATACCATTTTGAAAGAACAAACACCAAAATACAAAAGAATGAGAAATTTACAAAAATAGGGTAATGTATAAGAACAAACAATGCATTCTATAAGAACAAACACTTAAGTAACAAAAAATAAATATGTAAAAGAAATAACAAACAGTGCCTTCTAAAAGAACAAATATGTCATTCTAAAAGAACAAACATGCTCTTCTGAAAAAACAAACATCAGAAGACAAAAGAACAAGAAGTTTACAGTAACAGGGTTATGTATAAGAACAAACAGTGTCTTCTATAAGAACAAACACTTAAGTAACAAAAAAGAAACATGTAAAAGAAAGAACAAACAATGCATTCTAAAAGAACAAACATGTCATTCTAAAAGAACAAACATACTCTTCTGAAAAAACAAACACCAGAATGTAAAAGAACAAGAAATTTACAGAAACAAGGTCATGTATAAGAACAAACAGTGCCTTTATAAGAACAAACACTTAAGTAACAAAAAACAAACATGTAAAATAAAGAACAAACATGCTTTCTAAAAGAACAAACATACCATTCTGAAAGAACAAACACCAGAAGATAAAAGAGCAAGAAGTTTACAGAAATAGGGTATAAGAACAAACAGTGCATTCTATAAGAATAAACACTTAAGTAATAAAAAATAAACATGTAAAAGAAAGAACAAACAATGTCTTCTAAAAGAATAAACATACTCTTCTGAAAGAACAAATACCAAAAGATAAAAGAACAAGAAGTTTACAGAAACAAGGTCATGTATAATAACAAATAATATCTTCTATAAGAACAAACACTTAAGTAATAAAAAAAACATGTAAAAGAAAGAACAAACAATACTTTCTAAAAGAATAAACACGTAGACAAGAAAAACAAACATTATTTTATAAAAGAACAAACAAGCCCGTAAATATAAACACCAAAACACAAAAAAAAAGTAATTTATGCAATGCCTTAAAATGTAAAAGAACAAACATGTCATTATAGAAGAACAAAGATGGCTTCTAAAAGAATAAGAAACAAACACATCATAAAAAAAACAAACAGTACTTTATCAAAAGAACAAACACTTAAGTAACAAAGAACAAACAATGTATTCTAAAAAAACAAACATGAAGACCAAAAAACAAAATAAATCAATATCTTCTCAAAGAATAAACAATGTCTTCTAAAAGAACAAACATATCTTTATAAAACAGTAAACACGAATAGATAAAAAAACAAACAGTGTCTTCTAAAAGAACAAACTGGTACTTCTAAAAAAATAAACACCAAAAAACAAAAGAACAAAAATGAAAGATACCTTTGATATATGATTTCTTTTGGCTTCTTTCCAATTCTTTTGCTCATCATAGATGCTTATAGTTCGTCTTTGATAGTGTCAAATATTATACATGAAGAAGTGCAGGTTAAGTAACGCAAATACGCTGCAAATGACTCGTTTAGTTAATAATAAATACCTAAAGTTAAATTCGCAAAAGGGTGTAAATAACAAAGACAGGGTAGACGGTTTCAATGTAGTCCAGCCCTAACCCTGAGTTAGAAGAGAATATACCCGACATACGTGCCATTATGACATAGATACTGAACAGTGATATAAAACAACCAGTAAACAACCCTGAAATCCACAAAAATAAGAAAATGTTATTACTATAATTAATCTCTTATTAGCCTCTTTAGTTTAATTTTGAGGGCTATAAAAGAGCTGGTATCGTTGGAGATTGATTATTATTACCAATAAGAAAAGTGACCATGTGATAATCTTTTTGCTGCTGTGGTCTTAAGAACTTTACGACAATTTTCTTGTCATTGTTAGTGAAGTGTTCTACAAAAAGAGTCTCCACCTCATCCATGAGTTTATGAACCTTAAAATTGATATTTATCAGATGGCATAAGATGTAATTTTGCGAGTTTTGGATGCAGTGACACGCTTGTAATTTCATATAAATCATAGTGCGTCTGTCGAATAATAGTTTTAAATAGATAGGGGTTGAAGTGACAGTAGTTATATAATACAAGAAAGGATTATGGCATAAGCCAGGTTTATATAATCAATACTCTAAAATATAATATATAATAAATGGACTTTTTACATAACAGGTGAAATGTTGTGCTGACATATGGCGAACTTTCATTTTTTTGTAAGATAACTGCAATTTTTTACACACGATATACCAAATATATCATTAAGGTGGCAGTGACACATGGTAGTCAAATCCACAATTATTAACTTTCATTCAAATTTAGAATTAAAAATGAGAATAGTATTACCATTCAACTTAAAGGTAGATATCAAATTAAAAAGAAAGTAGAAAAATCTATAAATATATACGTATATGATTATAATAATTAAAATTAAGATATAAAATTAATTTAATAGGAATATTTTATTCACCTAAAAATAAATTTTCTTAATTTTTTTTTTGTCAACTACCCCAAAACACAAGCCTAATTTTTTTTTCTTCAATTTGCTATGTAATAGCATTATTGCTTAGCAAACATTAATTTTCTACATGAAATTTTGTTATCAATAGTTAATTTCTTAGAAGACCATAAATTTGTTTAAAATTTTGATTAATTATGATTTTTGTTTTAGAGTTTTTATGTACCCATTAATTATCTCTTTGATTTTTGTCACTAGAACAATTACCATTATATGGTTGGCAAGTTTTTGTTTTTCCTTTCTGATAGAATATTGACATTATCTTAATTCCTAACTAATGAAGATGTTAGAAAAATGATTCAATACATCTATCGCAAGGTTTTTGTTTTTTTTCCAACGATACTTGCTCATCATAATTTTCATGTAAGGATAAATTTGGTTCAAGAATTTTAAAAACATCTTAAAAGTAATATTTTGAGAAAGTAAGGATATATAAAAATAAAATTTTAACCTTATGATAATTGTTTACATCTCATGAAGGAAGAAGTAAGTAAATTTCTGTATTTTTTTATATGAATAAAATTTTATTTTTAATAGAGGAATTTTATCACTTTCTTTACACTTTTAGCACAATCACTAAAATGTCCATTTTCAAACTCTAGTGACATATTGTACAATTTATAAAAGTTTTGGGATTATCTTATGTATATTTTAAGAGTTCATGGGCCAATTATTTTTTTGGGACTTTATTAAAATTTTCAAAAAATTTTAGTTATCAAACTAAAAAAAATTTGAAAAGGGCTACATAAAATTTTCCAAAACGTATACTCCATCCGTTTCATATTAGTTGTCCTTTTTGCCTTTTTTAACTAAAGTTTGACTTAAATATATTTATATTAATATGAATTTAAAAAATTTCTAAAAAATGATATTTAAAAACTAGAATCTTTAAAGTTTCATTTTCATATAAAAAATTCTTATTTTTATGATAAATTTTAAGAAAAATAAAATCATAGATTAATTGCTGTGAATAGTAAAGAGGACAGCTTTTGTGAAACAGATGGAGTATAATTTATGGATTCTTAAAATATTTAACAAAACATATATAATTTATGGATTCTTAAAATATTTAACTTAAAATTGGAAGAATGAATCCTACAAAATTTTCAAAGATAGAGAGTTTGTGAATTGTGAGAATATTAATGATTTAATTTTTCAAATGTTTCCAAACACAATTATTCCTTCATGTTTTTCTTTCAGGATTCCATGCTTAGTTTTATTGTGATTCAATTTTTAATTTTCTTTTGCAGGTATATATTTTACAAATACATGTGCTCGATCAAAACTTTTTTTTTTCTATTAATCCATGAGAAAAAAAAATGTGTATGTGTGTGTGTATTTCTCTTGTTTCCATTTTCTAACCTTTGGCTTTATATTCAAAAGCATGTTGTGTTTTTACTATGTTTCTTTTACAAATTTATTATATATAAAAGATGTCACAATTTGAAGGTTTCAACATGGTTTAGTAGTGCTAAGAGATAGAAAGACATAATCAGTTTTTCTAAAATCCAAATTGATGATCATGTCAAAGTTTTTCCCTTAAAATATGATTTGGCTTTATCTTTTCTAATCTCATATTAACACTTTTCGTGTATGATTTTTGGAGAAGAATAGTTCATTTTAGAGTTAAGACTGAAGATAATAATATATCTGCTTGAATTGTTGTTATTGAAAACTTAAAAGTTTGACATAAATAAATAAATTCATTGGTGATACTCAATATCATGCTATAATAATCTGATACTTTTTAAATTGTTGGTTTTATTGTATATTTTTATAATAATATTTAAATATTTATTTTTTTTAAACTTGATATAATTTGTAATCATGTAGCAATGCCGGGTATGTAAACTAGTTAATTAAATGGAATGGGGACATCTTGCTGCCTGAATAATGAAAACTTGGTTCCGTGATGGTATTATCTTTGAGACAATTTTATTATAAAGAACAATTTGATCACTCTAGAAATGGATTACGTATGAATTTACGCCTTAATCATCTAAGTCTCTTGTACATATTTAATTACAATTGGGAAAAGATTGTCTAGCATTGTGTGTATGCGGTTGAAATGTAATTTTCAAAATGAATTCGGTTGGAAGGCCTCCTCCATATATAAAGTTCCAAAGGCGATGCTCCTTTCGGGTATTCATCCAACCTGGTCATTTTGAAAAATTGGCTGCCCCAAATTGAACTAAACCAATAGCAATGCAATGTGAGCTTTATGAGAGTTAGGGTTGGTGCAGGTTCCAATAGTAAAATCCTTATAAACCCGACTTGACTTGTCGCCCCTTCGCCTCTTCCCCCCAATTTCTAAATTCTAATTCCTAATAATATGATGTCAATGCTTAGAACTCACTCATTTTTCTCTTGCTACACAATTTGTTTTCTTACTTATTTACAATCGTTTTAGATTGAGACATTTTTTTTAACAGAAATTCATGTGAGCCTTTGGTTGTTTTGTATACATCTCGTACCATTATGAAGTATAAAAATTGGCCAACATGACATACAAATAGATTAAGGAGCAAAGAGATTGAAAATGAGAGAGAAGAGCTAAATTACTCAATTATTTATACAGATTACTATAAACTGGTTTTTATTAATAATATATATAGATTTTATGGCGGTGAGTATGAGCTTTTACAACTGTTTTTTCTTGTTCGCTTATTAATATCAAGGTTATTTGAATTTTGAGATCATTATTTGAAACCAAAGTATGTTTAAACCATATTTTTTGCTTTTTGTAGTTTTTTTTAAATTTTATATTATTGTTATACAATTGATTTGTCTTCTTTCTAAGAGTTTTAGGTGCATGAAATTTTATTTAAATTGAGACATTTTTTGTAGAAATTAAAACTTGAAGTATAATTTTATATTTTTTACTTATTTATAACTGATTTGGATAAAAATTATTATTTTACAAGAGAAAATAAAAACTCAATCATACCAAACTGATTTGAACCAATTTTTATGCAATTAAGTTTGTCACTAGATTTAAGGATATGCAGGGGTTGTGTGTTGGAAAAGTTGGTTAATGATATGAGAAAAGTCGGGTTGAGTCAAAACCCGGTCTTACCTAACCCGCTAACATAGTAGGCCTAATTAACCAAAATTCGGACTTCAGATCGAAAGGGTGCTAATATCTTTAGATGATTAGGTACCCACTTTATTAAAGTCTGGACAATGTGATTAATAAGAGAGTTTGGCGCACCTAATTGGTCAGCGAATCAACTTGTATTGCTTACATGTATTGGTTAGTAAGTATTAGCATCATCAATTCGCCATTAGATTACATGCATTGGTTAGTTTTCACTTTTTTATAGCTGGAAAGTAATAGTACACCTGGACATTTCTGTAATGTTTTGAAACATTAGGTTTAATAAGGAGATTAAGGTTGTGGAATTTTTTTAATAAAAATTTGAATAAATAACTTATTTTAAGAATGAAGAAAACCTTATTTTTTAATTTTTTAAAAATTTATTTTATAAAATAGAAAATCATATTTTAAATGTTTTCATTTTAAAACACAAGCTTTTCAAAGTTTAGAAAATAAGGTTTTCCGTATTTTTAAAATATGCTACATACTCAAATCTTACCAAAAAAAATTGAAAAGAAAAATGGGAAAACATTCAACTACTAAACACCACCTGAGAATGAGAGAACTTTTGTATATTATTTCAACTTTTGAGCTTCATTTTTTGTACGTAAATTAGTAAAAATAGAAAAACTGATTATTAAGCTAATAGTTTGAAAGATAATATGATAAAATAATTTACTAAATGAAAAAATATTATAAGGATCTGAAATAATAAAAAATATAAAAAAAACCTTAGAGCCAATATATTTTTAACTTAAATCAACTTAATTAAAAATATATTGTTTTTATTTTTACATCCTTTTTCACCCATAACTAATTTTTACATCATAATCCGCCTGTTGTTGCTCGTCAGTCCCCTTCTAAATCCGATGAGCATCACTTTTTAATTTCGTAAGAAATTATTAAGAAAACAAAAAGCAATTTCGGATATGTATACAACAAAATTTCAAAAAAGAAGATATGTTTGCAACAAAATTTATGTACGGAAAATACTCTGCCCCTAGTTTTGTTTTTCATGTGCTTTTTTTAATCATCAAATTGCTTGATACTTTCTTTTGTTTCCTGAAAATTAGAAAGATAGTTCATTAGTTACTCACCATCTTTTATGCATAAGAAAATTAAAAACAAGTTATTTAGGTCAGTCCATCAAAAAACAAAAATGGTCAGTCTGATTTCTTCCGTAAGTAGTCGAGTAAAACCCCTTTCATTGCAAGAAGTGGATCACAAGTTTGCAATAATCAGTTCGTATAACGTTTTCAAGTTTTCAAAACACGTTTTCCTTGGTCAATGGTGTTGACCCAAATTGTTGATTAGCAAAAATGGACATGTGTTTAATAATTATTACTTCATATGCCACCAAATCCTCTTTTCTTGTTTGACCCTTTCTTTGTATGGATGTTCTGCTACAGCTCATTCAGTGCCGCCACCTAGCCAACTGCCATAAACCTCATTAACGCCTCTCTTCGCCACAGCCTTGCTCTAATGTGTCCCTAGCCCTTGCTCCTACTTCTGATGCCCTTCCCCTGCTCATAACCCAACAAGCCAGCTGGCCTCCTCTCTTAGAGCCGCGTGTCTAGAACTCTAGCCACTTCAATTCGTGCAAAAAAGGCACGGGTTTTGCTCAAACACTTCAAAAGGCGATTTGAATCTGTGCACAAATTGATGCAGCGGCATGAGAGGGGCACAGAAAGTCTGTAACCATTGGAGACGAATCTAAATTGTTGGTTTGCGGCCCGATGGGATGGGGCTGTGAGGATGCCTCGGTCGCTTCGCTGTTCTAGCCTTCTTGCCTAAATCTCACACTGTCTTGCTCACCTCCAGGCTTTGCCAGTTTTGCTCCTCATCGGCGATGAAAACGAATTTGAGTGAAGACCATCCATTGCTGGTGATTTGTGAATCTTCAAGTGAGAACGCCAACCAACTAACCAGGGTAATTTGGGAAGCAGAAAAGGCGTGTCTTGAACGACCCGCAAGTCTGCCTATACTGACCTAGTTTTAACACGTTAACACAATCGTGTGTCTACTAAACGAACTAGTTAGTGTCTCAAAGAGCCGAACGACATGGTCACAGGGTACAGGAAAGGAGCAGAATGGCTGGTCCATTCCTCATTTGCCCTAACATAGGCCCATTTTAAGCCCATTCTTGTTTCACACTGAAAACCTAAAAAAAGCTTCATTTAACCATAGTATTTAAAATCAGTATCAGATATTAGAATATATTATTAATGACTATAATAGTTTGTTCAACCTCTAATGTTAAATAATGACGTTGTTCCCAAATAAAGCCAAAATAGAAAAGGCTTTAGCGGGTCTGCCTTCACCTTTGCATCGGGCAGAGACCATCCCAACTAGTTGAAGCCTATCAAGTTTCTGAACAAATTTTACATGAATGAAATTGTCTTGCTCAAGCCTTTTCCAGGATTTCTTGTGAACTTATCTGCCAACAAGCTGCTATTATTATCTATTTCAGTGCTGCTTCAGGGTCCCGGAACACAAGAAGCCCAACTAGTTTTCTTGATAGCTCTATCATGGTAATCGTAAGAGCTTGTCCACAGCTGCATCCAGTTCATCTACATTCCTTCTCAGATACTTTCTTTGCTATTATTAAGGAAAAGAAATTGCTGAGATTGAGAAGCAAGTCAAAAGTAAACAAACCGTGCTTTGTCAATTCCAAATCAGAACTTCAGGGTCAGCGGAAAACAGCTACTCTTGTCTTACTTGGCATTAATCCCTGCTCCATTGTCGACATTTATACTTGGTATAAATCAATAGTCCCATTAATATATTTCAAGGTAAAAATACTGTTAAGGATACAGCTGTGCTGCTAGATTGTGGATGCCTTTCATCTCCTCATTTAATCTGCAAATGCCAGATAAAACTAGAAAAGAATTACAAAATTTTGTATTTCACTCATAAATGCAACATTTTTTAATCCTGCATACATGCAAACAGTAATGAGGAGATAGATAGCAAGCAAACATGCATACATGTACAGGCCATATTGAGAGCACCACAGCATAATACTGACAGATAGCAAGCAAACATGCATGTATTTCTGTCAGAGGAACTGCAAGGACAAACAAAAAATCCCAGCTTAAGCAGGAGTCCATATCTTGGATTTCACAACTTTTGTGGTATTTCCCTGACACACTAGTGGAAATGGTATTATGTTTGCAGGAAGGGAGTTACAACTTCACAGTGATCTAGAAATACAAACAGTTGCTGACTTTCATTTTGACGTCTGAAAATCCCAACTTAAAAATTATCAGAGAATCGAAGGACATCATATAGAACCATGAGAAATTCAAATGAAAAAGACAAGTTTAAAGAGCATCTTCTATTCACAGCATTGCCTCACATTCTCACTCCCTACTTGACAAGAGAGATCTTAAGCTCAAGGGTTTGGGGAGTTAAGACAAAAATGTGAGCGTTGCTAATGCGGCAGCACTTACACGATTCTCCACTGAAACAGAAAATCAGAAAAAACAAGAATAAATCCAGTTTGAGTTCATATGAGAACACATTCGATCCTTCTTCTACTGAAGATAATGTGGCAAACAGATGGTTAAAAGTATTTATACCTGAGACAAGAATTTATAAAACGGTTCCCCTTTGATGCTGCATCAAGTGCTGCATAGAGGATAAAAGTTAGTTATATCTACTTTAGGATTTGGCTGATGGATGAAAAACGACAGAAAATGTAACCACAACCAAAAGCTGAAAAGCAATGATACCGACAGACTATCCCATTCTGTTTGAATACAATCACATCAGAATACATCCAGTACTACAGAAAATAAGAAGAACGTGTTTTTAAGGATACTCACCAGACTCTTGAAGGCTTCCAACAGCATCACCAAAGCAACGCATATGATCGACTGAACTTACAGTAACCTACAATATCACATTGTCACAGGAAACACAAACTCAGAAACACCAGATAGTGGACAACTCTTAAAAAAAAAAAAAAATTAATATCCCAGTTTTTACATTTATCACGATGACAAAAAGTGATACTTCAGTCTTCAATTGGATTCAAAGTTGAAAATTTCTCATCATATTGCAAAATCTCCAACAAATAGGCAAGTAAGAATAGAAATTGGGTAATCCTAGCACGGATCATTCAGGTTCCTAAGGCAGTATTACGATTCAATTCACCTCTGCCAAGCCATCAAAGAGCAACATATTAAAAGAAATCGACAAAATTAAAAAGAGAGAGAGAGAGAGAAGATACCTCAGAAAGAGCAGAGCGGAGAGAGGAAAAGAGAGAATAGAAGCTTTGAGAGACAGCTATAGAATCTCGCTCCACCACCTCCACTACTTTCAGGATCTCGCTTGGGCTTGATCCGCCGAGGTCGGGATTAGCAGAAGAAGGAGCTTGATCCATCCCTGATTGGGCTCCTTCCCCCGCCGCTTCGTCTCTCCGATCGTCAGCCTCAACCGTTCGGGACTCTTCTTCCATTAGTTCCCGCCAATTACCGTCCCCAGCACTGAACCAGCTTGCAGTAGTCGTGGTGCGGCACCTGGTGGAACCTCTTCCTTTCTCTACTTTTGAAAATTACTTTGACTTCCTGTTTTCAAATCGAAATAGAGTATGAGTAGTACTTAAGTTATTTCTACATAAACCCCAAGACTACTCCAAAACTTTCAAAGTTGCCACACACGTTTGTCATGCGCAATATATCGCCGAAGCTTCGGAGCGTTATTACGTATTTTCCTAAGCCTCCTAGTACTATGATTGCCACTGCCTCTGCCTTTCTATATGTACAATTATCTGTGGGATTGTAGTTCAATAATTTCACTGGTTAGTAGTTCTTCTTCTTCGACGATTCCTATACTTGAAGCGACGACTTTTTTCTTCTGTTTGTTTTCTGCCATGATGTCTGCTGCAGCTAGCACTGACCGGACACAGAAACTAGAGGGCCCACTGAGGCACGAGCCGATGCAGAACTCACGGATCTTTTCTTCGTTCCACAACCAACGGATACAGCTCGGAGACATTGACCTTTGTTTTTTGGCGGACTTTGAAGATGACTCGGATCATGGAAACGAGGATGCTTCACACAAGAAAGGCCAAGAACCTGTCGGCTTTGCCGCTTTATTTGAGAGGCTTTTTGAACGTTGTGGTTGATTCAGTGCGTGATACTAGTTTACTTCGATCATATGTTCTTTCGCTTTAAGTGTTTTGGTTGAATTTCAAGAACACGGTGTTTTCTGCTTCCTACATGTTTAACCATATGAGAGAAATTCATCTTGTTCCAGAGTCAGAATGTATTATTGGTCCGTCTAAGACAGCTTATAAATAGAAATAAATCAGATCATCAATTAACAAATTTTTGAATCTAGCTAGTATTAAACACTCCGACTAATTAAAATCATTTACAGGAAGCGGAATGACCTTTTCTTAAACGCTCTCCAACCTCTCATAGACTTTGCCACCTTTCCAATGTGTCTGTATATACATGTAACACAAAATTTCCCTCTCCATGAAACATTCTGTTCTCCAGAACTTGCAGCTAAGACCCTACAAGTATCTATTTTGACATAATATTGTGTTTCCACATTATAAATCACGACCACAATAACCCGTAACAAGGCGATTACTTTACACCTTGTATGTATCTATTTAACTAAATTTTTAGTGCTTCTGTTTTGGATTTTATCTCTAAGAATATGTACACATAACCTTATCAAGTTATGTATTAAAGTCCCTTCACCTAGCAAAAACGAAACACTTTAAGACGAAGCAATCAACTTAATTGACCCTTTACGGGAAGCAAGATGTTTCATTGCTATATACAGGTGCTTCTTGACCTCCCAAAGATTTAAATTTGAAAAAAAAAAGGGAGGAGAACACAATTTCTCTAGGAGAAAACAGGGCAGCCTTCAACAGAAACACCTTTGGCCGTCGGACAAGAGGCCAGAGGACACCCATCCAAATCATTGCCCCACCAATCTACAGTAATATTCTCCAACCCCAAGCTTAAGTATAGGAGCACCCCCATGAAAGCTAGACCAGCATCCAGCGCCCCGGATAGAACATAATTGTACCTCTGCCACAAATCCGGCCGGTACCTATACACCACAAAACCAGACAAAAACCCAACTACAATCCACGTCGTGTAGTTCACCGCAGTCGCCGGCGGCATACTCCCGGTGGCGCCGATCAAGACCGGCATGTTAATGAGTCTGATCCATTCCTGTTGTGGGAATGCTTTAGCGGCTAGCCAGACCAGCAGAGGAGCGATTGCGCCGGCCAGAAAATACCAGTTGATTGCTGCGTAAGTCCCCAAGTCGCCGAAGATCCTTCGCGGACCGATCAAACCCCAGATCACGGATGCGTCGTAGAAGACGTGGTCGGCAGGACATGTCCACACGCTGGTTGAGGCGGTTGTGTCACAGAGGTCGGAGATGGTCTCCATTAGCCACCACGCCGTCACTAGGTAGACCAGGCAGGCCAGTATGGTGCCGACAACCTAGGCAAGAACAAGGGCGGAAGTTTGGTTCAGCTTTCCAGAAACTGTCACCAATAGAAATTAAGTAACAAGAAGACAATGCTGGCTGGAGCTACAAACTTTTTGTACAAACGAAAAGTTACAAGGAAAGCCAATGCTTTGCTTCGACTAATAATGGGTTTGTAAGTTTATTTTTGTTACAGAAAGTTTGTAGCTCTAACTAGCATTTTTGACTTAAAGTAAGTAGAAGCCGTTAATACAAAGACCTGTGCCATGAACATTGTCCTAGGAGGTATTTTCATGTAGTGACCAAGCTTGAAATCCTGGAGGAACGTGACGGCCTGACTCATGCTTATATATCCATACACCTTGAAACACATGTTAGCAACCGGATATCCTGGATATATGTATCCGATTATGTACTCGGTGATGATGTTCAACCCGGGGCTCTGTCATTAGAACGACCAAGCACATATGTGTAAGTATGCTAGTACATATATGTGTATATGTATCTGTGAATTAGTAACATATAATCAAGCACCTGGTTTGTGATTGCTGTGATGATACCTATGGGAAGAGTGAAGGTAATGGCAACTCCACAAGCAAGTAGGACCCCCCACCAGGGCAACTGAAGCTGGTCATTGTAATATTCACATGCAAATATAGTGACAGCAATATTTGCCAGGAGAATGGCCAGGAACCACCAATCCGGCACTTGCTTGTACTTGCGCATAAGTTTTGTGTGTATGTCCATTCCTTTCTCCTTGAAACTAGCCCGGCTCTGCTCCCATATTTCTCTGCACATCCGAAAAAGAATGAATTTGGATCAAAGCTCACGCGTGCGCATATATGCAATTTTGTCCCTCAAGACAGTGAGTTTACTTTAGTACCTCCCATGAAAGAGCGTGACATGAACAATTGTAGCAGTGAGAGCAGCAAAGCCAACACCATAAGTCATGGCAAAAAATGTGCTGAGGTAGAGAGGTCCCTCTTGCTCGTACGCCGCAAGGTTGAGGTGGAAATTGGAATCAATGATTGCAGAGATGTTGTACTCTTGGCCAGTTGAAGTGAAGAGATCCTCAGAGAAAATGGGGAAGGTTTTGGCCTTGTAGACATTGAGCCAGTAAGAGATGGGGGTCACAACATACATGACAAGGAAAAAACCTGCAGCCACATTTGCGGTGGCAAACCATGGGCTTGCAAGTGGGCTTCCGAGGTACGATGAGATCGTGGACCAGTCGAGCCCAAAAGCTCCAATGCCTAGCCCATAAAGGCCCGACCCAAGCTGTTGGGCCAAGACTGATTTTGGGAAGATCCAGCATATCCAAGAGAGTGAGGTTAACATCTGGAAGAGGTAGCCCGGGAATACGTAGTAAGCAAAGCTGCAAATGAAGGCAATTATGAAGAATTGGGTTCTTGTGACCCCACCCTTGGCTCTCTCTTCCTTCTCATGCAAAGCCCTGTCACATGATATGATCTTCTGGTAAATAATATCGAACACCTACCCAGACAAATTCTAGACAAAACAAAAATGAAAACAATAATTTTTTAAAAAATAGAAAACAGAAAATCGCTGTTATTTGCTTTTTTAATTGTCCCTCGGGAAAAGAAAACAAGCGTGTTGTTTCGGCCGCAGAGCTAAAGTAAAAGGAGTTGTCATAAATTCATTATTCAAATTTAACCCATTTTAACTATAGCTCGGAGCAACTCAGTTCCCAAACTTTGTAAAATGGGATACATAACTCATTTAATTGATTGAAATATTCTTTTTGGTTTCTTAGGAACATAAATGACAATAATATTGAACAAGGAGGCCAAAATTGGCATTTTAGCATATTGCTATTGGAGAGGTTGTCTTTGTCTGCAACTCCAATTGGCATGCTAAAGACATTGGCATGCTAAAGACATTTCCAATTACCTAAGGAACTCTCTAACCTCCTATATACTAAGTTGCAAAAGAAGATGGCATCTCAAATAGTAATATGCTAAAATGTCGAGTTCAATCTTCTTGTTCAATGTTATTGTGATTTAAGTCCATTGAAAACAAAAAAGAACACTTTCATCAATTAGAAGAGGTTATGTGTCATAATTTACAAAGTATAGGGGCTGATTTGCCCCGAGCTATAGTTGAAGAGGTCCGAGTTAGCAAATATTTTGGGGGCGAATTATGGGTTTCGGCCAAAAGAGATAAAAACAATTTTACTAAAACTTGTAAAAAATTATGTATGGAAGGAATTTCACTTACCTTGATAAGATTTGAATAATAATTTATTAGAGTCACACATATGACCTACAATCATGAACGTTCCAAATCTATCACTTACATCTATCATAGGTAATAATATAATGGTAAAATTACCTAGAACCCCCCCTTGAGGTATATCCTAATCTACACTTGTGTTCTCCCTGTTTCAAATGCCTACAATTAACCCTCTTCAAACCTAACTCCGTTAATAACCGTTAAAGGAAAGAGAAAATGCCTGAATTTGTCATCCCAACCTTCCTTATTAAAAACTTTGTCCCCAAAGTTTTCAATTCTATTTTCTCAACCAGTTAAACGCTTCTCTCTTTGCACTTTTCTCTCCGCTCTCAGATCCCATCACAGTCCCCGCCCAGAGAGAGGCGGAGGAGGCGCTCTTCGTGGACCCAGACCTCCAACGCCTCTGATATCTCTCGCCGAACCCAGACCACACGATCTCGCTCTCTCTCGGTTCTCCATTTCTCTCCTTCACGTGCTCGGTTCACTTAATCGGCAGCCTCATCGTCGACGTCGTTAGAGTTCTCCTCTCCATCGCGTGGATTCGAAGTGTTGGCGTCGGGGTTTTCTAGCAAGCAATCAAGGTCGGATTGGAAATGACAGATATTGGGGTTTATAGCAAACAATAGGGGTCGGATTCGAAGGATTTGAAGGAGAGGAGGAGGGACGGATTCGAAGCACTGGATTCAAAGATTCGGTGTCGGATTGGGAGCAGGAGATCGGAGAACTGGAGAAGAGTTTATTTGGATACAAAATTATATTAATGTATAAGTTGGTGTCAAAAATTATAAGGGAGAATGTTAGGATGACAAAAATAGGTATTTTCTATTTTCTTTTTTAACAGAAAATGACGGTGTTAATTTTTTAAGAGGTAACTGTACGTATTTGAAAAATGTGGGACATAAGTGTAGGTTTGACCTAACCTCAAGGGGGGGTCATGATAATTTTCCCTAATATAATTTTCCAGATTATTAGCACTCAAAATGAGTGTGATGGTGAAAGAAAAGAGCGAGGCAGGTAATGAAGTAAGCAAAATGAATGATTGAAATGGTTAAGCTGGGCTGGGGCCTAGTTGACAAAATGACAATGGCCCATGGTGCTAAATCCAAGCCCGGACCGCTATTGGAGTTTTTTGCCGCAGCAGCAGCCAACTCTTCTACAGTGACTCTTGCCTCGCGCATTTGCCTTTTGCTTTCACGCAACTACGTTTCCAATTTGCTTTTGCTTGGCTTTTCGTCCATAAATTTCTTCCTCAAACACAAATACAAGTAACTGTACTTCTATCGACGATTTAGTCAAATTTACTTGTAGATGTCGTTTTTTTTTTCCGTTTTCGTTTCAAGTCTAGGAAAAGAAATTTTGAAGCGACTTAACAAATAAGAGGGATAAGAATGAAGGTAATTATGAAAAAGAAAACAAGGCTGACCGGTGCTATAATAGCTTCAGGCAACTACCACCCCCACCAAACAACAGCCTCACTTACCAATTCTTTCTTTCTTTCTTTTTCTGAAACATGTCAGAGGCCATCTTTGTCTTTAAATATAATGACTTTTGTAATTTCTCAGTCTTCAAAATAAATAATTTTAAAAAATTAAATAGTGGTGCTTCATAAAAAGTACATTTGTTTTCATGACATCGAAATTCGAAAACATTGAAAAAGGAGACTTGTTCTCAGAAGAGGAAAAGGATGATAACTTTGTTTGTTATACTTATATACACAGACATATAAATAGTCGTATAAACTAGCTAGTTGATACGCTTGCGCAAGTGTAATGTAAGTAACTTCTATACCTTCCAGTGAAAATTTCTTATACGTATCCTTGCGCTAATTAATCAAGTAACACAATTACTTGGCTTTATTTGAAAACCCAAAAATGTATTTTGATTTTGAGGTACATTTAAAAAAAAAAAATAAATTGTTTGTTTTGTATACAAATTAAAAGTTTATTTGTACAAAATTAATTACCTGAAGAGAGAAACTTGAACGAGGTTAGCTGGCCACCACATGGCTGCTGGTTCCACAAGGTACCTTCTGAATATCCCTGCCCATCCAAACCCCAGCACCTACCAGCATTTAACCAACCATTCAAAGTTCAAGCCACCACCATGCAACATCCAATTACTAATTACAACTTCTTTGATCTCAAACAGATTTTCAAATTTTAACCTAGCTAGAATTGATTAAATGTAAGCAATATGTATGCCAAATTCATCTGAATTGAAGTCTAGAACTAATAGTTTTTTATTTTGTATCATTAACTTTCACTAAAGTTTTTAATCAATACCTAATTGCTCAACCACTAGTATAATGCTTTTACCCTTCAACTGACCTGGGTTGTCATAATAACAATGAAGGAGACGAAGAAACCAATATGCTTCTTGTAGAACATCTTCACAACCGTCACGACGTGAATAGCGTAAACGCTTCCGGCGCCGGAATTCGCAAAGATCGTTATCAGGACATGTTCCTTCACGTTGAACGGCCCTGGGTTCAGCGTGAACTCCCACCTCGTCCCTCTGAAAAACACGCGGTCTGTTATCTTCGCCGCCATCAGCTGCCCCAGCGGCACCACCGCGATCTGGGCCGAGATGGCGGTGATTGTCAGCGGCTCCGTTCTGTACCAGAAGAACTGGTTCAGAAACGACAGCACGACGCACGACACTGTCCCCAACAACCACATTCGGAACGTTAGCACTGGCAGCGACGGGTCATCCGTCGTCGGCACCGTTAACGCCACCTGCCGGACGGGTGAGTTCTCCTCCGCTTCTTCAGGCGGATGTCTTGAGGAAGACGACGGAGATGGATTCTGGAACTTATCTCTTTCATCTCTCTCTGTCTCTGTTCTAGGTACTGCTGCCAAGAAGAGTTCACATCTGAGAACATAAAAGAAGAGAAGAAACGATTTAGCAACGTTTTTGGAGGGAGAACTTACAGAGAGGAGCTTTGATTTCGTCCTTCATTTTCTTTATTTCCAATGAGCAGAGGAAGATGGGAATTTGAAGATCGAAACGTGGGCTTTCTTCTTTATATATACTTCTAGATGATGGGAATTAATTAGCTAAATTCCAAGAGGTATGAGGTGTTTTCCGGTATTAACTGATCCAGGAAAAGAAAAACTGGCCTGGCTGTAATTTTAGGTAGTTTGCTGAAAAGTTTGCTGGCATTGGGAAGAAATAATTCAGCGGGACCAGGGAATTTTTTGAAGCAGCTGATCAACCTGATCCACGAGGGAGTGGGACTGGGATGATCTGTGTCGCGACGATTTCTTTCATGCATTACACTCCAAAATTGAAAAGGCAACGAGCTTGTTTCGAGAGAAGGGTAAGTGTTATTATTAATTTTTTATGAAATGTTATTCTCGTTCATTGTAGAATGTATAATATCTACTGTATAAATATAGCATTAAAGAACAAATAGGAAACCCTTGGCTCAACTCTAGGCTTTGTACTTTTTTCAGTCCTCATGGTATTGTTAAGTGAATAACTAAGACAGATCTGGCATATAAGCATATTGGCTAAAAGAGATAGACTAAGAAAATAAATAGAAAAACAAATTAATGAACCAATACTTCATTGGACTAACATACCAACATATGGTTGGACTAACAAACTATCCAAGTATAAAATATGGATTATTACTTAAACAGACAAAAATAAAAAATAAAAAACACCAACACCTAGTCCATTATCTGAAACGCCTCATCATCTTTGCTCATCACTTTTTGCACTCCAATCGATCTATTAATACTGAAATGGACCACCAAGATTTGTCTTCCATAAGGTGTCGGATGCACTAGATGATACTCCTACTAATGATAAAAAAAGAGTTTTATGCAGGAGGAAGAAGAAGAAACAATGCAAAAAGAGATAAAAGTGATTGATTGGGTGAAATAATGATAATAAATCAACCAACCAGCCTTAGATTAAAATCTAAATCCAGCCAAAGGTGCAAAAATGAGAGGAGAAAATTGATGCAGAGAAAAGGAGAGAGCAGTGGCTAGAGAAGTGTTCTTTTTAGGGAAAATGTGCAAATACACATGTTTAAAATAAATAAGTGCAGTGCTGCTCACATCTTAAATAGGATATCAATGGACATCTGCTCTGATGGGGATTCGGTTATATTTGACCCAATGAGTTTTTTTTTTTCAATTGAATGGATCTGTGTTGGATGTGAATTTTGTTTTCTTCTCACTTGTTGGGTTTGGGTAGGGTGTTAATTTAGGCTTCACCTGCTCTGCATCCAACCTATATATATATCTATGTTATTGCATCTATGTGTTGGAAAGTTCCAAGGCATTGGAGAAGTTGAAGATATTGAGTTTGTTAAGTTGATGCATTCTTTGTCTAGATAGTTGTTTTTGTGCTTTATTCAAAATGAGTTGATTAATTCATAAAAAATAAATTTATAGTTATATGAGTTCCATTTGCTAGTGATAGCATATTCTAAAAATTGTATCCGTCAAACCTTTTGAATTTATACAAAGTTTGTGATAGTACTATACTTAGTAGCAAGCATGAAATGAAGTGGAGTAGAAACATATGCCTCTGTGTGTATGATATATGTATCTACCAACTTTATCTTTAGCTAATTAAGAAAGAAAAATACCCTCAAAACCCTTATCTATTATTTTCCAACATTTTATGTTAATAATTGAAGTAAAAATTTGTGTTTGCTTAAATTTATGTTGTATGGCATTTATATATAGTTATATATTATTTAAATTTGCTTTTGCTTAGAGACTCAGACCACTAAAAAGAATGTGACATCGAAAGTATGAGAGTGCTTGTGGTTGTGGAAGTTAGGATTGTTCATGGTGCAGTTTTATGCGATTTATGGTCAAACCCACAACAACACAACATAGTAATCGGTTTCACAATTTAAAAATTATAACCGCACTGCCTTGTATACAAATCCAAAAATAACCGCATCACAGAAATTCGGTTTGATTGTGGTTTTTCATGTCACAATCCATCATACTAAATCTAAATAAATTAATACAAGTACATAATATAAACAACAAAGATAAAAAAAAAATACAATTCAATCCATAAACCAATACACATGAAAAATAAAAATCTCAAACAAGTTAAATTTATCATCCTAAATGCCTACACACCTAAGAAAGTTAGAAACGTATAGTCCATTTTCCAATGTTTTCATCACAAACACATATAAGAAATTCATTATCTACTTTCCAATGTTTCCATTAAAAAAACACACATAAAAAATTCATTGTCTACTTTCTATTATCAACGCACATAAATAAGGAATTCTTTGTCTATAAAATTTCATCACTCTCGCGTATGTCTCTATTTACCTTAGATTTACTTTAGAAATTAAGAAATTAGGAATGCACAATAGGACAGTGAAGCAAACATAGTAGTATTATATTAAACATCTCATATTAGGCTCCTATTGGACTTCCTTAGTATTGGACTTAGGAAATTAGTATTAAACAATAACAAAGAGAACAAGAGGGAGAGGGGATTATATTGGATTGAGCATTTCTTATTGGGTCAGTGTAGTTTTTTATCGATTATAGATGGCATTTAAAATCGCAACTGCATCATATAGTATTCGATTTTAAAATTTCTAAACTTGAACCGGAATCATATATTGTTTAGTTTGGTGTGGATTGGTTTATTTGATTTTGTGGGTTGACAAAGTTTGGTGCACACACTTAGTGGAAGTATGGTGGGTGGATGAGTTTACCCAATCCAACCCACCTAAAAGTGCATAGGATATGAATGTCAAAATTATTCACCTGACAGGTGATGAGTAAGATATTAGGTGGACATCTAATATAGTAAGTTAGATGTGAAAATATCATTATCCAACTGAAATCCGACCTACCAATATCCCTAATAATAAAGGGATAAATTTTGTTTGGCCCCTAAATTTTTAAATTTTGTTTCAGTTTAGTTATTGTTATATCAAATGTGTTCTCTTGTAGTCCTAAATTTTTTGAAAACATTTTATATTAGTCCTGCACTTGATGGAATCTATCAGCTTATGTAGTCACTGTATGAAATTAAATTTTGAAATATCAATTTAAATTATTCAAAAATTGTCTTTCAATAAATTAAAAAATATTTAATATTTATTTACAGAAAATAAATCGGGCAACTTCATGTGCGACATTTTTACTTATGTGGTAACTTCTGTATAAAATAGGAGCGTTTGAAAATGTTTTTTTTTTTTGGGTGAAAACTTGCTACACAAAAAACAGTGTGCATTCTCAGAGACGTACGGACGGGATTGAATCCGCGAGATTGATTTGTTACTATAAATCAATTTGCTTACTTGGAAACATTTCATAATTTTCTTAATTAGTCGTAAATTTGAAATCAAAGACCTAGCTTAAATTTTCAGAATTAATTATCCATATTTGAAAAGTCAAAGCAGCTGGTAGCGTATAAATTCAAGCAAAAACTGGTGATATAGTTCGTAGAGGAAATCAGAAAGTTCATTTCTGCTAATTAAGCTTTTCTTGTTCTGTGACGACACATAACCATGGAGGCTTCCTGCAAAGTTGCTCTCTTGCTCGCTCTGCTGCTCACATCAGGTTATATATGGAGTGTTATATACATGCAATATTATCACGTATGAATATGTATATGTGATCCAAAAGCTTGCTTTTACAAGTTGGTTGCTGTTGCAGGTTTACTTTTGTTGAGTGCTTCGGAATCCGAAGTTGTGGCCCAAGATTTTGTATGCCACAGTGACGCAGATTGCGCAAACACATGCAATGGTCGCAAGTACAAATGTTTTGACTTTGTATGCGACTGTGACCCACCAACAAATTTTAAGTGATTTTTATGCTGGCACGGCTGCAACAAATCTTTTGCGGCAATAAGTTCATGTTGGTGTTGAATAAGTTCATCATGTTTCACAACGATTGTAGCCAATTCCCCGCTCATATGCTATTATGAGTAGACTTTGGCAATTCGTGTTCCAAACAGATTTATCTGCCACTTAAATTTAGTAGTCATGATTTTATTGTGCCTGCAAAATGTGTGTGATAGTTGTTTAAGCGTTTGCAGTTGTTTGATTGTTGTTTCATATTTTGTTTTCTATTAGAAAAATTAAAATTTTTTGAATAAATTTATCAAAAAAAAAAAGAAAAAGAAAATGCACATCATAGATATAAAAAAAGCTGCACAGCTTGATGTTACATCTACCCTTAGTTTTTTTTTAAAAAAAATAATAAGGTGTCCCTAATACTAATATAAAGCTAATTAAATTGAAAAGATCAAACTTTGGTCCCATTTAAAAAAGGTAACATACAATTTGCAGGTAAAATGGTTAAGTCGCTAAGGAAAATAAAAATGGAGGTTATATTCGTTGTAGCGAATGACGGCCATATTTCAAAACAAATTCAAAAAAATGAGTTAATTCAAAAATGACGGCGGTCAGATGCTGGTTCCGGGTAAGGATTTACGGGTTGGGTCATATGGGCCGGGTGATAAGTTGGGTCAGGATTTTCTGTTTGGAACACCCAGCAAAACGTCAAGGGCGAATGGAAACTCGTCTCGATCATCTCCGCCGGCACACCTTCGTCTGAGCCACCTTCGTAGCTCCTCCGCCTCTGCTCCATCGCGTCCCTGTAGCCAGTGTCGCTGACCTTCGTGGATCTATCGCCGACCATCCGATTGCTCATATGGTTTCCTAAGGTCAGTAATCGATTTCCCCAAATCGTATTGTGTACTATTCATGCTCCCGTCTCTGATTTCCACTTTGTCTTCCGGCAATCGGTGTCGGCGTACCAGTTCCCGTTCCCACCTTGTCGCGTTCGGTGGTTTCTTGGCCGGTTCCATCCTGTCTCCCTCTGGCTGGTGTCTGTCTCCCTCCATTTTCTTCTCCCTGCCCCTCTTATCTCTCTACTCAGTCTCGCCGGCGTCGGAGATTAAGGGGGCTGCGGGCTGCTTGTTCTGGTAAGTACCTCGGTGAACTTGTTTCTTGATGTGATTTTGGTTCTTCGGTCCTGCTCTGGTTACGGTGTATTCTGTTATTCTTGTTCCGATTTTGGATGGTATTGTGAATTAGTAGATTGTAGGAAGGCTAGGAGCAGAAAAATTTGTGGTTAGGAGTTCAAAAGAGCTCGATTTTGTTTCAGAAAAGGAAGGAAAGAAAAAAACGGGTAACTGAATCTTTGTATGTAAGAATGAATAGAATTAGTCAGAATCTTTCATTGATTACATTTTCAAAGTGTCACGGTTGGCATTTTGGTCAATGAAATAATATCCTAATGATACATCTGGGGTATAGATAGAAAACCAGACTTTTTATAGTTACTTTATCTACTGTTTAAAGAGCTAACTTGAGTTGAGACATACTTTAGGATTCTGATGTTGTTTTTGGTTGTAAGAAAACATATTTTGGTTTGCTCAGGTCAACATTCAAATACGCGGTCTAACCAATCTTATTTAGGCTTGGTTTTCTGTTTGGAACTTCTGGTTTAATGAACTTTAAACAGTCCATTGACGCCATAAAATCATGCCACTGACTCGAATTTAGTTAGGATTAAGACTTCAGTTGATGTGGGACATCAACTCTGAAATCCCTGTCTCTTCAGTTTTGCTTGCTGCTGGTATATAGGTAGTTTTTTAGCTGTATTCATGTTTAATTACTTGCATATCCATTGCTGCAATTCCTGGTGATGAGAAAAGTTGCTCAGTTACAGAGAATTGGTTTATATTAGTTGTTAAACATGCGGTACTTGCATTTTTGTGGTTGTGTTATACTTGAGTGCTGCAGAAGGATATGAATTAGTAACTATAAAACAAATCATTGCCTGGGTTTTGTTTTCATCTCCAGTTTTTTATTTGTATGGTACTTCTTAAGTAAGACACGTGTATCTTCCATTGACATTACTCAATTTATTGTTGAATATTCTGCTACCTAGTGTAAACATCATTATGAGCTACTCAATGTCACTCATATACACATCCAGGAGTGCAATCATATTACTTACAAAGAACTCATATTTTTTTTATTTTTTTGTTCGGTATTTGGTTGTAGGTGGTACTCTTTTAACACTTCGATAGGTTGAGCAAGTCTCGGGCAAAACTGGTGCTGTGTGACGTATTGTATGAAGCTGCGTAGCAGAGTGCTTGACTCACCTCCCACTCACATTTCTGTCAAAAGCTATTGGGTAATTTCCCTCTCTTATTCCTTTCTTTTTCCCACATGTTTTCTCGTCCCCATGAATCATACATGCATTGTCCATGCTCATGCTGCTTAGTAGCATCGTAGTTTACAGCGTTTGTATGTTGGGTACATCTTAAGATGTCTGTGTTGGTTTGCTGCGTTCTGAATATTATGCCATGTGACACACTTCTATGTGGGTTTCCTTGGTAGTTGAGGAGACGAACTATAATGTTTGGCATCAATGTTCGTGGTCATAACGGGGATCCTGAGGACAATGTTAGAGGGGCACGGGCTGATTGGGACCCTGATACCACCGACATTTTCTGTCGGTGGGCTGCAGAAGCGGCTGACCAGAACTTAATGAGAGGTGGCCATTTAACAAAAAATGGCTGGACCTTCATTTTTTATGGTTTCCGGCAGGAAACTGGTTTTCCATATTCCAAAGTCCAGCTTAAGAATAAGTGGAGGCTACTAAAGAATACCTACAAGGAGATAAAGAAACTACTAGGCTCTATGACTGGGCTAGGGTGGGATTATGATCGGGGAACCATATTAGCAGATGATGATTGGTGGGAGGCTCGCATTCAGGTAACTTTACTACTGCTGATTTTTTTTTTTATAAGTCTACTGCTATACTGGTTGTTCCAGTTATTGCATTTTGAATTACTAGAAAATAACACGTCCCTGTCACTTTGTATTGCAGCAAAACCCATTGGCAGCTACACTCAGGGGTAAACGACTACCCAACTTGGTTGACATGGAGAGGATGTTTGCTCCTGTCCGGGATTTGTCCGGATTTGGTTGGTCTCCACAGATGGGTGGCAATCCACGCATCCCTAACTTGAATGGGGATTCAGCGGACTCTGTTGCAGAAGATGTTGGGGATACCGAGACCCAAGAGCCGATCCATCATGTCCCCAATGGTAGACACCAGCCAGACGGTATCAGGTCAGGGTTCCGAAGACGGGCAGCACCCAATTCTGGTGTCTTCCATGCTGCAGGCCCTTCCCATGTCCCTCCCGTGGGCATTTCACATGAGCACCCTCGTTCTGGTCGCAAATCAAGCGGACGTAAGCGGAAGTCAGGCGAGCGAGAGCGAACAGAAGCTCTTTCAAAAATAAGTGACTACCTCACCACAGGCCGAAAGGAAGAATGGAATGATCTTGCTAAAGCAATGTCCGATCCAAATGACATGGGAGTCGTTATGAGCAGGGTAGCGGAGTTACCGGGTGTTACTTATGCGGATCCATTTTGGCTGGCAGCCTATGATTTTTTCATGCAGAATGAGAGAGCCATTCCTGTGTTCCTTCGAGGTTGTGGTGGTTCAGCGGAGGTTCAGATGGTTTGGCTGCGAGCACAACTACAAAAAGGAACGGGAGGGGCCACCTGAGGAGGACATGTTTACCTATTTTCCCCATCAGTTGCGGTAGACAATGATCCGTGTTTTCATTCAATAACCACTATGTATGTTTATAGGGTAGTGTTGTTTGATGAAGTTTGAACTGATTGCTTGTTTAGGAAGAGTAGTTAGGATGAGTCCCGTAATGAATGATCGGTCTGAGTATGTTTTTTTTTTAAATGTTGGTAATGTACCAGTGACTGATGCAACCTGTCAATTGCTTTAGATTACTGTTGTTTGAAACGTGCTAGTGTTATGGTCACTCCATGGAGACATGCATGACTCATCATGCATTTGATCCATTTCTTTTACAGTTTTGGCCTTCTCACAGTTCAGTCATGTGTTGCACTGTTTTCAGGTATACGTTGTGACGCTTATAGAATCGAAATATCCCTCGCTTCTGACGTAGACATTGACGTATTTGGGTTGTTAATTACAACAATGAGAATGCGCAACATTGTACGCCGACTGAGAACGTTGTTAGGTCAAAGAAAAGTAACAGAGGATGACACAATATCAAAAGCAGTGATTGAGGAGGTTATAGCGGATGGATCCGGCAGTTCACAATCAGATCGACAAACAAATAGAGAACCCATTCAAACAGGGGAACAATTGTTCTGGAAATTAACAGAAAGGCCTGATGAATTTTTTGATGAGTATCGAATGACTGTGCCTTGTTTCTGGGAGTTGCATAATACCTTACTTCAACATTACGGGTTTCATGGATCAAATAGCATGACTACACATGAGGCATTGGCAATTTTCCTCAGCTTGGTCGCTCATGGAGACACACAACGCAGACTTGGTCGCTGGTATGAACATTCGGCGTCAACTATAAATGTGTGGTACAAAGTAGTTTTGGAGGCTGTATGTAAAATGGCGGAGGATGTTATAAAACCAGCCGCTTCAACATTGGATACTGTTTCGGAATATGTGATTGCAAGATGCCAGCCGTTTTATAATGCCATCGGGGCTCTTGACGGAACGCACATTCCGGCTATAGTTGAATCGGAAGATCTACGTCACTACTACATTGGCCGAAAGGGCGAGCCGACGCAGAACGTTCTTGTCGTGTGTGATTGGGACATGAGGTTCACCCATGTGTATGCTGGCACACCCGGGTCGCAACATGACATGGCTGTTCTACGAAATAGTATGGGCAACTCGACTTCTGCATTCCCATTTCCACCAGAAGGTACATGTCCCAAAAAATGGCAGCCATTTCTGCTTTGGTAATACTACCATTTTTGTCACATTGCTTTATATATAACTGAACATAATAAAAGTGTTTATTTCTCCCTTATCCAGGGAAATACTATCTTGTCGATTCCGGATATGCAAACGCCCCTGGCTTCTTGGCTCTATATAGGACAGCTCCATATCATCCGTCAGACTTTGACGGCAGACCTCCGATGGGAATGGAGCAGGAGTTTAATTACAATCATGCATCGTTGCGAAATATCATAGAGAGAACAATAGGTGTTTGGAAGAAGAAATGGAAAATTCTGAGACTGATGCATGAATTTGATGCAACAGTTCAGGTCAAATTAGTTGTTGCCACTGTTGCGTTGCACAACTTCATTCGAAACTACAATGCTAATGATGAAGATATTGCAAGTGCAATGCAGGGGAGGTATACGCAACATGATATGGGAATAGATAATTCACTACCTTCTGAGGAGGTGCATTTGGATGGCAACGTAATGGCTCACGTTAGGGATGAAATTGCACGAACCCTGAATCAAGGGAGAAGGATACGACGTCAACGGTCACACGGACGAGGACGACACAGCTTTAGCTAATACACCCACTTTGTAATAAGAAGTGAAAAGAATGCGTAGAGTGTGGTTCCCCGCTCATCTTGTGTGGTTTCCATATAAGCATCAATCTATTTGCAGTATGTAATGTGGACATGTAGACATATATATGGGACAGAACTGAGTTAATCATTTAACAGCATTTTCTATCTACATGCCATTGCTTACATAAGGGTGAATGTATTCGTCAGATAATTCAGTCAAATCCATGTACAAACATCATTGGCAATACTGAACATATAATCAAAGCCATGTACAATCTGATCCGTAACAACTCACTTAAGAATGCCAAACGCAAATTGTCAACCAAAAATCCATATACGCCTACAATAACCGCCAAACAAAAAGCCATTACAACAACTGAATCACTGACACCAGTGGCATAACATCAAGAACTAATATAACTCATAACTTGATCACAATGACTTCTGTGTTCTGTCGTACCCCTTTAAACTCTTATACTGTGTTCTGTAGTACCCCTTGATAACAATGACTTCTGTGTTCAGTCCGAAAGCAACTGCTTCCAAGGTCAATGTCTTTTACCTCACATCTCCTATAACTTTTGACAAGAATTTTTTCAGGCTTAAGGTCACAGTGAATAATGCCCATATCATGCAAGTATTCCAGTGCTTCCAGACTGGCCGAGTTATGAACTGCATAAAACAATAAATACCAGGTCAGTATTACAGTCACGACAATTACAACATTTCATTTAACAAAAATGTGGTCATTCAATAAAAAAAGAGCCAACTCATACTCAAAGTTCGCAGAATAGAAGGAATTAAACAATGAAGCAAATAGAAGGTGAACAGACCTGCAACCTGGTCAGAGTAAAGTAAGCTTCAGACCGGACTCCATATTATACTTTTGAAATTCATACAAGTTTGCCCATCGGAGTTCAGTGACAATGAACAGATGCTCCTGAATATGAACGCAAAACAAGTTATTGGCAGCATAAATATGGTAGATAATCAAAACAGCCTTAGCAATCATATTATGTGGTGCAAAAACATCTCAGCTTCCAGATACAATGTTCAACTCTGAAAACCTGCCTAACACCACATGTTTAAAATTTCAGGCAAAAGCCTAAATTTTCTAATTGAAAAGCTTAGCGACATCATGTAAAGGAACAACCATTCGTATTTCCCCCAATAATTGGATACTGCCAAGTATTGCAATGTAGTTGTGCATGCCTCATGCACAATGCCACCAGGTTGTTTAAAAGTTAGAGCTCAAGAAGAAGCATGTTCAGTTGTCATCAAAATCATCCAAACAAATGATCATCCGAAGATGACAGAAAATTACAGCTGACCAAAATACACGACAGACATTTCTTGTCCACAAAGACAAATAGATAACTTTCTAACTGGCCACTTCAATAGACTCAAAATGGAGAAAAACTAGCGGGCTTCTTATGAAACTCAAGAAAAAGGATTCGCACCAACCTAAATGACCAATTCTCTAGACTCACCAGATAAGTTGACCATTTTCCATAATCTTACTGATACAGTCGTGCAGATTACCTGATGATAGTAGTAGTCAAAGAGACGCAAAATATGGTGTTCATCAGCAGGGTCATTCCTGTTGACAAGCTTCAGAAGTTTGATTTCATCCAAGCTCCGGTCAAAGAAGTCCTTGTCATTTTTAATGATCTTCAGGCATACATCTAATCCTGTGTAAAGATCATGTGCGTGAACAACATTACTGAAAGTAGCTGAAGCAAGGTATTCTGTCACATAATATCTGCCAGCAATGACAGTATTTAGTTTAATAGGCAGATCCTTGTTTTCTTCATACCCAGTCCTGTACATGGCACAACATATGAGTACACTGATTCCTACTTATGAACCTGCAATTCAACAGCTTTAAAGCTCTATCAAGACTGAACTTTGAGTGAAAAGAATTCACTGACCACAGAACCCAAAGAGGACTATGGAACTCCAAGATCGAAATTCAGGATTCTAGAAAAATTTATGACTGGTAACAATTTGGTATACTTAAGCCAAATAACATCTTTCCATATTTGAAAGAGGTAATTACTACATAGCAAACAAACCCAACACAATAGCAGTATCCTCAAATACCTTTTTTTTCATGAAACCAAAGTTAGAATGGCAAGTAGGGCGTAATTAACTGACCTATTTTTCCTATGGATGATCCTTAATTCAAACACTTGAAACTCATCCTCGTTGCTGTACATTAGAAGTTCATCAGAAGCCTTAGCCTCTTCATCCCGGGAACAAACAGTCGAACGCGACTAGGTGGGAAGGATGATCTAGCACCATGTAGTTACGAAATCATGGCCTTTCTAAAAGGAAATTTATCAATGTACCGGAAAGTTCATTAAACCAGAAGTTCCAAACAGAAAACCAAGCCTAAATAAGATTGGTTAGACCGCGTATTTGAATGTTGACCTGAGCAAACCAAAATATGTTTTCTTACAACCAAAAACAACATCAGAATCCTAAAGTATGTCTCAACTCAAGTTAGCTCTTTAAACAGTAGATAAAGTAACTATAAAAAGTCTGGTTTTCTATCTATACCCCAGATGTATCATTAGGATATTATTTCATTGACCAAAATGCCAACCGTGACACTTTGAAAATGTAATCAATGAAAGATTCTGACTAATTCTATTCATTCTTACATACAAAGATTCAGTTACCCGTTTTTTTCTTTCCTTCCTTTTCTGAAACAAAATCGAGCTCTTTTGAACTCCTAACCACAAATTTTTCTGCTCCTAGCCTTCCTACAATCTACTAATTCACAATACCATCCAAAATCGGAACAAGAATAACAGAATACACCGTAACCAGAGCAGGACCGAAGAACCAAAATCACATCAAGAAACAAGTTCACCGAGGTACTTACCAGAACAAGCAGCCCGCAGCCCCCTTAATCTCCGACGCCGGCGAGACTGAGTAGAGAGATAAGAGGGGCAGGGAGAAGAAAATGGAGGGAGACAGACACCAGCCAGAGGGAGACAGGATGGAACCGGCCAAGAAACCACCGAACGCGACAAGGTGGGAACGGGAACTGGTACGCCGACACCGATTGCCGGAAGACAAAGTGGAAATCAGAGACGGGAGCATGAATAGTACACAATACGATTTGGGGAAATCGATTACTGACCTTAGGAAACCATATGAGCAATCGGATGGTCGGCGATAGATCCACGAAGGTCAGCGACACTGGCTACAGGGACGCGATGGAGCAGAGGCGGAGGAGCTACGAAGGTGGCTCAGACGAAGGTGTGCCGGCGGAGATGATCGAGACGAGTTTCCATTCGCCCTTGACGTTTTGCTGGGTGTTCCAAACAGAAAATCCTGACCCAACTTATCACCCGGCCCATATGACCCAACCCGTAAATCCTTACCCGGAACCAGCATCTGACCGCCGTCATTTTTGAATTAACTCATTTTTTTGAATTTGTTTTCGCCAAAAAACAGAGCCGACATTTTTACTTATGTGGTAACTTCTGTATAAAATAGGAGCGTTTGAAAATGTTTTTTTTTTTTGGGTGAAAACTTGCTACACAAAAAACAGTGTGCATTCTCAGAGACGTACGGACGGGATTGAATCCGCGAGATTGATTTGTTACTATAAATCAATTTGCTTACTTGGAAACATTTCATAATTTTCTTAATTAGTCGTAAATTTGAAATCAAAGACCTAGCTTAAATTTTCAGAATTAATTATCCATATTTGAAAAGTCAAAGCAGCTGGTAGCGTATAAATTCAAGCAAAAACTGGTGATATAGTTCGTAGAGGAAATCAGAAAGTTCATTTCTGCTAATTAAGCTTTTCTTGTTCTGTGACGACACATAACCATGGAGGCTTCCTGCAAAGTTGCTCTCTTGCTCGCTCTGCTGCTCACATCAGGTTATATATGGAGTGTTATATACATGCAATATTATCACGTATGAATATGTATATGTGATCCAAAAGCTTGCTTTTACAAGTTGGTTGCTGTTGCAGGTTTACTTTTGTTGAGTGCTTCGGAATCCGAAGTTGTGGCCCAAGATTTTGTATGCCACAGTGACGCAGATTGCGCAAACACATGCAATGGTCGCAAGTACAAATGTTTTGACTTTGTATGCGACTGTGACCCACCAACAAATTTTAAGTGATTTTTATGCTGGCACGGCTGCAACAAATCTTTTGCGGCAATAAGTTCATGTTGGTGTTGAATAAGTTCATCATGTTTCACAACGATTGTAGCCAATTCCCCCGCTCATATGCTATTATGAGTAGACTTTGGCAATTCGTGTTCCAAACAGATTTATCTGCCACTTAAATTTAGTAGTCATGATTTTATTGTGCCTGCAAAATGTGTGTGATAGTTGTTTAAGCGTTTGCAGTTGTTTGATTGTTGTTTCATATTTTGTTTTCTATTAGAAAAATTAAAATTTTTTGAATAAATTTATCAAAAAAAAAAAGAAAAAGAAAATGCACATCATAGATATAAAAAAAGCTGCACAGCTTGATGTTACATCTACCCTTAGTTTTTTTTTAAAAAAAATAATAAGGTGTCCCTAATACTAATATAAAGCTAATTAAATTGAAAAGATCAAACTTTGGTCCCATTTAAAAAAGGTAACATACAATTTGCAGGTAAAATGGTTAAGTCGCTAAGGAAAATAAAAATGGAGGTTATATTCGTTGTAGCGAATGACGGCCATATTTCAAAATAAACAATGAAAAAAATTTTTTTTTTAAAAAAATCAAGTTAACATACCTTTAAAAGTTTTAATTGTGAATCAAATTTATGATTTAATAATAAATTTAATTGTTGCTAAAACATTATTCAATTATAAAATATACTCCCTCCGTCCCAAATTCTTTGCACCATTCACGTTTTACCAATTAATCTATAATTTTTTATTTTAGACATTTTAACATATAAATGAAAAATTTTTATGTGTGAATGATAAATCAAGACCTATAGTTTTTAAATATATTTTTTTTAATTTTTTTCTAACAATCAATAATATAAAAAAATTCAAGTCAAACTACCCCAAAAAGTCAAATGGTTCAAAGAAATCGGGACGGAGGGAGTAGTATTCAAGGATTTGACATATAATATTAATTGAATAGCTTATTGTAAAGACAAGATACCATTATATTCCAGATCAATATGACGAATTAATGATTTTTTGTAAAGCAACTTTCATTTTTTGAGCATATTTACCACGAAGTCAAATGTTGAAGGTTCCTATGTTATTTTGCAAATGTCAAAGGTATTTTTTCTAAAATTAGGAGTTGTGCGATGACTAATTAATATTTTTCTTATTTCTTAATCATTATTCTAAGGAAAGCAAAAATGAAAAAAGTAGGTCTCATCAAAAGGGGTATTATATAATGAAGAGTAAAAAGATTGAACCATTTTTGACACATTACAATAATGTCTCAATAAAATAGTTAATTAATTATTGCCAATAGATCTTTTGTTACAAGTAGAAGTTATGTGATATATTTCATCAAATAGATAATAACGAGGTATGTTGGCCCGCACGATGTAGCAGGTATTTTTTACAATAAATTTTATACAAAAAATTTAAATAATAAATAATTAAAAATATGAAAATAAATTTATTAAAGCCGAACTAACCTAAACAATAACTGAAATTAGGTAATAGAAACATAACATAACTAAAAATTTCCCTCCTTTATCAACTTAAATTCTAATTTTTAATATTAATGAGAAATTTATTTAGAAAAATTTACTTTCAATTTTGGTAATTATGGACTAAATTATTTTATTAAACTATAGAGAATAATTCATACTACAAAACACAATCATGAATAACAAAATAATATGATTGAAACACAAAATTGTGCTTAATTTATGTTAATAAATTTATAATTTAACCATTAACTTAAGAAAGATAAAAATTTAAAAAATTAATTAAAGCCGAATCAATCAGAACCATAGCTAGAAGTAGGTAAATTATAATGATTAAATTTTTATTTTGAAAAATAAAATTTAAAAAAAGCAACAAAAAAACTTTGAACTAAGATTGAAAATGAAAAAATACTAGGTATTAAAGGCTTAATAATTGATTTAATGAATGTAAAAAAATGGCTTAACACAAAAATAAATAAATTGTGATAACCAATGTCTTACTTTAGAATATAGTACATAAAAACAATAAAAATGTTGGGGATCAAGAGAATAAATTAAAATAATCTAGCTAAATATTTATTAAATTTGAGAAACCAAAATAAAAGATGGATGGAAAATAGGGATGAACATGGAAAAGAGTAAAAGCTTAGAGATTAAACTAACATTTAACCAGATAACCTAAAACTGAAGAAATTACAAAATAGGCCATAGAAAATGTGAGCACATTGTGAAAAGGAAATCAAACTTAAGGAGTGATCAATTGTGTTTGAAAAAGGAGAAAAAAAAGATAGGCAAAAGCAAAAAAAAAAAAAAAAAGTTCATCTTTAATGATGAACAGTGAAAACCTCATGACTTTTAGAAGTAAGCAAGGTATGTAGATTACCTGTAATATAATCAATATAAGTCATTGATGGAACAATATAAAAAGGTAAGACTTACTTTGACATTAAATAAAATCTGAGTATAAATAATTATAAGCACACAAAGTAATAACTGAAGATGTATTTATATAATGTCAAAAGGACATTAAAGATAATAAACAAAAAATGATTAAAGCAATTCTATTAATCAATTCAACAAAACCATTAGGAGAAAAAAAGTTTCTGATATTCATAATGTAGGGTAACATTGTATAATATACATGCATGAGTTTTCCAGATTATTTGCTCACTAATGAATTAGTGGTAAAATAAAACCTTTTAAGAATTGTGCACTCATACATAATACAAATTGTTCACTTATTTCAATTAATCAAAACTCTAAATCAAACTTGTGTAAAGCACTTATACATTATGAAAAGTGTGCATTTGTTTCAACTAATTAAAACATTGAATCAAACCTATATAATTACAACTCTAAGTCAAACCATGCAAAAAAAAAAAAAAAGGCTTTTGGTATTTAATATGGTTAATAAAAGCATGTCTTTTACTTTCATTTAAGGTTTTATCATTTTAAATTTAAATATGCCATCAAAATTTTTATTTTCCTAAAAGTTCATATCGCGTATCTGAAAGTCTATCACACATGCGACTAGAGATCAAGATAGCCCTCTTCCCTTCTCCTTAAAAACCTTTGACTTCTAGTATATACAAAAATTCTAATTAGCAAAATGGAAAAAATAGAATTATGATAGATCATGAAAGTTAGGGACCATTATGGCAGGAATGTTATATCCAGGGACTAAAGAAGAGATTTGACCATTCTTAGGAGAGTAAAACAAATTTGAAACGGCTTGTCAAAAAAAGGAAAAAAAATACTCTTTGGTCCCTGTAATGTTTGTTATGACTAGTAATGTTCCCCAATCTTTATTATATGACAATCATGTCACCATCAGCTAGGGGTGAGCATGGGTCGGGTTGGTTCGGTTTTATGGTGGAACCGAACTAACCCGAAATGGCATCGGTTCCAAAATTTTTCTACCCAACCCAGAACTGAGAATCGAACAGAACCAGAACCATGGTTCTGGGTTTCTCGGTTCTGGTTCTCGGGTTTTTCAGTTTATACCATATACCTATAACAACACCAAAATTCAATAAATCTACATCCATAATCAGTTTTATGATATATTCAACATAATATAAAATTAAATTAATATTTAAATATATGAACTTATATACATTCAAAAGAATTTAAAATATTGTTCTTACAAAAATGGTTTAAAAGAGTTGCTTGTGGAGTATCTTTTATCTCAACTAGTTTACTTAATTCCAGTAATTTCAATATTGGTATGACATTTAATATGAAAAATTGAGCATTTAAGACCATCTTCTTCAGTATCAAAACCTAAAATATGTTGATGTCATAAATTTTTAATTTTGCATGACTCAAATGAAAAAAATATCATAATTGTGTCGGAAAGAGTAGTCTGGAATGAAAGATCGAAAGCAAAATGACTTAGGAGTGGTGGGTCTATGAAACAAAGTGATTTAAGTAAATATGAAGAAATTTTGTAAATGATCCCACAACTTCCATACTATTTCAATTTGGAACATCAATTTAAGAGTTTAATATAAAAACATAAAATACCTATTATAATACTTCAAAGAAATATATGTGTGTGAGTGTGTGTGTGTATATATATATATGGATATATTAGTAATACTATAATTTTTATTATATAATTATATATGTATCTCGGGTTCGGTTCCACCTTGGGTTGGTTCCATATGGAACCAGAACCAACCCAAAAACCGTCGGTTCTCCTATATGTGGAACCAACTCAAGAACCATGATCAATTTTTACCCAACCCAACCCAATGATGGTGGTTCGGTTTCAATTTCGGGTTTACCCAACCCATGCTCACCCCTACCATCAGCAAATGGTTTACCTTCTAACTGGCAACAACAAGCTAAAGTAGGGAAGCATTATGATAGATATGAAAAATTTAAAGACCAAAAGAGCTGTTTGACCATAAGTTAGAAGAAGCCAGAAAAAAAGAGCCACAGTAGATTCTACTGTTGATGAACAATGGAAACGCTTTCTTCTTTAGAATATAGTATAATGAGGGTTATAATAGTTCTTCGCAAAAAAATTAAATCTTTTATTTGATTTGGAAATTATAAGAATTGTAGCTTAATATTTTATTTAATTTTATCTATTTTATTTTTGAATATGTTCACATAAAATTTTAATTGTAGTGGCAATATGGTATATTTCCCCATAAGACTAATATAATGAATGAGATTGTGTGCCATAATATTACGTATATCTTTATTTGATTTTTTTTTTCCTTTTTAGAGTCAGCTTACTAATTAGATATGAATTAAATGTAACACTACAAAAATATAATTTTAATATATAAAGTTTAAATATTTAAATACCTTATTATAATCATTTAAATAAATATTTTTAATTAATTATTTTTTATGTAAATTATAAAATTAAGGGTGTATTTCTTAAAAGTCCTGCTTTGCTTTTGTGAGAACTCATGGATTAAAAACATCATTCAGTGCACAACTGATAAATCATACACAAGGCTGATTTCTTGTTTGTTTTTTTTTTCTTATACAATACTAATTAAATAGAAAAATAAAAGACTTATCTATGAATGTTTCTAAAATATTACATTGCACTTTTAAGTGTTAATACAAATATTTGATTGAAGTTAAAGGGTAATGAAATTGATAAAAACTTGTACAAAGGGTCTTGTTTAATAATAAAAATATAGAGAGTTTTGACATTAAAGGTAAGATTAACGCATATAGATTACATGTTCTTTTTTCTTTTTCTTATTTTCTTTTATAGTCATAGGACTAATATAACTCTAGCTTAAAAAAAAACAATGACAGTTTAAGTCTCACTAGAATAAATAACTTATAATTTAAGGGCAAAACTGTCATCCAACATTTTGAGTTCTTCATACATTTTATAATATAATAATAATAATATAATATAATTACAATATAATGTGTAATATAACATAATATAATATGCGTGTGCTTTGATTTCAAATTTGCTTAGAATGTTTCATTTTCTTTTCTCACGCTGTAAGCCTATATAAATCATAGTAAGCACAAAGCGCTTGTTATGACCGATTGAATTTGAAAGTTCATTTTAGTTCTCTTAATCTCTCAAGGCAAACTAGAGAGTAGTTTGTTTCCAATTAATACACATTAATGAGCTCTCATTATTCATAGGCAAGGCGGGTTATGATGCTAGTCAAAATAACCTGCCGCATCAGTTTGTAAAATAATCCTTGTACTTCTATTATTTACAATCCTCTGACACTCGGTTATTACTTGCTTCTCCTAAGCCTGTAAACTGTTGCGGGCTTCTGTCTCACACACCAACCACTCATGCCAGCTCCATTCTTTATTTTCAACAGCAATTTGGTCTTTAATCCTCTCCTTTAATGGGTTTCTTCTTTTCATTTTTCTTTTTTTTTTTCCTCCGTTATTTTTGTTTTTGTTTTCCTTTTGCTTTTCAATTTCCATTTTTTTCTTCTTTTCTCCACCATTTTCATCATCACCGAAACCAAACACTGATGCTAGCCCCAAAATTACCATGCCTTCTGCCCACTCCTTGAATAATCACTTGAAAATTCTTAACGGCGCTAATATTTCCGGGTCTGATTTCAACGAGAACAAAATCTAGCTTCACAAGGAAGAATCCAAGTTAGAAAAGGAGATTTCGAGAATATGAAGGCGTTGAAGCCCAATTCGGGTCAAGCAGTAACAGTCAACGACCGCCACATTCACGTATCATTTTAGTAGGGATGCATCAAGCCAACAATGTTGTAGGCGGCGTTCATGAACTGGATTTGGTGTTGGTAATCACCAGTGGCCTTACATTATAAATAGCACAAATATCGCGTATGATTTTCTAACCTTACTAGTGGGTCACCTTAACCCGCAAAATGGCCCACTTCTAACCCATGAATAATGCGTCTGCTTTAATTGGATTAATGCCATATGAACTGCCTCTAAGGAACAGTGCGTTTTCAATTAATACACACTAATGAGCTCTCATTATTAACAGGCGGGCTAGGTTATGACACGGGTCAGAATAACCCGCTACATTAGTTTGTAAAATGTCCCGTGTACTTGTATTATTTACAATCCTCTACCACCTAGCTATTACTTGCCTTTCCTAAGCATATAACTTGTTGCATGCTTCTATCTCATACACCAACCACTCATGCCAGCTCCAATATATATTTTCAAGAGCGATTTGGTCTTCAATCTTCTCATTCGAGGGGTTTTTTCTTCTTTTTTTTTTTCCTTTCTTTGTTATTTTTGTTTTCCTTTTTCTTTTCAATTTCCATTCTTTTTTCTTCTTTTCTCTACCATTTTCATCCTCACTAAAACCAACCATTGACGTTAGCCCCAAAATCACCATGACTTTTGCCCACTGCCTTGCCCACTCCTCAAATAATCACTTGGAGATCCTTGATGGTGCCAATCTATCTAGGCCTGATTATAATGAGAACAAAATCCAGCTTCATAAGGAAAAATCCAAGCTAGAAAATGAGATTCCAAGAATATGGAGGTGTTGAAGCCTAATGTAGATCAAGCAGTAACAGTCAACAACCACCACATTTACGTATCATTTCAGTGGGGATAGGTCAGGTCGACAACATTGTAGCCAGCGTTCATGAACTGGATATGGGGTTGGTAATTTCCAACGACCTTACATTGTAAATAGCTAGTTTTTTAGATATCAACCACACTTGTTTCAACTAATTAAAGTTTATCTCAATAAAGATGGGTCCATGTTTTTTTTAAATAAAGGATAAGCTAAAATAGATATTTTTTTAAATTATAGTCTTTCAGATACCAACCACACTTGTTTCAACTCATTAAAGTTTGTCTCATTGTTTTTTTTTCTTGTTATGACACAATTTTAAAACCAATCCACGAAATACCGCCAAAACCACATGAGCTATTATATTTGTCGGGAAAGATACCTAGACCCCTTGAGGTTTGGACAATCCTACATTTATGTCCCCTCTTTTAAATACCTATAATTACCCCCTAGAAAATTAACTTTGTCATCTTCCGTTATGACGGAAAAGAAAAAAACCTACTTTTGCCCTTCAAACTTTCTTTTCTAAAATTTTTGCTCCACCAACTTTTACATCTAACAAACTAGGCGCTGTCTCCCTCCATCCCTTACCTCTGCCCGCCACCATCACGCAACCATGCTCGCCACTTTTTCTACCCTCAACGTTGCCATCCGCAGCAGCGGCTCTACCATCTCCCTGCAAGAAATCGGCGCAATTCGACACCAACCCTCTTCGATCGACGAATCGGCACCGTTGAATCTCCTTCCCCTTTGACGAATCAGCGTGATACGAGAAAATCCCTATATGGCGTCGTTCCCTTAATGAGCTTAATAAAACGTAATTAGAACATGCACATATAGGCGGGAGAAACGGTTAAGGTCGTTAGACCCTGGCCTTCGTTCTTCGTTCTTATCTCTCTGTTAGAATCAAGGTATAAAAGAAAACATGTACCGCTCGACGGGGATCATGAATTGAATACATCTAATTTCTCTCTCTGTATCTCTCTACCTCTCTTACATTGTTTGGTTAGTCTCGAGAGCTCTCGGTTCTTGGTAGCCCTGAACTCGAGCTCATTTATCTCTCATATTCTCAGAATAGCTTGCATCTATTGGTATCAGAGCTTCGAACCTGAGGCATTTATGGCGGAAGGCACCTGTTTCCAAGAACTGAAGAAGGCGTTGGAAGACAAACTAGCTGAGAAAGTCCAAAACCTGGAGCAGAAATTAGATGATCGGTTATCAAGAATGTTCGAGGAAATCAAGAACACGATCTGTTCGAAGGAAGACACCAGTGAAGCCACTCAATCAAACGTGAGATCAACTAACCAATATTCAGGAAATGGGTACGGAATAACCAGAATCAGCAAGGTGGACTTTCCCCACTTCAATGGATCGGATGTAGAAGGGTGGATTTTTCGCTGCAATCAGCTGTTCGATATCAATGAAGTTGCAGAAGAGAAGAAAATACAATTAGCTTCAATACATTTGGAGGGGCCGGCATTACACTGGCATAAGAGATTTGTGCGCGATTGGCCAAGCCGAACGAGATTTTCATGGAGGTCATACTGTACAGCCATGGTGGAAAGATTTGGGGAAGCTCACAAGGATCCTTCCGCAAAATTAAAGAACTTGAAGCAGATCGGATCGATGCAAGAATACCAGAATCAGTTTGACATGCTGTTAGCACAAGTAAGTCCCCTACCCGAAGATCACTTGATTGGGCAATTCTTGGGTGGATTACACAAAGAGTTAGAAGCATCAGTAAGAGCACTACGACCATGTTTTTTACATGAAGCTCAGTATTTTGCTAAACTACAAGAAGTTGTTGTAGCAATTTATAAAAGAAGCAACATGGGGAAGGGGATACTGCCTACTCCTAGATACCAAGCAGTAAACAATGGTTCCAACACTAACACCAAGAGCACGTGAAGATTAACAGAAAAAGAATTAAGTGATAAGAAAGCACGGAACAAGTGTTACTGGTGTGGCAACGTCGGGTTTTCTGGAGTCGCCACCAATCGGTTTACCTAGGTCGATTGGTCACCTTAAAATATGGTCTGTGAGAGTTCGGGGATCGGGAGTACGGTTACGCTAAAACAACTTTATTATAGCGCCCAAAATTGGCACCTTAGTTGATTTTGTTTTGCTTTGCTTTTAAAAACATTTTCAGTTAATTTTCAAAACTGAAAATTTTAACTGAATTATGTCGAAATGTGGATTTTTAGTAATTAATTCGGGTAAAATTTTATACTTCCGAACCATGGACTCTACCGAGTCATTTGGACACGGAAGATTTTGATTCCGAACCATGGACTCTGCCGAGTCATTTGGACACGGAATTTGGTGAAATTTTAAATAATTTTATCCATATTGTAAAAATATGGATTTTTATCTTTTTATTTAATTTATATAGTTTTTTTTTTTAAAAAGGTTGATATTTCCAAACCGTAGATCCTGCCGGATCATCCGGATATGGAATTTAATTTAAAAATTAATTATTTAATTAATTATCAAATAGCACACGCAGCCCGAATTTTCCTGAGTATGATTTTTTATTACGTTAAACTATTTTAGATTACTTATTAAAAAAGGTTTATCTAATCTAATTATACTTAATATTAATTTCTAAGCTAATTAATGATTTTAATAAACCAAGCAAAACTATAAAAGAAAATCATAAGTAAAGCAATGACCAATTTGTAAATCAGAACAATATTAGAGTCTCAAATATGCAAATCAAATAAGACCAGGGGCAAATTAACTATTAAAAATATTTATCTAATCAAATCATACAATTATGTTTAATACTAATTCTTTAAGTTTATTCATGCTCTTAATTAAATGAACAAACAAAGACATAAAAGAAAATAAACATAAGTGGCCAAATTGTAAGTCAAAACATCCTTAAAGTCTCAGATGAACAAATCAAATAAATCCGAGGACAAATTATTTATTAAAATTACCTATATAATCTAATCATATAATTAAGCTTAATATCAATTCCTAAGTTAATTTATGTCTTTAATTAGCTGAACAAACAAAAGCATAATAGGAAATAAGTGAATTAATGACTAAATTACAAATCAAAACAACATTAAAGTCTCAATTAGACAAATCAAATAAATCCAGGGGCAAAAATTAGAATTATACCAAAATTATGGACTTTCAAATCAGATCCGGGTCGATAACGGGTCGGTTTGCGATCTGGGTTTCGTTATTTAATTTTAATTTTTATTTTGTTTACTTTAAATAAAATCAATTAATATCCAAACCATGGATTTTAACCGAACCACCTGGATATGGACGAATAATCGTTTTAAGATTTTATCAAACCATCAAGGACGGGTCTTTGAAATTTGCCAAGTGTTATAAAATAGACTCTTATTAAATCTTTTCTTAATTCCTAGATGATGAGAAAAGTAAGCATACATGAGCAATTAATTTACTAATTGTTTTTATACACTATTAATATTTGTTGTTTTCAAGATGCATTATGAGATCTAAATCACAATTATAAGAATAAGAGAATATAAAAATGAGTTAAACATTCCGAGTGACAAGCCTATATAGATTTAATGATTAAATTTTATAGATGACAAATCAAACAAAACAAAGAAAGAAATCAAAGAAAGTAAATAAATAAAGAAGTAAGTAAATAAATAAAATAGATAGTCAAGTAAGTAAGTAAATAAATCAACCGATGAGTAAATAAAGAGAACAAATAAAAAGAAAATAATCAAAATAAAACAAAACAGACAACATGAAAGTAAAACATATAAGGTATATTTCATATAAATTTAATAGTTAAAGTTAATGCAAAACTCAAACAGGCAGAATAAATAAAACAAAACAATAAAAAAAATCAATAAAGATCCCGCCGTCAGTGACTAATCTGTAAAATAAAAGGATGTTAGTGACTTGTATGAACGAAACAGGAAATCAAAAGGGCTAAACGAGGATTATACAAAAACAGAAAATCTTTGACTCGGTCAAAATAACGAAACACGCGTAACAGGCGGGTTTTCATCTTCGTCTTCTTCCTGGTTCGTCTTCAACCTTCAGGCGACGAGGTGATGGTGGTTAAGGCAGGGGAGCGCGTCGCGTGCTCAGACGGCAGAGAAGACTCGGCGGCGTGCTCGGATAGCAGGGAAGGGCGCCGGTGTGCTCGGAGACGCGACGCGGCAGGGGAGGAGGCGCAGTGGCAGCGTCACGAAGATCGCGACGGGAGGAGGGAGGCTTGGAGGGAGGTAGGACGGCAAGAGGGGGTGCTAGGCGTTCGCGACGGCGTGCTCAGCAGCGGAGGCGGCGCGGCAAGCTGGGAGGCGGCGAGACAGCAGGGAGGACGACGCGAGGAGGGCAGCAAACAGGGGCGTGCATGCGCGGGGGAGGGAAGACGGCTAGGGGGGGTGGCGACGAGGAGGCTGGCGGCAGGAGGCGCAGTGGCAGCGTCGCGACGAGGGAGGCAGGACGCAAGGCGAGACGCGGCAGGCGAACAGCAGAGGGAGAAGAAGCAGAGGGCGTCGGTGGCGAGAGAGAGCCAAGTGCTCGAGAGAGAAGTTAGTTGATTCGGTCCAAGAGAGAAGGAGAGCTCCAGCTGAGCGTGAGAGAGAGAAGAGAGCCAGAGCTCTGTGGGAGAGAAAGAGAGAAATTTGGGCGAAGAGAGCAAGCTCAGAGTTTTTTTGAGCGAGAGAGAGAGAGAGAGAGCGTAGAAGCTGTCTCTCTTCTCTCATGTTGCCAGAGGAATAGAAAAGAGAGATAAGAGTTTGTGAGAGGGAGAGAAGATAAGATTAGAGATAAGGGGGGAGCCTCTGTCGGCCACCCTCCCCCCTTTTTTATTATTATTAGTTATTATTATTATTATTTTAATTAATTAATTAATTTAATTAATTAACTAATATATATGTATAAAAAAAATGTCCCTATATTAATTATTTTTTTTCCTTTTAAGTTAATTAATTAATGATATTTTTTTTTTACTTTAAATTTTGATTAATTAATTAAATTTTTTTAAAGAAATTTTAGTCGGACGAAATTGGGTGTCAACAACTGGTGTGATGAGAAGTTTGTCCCAGGCCATAAATGCAAGAAACCTCAGTTCAACAGGATTGAGGTAGTAAGAGCTGAGGACATGGATTCTGAAGAAAGTGAAGGAGAATCCGAAGTGGACTGGCAACAAGAGGGAAAACCCTGCATTTCCCTACATGCTCTCACGGGAATTCCCAACTACAACACTATGAATATAGGGGGATATGTGGGGAACAAAAGAATAAACATGTTAGTAGACTCGGGCAGCACTCATGTCTTTTTGGATGAATTGGTAGCCAAGAAACTAGGGTGCATCATCGAAGAGATTGGTCCTATGGGAGTATCAGTGGCAAATGGCCAACTAATATCCACAGTCGGCAGATGTAGGAACCTGAAATGGAAAATTCAAGGGGTCGAATTTGACTTTGATGTATTGCTAATCCCTCTAAGAGGTTGTGAGATGATTCTAGGGGTACAATGGCTTCGAAGTTTGGGGGATATTAAGTGGAACTTTGAGCAGCTAAGGATGTCATTCAAATACAAAGGGTAGAAGATGGTATTGAGGGGAGCTACTAGGATTCAAGTACAGAAAGATTCAAGGCAAACAACCAAGCTCCTCCACAAAGTCTATAAACAAAATGAAGGACAAACTTTTGCAATACAGCTCATGGAGGCTAGTATCAGCTGCTGGAAGGCAGAATTAATGACACCAGACCAGCAAAAAGACATGGGAAAACTACTAGAAAAGTTCCGAGACAGATTCCAGGAACCTACTGCATTGCCACCCCAAAGAGGACATAACCATCACATCACCCTAGTGCAAGGAACAACACCCATCAATATTCGACCCTACAGGTATCCCACAATCCAAAAGGACGCCATAGAGCAGTTAGTAAAAGAAATGCTGCAAGCTGGAGTTATTAAACCGAGCCAAAGCCATTTCTCTTCACCAATAATCTTGGTTAAGAAGAAAAATGAAACGTGGAGGCTCTGTGTGGACTTCAGAGAGCTGAATAAAGCTACAGTCAAGGATAAATTCCCAATACCAGTGATAGAGGAGTTATTAGACGAGCTTAATGGGGCTGCCTACTTCACAAAGTTAGATTTGAAGTCAGGGTACCACCAGATCAGAATGTGTCAGGAAGATGTACATAAAACAACATTCCGAACACATCAAGGTCACTATGAGTTTCTGGTAATGCCATTTGGCTTAACCAATGCACCATCAACCTTTTAATCACTTATGAATTCAATCTTTCAGCAATACTTGAGGAAGTTTATATTGGTGTTCTTCGATGATATCTTAATATATAGCTCCGACTGGAACACACACTTGGAACACGTGGAAACTACATTAAGGTTACTTCAAAGTAACGAGTTATTGGTGAAGAGGAATAAATGCAGCTTTGGGGTTACCCAAGTAGAGTACTTGGGGCACATTATCAGTCAGGAGGGAGTGTCGACCGATCCTCAAAAGGTAGAAGCTATGCGAAACTGGCCAACCCCCAAGAATGTGAAACAGCTAAGAGGGTTTCTAGGGCTGACTAGATACTACAGACGGTTCATCAGAAATTATGGGGTCATCAGCAAGCCATTAACCATGCAACTCAAGAAAGAAGGATTCAGGTGGAGTAATGAAGCTGAGACAGCCTTCGTCTGACTTAAAGAAGCCATGACCAGAGCACCTGTATTGGCACTACCAAGCTTTAATAGGCAATTCGAGGTTGAGACAGATGCAAGCAAAGAAGGGATTAGAGCTATTCTACAACAGCAAGGGCGTCCACTAGCTTTTATAAGCAAGATGTTGTCTTAGAGGCATCAGGTACTCTCAACTTATGAGAAGGAATTCCTTGCTTTAGTCTTTGCAGTTGAAAAATGGCGACCATATCTGATAGGGAGGAAATTCATCATTCGAACTGACCATCAGAGTCTGAAACACTTGATGGAACAAAGGATACTGACTCCATTGCAGCAGAAGTTCATTATCAAACTATTACCATATGAGTATGAAATACAATACAAGAAGGGGAGAGAGAACATTGTTGCTGACGCCTTATCACGAGTCACCTGCCAACAGTTACAGATGATGACTTTTACCACACCGTTGGTAGAGGAAATACGAAGAAGCGTCGAAATGGATGTCAAGTTGCAAAAGATAGTGCAAGAAAAGTTGAAGGACTCACAGGTGCATCCCAAATATACCATCGATGCCCAAGGATTGAAAAAAAATGGGGTGCTAGTGATAGGAGAGGATAACTCTCTAAGGAACAAGATTATTAAATCTATTCATCACAGTGCCAGCGGAGGACACTCAGGGATGGAGGCAACAAGAAGGAGGATAACTGCTTTTTGTTACTGGAAAAACATTAGCAGAGACATTCGAAATTTCATACGCCAATGTGATACTTGTCAAAGGTTTAAGTATGACAATGCACCATATCCTGGCCCTCTACAACCTCTCCCTATTCCCCCTAAAGTTTGGAGCAGTATATCAATGGACTTCATCAATACATTGCCAAAATCAGAAGGGAAGAAAGTCATACTTGTCATTGTGGACAGACTCAGTAAGTATGCCCATTTTCTGGACTTAGCTCATCCTTATTTAGCATCCACGGTAGCCAGAGCTTACATGGAACACATATATAAACTACATGGCATGCCACAGGACATCATTAGTGATAGAGACACAGTGTTTATGAGTCAGTTTTGGCAGGAGTTCATGAGACAACTTAAGGTTGAGCTCAAAATGTCCACAAGCTACCACCCCCAGACGGATGGTCAAACAGAAGTTGTAAACAGGTGCTTAGAAGCCTACCTTCGTTGTATGACATGAGACAAACCAAAGGAATAGGTCAAGTGGCTTCCCTTGGCTGAATGGTGGTACAACACCAACTATCATTCAGCTACAGGGATGACCCCTTTTGAAATCGTTTATGGACAACCCCCACCAGTCCACTTACCATATGTCTCTGGTGACTCGAATGTAGAAGCTGTGGATAGGAGTTTGAGAGCTCGAGAACAGATGATCATACTACTAAAGGAGAGACTGAGGAAGGCACAACAGAGAATGAAAACGCTGGCGGATAAACACAGATCAGAAAGGGAATTTCAACCAGGAGATTGGGTATATCTGAAGTTACATAAATACAGACAAACTTCTCTGAGGACGACTTCAAGCCACAAGCTGGAAGCCAGATATTATGGTCCATTTCTGGTGCTGGAACAAGTAGGAATGGTAGCTTACAAACTACAGTTACCAGATGGAGTCAAGGTACATAATGTCTTCCATGTCTCCCTTCTCAAAAAGAAGATCGGTGACCAACGTGTCCAAGCTCAGCTACCTACTTGGGACAATGAACTGCCGAAGCAACCCCTCAAGATCCTGGAACGGAAGATGGTGCAACGGGGACGACAAGCAGCCACCAAGGTCATAGTACATTGGACCAACTCAGGACCGGAAGAAGCTACATGGGAATACCTGTTTGATCTGCGTCAGCGTTTCCTAGAGTTTACTGATGCTTGAGGCCAAGCATCCTTTGAAGAGAAGGGCAATGATACGAGACAATCCCTATACGGCGTCATTCCCTTAATGAGCTTAATAAAACGTAATTAGAACATGCACATATAGGCAGGAGAAACGGTTAAAGTCGTTAGACCCTGGCCTTCGTTCTTCGTTCTTATCTCTCTGTTAGAATCAAGGTATAAAAGAAAACATGTACCGCTCGACGGGGATCATGAATTGAATACATCTAATTTCTCTCTCTATATCTCTCCACCTCTCTTACATTGTTTGGTTAGTCTCGAGAGCTCTCGGTTCTTGGTAGCCCTGAACTCGAGCTCATTTATCTATCATATTCTCAGAATAGCTTGCATCTCAGCGGAACAGAGACGAATCGGAGCAACGATGAGGGTGAATCTCCTCGGCTCCTGCATCATTGCTTCATCGAAGAGCTCCGGAAGTGTCCCCGGTGGCCGGTGCTCGAGTCGTCGCTTGGCGTCAGCCGCTCGCATCGTCGCCCGATCTCCTCAACGCCAGAAGGGAGAGTGCCAAGAGAGGTAGAGGGTGGAGTGACTGTGGTGGTGAAGATATCGGCTTCAATGGAGGGGGAGGAGGTGGTGAATCGGAGCAAGAGGATGAGGGTGACGACGCCCCAATCGGCGGCCTGGAGATTCCCACGGTCAAGAGGGAAGCACTTGTCTCGGTAGGCCTGGATGTGGGCAACGATCTCGGCCCTAGTCCAGCAGGGAGGAGGAAACCTCCGGTGGAGGCAGGAAGAGGAAGAGGAGCATGATTGTTAGATATACAAGTTGGTGGAGCAAAAATTTTAGAGAAGAAAGCTAGGAGGGCAAAAGTAGTTATTTTTTATTTTTTATCATGTCGGTGATTATTTTTAGGGGTTAAATGTAGGTATTTATTTGAAAGAAGGATGACACAAGTGTAGGTTAGGGTATACTTTACGAGGGTTTTCATAAGTTTCCCTATATTTGTAACTACAAGGATCGTTTAGAGCTTATTGTCTTGACCTTGAAATGAACTCATATTGTGGCACTCTTATAACTTTTTTGAAAGGAAATAGATATATAACAAGAACACCATCTGATGGTATTGAGGTTCTCACATTATTTGCAAGGACTTCCATTCTCCACCTTTCTGGAATTCATCTCCAGTCAAAAACCAGAAACAAAAAAAAAATTATAGAAAAAACTGCTAGCCTATTATCACTCTACATTTTATACTATATGCTAAAACCCATTTTCGGGTTACTGTTTATTTGAATAGTAAAAATAGTGTTCTTACGGTTTTTCCCTTGGTTACTTTGGAGCTGTCGACTTTTTTTTTTTTTTTTTCCTTTTTCCAGTTTTGTGGTAAATCCTCACTTTTGGTCCCTGAATATTTTACACTTGCCATGTTGATCCCTCACTTTCTCCTTCTTTCGCAAGATAGCGTAAAGACAATTTGTTGATGATGGTAAGATTAGTAGATAATAAAGTATGGAGACTGTTACCTGTAAAAACTATTGATTTAGGAAATGAAGGCATATTTTTCCATTTTGTTGCAAGTCCCCGTTTTCATATGTTTTTTTGACTTCCAGGGGAATGTTCAAATCCCCATTTTGGTCTCTCAATATAACAATTTTACCATAGTGGTCTCCAACTTTTGCAACCGGTTGGAAAATTTTAAAAAAAAATTTGGGTGGTTTATTTAAATTTAAAATAATAAAACCTTAAATGAAAATGATACATACTTTTATTAACCATATTAAATATCAAAAAAAATTTCTTCTACATGATTTTATTCAAAGGTTTAAAAATTTTCTTCTCTATGATTTTATTCAAAGGTTTTGTTAGATAGGTTAGATTCAAAGTTTTTTATTAATGCACAAGTGCTTTACATGGGGTTTGATTCAAAGTTTTGATTAGTTAAAATAGTGCACAATTTACATTATGTATAGGTCATTGATTGTTAAAATGTTTTATTTTATCGTTGATTCATTAGTGAGTAAAAATCTGGAAAAACTTATGCATATATATTGTGTAATGTTATCTTATATTATAAATACTCTAGCTTTTTTTTTTATGGTTTCATTTGAATTAGTTAATGAAACTGGTTTGACACTTTTCGTCTGTTATTTTTAATGCTTTTTTGACAATATGCAAACACATATTCATTTAGCTATGCAATATATATATATATATATATATATATATATATATATATATATATATATATATATATATTCATCATAGACCAATGCAACATTTATCATTTCTTATCAACCATAATGTACTGCCGCAACGCGCGGGCTTTCCCAACTTCGTACATTACTAAACTGGGTCCTACACTAACATCAGAAGGAATCCCCTTGTTCCACTCTATTATAAAAGGCCTAACAACTAGTAGGAGCATTCGCCTGTACAAGGGATCGCCACAACAGAAGTTCATTTCACTACCTTGTCTAGAAGACCAGTACACAGGGGCGGGAGGGGGCAACCGCCCCCCCTAAAATTTTAAAAAATTTTATTGGTTACTTGGATATGTGATATAATTGTAGAAAAATTAAAGTTAGGTACCTATCTGTAAGTTTTATAATTAATAAGGGGCTCTAGTATATTTTATCCATTTAAGGTCATAGTCATTTTCCTATTGAATAAATTACGTGATAGTCCTTACTCTTTAATTATTATTTCCTTTTAGTCCCTACATTCTGTTTTGGTTCCAAACATATTAAAAACATTTTGTTTTAGTCCTTACTCTTTAATTATTATTTTCTTTTAGTCCCTACATTCTGTTTTGGTTCCAAACATATTAAAAATATTTTGTTTTAGTCCTAAATTTATAAAAAAATGTTTCATTTTGGTTTCATTGCATGAAATTTATTAACTCAAAGTATTTGTCTGATAACAACTTTTTAGATCATAATTTGGACTATCCGGTAAGTGCTATAAAATAAATTTAATTTGTATAATATTTTTTTATAATTAATAGAAAATTCAAATAACTATTTTTACTCTATAAATTGAACTTAATTATTATAAATTTTTGAATTCAATGTGTCTATATATGTAAACTGTCTAATGAATTTTGAGTTGTAAACTTTTGAAATAAACTTAGTTATTATACACTTTCAAATTTTATATGTCTATATATAATATTATTTAATATTTTCTATTAGTGATTGTAAATTTATACATGCTAATAACCCGTTTCACATCACGCCCCCAAAATGGAATTTCTAGCTACGCCCCGGCCAGTACATTGTTAGTTCGGAGTTTTAAAATTTCCTAGTGCCACGTACAAAGATCCTCAATTAACTTTCCTAGTGCCACGTACAAAGACCCTCAATCCTTGCTAAAATCAAATGGACTTGAAAAATGGATGCTCAAGAACATTCAAAAGTATGTGAAATGGTTATCACGCTGTCGTCTTGAAACTTATCGTGCCCTTACATGAATATATGAGCAAATGACATATATGAAAAGTGTAGAAACACAAACTTTGAAAAGAAAACCTCAACTTACTCAATTTAGTATCACCAAAAACGCTCCTAACTAATGCATGGAAACACAGATGGACTGTCTCTATATATGTCGAAGACTAGAATAAACAAGAGAACCTGATAACAGTCTCCATCTCCTGCTTCAATTGTGACCCCTGCTGCTACTTTGAAGTCATTGGATCTTTTGCATCAATCATCTGTTTGACACAAAATACAGCAAGGGATTCAACCAATAATAGGGCCTCAGTTTCAACTAGTTGGTGGAAGGTACATGAATCATATGTTTCATTCCACCCCGGTTTAAGTATATACATATATATATGTGTATGTATATTGGAGTGTAGACTTGGTAGGTTCATGACAATTAAAGAAAAGCACTTGAAAACAATTACCACCTGCATGCGCTTTGACTCATCAAGCTCCTTTTTAGCAGTCTCTTCTCCTGTTAAACCCTCCAAAAGTTTCGTCCATGTTAGTTGAAATAGATTTTTTTTTTAAAAAAAGTGCGAACATCACCAAATCAATTGCTAGTTTAATTGATGAATTGGAAATGGAAATGCAACAAGTAGAAAGTGATTCATTGTCTGCAAACAAATGTTGGTCTTATTGAATCCCGAACTGACCAAAAAGTTACAGTCAACCATTTCTTCAAGTGAACAGCGCATGATCTGCCACTGGGCTTTATTTCCCCCCCTTTTTTTTTGTTTGGAAGCATCATGTAGATGTTGGAGCAATTCAAAACCAGGTCGAGTCAAAGCTCATTCATAGATGGAAGAACCCTGAACCTCGAGTGGAGGAAGACCTCCTAGAGATAAGAGACATAGAGCTAAAGAGATGACCAACTCGATTGATAAAGCTACCTACAGTTATGGGTAACACTCAAACATTGGTTTAAACGGACGGCATTCTCTTAAAGGAGTCCAACATGCCCCTTATCCACAATCCTTCTAGACTAGAGTAAGCACAATCCAATGCCCAAGTCCCAACATGACTCTTCACAATAAAGGGTAAAAGAAATGAAAGACGATAGCTAAACAGAAAGCACTTTTTGTCACCGTTAGGCATTTTTTTAAGGACAAATAATCTTCATAATAGTAGCCCCAACTTCCAACCTAAGAATTGGTTTCAACAATATTCATGACGTTGTAAATCCCAGACCAGAAATCAGCATTTCCACAATGGCAGGAACCTAAACACTAACTGATTACTCTCAGTTGAAGTTGATTAAACATGCTCATCTCTGTCTCTCTTTGATTAAACTTGGCACAATCGAGATACTTGAATTAGACAGAATCCCTCAACCAGAAAGTTCTCTCGGAGGAACCAATTTAAACTGTTAAATGGTAATAGGTCGTATTGGAAACACTGAAAGAACTTGTCACTTGAGCACTTCCTAACTGATAGCTCTAATAATGATAAACACATGAACAACAGTTTTGCTGAATGACTATACCTTCAACTCTTGTGGGGTCATATCCAGTATTTTTTATGGTTCCGACTAACAAATGATTATTCAGGCAAAGAAAAAATTAGCAGACATCAAGCTAATAATTGATTGTTCTGAAAAAGAAAAAGTTAGCATCATTATGAAAGCAATTAAGTGCCTATCTTGAAGAATACAAGCAAAAAGCCTTGAACCTTTAGATTGAACACTAGTTGTCCTAGTTGCTAGTTATTACTTGTGGAAGTCAGTGGAAAGGCAGCATGAGCAACTTCCTCAAGTGTAGTCACTGCAGGACCAGCAGCATTAGGCAAGGGAAAAGGACTTACAGACCTGAAAACAGAAAAGAAATAATGTGGCAGTTGACAACACCACACACAATAATCAGGTACTCAGGAATGTCTCTCATTAAACAACAAATGTAGGGACTAGAAAAGCACTACTACACTTGAAGGCTTCTCTTGAGATTCTTTAGCAGACTTGTCTTCTTTTCCAGTTTCAACATCATTGGAACCACCCTTTTCCTTTGTCATCCGGTTGTACGCTATCAGGTGAACAGAAAATATACTGGATTCCTTGGGAAAGCTTTTCCAATCATTTGTCATGATGAGTTCCTCTATTAAGAACTTAAATTTTGCCAAGATTACTTGTACAGCTCCCAGGTGTTTCATATCTCGCATTTTGTTCATTCTTGGTGTCCTCATCTCTAGGAATATCAAGAGGGGAGCTCGCTTTTCTCTTGGGGCTCTTGTTTCTTGACTGATCTCCTTGCTCAACAGCAGGCAAGACACCACCTTCAGCCTATACCAGTTAGACTCCAGAGTTTGTGTTCCATAGTGTCATAAACTTTTTGAACAATGAATCCTGGATGCTGCTTATGACCTGGAAGCTAATTATGCTCCCATCACAGGTCTGAAAAATATCCTTCAATAAGACAACATCTCATTATTTACTCACATGAGAGCTACTAAATTATTGAAAAAGCATGGCTTCCAGAGTTTTACCTTAATAAATGCCCCTTAAGACCTCTGATCATGATCCTCGGGAGCCAAAGTACAGCATCCTCTTGCGGAAAAGCAGAAACATATATATCAAATTCTTTTAATAGGAACAAAAAGATAAATGTAGAAGCAAACAAAAGAACAAATTACTGATAAATGGCAACCATCGGTAGTTACCAACACACTAGTCCATAACATTTCAGATATAAAAACTGGATATACTTGGAGCCCGGGAAATAGCAGGAAAATAAAGTATAAGTGGATGAGTGACAGGCATAGATCATTTTCAGCAACAAAATTTGAAGATGAGATTCCTAGATGACCATTCTCATCAATCCCCACAAGAGTAAAAGTATATTAACATTTAAAGGAGAAAGCGCCAATACTAGAAGTGAATGGTCAATGCATAACAACATATCAACATCAAGCCATACTTTCATCCCAACATCAAGTGAACCTGAATAATCAGGCAGTTTGAGAAAGTATCTATCAAGATCACAATAAAGGGCAAGAGAGAGAGAGACAGAGAGAGAGAGAGAGAGAGCAAGGGAGGCCGTACCCTAGAAGACCACTTAAGACCAGACTCGCAGATGGAACACGACCAAAAACCAATCTAAACGTAACTTGAGACCAGGCTGCCAACTTTAACAATTGTCACTTTAAATGTTTTATGTCAATTTTGTTTGGTTTTATGGAAGATCCAGTTTATCTGATTGCTTCATTTATTACTCTGTATATTTTTGTCAATGTATTGGTATAACCACATGGCTTTATGTTGTTGCATGTGGACAAGTTTTTTTTATAATAAAATAGACTAGTTTCTCCGAAAAATAGAAAGAAAAAAAAAAGAAACAATTAACAAAATAGCCCCAAAATGCGCTGGTTGGAATCGTGCGAACTTTTTATTCAAGTTTCTGAAAAAAGCTATATGGAATCTATATGGTAAAAATCTAGGCAACAAGTTAGGCCGAAGAAGAACTTTCCATTTGGACCGGCACGAAGATTGGGCTAATAAGCTAATGAAATTTTGACTTGACTCGGAGGAAGATTGGAAGTGAAGCTATAAATTTCAAGTTTATGGTCGGATTCGAGTTGAAACCAAAATTTTCAAACAACTTCTATGTCTGAAAACAGCAATCTGACTCTATCCTATTTATTAGCTCAATCCGAACTGATTTTAACCCAAAAATATAATGTTAGGGTCGGGTTTATCCGACATAAATTTGACACCCACCGCTAGCTACCATTTCCTCCACCGCTTCATCTCTGATCCCTGAGCTGGTGCCGGGCTGGTGGCAGGCTGGCGGCTGGCGGAGCAGCTTTTGGCGTGAGGAGATTAGGCGTTCGTGAGGACAGAGAAGCAGGGATTGATGAAAGAGCAGGGACAAAGGGCTTTTGATGGAGGAGCAAAAATTACGCTGAGTAGGACGGATGAGACGGACGGCGGGTGTGTTAGATGAACAACATCGACAACGAGGCAAAGCACTGTCCAGGAGAGGGAGGCAGGTGCCTGTGTGTTACCTTGGGACTTGGAAGGGACTCACTTAAGATTAGGCATTAGCAGGCTAGAGTAAACAAACCTAACATAGTTATTATTAAAGTTAGTTATTATTGTTAATGGGTTGAGATGAGAAAGGGTAGTTGGGGCATAAGCTAGCAGCAAACAGGCCTAACATAGGGCTGGGTTAGGATAGGAAAGTTGGGGTAAATATTCAGCTCAATCAGGTGTCTTCTGATTTAACTGAAACCAACCTGAATTTTCAGTATTGGAATAGGTTGGGTTCAGATTGATCCAAATACTACTTTTTCACTTCCTAACTCAACCCTAACCCAAAAAATTGGGTTGGGTTTTGAGCTAGCGCCAAAAGCTTTCCTAACAAGACCCTGGAATATGGTTTCCCAAACAATAAAGAGAGCCGGGAAGATACACATATTACAAAACAAATGGAATGGTTGCGTTGACAACAGTTCTACCATCGGTGTTTTCATTGCTCTCAATGGTTTCCTTCAGGCTTGTCCAGGATTTTCTTCTCTTTTTACCTGAGATACCAACTGTCTTTTCTGCGCTCACCAAGCCAGACTTGAATTCGTTTTTGGGTTCACCTGGTGTTTTGGACCCAGACTTGTTCCTCTTTCTCTTCATAGAATCCAACAAAGTTCTTTTTCCAATTACTGAAGGAGTAGCGGGGTTGCCAGCGGATATGTCAACTGGTTCTACGTTTGCTTCACGTTTGTTTGACTCAATAAGCTTATCTCTAGTTGTGTCCACCTGCGAGTTCAAGTTCTTAGCCGACTTCACAGCTCTGGACACTGAAGATGCATTTGGCTTGGGTGGGCATAGCTCTTTGATATAGCCTTTCGGCGTTCCTCTCTTGAAATTTTGATGCAAACAGAAGTGGCACTTGTAGACCACACTATTCTGGGTCAAAGTACAAGTTCTTTTCTTTTTATGCCTTGATTTTTCTCGATTCTTCTCAATGCGGACGGTGCAATTGAAACCAGGCTGAAGAATTGTCTCACATCTGCAAAATAGAAATCATATATCCAAGCAACATTAATCTCTAGCCCATCTAAAGTCACATGAACAGAAATTTAAAAACCATTTAATGTGTTAAACCTAATTGTCATGAACCTATAAGCCTCAGTCATCGATTTTCCCATACAAGGAACATTGAACAACAAAAATACTAGGTACTATTTTTCAAATACGCTTTTTCATGGAACCTACCAATTGTCAATTCCGCATGTTGACCATCTATCAATTGATGAAAATGATTAGATAAAGTCGTAATTCCTAGGTTCAATTTACTTGCAAAAAGCCTTAGTGTAGGACAAACAAGAATTCCTAAATAAGCTCAAAAGCATTTGTAGATTTCCATGCCAATTTATAACAGAAAACTTGAGAAGGGCAAACCTCTGGCAAGGGAACAAAGATGGATCAGGGGTTATAGCTAAGGCTTCCGAATCAGCAGCCAATTTACGACCCAAAAATGCAGCTAAAGAAGGGATAGAAGCTTCCCCACCCGCCCAAAGTGCAAGGTTTCGTAAATGCTCGTGCTTCAACATGGATTTTGCATTTGTTGGTGCTCCTTGAGTTTGTTTCTTTCCACTTCCTGCTGCCCCGAATGATACAGGGTTTTGGGACAAAGATGGCCTGTTAGGCGTTGTTGCGATGCCTACCTTCTTCCCCATACTTCTTTCCTTTTTCAATAGACCTTCTCTTCCTCTGAGGATTTGGTCAACCAAGTGATGGAAACCTGCTCAAGCCATGAAGCAATTGATCATGTGATCCTCACTGCATTTCTTTCACTATAATGAAATGATATGGATTAGATATCACTTGTAAACTGAATACCACTAACCAACAGAATTCGAATACACTTCCTTCGATTTGTTTACTGTTATAAGAAAGCCCGTCTACCCATAATTCATATGCAGGAAGCATCACTCATACAATTATACCCTTCTTTGACCCTCCTGAAACCAGTAATAGTGACAATCTATCACTGACCTACCTAATGTTTTTTATCCGCAAGACACATACGAGTAGTTTTTCACTTTTTTTTTGGGGGGGGGGGGGGAAAGAACTCTATGAGAAAAATGATCGATAATAAAAAACAGCTGGTGGCTTACGTTTTAGCAACCAGAGGGAAGATTGCAAACAAGGTTCCAACAACAAAATAAAATCCACAGAAGATCAATACCTGGATTCAAGTTAGCGATCTCTGCAATATCAACAAGCTTACCAACGCTAAATCTCACTCCCAAACAACTGCCCGAAAAGGTGAATCCAGGTTCAAATTGCAGCAGTCCAAACAACAGCAATGAAAGCGAGACGAGAAACTAGTGGAGGCCACTCAAAACTCTATTCTGATACCTAGCACAGGTAAAAAATTCCGGCTCCTGACCCGTCGATGGGGTGAGAGGGTTCGCCGACGGTGAGAGCTCACGGACCTCAGACGGCTTCCCTATTTATTAGACAACATTTATTAGGAGACATAGCAGATGGCGATGAAGGCCATGACGAAAACAGAATAAGCGGCTAAGAAGCGGAGCTGCCGCTACTGGCCAAGATAGCAGGAGCGGCCAAGAGACGGTAGCGAATAATAGGGTGAACGATTGGCGAAGACGAGCTCGACCGGTGGCACGAATGATTGATGAAATTCGACTCCGACGTCCCTCCGACGCTGGAGAAATTAGACAGACGACTAGTCCCTCCGGCGGCGCATGGACGAGTATGGTTGGGAATTGAAGATCAATCGGTTGAGAAGGCGAGCGATTAGGTCAGAAGCTAATTCGAAGGATATGGACCTTGAATGATTCGAAGATCAATCGGACCTTGAGAAAAAGCCCCACCCGCTGCCGACGCTAAGTCAGACAAATCCCTCGACTTGGAGTCGAACTTGGCTTTTATTAAATAGGCTTCGCCGTACAAGAACAGAATACCCACTCGGCAGATGGATCTGGGCAGAGGCACGGGCGTCGCACTCCCGCAGAGGCGTCCGACTGGTGTGGCGGTGCGGATGAGTGTGGTGAGAACCGTGACGACGACTACGGGGGGTCGATGGCCGAGAGAACGGATGGGTTGTGGCTGGGAGCGATGGAAGATCGTGGAGAATCAGAGTCGGTACGCCCGAGTCGTGTGCGCAACTGAAAAAACTATTGTTTGGCTCTGCGCTCGAATTTGCCATTATAATTTTATTTTTACTCAATTTTCTACTAATATTTTTAAACTGGCTCAAATATTTCATTGTCCGTTAAAAAATAACAGAAAATAGTAAAAATAGTAAATTTTAAAATATTAGATTTATTATATATCTTTAAAAAAATTATTCGATCTTTGAGACTTTTGTCCTAACCCTGTTTGGCTACACTGTTGAAGGTGACCAATGCCTCTTTCGGCTAGATCAGTCAGCAACCCGACAGCCTTCCCTTTTTAGCCCTGTCGTTCACCATGTACCATGTGTTCCTTATCTTGCTCTTCGACATGCCCTCACTCACCGGTGTCATCAAATCAGTGTTCAGTCTCAACAGCATCCTACCTCTGTTGTTTCAATGAGAATCTGATGCACCAGATTCTTACCGTACGCAACTGCATTCTCCATGCTCGTACTGTTTTCATTCTCGTCTCCCTTGGATGGCCATCCAATTTCTGCACAAGACATTGCCCTTGCCGTTAGCGTTGAAGCCCGATCCACTATTGACCTCGTTTTATGACTGGATCTACAATTTATTTCCATGGTGTAGGGTGGGGGGAAGGAGGAAGGGATTAGATGATGAAAGATAACCAGTAGTGATGAGAGGAGAAAAAGCTTGAAGTTTTTTAATCAATCATCATGGACAGTGGCCAGAAAAGCCCCAGCGACAGTGATGGAGAGATTAAAGAGAGAGAGAGAGTAATTATTTAAAACACTTAAAATTTGTTAAAACTTGCATTATCATCCTAAAATTTTAAAACGTGTTACTTTTAACGTTTTTCGTTAACTTTTTTAACGGACAATGATATATTCACTCCCAATTTGAAACCTCAGTGGTATATTTGAGCTAATTTTGACACATTAGTAGAAGATTGGGCAAAAAAAACTATAGTGGCAGATTCGAACCCAGACTTAAACATTAGTGGCAGATTTGAGACTTTTGCCTTTTTCAATTCCTTAAATTTTTTTAGCATTTCTGCGTGAATAGAGAATTGATCATTATCTTTCCTCTCATTCCTTATTTTGGGGAATGAGATGGAGAAACTGTTGGAGTATAAAAAGACTAAATATTCTCTAAAATACAGAAAAACTATAAAATGGAGAAACTGTTAGAGTTTCTTTAGGGGCTTTTCTCTCTCTCTCTCTCTCTCTCTCTCTCTCACTCTCTCCATAGGTTAATTGCGTCTGTGGCCTCTAACATTTTATTATAATTTTTTCCCCAATCTTCCACTAATGTTTTCAAATTGGCTCAAATATGTCATTGCCTGTTAAAAAATAACAAAAAATAGTAAAAATGGCAGTTTTGAAATATTACGTGTATTATGTATCTTTCAAAGAATACATGAACCTTTGAGACTTTTGCCCCAACCCCGTTTGGCTCCATTGTTGAAAATGATTAACGCCTCTTCTGGCTAGATCAGTTGGCAGTCCGGCAGCCTCCCTCTCCCAGCTTCGCGGGTTTGCCACACACCATGTGTTCCATGTCTTGCTCTTTGACATGCCCTTACTTACCGGTGTCATCAGATCGGTGTTCGGTCTCAACCGCCTTCGGTAAGAATCCAGCGCACCAGATTCCTATTGTACATAGCTGCATTCTCCATGCTCGTGTTGTTTTCATTCTCGTCTCCCTTGGACGACCATCCAGTTTTTGGGTGAGACATTGCCCTTGTCGTCGGCATTGAAGCCTAATCCATCATCGGCCTTATTTTATGACCTGATCTACAACTCGTTTCCATGGTGCAATGTGCAGGGAAAGGAGGAAGGATTGGATGATGGAGGATAACCAGTGGTGATAGGAAGAAAAAAAAGCTACAAGTTTTTTAATTGGTCACTACGGACGATGGCCAGAAAAGCTCCGATAGCGGCGATGGAGAGATTAAAGAATGAGAAAGACTAATTACTTAAGACACTTAAAGTTTGTTAAAACTTGTATTATCATCCTAAAATTTTAAAATGTGTTGCTTTTAACGTTTTCTGTCAACGAACAATGACATATTCACTCCCAATTGAAAACTTTAGTGGTATACTTGAGCCAATTTTGAAACATTGATGGGAGATTAGGAAAAAATATTGTAGTGGCATATTCGAACCTAGAACTAAACATTAGTGGCAGATTTGAGACTTTTACCTTTTTCGATTCCCCAAATTTTTTTAACATTTTTGCAAGAATAGAGAATTGATCATTCTCTTTCCTTTCAAAATTAGCGAATGAGATGGAGAAACTATTGGAGTAAAAAAAAACTAAATATTCTCTAAAATACAGAAAAAAAAATATGAAATGGAAAAACTGTTAGAGTTGCTCTAGGGGCTTTCTTTCTTTCTCTCTCTCTTTCTATGGGTTAATTGCATCTGTAGCCTCTAACATTTTATGATTTTTTTATTTTGGACCTTAACCTCAAAATCTTGTACAGAAAGCCCTCAACCTCAATTTAGTGTGTCATTTTGGATCTTTGAATGAGAAAAAAAGGTTAAAATGGACAAAACTAGCCACATGGCACTTCAACGTGGGGATGGTTGACCACAGTGGCACAATGAATTAGCTTTAGCAATGATATGGAAAATGAAGAAAAAAGAATAAAAAAATTGAAACCCCCTAACCTCACCTATTCGGCTCTCTTTCACCACTGTCATTCTCCATCCCCACATTGCCCCCTGCCACATTGCCACCTCTCCCAAGGATGTTGTTCATTGTGTCTAGCATCTCAACGTGCCTCAACATCTATCTACTTCATTACGAAACTAATGAGAACCCCAATAAGAACCCATCACGAAATTAGTGAGAACCCATTAATGAGAACTCTACTCACCAAACCTACCAACCAAGGACGGAAGCATCGTTGGGTCAAGAAACTACATTATAATGGTAGGGCTTGGGAGGCTAAAGAATAAGTTATTGCTAATTGTGACGGCAGGGCTTGGGATGCCGAAGAATAAGCCCATTTTTTACCTTTTCGCCTCCAACCCTTACACCAATGTCTCTTGATCCTCTTCTGTCTTTAATTTTCTCGTTTTAGCCCTATTGTGAAATTGAAAAATTACCAAGAAATCATAAAATAAATTTTGGCACCATATGCATAAGACGACACCTTAAGCCGATCCACCGTCATCACTAAGCCCATGCTTTTTCGACGACCTACCTCCACTGACCTGACCCTATGTCATAGACTTCAACGCTTCTATTAAAGGCCTATCACCAAAGAGTCCATCAATTCTACATTCACATTTTTTCCCCATTTTTACTTTTTTTTTTCACATCTTTATCATTTTTCCCTTTATATTCCACATCATCATGCTATGCTTTTATTATTATTTTTCTTTTCCACATCATCGATAGTAGGTGATTCATTATGCCCCCATGGAAAATTATCCATGCTAGCGTGCCATGTGGCCAGTTCTATCAATTTTAATGTTTTTTGCCCTCCAAATGTCTAAAATAAAATAATAAATTAAGGTTAAGGACTTTCTATACAAGATTTCGAGGATAGAGTCAAAAATAGAATAATAATAAAATGTTAGGGGCCTTGGGCACAATTAATTTCCACTAATATGTATACCAAAATGGAAAAAATGGGAAAAAGGAAAAACCACTAATTGTTTACCATCTGGCTTAATTATCCCACTGAATGTTTACTTTTGCTAAATCGACCACTCTTGTTAGAAAATGAGTCCAAATTAACCACTAACGCTAAGAAATTAGGTCAATTCTACCACTTCCTTTAAACTATGTAGGGTTGTAAATAATCAAATGAACACAAATATGTCCAATTAATGAATATATTTTCTCTGTTCACAGTCGTTCATTTATAAATGAATTTGTTCATGTTTATTCGTTAACAATAAAATTGTTGTAAACCAAATGAACATATTTGTGAATACAATTAAACAAACATGCTCATGAACAATATAAATAAATGCATTCATGAATAACATAACAAATATAAATGAATGAACAAAAGCAAAATATTATGAAAAAATGAATAAACGAACAAATAAATAATAAATGAATAAATAAATTAATGAACATAAATGAATTTTAACTGAACTGTTTATAAACATAAATGAATAAATAATACTTTGTTTGTGTTTGTTTGTTTAACTTAAACAAATATAGAATTATGTACGTGTTTGTTTATTTAACCAAACAAGCAAATATAAAGGAACTATCACTGAACCATTCATGAATGATTCGCTGAATATTCTATCGTTTACAACTTTAAAATTGTGCCAAGATGCCATTGATTATGGAATGTTATGGTGTTTAAGACACAAATGGGAATATTAGAGGACTTATTTTAGCAATAAGCCATTGAATGAGTTTTAGTCCTTTACCCGGCATAGAACGAGGCGGGCCAGGCGTCTGTCGCCCTCCTTAAAAGTGCCCCAGTTTAGGGGTCAGTATGGGTCGAGTTGGTTCGGTTTTATGGTGGAACCAAACCAACCCAAAATGGCCTCGGTTCCAAAATTTTTCTACCCAACCCAGAACCAAGAACCGAACAGAACCAGAACCATGGTTCTAGGTTTCTCGGTTCTGGTTCTCGGATTTTTCAGTTTATACCATATACCTATAACAATACCAAAATTCAATAAATTTACATCCATAATCAGTTTTATGACATATTCAACATAATATATAATTAAATTAATATTTAAATATATGTACTTAGATATATTCAAAAGAGTTTAAAATGTTGTTCTTACAAAAATGATTCAAAAGAGTTGCTTGTAGGGTATCTTTTATCTCAACTAGTTTACTTCATTCAAGTAATTCCAATATTGGTATGACATTCAATATTGAAAATTGAGCCTTTAAAACCATCTTCTTCAGTATCAAAATCTAAAATATGTTGATGTCATAAATTTTTAATTTTGCATGACTCAAATGAAAAAAATATCATAATTGTGTCGTAAATAGTAGTCTGGAATGAAAGATCGAAAGCAAAATGACTTAGGAGTGGTGGGTCTATGAAATAAAGTGATTTAAGCAAATATGGAGAAATTTCGTAAATGAATCCATAATTTTCATACTGTTTCAATTTGGAACATTAGTTTAAGAGTTTAATATAAAAACACAAAATAACCATCATAATATTTCAAAGAAATATAAGTGTGTGTGTGTGTGTATGTGTATGGATATATTAGTAATACTATAATTTTTATTATATAATTAAATGTCTATCTCGGGTTTGGTTCCACTAAACCATCGGCTCTCCTATGTGTGGAACCAACCCGAGAACCATGATCAATTGTTACCCAACCCAACCCAACCCAATGGGGGTGGTTCGGTTTCGGTTTCGGGTTTACCCAACCCATGCTCACACCTACCCCAGTTTGATTTATCTCCTCCTTCATTATGTGTCATCCTTCATCTTCGTATCTCTTGTCGGAATCCACCCTATCGCCGCTAAACATGTCGGAATCCATCCTCTTGCCGCTCAAGCTGAAGCCATCACGTCGATTCCAGCATAGAACGAGCTCGCATGTCACGCTGTCATGCATTTGGTCGATTTCGTCGTCATCATTGTACGTCTCATATTTGTTGGGATCTTATCGGGGGCAAGGCATCTGTGGAGAGAACTGAGAAGGAGAGGGAGAGTAGTTGGCTTAATGCAATCATAGCCATCATAATTTTTGTTTTGGTGACTTAAACACCATACAGTTGCATAAGTAACAATATTTCCACCAAGTTTAACAGAAATGGCATAATTGAGCCAACTTCTTAATGTTAGTGGTTGATTTAACCAAAATAAACGTTGAGTTGCATAATTGAGCCAGAGAGAAAGCAATAGTGGCATTTTAGGGTTTTTGCCTATCAAAATCAACATATTTTATATTAAATTTTTAGCAAATGGCACTAAATGTCTCTAAACTATGACCCATGTTGTTTATTCATCCTTCAATTATTATTTGTTACTTATTCATCCTAGAACTATCATTAATATTGCATTATTTTTCCTTCATCAGCCTTACCATTAAAATGGGTCAAATTTAGCAAATGGATTTAATTGGGGGTTCAGGAAAAAAATTTCACCATAAACATGAAAACTTTCAAATTTCTAAGTTTTGGTGTGGGTTTTGAAGGTGATAGGCTAAGATTTTGGATTTGGCACTTTAGTAGAAGTTGTAGAGGAAAGTAAGTGGAATTGAATTATAGGCATTTTAAAAAAATCTATAATTTTTTTTCACTGGTCGCTATAAATTATGATACGAATGATAGTTCATGGCGGCTGACAAACTAAATAAACGTTTCAGATTTTCAAGATTTTTATATGGTTCAATTACTTTTAATATTCTCTACAATGTTTACCAAAGTATCAAATCCAAAATCTTACCAATCCAAAAGTGTTTAATTTCAAAGTTTCAATGAAGATTAGAAGAAGATATCCCAAGGTTTTAAATTTGCTGTCTTGGTAAACATTGTAGAAAAGACCGAGAATAATCCAACTCCATGAAAAAGTTAAAAAATTTGAAACTTTTGGTCATCGGCCATGACAAACTACCACCCTCAACCATCATTTGTGGCAGGCAACAACAAATATTTTCTAAGTTTTTAAAAAGTAAATTTCTATGAATCAATTCATCTTTCTTTCCTTTATAATTTTTACCACAATACTAAATCCAAAATTTTAACCTATCACCTTCAACTATTAATTGAAACTTTGAAACTCAAAAGTTTAAATGTTTGTGGTCAAATTCCTTTTTAAACTTCTAGTTTAGTTCATTTGCTAAATTTAACTCATTTTAACAACAGTGCTAACAAAGAATGAATAGTATAACATTAATGATAGTTTTAAGATGAATAAACAACAATTGATAGTTTAATAATGAATAAGCAATATGAATCATAGTTTATGGACATTTGGTGTCATTTATCCTAAATTTTGCTCCTTCAGAGAAAACTTGATTGTCTAATACAATAATAAATATTGTTGTTTTGAAAATGAAAAAAAAAACAAATGCTTTTTAAGCTCTCTAAAACAAATAAAGAGGCTGGAGGAAAATCAGCAGAAAATAATATTGGTTATGAATCACAAGTTGATTCACACACCAAAATTGTAGTCAAGTAAAAAGATAAGTCTAAATCCATAATTCACCTCCAAATTTTGTAAACTTTGATACAAATCCCCTTTGTTGACAAAAAATTATCACATGCTAAAATTTTGTCATATAAATGTTGTTTTTGGTTTTGCAAAGACTTATATGATAATGGCATTGAATAGATAAGCTAAATTTGGTGTTTTAACATAGGGCTTTGTTCAATTGAATACTCCACTTTTAGGTGATGAAGGAGCTTCATTCTAACCATTCATTCTAAACTTAGACAAACAAAAGTCATCCACTTATAATATTTGTTCTTTCTCAATTCTAGTTTGGATTTCTATAAAGATGTCTCTATAGCCGAAAACTATAATTTGCATGTCTTTCCCGATGTGGTTTTATGCTTCCCAGTCTTGGGTTATTTGTGTCAGTGTTAGTAAAGTGAATTCAGTTTAGACCACAATGCAAAGATTGTTTCTAGGTCACTTTTCATTTTAACAGTAAATGCTTCTTTCTTAAGTAGGTCATAATGCATGTGCCTTAGCTGGGACATTGTTAAGTTGGCAAGGTGATGGTGGTGGCCATAGAGGAAAAGGGGATATCTGCTTGATGGATAATACAAAATCGCCTGATGATGTGTAGGGTGGACCGTGGAGGCCTTTATTCCTGGTCTAGCTTGGATAAGTCATGGAGTTACAGGAGTAAAGGTGGCTCAATGAGCAAAGAGGATGGAAATGGTGGTTGAGGATGAAAGAGGATCAGGGTCAAGATGTGGGGCTTGGTGGAGGTTGGTGGGAGTTTGTTGGCTAAGGGTGGAAGAAGCTTACTAGAAGCATGTACATTGAGGCCCAAAGAATGTAAAATTCTAATTTATTACACTGTTAGTTTGTGCCTAATTAGTTTTTTTTATTTGGTCTTACATACGATTTTTGGACGGCGTGATTCATGATGTTTATAGTCATAAGTTGGCTCGTTTGCTCTAGCTTATATGAGCATTTTCACCTATGTTATGAGTGATGGTGAAGTTGACATGTTTATGCTAGGAATAATTTTAGCCTAAAGCCCTTTTTGTCCTCTAAACTTTACCAACTCGGACATTTAACCTCTTGGACTTTAACTCGGTTTAACTCACCTTTCAAACTTTGCAAATTAAGATCTTTTGTCCCCTCAACATGGTCAAATGAAGAATGTATACTAAAATAAAACTAAAAATAAAAATAAATGACTAACTAAATCATTTATCCAATGGTTAACCCTTGTACGCAAACAATAACCAGAAAGATTTCAATTTCACATTCGAGATTACTCATATTTCCCTTGTTGTTGCCTATAAGTTTATATTAAGGTTTTTATTATTTGCTCATAAAAGTTAACAATTAGACAAATGGTTTAGTTAACCTTTCAATTTTTCTTTTATTTTCATTTTAGTACACATTCTTTATTTAATTGAACTGAAAGGTAAAAAGTCACAGTTTATAAAATTTGAAGGTCAAGTTAAACTGGGTCGAAGTTCAAGGAGTAAAAGGTCTGAGTTGGCAAAGTTTAAGGGGGCAAAGGGGGCTTTAGACAGAATAATTTTGGAAAATATCAAATATAATGAACATTTTGGGCAAAACATTTAGGGAATATGTACAATTGAGCTGTCAAGAGCAGTTAACATAGTTACAGAATGAAATTCAATTATGTATTACAGAGCAAGGGCACCAAAACCTAAATAAAACCCTATGTTAAAACACCATGTTCAGTATTACTGTCATTTAAATCCTTATGAAACCAAAAAGAATATTTTTATGATAGAATTTCAGCATATGATGACTTTTCGTCGGTAAAGGAGGTTATGTGTCCTAGTTTATAAACTTTGGGAATTGAGTTGTCCCGAGTCTTAGTTGAAGGGATTAAGTGTTCAAATGAACAAAATTTGAGGGGCAAATTATGGATTTAGGTCAAAAGATATTGATGCTAACTCATAATAACAAAGTATTGTTACATGATACAAACTCATAATCTACCCAAAATTTATGAAAAAAAAGTAGAAAGGATCATCTCTTCCCTTACTAAGGGTCTCACATTTGAATCTTATAAATGGAAAAAAAAAACTTTTTGAGAGGTTTTTTCTACATAGAGTCCAAGTTTTGATGTGACTTAACTTAGATTAATGTGATCCAATGTAATCATATATAAGAGATTTTATTAAAAAGCTTAAAATATCTTTGGGTAAAATCCATATTCAGTCTCATAACTTTAAGGGTCGTCCTAATGTGGTTTCTTAACTCTAAAAGTGACTATTAAAGTCTCCTAACTTAATTAACGTGTCCTATTTTGGCCCTTACCATTAGTTTAGCCCAAATCTCATGACAATAAGTGGCTAAACTAAAATAAAACAACTATTAGACTAAAATAACGCAAATGCATAATCCAAAGGTCCTAAAGCATAGTTTAACCCAAATCTTCTTCCCCAGATGGACGTCACCCACTCCGGCTTCCCCCTCTACACCGCCATCCATCTCGCTATCTCTCTGTTTGTGCCGCTACCATTTTTCCTCAGCCAACATGATCCAAGCCTCCATCACTTCTCTGTTGTTAGTGTCCCCTATGAAAATCCATGCCTCCACCCAAAGCTCGCAAAGCTTGCTACGTCGGCCGCCTTAGCAGAAATCCACCCGATACCATGGAAACCTTCACCGATTCATGCACGTCTCTCCGTCTATGCCACCCCCACATTCTCCGTCATGCTCTCAAGCAAAAATCCCGTGAAATTTTGTCTGTATTACTAACAAAGCCACCACGAATTTTGGCATTATTTCAATCAAAATCGATGTTGGACCAGTTGCTGGAGATGACGAAGAGGAGAACAATGAAATGATGGAGAAAGAGTGAGTATCAAGGAAAAGTGGGCAGGACTGGGTAGCGGACAACCCGAAGGCATGCGACGGTGTACCCAGAGTTTGAATCGGCGATGATTTGAGGAAGATAAAGATTAGGGCTAATGTTACTTCAAGCCCTTAAAATTAAGTGTTTGCATGAACTTTAGCCTCATTTTTATTGTTTTTTCATTCTAGCTACTTACTGTTATCGCAATTGATGTCACGTGGCAAAGTGAGTGCCACAAAGACATTTTCCATCCAAAAAAACACATGAAGTAATGGTATGGACCAAAATAAGACACGCAAGTTGAGTTAGAGGACTTTAATGGTCATTTTTAGAGCCAAGAGACCACATTAGGACAATCCTCAAAGTTAGGGGACTAAATTTGGATTTTACCCAAATATTTTTTTTAGATTATGGTAAAGAGGTAATAGATAATCTTGAATTTAATTGAACTTTGCGCTACCTCTCAGCGCTTCACATAAAAACTCAATGAAATTTTAGAGGCTATGAATTTCATTATAGCAGTTAGAATTTGCAACTACAAGATTCTAACTGACTTTTTACAGGGCTTTCTTCAGATCATATGTTACCCCCCATTTGACTTTGACACCAAAGAAAAGGCTCAAGGCTAATACCATTTTGAGGCTTATTAATTCCTTCGGGCTACTTACTTTTATAAAGGTCTAATCATAGAGCTAATAAATCTTGTGACTCTGTTTTTGTTTTTATCCCTTCTTCTAGTCCTTTTTCCATTATAGTTACCAAAAAAAAAACTTGCACTTAGTGATGATTTTGAATTATTTTTTTAATGAAGCTTAGGATCAACCTTGAAGGACAAAGAATATTCATGGGCCTCTTTTTTCCAAAATTTCCTAAGCAAACTTCCGAACCCATGCTGCTTCTTCTCCCCACTTTCTTATTGGGATAATAAAAATCGTTACATATGAAAGAAGGGTAAATTGCACATGTGGCTCTTAACCTTTTATTACTGTCCTATTTTGGACCATAACCTCAAAACTTCGCATGGAAATTACTCAACCCAAATTTTTGGTTTCATTTCAAACCTTTGAAGAATGGAAATCATTAACATTGATGGAACTGGTCACATGACATGCTAGCCTGGGGGCGATTTGCCATGGTGGCATAAAAAGGGAAGAAAACTAATAAAAAAGAAAGAAAACTAATAAACAAAGGAAGAAAATATGAAAAAAGGAAAATTAAAAAAAAAACAAAGAAAAAAAATCAAATGAAGGCATTCATGCCCTCCCGCCACTACTGCCATTCACGCCAATGTCTGTTCACGTGTGCTGCCGCCCGCTCATGCGAAATTGAGGTGAAATTGAGGCATAATAAAAGGTGGAGGAGGCAAAATTGAGGCTTCTTCGAGGCCAATAAGATGAATTTGAGATATTTGGATGAAATCAAAAATGTTTGGACGAATGCAAGATGTTCGAACGAAATCAAGGCCAATAGGACAAATTCGAATAGACCAAAGGTAAGGAGGCGTTCAGACAAAGGTGGAGTGGATTGGCTGACAAAGGTGGAAGGGTGTTCGATTGGAGGACAAATAGGGGAAGGGGGATTAGTGGATGGACGTGGATAGGCATTTGTTTTCGGCATGAACGGACAGTGGAAGAGTCACACAGGAGAGCTGGTGTGGCAAGGACGATAGGGCGGACTATCGTCGACACCAAGGCTGGTGGCTGGAATGGCATCGGGCAGGGGGAGCAGTAGTCTACGGGTGGCAACAACAGTTGAGGAAAAGTTAAGGTTTTGAAGGAGGGAAATGAAAAATCAGGTACCTAGGCTATCATTTTTCTTTTTATTTTTTTCTTCCTTTTTCACATTAGTGCCACCATGGCAAATCGCTCCACACTGGCATGCCATGTGCTAGTTCCATAAATTTTAACAGTTTTTGTCTTTCAATGGTTTAAAATGAAATAAAAAATTAAGGTTAAGGACTTTTTATGCAAAGTTTTGATATTAAAGTTCAAAATACGATACTAATAAAAAGTTAGGTGTCATGGGTGCAATTTACCTGTCAATGCAATAAATCGGAGTGGTTGGCGAAGAAAAGAAGCGTTTCTATGAACTCCAACCCATTCGAAAAATCTAAAATGAGCGTGTCCCAGCTGAGCATAGAAATTGGCGGACCAAACCCATTAAAAAACCCAAAAGCATCTACGTGATGCAGAGTATGGAGGCATTAGATATTAATCTAAGCGAAGAAAACCTCTTCATAGCATACGTACACGTTCTATGCTGCGATAGATTTGCATGGAAAAATTTAACAATCTCTTCATGCACATGCGGTGGCTAGTTCTTCAGGCACTAAGCGTGTGACCCAGCAGCATATATATATCTCTAACCCGATTGACTCTAAAAATGCTCGTTCGATCGATCGAAAAATTAGCCATGTTGGGTTTGAGTCCTAGCCCGTGTGATCAGAGGAAGAGCAAGAGGAAGAGGGTGGGCGAGAGGGTTTTCAGGTTCAGGAGCTTCGGCGAAAACGGCGAGCCGGCGCTGTTCAGCGGGGCGTCGTTTCTGGAGAACGTTAAGGCTCTGGTTGAGTTGGGGAACTTAGAGAATTGTTTCTGCGACCGTAACGGAGGCTGCTGGTCGTTTCAGCTGGAAGTGCAGCGACATCCGCCGGTTCATGTCTTGTTGTTTGTCGTTGAAGAGGACGTGGAAGCATCCTCCTCGTCCGGCCTCACGTGCACCCACTGTCTATATGTTGGTGAAGTCTTCGATAATCTCTCAATTTATTTACTGCTGCTGCTTCCTCTTTTTATCATTTTACTAATTTAGATAAATTCTGCATATTGTATGTTGAATTATGATTCCTGCGTCATGGTGCTATTGAACTATTGTTAATTAATTTACTGAAAAGGGGCTAGTTACGTTATTAATTAGTTGAATGAGGATTGTAATTGCAATTATTTGTAGGATGGGGTGGTGATATGATATGCAACAAGAAATACCACTTTGTGTTGCCGTCAAACGAGGTCTCCTTCAACTGCGGCAAAGAAGTGGCGGGTCAAGATTCCAAATCCAATTTGGTCGACTTTGACGGCCACATTTTGCACGGCGTCTTTCATTCTAACGGCGTTGGCCATTTGCTCTCCCTTAATGCCTCCGTCTTGTCCGGTCATCAGATCATGGATTTTTGGGATCGCCTGTGCACTGGTCTTCAAGCCAGGTCCCTATCATCAAGATAATTATTGTTTTCTCAAAAAATTAAAATACTATATACAAGAACATTAATTTGAAAAAAAAAAAAGTAGTTGATTTCTCATGAATTAATTAATTAATTTTGCTTGATTAAACGTAGGAAAGTGAGCTTGAATGATGCTTCGAACAAGCAAGGAATGGAATTACGGCTTCTTCACGGGTTGGCATACGGCAAACCATGGTTCGGTCAATGGGGCTACCAATTTGGCCGTGGATGCTACGGGGTTACCCTTGAAACTTATAGCAAAGCCCTCCAAGCCCTAAGAGCAATCCCTATACGCTTGCTTACAAGCCATCATATTGGAATTCCAAATGATGACATAAATGTCCAACTGATCTTCTCCAAATACCAAACGCTCTCCCACAATTCCTTAGTCACCCTCTGTGACCTATTCCATTTCATGCTAGAGCTCAATTCAAGGCTACCCAGAGAGTTAAACTCAGGTATTGATTCATTTAACCCCACAATTCTAGGGGAGAATATTAGTACTTGTAGATGGTCTTCAAAGAGAATTGAAGCAGCCACTAGGGTGATTGTTGAGACACTAAAAATGGCGGAGTGTAGATGGGTTTCAAGGCAAGAAGTTAGAGATGTTGCGCGCTCCTATATTGGTGACACAGGGTTATTGGATTTTGTCCTTAAATCGCTCGGGAACCATATTGTTGGAAACTATTTGGTCCGTCGTTGTCTCAATCCTGTGACTAAAGTATTAGAATATCGCCTTGAAAGCATTAATTTAGGACCATTCTCTGAACAGAAAGTAATTGTCACAAATAAATCGAGAGTTAAATCAAAATATAACATTACCAGAACTCAAGTAATGAACGACATACTCTATTTGTATAAACAGATATTGGTCAAAGATAGCATATTGAGACCAGACACGTGTTTGTATAGTACAGTTATTCTTGATTCCAAGCATCTGGTCAAAGTATATGCAGGGGAAGCAGCAGCGTTGAAGCTCAGGCCAAACATGGACGGAAGATTGAAGCTTTTTTGCACAGTTATGTTACAAAACCGTAAGGCATGTGAGGATGTTGAAGAATCAAAGAATGACCCTTTTCCACCATATGAGTGTGTGACATTGGCTGAAAATGCTACATTTGATGACTTGAAGCTAGAGGTCCAAAACAAATTCAGAGAAATATATTGGGGAATGAAAGATTTGGTCATAGAATCGGCAGGGAATCTAAGTGCCAGGGGCACAGATTTGGTGTCGAACATAGCTAAAATAGGCGACAGGGTTGTGTTTTTTGGTAGCCATTGCAAAGGTGAAGTTGAAACTGTGAAGCAAATGTTGGGCTGTGAGCGAGTTCTGGATTGCATTTGTGGGTGCAAAGAGGATGACGGGGAGCGGCTGATTTCGTGTGATATTTGTGAGGTTTGGCAGCACACAAGGTGTGCCCACGTCTCCAACAACGAAGAAATTCCACGCATTTTCTTGTGCAATAAATGTGAGCAAAAGATATTGCTATTGCCTGCACTTTCATAGTAATGAGTGGAACAAGATTCTTATACTCATTTCTTTCTTCTTGTCATCTATGTTTTTTAATACAAAGTTAGTGTGTGTGTGCATATATATATATATATATATGAATATTGGATTTACAATAGAGCATCATGATATATAATTATATTTAATAAATTTTGTTAAACAAAATTAGAATGAACAATGATTGTTTTTGTTGTAGGAATAGACACTTTATTGAATAAATAGCATTGCAACTACAAGGACTAAAAACTGAAATATACACTTGAATTTAGAAGGTCAAAGTTACGGGCAACCGCTCACCACCTCATTTTAGTAACTATTCTAACATATTGTTTGCAAGCTCTTCAAATATTATATGGTACTTCATCCTTAAGTCTTTCTCTTACTGCTTCTATTAGCCAGATTGTGGACCTGTTAAATTCCCTATAACGGTGCTTGATGATTATGGTTCTAAGTCATAACATTTTTTTAGCTCATAATCTTGTTATTTCTATGCTCTCCTAATTTTTGTTAATATTATTTTGAGTATAAAAAAATAAAACAAGCAAGAAAACATAATCCGCACATTCATATATCGATAATTAATCATGATGATAAGAAGGGTATATATACTTACATATACTCTCACCACTTTTTAAGTATTTTAAAGGGTGAAATCTAAATACAGTCCCCTTAATTTAATAATCGCCCTAAAGTAATCTTTTAACTACAAAAGTGTCTCTTAAAGTCTTTTATCTTTCTTAGTGTGTCCTATTTTAGTTCATTCCATCAGTTGAATCATTATATTGACGAAAGATGTCTATGTGGTACCCACTTCGCCGCATGGCATCTTATTTTATAACTATAAATAACTATATTAGAAGAATACAAAATTTCAGGCTAAAATTGACACAAACTCATAATTTTGGATACTTAAAACGTATATTAGCCAGAAATTCATCTTTTTCTCCAAATCTCTATGAGCTCCTACACCTACAACCCCCTTCTTCATCCTCTGCCACAATTCTTCATAAAGAACTTTGCCTACCTCCATTATTAGCATCCTCAACTGTTGCTCTTCTACCTTCTATACATGGCGGCATGTTGCCTTTTATATCTTCAATTCTAAAACCAGCATCCAGCAACAAAGTTATCATTGCCTTTAAATTAGCCAAATGAGTTACAATATGGAGGAAAGACTAAGCTTCCTTTAACGGCAAATCGTAGAAAATTGACTTTTGCTGTTTGATGATGTTCCTGACCTTGAGCTTGATATCCTTGAGGATGATTTGGTTGATGTTTGGGAGGGAGGAGGAATGAGTCTACTCAACGAGTTAACTAGGAACTTTTGAGGGAAAGAGGTTTAAACCTTGGAATCAGTTGTAGAGATGGTATAGAAAAAGGTTATGAGGAGATCGTAGCGCACTTACAGTTCAGAGTGAAGTTGATTTGAACTTTGGGGTTGATACTTTGATTAGCTTCTCCATTGGTGGAAGGTGAGGTTGGAGAATCCACCATTAAAGATGGTGGAGGTTTCAATGAGTTCCATTTGGATTTTCTAAGGGTATGGACATTTTAACTACTTTCTAGTTGTCATGTGTGAGGATGAATGAGGGCAACTACAGATAGAGATTTGGGGGAAGAAGATGGATTTCTGGCCAGTATATGTTTTAAGTCTTAAGATTATGAGTTTGTATCAATTTTAGCCAGAAAATTTTGTATTCTTCTAGAATAGTCATTTATTGTGAATGGCCACCACATAGGCATCTTCCTCCAAGATAATGATTCAACTAACAAAATGGATTGAAACAAGACACACAATGAGAAATAGAGGATTTTAAAAGACAATTTTAGATGCAATAGACCACTTTAGAATGACCCTTAAAGTAAAGATATCATATTTGGATTTTACCCGTATTTTAAATGTAATTGACTTGATTATCATTAGATTAATGAGTTAGACATGACAATCATATGGAAGAAAAATAAAACTATCCAATTGATATTTTATTTTATTTTATTCTGAAAAACTTCCTTGGCCCAAATCTTGTGAATCTCATTAATGATCAGGACCGCAAGAGCAATGAGCAATCTATAGAGTATGGCTAGAATTGTAGATAATGACAATATTATAGACATGTATGTTAAAGGTTGACTAGCTCATTTTACCAAGTTCAAGGATTAAGTTGTCTTGAGTTTAAGTTTAAAAGGGTAAGTGTCCTGGGTGGTTGAGTACGAGGGCTAAAGGGGTATTTTAAGCTATTAAGATTGTATGGTGTCCACTGGAGTGGATGTATACCAAAGTTAATATGTTCTGACAATAGTAGTAGTAACTAAGAAATGTATACTTCATTTGTCTTGTATTTATTGCCCATTTGATTTGTGACAGAGATTAAAAAAGTGAAGAAAGTTTATAAGTTGTTTCATTTCTACCATCAGCTTTTTACACATAAATTGAAAGTTGGAAAAATAAATACTGAAATGATAGTTTGAACGGTTGTGTAGTAAAGTAATTTATTAAACATGAAAATATTATAAAGATTTAGAATCACCTAAAATAGAATACATTACAATAGTTTTAAGATATATAAAATCATAAAATTGTAAGATCAAATAATGGCAACTCTAATCTGGGCACCGTTCAATAGTAAATAGACAAGTGAAACATTATTCGAGTGTCCAATCTATAAGGTTATCAATGCTCGATATTATAATTTTATTGTCTGATCATGAGTTGTCATTTACAACCCATTAACTTTAGTGTGATGGACCTATAAGAAACCTTTGTTATATTGGGCCTTGATTAATTAAGATCAAGCCATGTTAAACCCTGTTAGGGGTGCTCCCAAATAAAAACTACTAATACTTTATGTATGTAATTAATCACTTAATGTTTTAAAAAATATTAATTTTTGTCTTTTTTTTTTCCTTACCCAACTTTAAAAAATAAAAATTATTAAAGAATACTTAATTTTTGAAAAAAAAATGCCTGAAAAGTTAATTTTGAACTTCTTAAATTGTAAAATTTTAATTGGTATACAAATTGAGCAAATAAATAATGAATGATTCAAGAAGTCTTTTTCAGTGATTCGATGAACAAAAAATCTCAGCAACTTATAGAATACAGTAGCCCTCAATTTAGTCGCAAGTGAAAAAGAACGAACAAATCACAACTTAATTCGTGAAATTAAGTATAATTAATATGCATTTTGTGGAGATTAAAGAATAATTATTTTTATATATAGTTCTAATCAGATGAAATTATATACTTTAGAAAGCCCAAAAATTGTCTTTTTTTTTGTGAAAAATTTCCCGATAATTTTATATATGAAAAAAGAAAATTAATTAGTTTGTTAAATATTACTATTTAATAGATAAGTAAAATATTAAATTTTGAATAGTATTTTAACTTTTTAATAATGTTGGTCTTAAATAAAAAGAAGTAAAATGAAAAATAAACTATATGATAAAAAAGAAAAAGAAAAAAAGAAAAACAGAATTCAAGTGAAGAGTTTATAAATATATTGAACATTCTGTTTTGATCCCAAACTTATTAAAATTGTTTCATTTTAGTCTCATACCAAATGAAATTCATCAATCTAGAATAACTATCTCATACAAACTTTTAGAATTTTAATTTAAATATTTGATAAGTATTTTTTAGTAAATTTAAAAAATTTAATATTTTTTGATAGAAAATAGACAATTTAAATTGGTAATTTTTTTATTCCTGAATGAAATAAGTTCAATTTATAGAGAGAAAAATAAAGTGATTTTAATTTTTTATTAATATAAAAAAATTACTGTATAGATTAAATTTATTGTAAGATAGTTAGTGGATAGTTTAAATTATAATATGAAAAAAAATTTATTAGACAAATACTTTTAGTTAAAGAATTTTATCCAATAGGGACTAAAATGGAATATTTTTAATAGATTTAGGACAATAATGAAACATTTTCAATAGATTTAGCCCATGTAGGACAAAAATAGAACATCCAATAGGTTAGGGACTAAAATGAAACAATAATTAAAGGTTATGGACCATTTATATAATTTACGCTAGTTAAAGGCTTAAAGCTTGAAGGGTGAGAGATATGATACTATATGCTAGGGCGGACATCTGCCACTAGTGAAAAAATTAACACCATTAGTGTCTAATCATAGATAAATAGTGTCTACCTTAGAGTGTCTGAAACTGGGTTGTTAATGTCTGCTTCTGGTATTTGAGTGTCAGCTTCTGGTATGTGAATGTCTGCAAGTTATTTTTCTAGTGACGAGGATAAAATAGTTTAATTATTCAAATTTTACTTTTAATTTATAGTATAATAATGTTATTTTAAAAAATATTTAACTGAAAAATTATGTCATTTTTTTATATCTTCCAACATGGTTGTATTTTTTCTACATGTATATAAACTTAAATACATTTTATATAAACTAAAAACTATGTAGATATAGTTGGATATTTTATTGTATTATTAGATATCTCGTATATAAAAAATGACATTGAATCATTGATGTTTGTTCTAAATACAAGGTAATTAACTCCATTTTTTTAAAATTTTTACAATGTTCAAATACCTAAATGTGGTGGTTTTATGTCTAATATAATAGTTTAAATGTCTAAATATGGTAAAAAGGTATCTAGTCTACCAGTTTGAGTATGGTGTCTCAAGTGTTGGATTGAAGTATCCAAATATCTGATTATGGTGGTTGAATGTCTAGTATAATGGGTTAAGTATTTAAATCTGGTAAATTTTTTTTTTTTAAACAAGACAACCATTTTATATTTTTATGCAAACAAGTTATGTACTGGTATCCAACATAATGAATTCTTGTATCCATTGGGTGGACATACACCCGGTTAAGAAATGTGAAGGAGGTAGTTATTTTGGGAGAATAAGGAAACTAGTTTCAGTTAGGATAATTACCATGATTAGGTGATAACTGTGATCCATTCATCTTTAATAAAATATTTAATATGGTTATTATCCATACCAATTTTGAATCCAACGACTCCCTTTTTCTTCATCCATCTTTTACTACATTCGACCATTATATCATTTTTTGTTTTTATTTTTTTTTAATAGTTCTATCATTTCTTTCTTTGCATTCCGATAGTTGGTATGACATGGTTTTTGAATTGAACGAAAGCCCACCGAATGAAGATAATTCTATTGGTGCTCAGGGAGAGAAAGACATTAGGAAATTAAATTGTGTATTAAACTGGAAATCAAACGTGTTAATTTGGGAATCCAATATATCATTTTGGAATTTCAAAGTATTATACTATACATTCCTTGTATTAAACTGGAAATCTACTATATTAATCTGGACATCTGATGTATCATTCTGTACATTTATTGTATTAAATTGTACAACCACATAAAACATACCATAATTAGTATCAAAACCCTATCAATACATTCCAAATGTATCAAACTGCACCATAAATGTATCATTCCGAAAAAGATTAGGTTGCTACTTTCTTCCCATTCAAACTCATACATATAACACCCAGATAAATACATTTTACGCTCAGATCCATAAATGCTTCACAATTGAACCCATAAAACTTCGAACTCACAAAACACACAACACAATCTATTTGATCTATCCCATCTAGAAATGATACCCGTACACAATACACATACACACATACACAACACTACAAACTAAATCTAATTAAATTTGATATGTGTTAATTATACCCAAAACCAACAATAATTTCCAAAGGTATCAAACTGGAATACAAATGTATTAATGCAAAAGATATGGTGTCCCATTTAGATCAATACATCTCCCACTCAGACCCATACATATCACATTCAGATCATTACATTTCACGCTCAGATCCATACATGCTTCAGAATCGGACCAATAAACCTCTGAATCTCACAAACCCACACCGTAACACAATTTATTTGCTCAATCCCAACTTATAATCATACCCATATAGAACACACACAGAACAATACAAACTAAATCCAATTAAATCACACATCAATTGACAAACCTAGCCACTCTCAACCAAGTTATCACCTCTATCTAGTTGACCCAACCCCACAACACAAAACCAATCCTAAAATGATACATACAAAGTCCAATTCTCACTTTCCTAGAATCGTGAATCCCAGTCATTCTCTTCGGCCTCCCTTATTTCCTTCTATTCAAAAGGAATAGCGGCACCTATCGTGACACTTTCCCACTTGGGTAGCCACCTTATTGACAGTAGTTCCAACCGACAAACAACAGTATCAAACTAGCGGGTGGTGAGAATGTCTGGGTTTCTTTCTCTTTGGGTGAGGCGTGAGTAGATTTTAAGAAAGCATATATCGTGAGTTTTACAGATATCACACCATCGAGAAGTTTTTATATAGAAATAGGACTCAAAAGAAATAACTGCTTGATAATATTCCATATTTCTTGCACATTATCTCTTTTTTAAAGCTGGGTGACAGAAGAGGGGTTAACAGCGTGATCTGGTGTATATACAGCAGGTGTATATTCTCTATTCTCCTAACATAATCTATTGGAGTATCTAATTTTATTTACGGTGATGTCCAATGTCACATTCTATGATGTCTACTTTCTAATGAAAAATAAAAACATAAACACCATTTTTTCTTTTTATATTATTTCAGTCTGTGTATTAGTTAGAATATTAATATTTTAGTGCGAAAATATAAAAAAATTGTAATTGATTTGGATCCCAACAATATGAATAATAAAAAAGATTTTTTAAAATAAGAGAATTGTTTAATATTAAAAATAAAAAATTGCAATTGATATAATTCCTTAAAATATGAAATAAAAACTCTCAAAAATAATTTTTTCATAAAAATATATTTAGAAAAAAGATATACTCTCTCCGTCCCATAAATTTTGATACATTTGACTTTTTGTTGTATTTTGACTCAATTTTATTCATATTATTGTTTGTTAAAAAAAATTAAAAAAAAAATATTTAGAAACTACATATCTTGAATTATCATTCATATACAAAGATTTTGTATTTATATATTAAAATGTTGAAAATAAAAAATTATAGATTAATTGCCAAAAATAAATAGAGCAAAACTTTTGGGACGGAGGGAATAATTATTTTTAAATTAATTCTAAAATTAAAAAAATATTGGATTTAAAAAAAAAAACAAACAAACGGAGTTACGCATTCCGTCCCCGGCGTACGTCCGCCGGGGCCGACGCGAGAATTGTCCGAAGGGGTGACAACGTGGACTGATCGGAAGCAATTAACACGTGCGCAGAGCAGTTGCGCCGATCTACGTCACCGGCCTCACCGGTCTCCTCTTCGACGGCTAAAATATTTATAAACCACAAAAAAAGGAAAAAGAATATAAATAAAAAAGCCGCCTTCTCCATGAAAGAAATTGAGGGAGATTCACATTTAGCCGCTTCCTTCTGTTCCGAAGAATCTTCTCTCTACCTCTCTCTCGTTGTCGACGTCGCATCCTCCATCTACAATCATTGCCTCCTCAGGTTTTTGCTCATCTTCTTTTCCCGATTTGTGCAATCTTCGTATTATTCTACTGCTGTTTTTCTATTTTATATCAAATCGGCCATTTGATATGTTTTTTCCCTTCCCATTTCTTCTCAGAGATTTAGTTTGTCTACACTTTGGGGTTTTCTTGTGTTTCTTAGTCGACTTTTTTTTTTGTATTTTTGTTAATATTAGCTCGCTGGGTTTTGGTTGTCGTAGATTTTCATGTGTTTGCCTGATTAGTGTTAGGGTTCAGATTGGTTAGGAACTTAGGATAGTGGGTTGTGTTTAGTCTGGCTTCTTCTGGATTTTGATGGAGGTTTCCTGGTGATGAATATGATTTTGGGGATTTATTTGATCTAGGGCTGTTTATTACTTGTTCTCCTTAATCGATTCTATAGCTTTCCCTTTTTTTCTTTTTATTTATTATTAGTATATTTTTTAATTCACGATTCGTTGGCTTCTTCCCTTCGTTTTAGGTCATGGGTAGCTGTTGATGTGTACATCGGTGGTGCTTGAGTTGGGGTACATCTTGAAGAGAGCAGTGCTTTTGGTTTTGAAATCCACTGGCTAGGTGCAAGCTGCGTGGTATTTGTATCAGAACTCTTTTGAGGACAAAGCGGTAGTGTAAAAGAAAATCTGTTAAGGCAGAGTTTTACACGGAATTTGGATTTGATTGATCAATAAACATGGTGGTCGTAGAATCAATTGGCCCTGCTTCACTTCTTGGACCTCGACCATTCTGTACTAGCAATTATGTTAAAGATGTGTCTTGCAAGCAAAAAGTTCGGTTTCTGTCTGCAGAATTTACGGGTAGAGGGATCTCTATATATCATCCTTTGCCAAGATTGAAAGCTCATAGGTTGACAAATCCACCAGTTAGGGCTCTTGCCATGGAATTGACTAAAGAAGTGTTTGCCTACAGAGAAGATGACCGAACACAAATTGACAAGAGGTACCCAATTGATTCTGGTGTCAATCAAAAGCCTATGTTGTGGCCTCCGAAGAATAAAGCTGATAATCCTTCATTACATAATCCTTTGCTTAGACAAGAAAGGATGGGCTGTGGCTGGTTTGGTGCCATATTTGGATGGGAAGGAGTTATTGTGGACGACAACCCTGATATTGAGAAACAAGCATGGTTGATGCTTGCTGAGGAAGAAGGCAAATACCCTCCCCCTGTTTTTATACTTAGAAGGATAGAAGGAATGAAGAATGAACAAGCAATTTCTGAAGTACTGTGTTGGTCACGAGATCCAGCACAGTTGAGAAGGATGGCTTCGAGGAAGGAAGAAATTTACCGAGCCTTACATGGTGGAATATACAGGCTTCGAGCTGGTTCCCATGAGTTTGTGAATGTTCTAATGCACTACAAGATACCGATGGCATTAGTATCTACCCGGCCAAAAAAGACGCTTGAGAATGCAATTGGATCAATCGGAATTGAGGAGTACTTCAGTGTCACTGTCACGGCTGAGGATGTTTACCGGGGAATACCAGATCCAGAGATGTTCATCTATGCTGCACAGCTTCTACAGTTTATTCCTGAACGGTGCATTGTGTTTGGGAATTCCAATCAAACAATCGAGGCTGCACATGATGCAAAAATGAAGTGTGTAGCTGTTGCCAGCAAGCATCCTGTGTATGAACTTGGAGCTGCAGACTTGATAGTACGGCATCTTGATGAACTTTCAATTGTTGATTTGAAGAACCTTGCAGACAGAGAGTCCTCTGAATTCAGGTCTGAAGAACTGGAGTTGGAGATGGAGGTAGAGGATGACATTGATGGGCCGTCTACCACGACAGCAGTTGATGATTTCTGGTAATTATGGAAGCTGTATAGTTTCTCTCTGTTCATATAATTCTTGATGACCCACCCTATTCCTACCTGTTCATAAGAAAAAAAGGAACCACATCTGGGAAGTGAAAGGAAAAATAGGAAAAAGAAATCCCCTGTATGAACCAGATTCATGACATTACCATTTATGTACAATTTGTTGCATGCTATATGCTCAGAACTTTCATACCATCTTGCTTGTGATATGGCTTTCGATTTATTATCTGGCGGCATTTTCTGGAGTCTTCTTTGGTGCCTTTGGAAATGAGACCATCAGGCTTCGTTTCTTAGTTCGGATGAGAATGTGGATTGCTGGATGAGACATGAATACTTGTGTTGTCGACAGTCGATACAATGTTTTTGTTTTTATCCACATGAATATATTGCACAAGCCCAGGATTAATCAGGATTAAAAATGATTGTTATGTACTAAAAAAAGGATTGTGATGTTGCTTTCTTGATGAACTCTTGGGGGTTTTGCTAATCCTTCATATGTAACGAGGTTCATTTGTATTGCGTGTGCGGTGGTTCAATTTTAATGTAAATATGGAAAAATAATTGTCAACTAATGAAGTTTGAGGATGAAGAGAGGAAAGATATGTTAATGTACATATAGAAAAATAATTATCAACTAACGAAGTTTGAGGATGAAGAGAGGAAAGATGAGAGCTCTGGCAATTAAAAATGGGTTGTGCAATAAACTTTTTCATAAAAATTAAAAAATTGAGATTTAGAGTTAACTTTAAATATATTCTAATCTCAATACAATGAAGTTTTAGGACTAATAGGATAAAAAGTGGGATTTTAGTAATTAAAAATAGTGCTTAACTACTGACATACAAAAAAAAGAAAAGTACTAAAAATGGTATAAGGTCCAAGTAAAGTCTGAGGATAGTTCAAATCATGTCCAAAGTTAGAAATCATAGCAACTAACGTTTTTCCTTTGAAGATAAAAATAACCTTCCCGTAAGAAGTGATGTTTAAACATTCACACACAAAATTCAAATTAAATTTTTGGGATCAATAGAGTAAGAGAAAATACCAAGGTAGTTAAAATCAGAATCCTATTCAATATTGTTTTTCATCATACAAGATTGATATCGTAAAATTAGATCATAGATCGTAAAATTCCACTAAAAGACTAAATTTTCTTATAATATATAATATAATTCATATAAAAGGCCAATTATATTAAAAACTTAATAAAGTTCAAGTATCATAACAATGGTATAAACACAATTAGTATCATAGTACAAATAAAGCTAAAACCCTATTAGAGCATACATCAATATAACTAATACAATAACTAGCATAAATCCAAAAAAATTTCATAAACAAACATAATTAACAAAATAACGATAAACTTATGAAGGTACTTTCGAAGTTTTGAATTTTGTCTCTTGGATGAGAGAGATAATCTCTTTGTTTTTTTGCGTTTACTTCATAATTCAAGTCTTATAACCACTAGTTTTGGTAGCCCAACTTGAGTAATAAGAGCCTAAGTGTATCAATAAAAATTAATACTAAGTATGATCGATTTGATCAAAAGATCCTACTAATTTTAAAATCTTAATCGGGACCTTACCCAATTCTGCCATATCACCGATCACATTACTTTCTAGCAAAGTTTAATGATGTTGGATTGTATGATTGCGAGATCCTCAGATTTGGATCAGGATTTTAGCAACTTTGGAAAATACTATAAATAGAAACATTTAACATTGACTTAATAAAGAGGGAGAAAAAGGGACAAAATTGCAAACAAATAGAATTCAAGGACTAAAATGAAAATGACTGATAGCTTGAGGACTAAAATGTGGATTTAAGCACAAAAAATGTGAGAGAGTGAGACAGACAAAACTTGAAGAAAATCCTTCTACTATTCCTCTTTGGTAGCTGAGGTCCCCAAACATGCGAACTTGTCAACACCACCACTATCCTGGATTGTCTTTCAAGGGCTGATCGTGAGATGAGGCAATTTAGAGATCAAAACGGGAAGAAAGGAAGTTCGCATGTGCTAGAATATGGCTTAGATTGTTACTTAGGGGAAAAAAAACAAAAAATAAGAAAAAGTAGTTGTTGATGAATAGTTTTTTATTTCACAATTAATATATGGTTATAATAAGAGAATTGTGCCGAAGTTGCAAAATGATTAAGTTGCATAACTGTATTTTACTTTATGTAGTGTTATTCTTTCATGTGGAATTCATGTTGATCAATGGTTGGTGATATCTCATTGATACAATCATTTAAACATACCAGTTAAAGAGCTGCGCCTTATAGTGAGTTTTGATTATGTGGTAGTAATCTACTTCAATATTATATATGGTGCTCAAAAGAACATTTCTCAAAGTGTCTACACCAATATAATAATCTACATAATTATAGTAATTTACAGTATTTGATAATTAGATTATAATAGTATCTACAACATTAAAATTTTATGCTATACAATATAAATAGCATACATTGTGGGTTTTGTTAGATATATAGTAGTCTTAGTTTGGAGTATATATTTGTTGGTATCTTCATTATTTACTTGATGGACCATTGAAGGCCATAACAATAACGGAGTAGTGAGAATAAGTAAGTTTGAAGATAATTGTCTTAAAACATAAAAAGGTTCTTTTAAGAATCTTATAATAACTATTTTCATATAGGTATTTATAAATTTTAATTTTTAATTAAGAAAATTTGATACTATTAATTAAAAATTAAAATCTACGAATGCCATCAAATTAAAAAAAAAATCTATATAAGAATTTTCTAAATTTTAGGTTATGTAAAAATTTTAATACCCAATAATGGCATTTTATATCCTAAATTGAAATTAAGATTCATAAATAATTTTAAATTTAAAAAATTATAACTTAATTCCTAATTTGGGCAAATAAAAAACAGACAAATATACTGCACCACGCTCCAAAAAATGGCATTGTTTCTTTTAATGTTCAATGAACGGTAATTTGGGACACGCTCTTTTATATATAATAATAATAATAATAGTAATTAAAAAATAAAAACAAAAACACTGTATCTCAAACTAGGGATTTGATCATAAAATGAAGGAGTTTGGGAACCAAAAGGGTAGAAAGAATATACTTAGAGACCGAAAGAGGGTTTTAACCATTATATATAAAGAATGTTTATGCATGTCCATACTCGGGTATAATGAAATACTGACAATGTCTTTACCTAAAATCAGAATCATATATAAGAACGAAAAATTTTGTAAGTCTATAAAATCAATGAATATATCTGTTAAAAAAAAATAAAATTAATGAATGTAAATATAATTTAAGTTCATAATCTTTGAAGACTAATTTTCACTGTAGAACTACTCTACAAATTCACCTTTGAAGTAATACTAAAAATTCATCGGATCAGGTTAATAGAATCAAGAATAAAATGCTTGAAATCCCGGCCATGTTTGTCACTCGTCCCAAGCTGCAATACAATTACAAAGCTGAATACCAACCAAAATGAATCTCTTCCCTTCTTTTGGCAATGCAACATTTGGAAAAAGGTTACAGAGGAGGCGTAAAGTCCCAAATCCTAATTTTTTTACCACGTACCAAAGATACACATCTTTACCGATGACCCTAAACCGTGAGATAGTAATAATCAAAATCATTAATAAGTGTTTGTATTCGATTTCAACATATACACTAGTTTCGTTTCTGGAGAAATTCTATTACTAAAGTTTTTTTAAGTTCAATTTTCCCACTAGGTTCAAATTGACTACTGACACTTGAAAAAGTAACAGATAAAAATTATTTATAGATGTAGTAATAATGCATAAAAAAAAAGATGGAACATTATTGGTTTTTACCAATTGAAGTTTAAAATTAATTATAGATGATGAAATTTTATTGAAAAAAATTATAAAATTTAAGATGGTGTTTAGTTGTGGATAATTTTCTTTTTTTTTTTCCTAAATTTTCTTTGCTAAAAGTTTGAATTTGTAGGTTATTTTAAGGATGTGTAAAACATTATTTTCTAAACTTTGGAAAATTCATATTTTAAAATGAAAAGCATTTAAAACAAAATTTTCTATTTCATAACATAAGTTTTCCAAAGTTTAGACAACAATGTTTCAAACATCATTAAACAAACTATGGAGTCAAATTTTTATCAATAAAAATTTGAAAAAAGAAGAATGAGAAAATTTTTCACATCTACAAATACCATCTAAAGGTATAAAAAATTTCACTATTATAATAAAAAAACACTTATTTTCTGCTCTTTATTTTATATTTTATTTTTCAAGTATTATTTTTAAATTTCATATTTTCCTTTTCCTTCAATTTTTGCATAAAAAATAGGTGAACAACCTAAATTACTTAAACTTTATTAAAAGTTACATTATCACCTTTAGATTTTAAAACTTATTATTTTCCATCTTTTCCATTAGCATGTTTTAAGAGTCCATGGCTAATTCATTTAAAACATTGTTAGTTGATTTGAGCCAGTTTTAAAAAATTAAGGAGAAATTGGGATAAAAACTTAGTAACAGATGATCAATTTTTAACTTAAATTAAATAGATTTAAAATAACTTATTTTTATTTTTATAATTTTTTATATAGAATTAATGTCATTTGAAAGCTAATAACTTATAGATAATAAACCATTTAAATTTTTTATAACATAATTAATTTTTTATAAATTTTTTACTTAGTCAACCTGAAAAAGGAAAAATTAATAATAATTCAATTATAATATAAAAATGTTATTCAATGGAGTATTATTAGCATTACCTTTCAAATATTCTAGAAAAAGAGGACTTAAAACGACCCATGTTTTCAAACTGAAGTTAAGATTTTTGCCTTTCATTTTTGGTATCCGTTATTCGGACACTTTCAAAAAAAAAAAATCTCAAATTCACCAATACTTCAACAAAGCCAAATCTCATCCATTTATTAATTTAATTCGATGGCAAATAAAAAATGACCCGACCCGAAAACCCGTTCAATTTAATGCTTCATAAAGCGAAAACGAATCGGGCAAGATGCTATTTTAAAGTTGAAAGTTTGGAACACAATAACGACGAAGGAAATATCCACGAACTCCGACGACAGGAGGCAATGCACCGATTTGGAAATTTGCCCATATTGAGGGCTTCTTTTGTAATATCGTAAATCCCTCCATTTATGCAACAAAACCCTCCAAATTTTCCACGGCTAGAGTCTCCAACGAAACTCGGTCCCAAAAGAGGTACTCTGTGAAGGGAACGAATCTCACAGCCTTTAAAGGTGCGCTTGCAACCCTAGTTTTAAATTCTTCGCCATTCTAAGTTCTGGAAAGATAGATATATTCTGTTTCCTTATGTATTTGGGCGGGGCTGTAGGTTGTTTTTGTACTTGTGGTAGTCATGATGGGGAAGGGGAGGTCTAGGGCAGTTGAAACTGGGCAGAGTTTGATTGTTTCTTCAAATGGCTCATTGAATATTCCACCTGCTCCTGTATATTATCCGACTGAAGAGGAATTTAGGGACCCGTTGGATTATATTTACAAGATCAGACCTGAGGCTGAGCCTTATGGCATCTGCAAGATTGTTCCCCCGAAGAGTTGGAACCCTCCATTTGCATTGGATTTGAATTCTTTTACGTTTCCCACAAAAACGCAAGCCATTCACCAGTTGCAGGCGCGACCTGCCTCATGTGATTCCAAGACTTTTGAGTTGGAGTACAATAGGTTCTTAGAGGGGCACTGTGGTAGGCAGTTGAAGAAGAGGGTGGTTTTTGAAGGGGAGGAATTGGATTTATGTAAATTGTTTAATGCAGTGAGGAGGTTTGGGGGTTATGATAAGGTCACAAAGGAGAAGAACTGGGGGGAGGTTTTTAAGTTTGTGAGGTCTGGTAGGAAGATATCGGAGTGTGCAAAGCATGTTTTGTCTCAGTTATATAAAGAGCATTTGCATGATTATGAGGTTTATCATAGTCGGTTAAATCAACACAGAATGAAGGGCAGCAAGAGAGGGGTTCATGAGGGCAATATAAGTGAAAAAAGAAATAAGTTATTGAACTCCAAAAGGAGATGGAAGAATGGAAACCCTGAAAAAGTTAAGGGTTGTAAGGTGGAAAAGGAGGATGAGGAGGAGCCTGATCAAATATGTGAGCAATGCAACAGCGGTTTGCATGAAGAGGTTATGCTTTTGTGTGATAGGTGTAATAAGGGGTGGCATATATATTGTCTGTCGCCACCTTTGAAGCAGGTCCCACCGGGAAATTGGTACTGCTTCGAGTGTTTGAATTCTGATAAGGAAAGTTTTGGTTTTGTACCTGGAAAGCAGTTTGCATTGGAAGCCTTCAGACGTGTGGCTGATCGAGCCAAGAGGAAATGGTTTGGGTCAGCATCTGCTTCGAGGACACAAATAGAAAAGAAATTTTGGGAGATAATTGAGGGTTCTGCTGGTGAAGTTGAGGTTATGTATGGCAGTGATCTGGATACTTCTGTTTATGGCAGTGGTTTTCCACGTCCGAATGACCGAAGACCAGAATCTGTTGATGTGAAGCTGTGGGATGAGTATTGTTCTAGCCCCTGGAATCTCAACAACTTGCCCAAGTTGAAAGGTTCAATGCTCCGAGCTGTGAACCATAACATTACAGGTGTTATGGTTCCTTGGCTGTATATTGGGATGCTTTTCTCAGCTTTCTGCTGGCATTTTGAAGATCATTGTTTCTATTCAATGAATTATATGCACTGGTATGTTTTCACAGTTCTGTGCACTTTATTTATTATTATTATTATTATTATTATTCTTGTTATTGTTGTTGCTATTATTATTATTGTTATTATTATTTGTTGTTTTCATAAGAAAATTCTATGCACTTTATTTCTGGTAGGTGGAAAACCATTTTTTACTCAGCCTATACGTAATTTTATGTCTGTAATTCAGTTAGACAAGGTTGGGGCCTGTGTGCTATTTATTTATTTATGTGTGACGTTCTCACTGCTAGCATTAGGACAACGCATGCAACCTTTGGTAGTCCCACGTATTGTATTTGGTGGTAAGTGTCGAACTAGGATTCGTGGTGATTATTAGGGCAAACACAAGAATGTCTCTGATGTATTTGGGGCGTAGAAATTGATTACAATACATGTATTAGGTTCTCATTTATTGTCCAAATATGAGGGTAAGCTCTACTAAGCCTCGGGTACCCTCGTATGCCTTAAATTGCTTCCAGTCCAGATACTGGATATTACCTTTCTGATGATTTTGGGCTTTAGTTATGATGACCTCTTTAAACTTTTGTTTGATATTTGTAGTGTATGTATGTCTGTATGTATTTTTGGATTTCATGACCCTTAAACGCATATATTGAACTCTTGAGACTTTGTCTATATTTGATTCACAAACACTTAATTTTAGGGGAGAGCCTAAATGCTGGTACAGTGTGCCTGGCAATAGAGCTGATGCTTTTGAAAAGGTAATCATTCCTTTATCTCAAATGCTTTTTCTAGCTTCTACCTATTTGATTTCCTTTTGATTTGGCAATTTTTTGTTGTTTTCATTGGAATATTTATGACTTATGTCACTAAGGAATTGCTTCATGTAGTCTAGAGCATGTTTCTGATTTCTAGCCATCATGTAGGTGATGAGGAGTTGTCTCCCTGATCTCTTTGATGCGCAACCTGATCTCCTCTTTCAACTGGTTACCATGTTGAATCCATCTATTCTATGTGAAAAAAGAGTTCCAGTCTACAGTTTATCACAGGTTTGGCATGTTGCATCATGCTCTTATCAGTTGTTACATTAAACGTAGGAAGTATTTATTTATTTTTCTTTTGAGAGGAAGAAAGTTCTGGGTTCAGAAATATGTACTTTAAGTTGTTATCTGTTTGATTTCAAATTTTCTTTTAGTAAGGTTTTGTTCTTTTCCCTGTCACGGGGGTTACACAGGGTGAGGTAACTACATCGCATCCCTTCAATTTTCTACTGAAGGTTTAGATTCATTTTAAGACCTTGGTTCAGCACCATTATAGACTTGTTAATCTAGTTGCCACCTTCTTTTAGCTAGGTTGTTAAGTCGGTGCAGGTCCTTTGTGCATTTGCCCAACCTATTTGTATTTGTTTATTAACTGGCATGATAGAAGTTCTAAACTTTTACTTTCTGGTTATTGTTCCAGTGTGGTGGTTTGAATTCCATTTTTCTCTCTAGAGCACCTAATAGTTGCTATAGAATATCTTCTAGATACCATCTTATATTACATTTTTCCTTCCTGAATCCTGATAGTTTTTGGTTGTTCTCATGTATCTCATTCCAGGAGCCTGGAAACTTTGTTGTCACTTTCCCTAGATCATATCATGGAGGCTTCAACTTGGGTAAGCTGTCACCATTATTCATTCTGTGATGTGATTTCAGAGTTGGATTCCTGAAATAATATTTGAAATGGTGACCTGAGGTGGCTCCCCTGCTCCCATTTTGGCTGTGCTTTCAGGTTTAAATTGCGCAGAAGCTGTAAATTTTGCTCCTGCTGATTGGCTACCTCATGGTGGCTTTGGAGCAGGGCTTTACCAATTGTATCACAAACCGGCTGTGTTATCTCATGAGGAACTTCTATGCGTGGTGGCTAAGGTTGTGAGTGTTCTTATCCATGTGCACATTTGTAAATAGATTTATGACTAATTGACTGTTTCAGTTGTTTAGCCACTCTTGCAAAAAGTTGAACTGAACAAAGGGATATGTCAGATTATTAATTGAATCTGTTTGTCTTAGTTTTTTGGTTCTTGCTGCTGGTTAATAATCTTGTAGAATTCTGGTTCGGGAGACACTCGTAGCCTTTCTATGTTCCTTATGCTTGACAAACATTAAAACATGCTTCAGAATTCAAATGGCTGGCAGCAAATGGTAATCAACATATGTTGGTTGGAAAACGCAATATATTTTTTTCCTTAAGAAAATTACTTCTTGATGAATCTACTAAAGAATCAAAACTCTAAGTGGAGAGGCCTTTCCTTAATATAGGAACAAAGATTAGAATATTTGTGATGAGTCAATTTGTTCGATGGCATTCTTGTGGATTTAATAGAATTTTTTTTTTTAATTTCTTTTTAGTTGAATGATTGGGACAGTGGAACTGTGCCTCATTTGAAGAAGGAGCTTGAAAGAGTATATGTTAGAGAAAAGACTTGGAGGGAAAGACTTTGGAGAAGCGGCATAGTAAAGTCTTCTCCCATGCGTTGCAGGAAAGCTCCTGAATATGTTGGCACTGAGGAGGTATTATTGCATGCATTCAGTTTTTAGGTTTGATTCTTTTATGCTTCTTCACTGCAGTGGATGTTCAATGGTTCGGGTTTAATTTTCATTTTCTTTTGGTTTGCCTACAGGATCCAACATGTGTGATATGCAGGCAGTATCTTTATCTTTCAGCAGTTGTTTGTTGCTGTCGACCATCCACTTTTGTGTGCCTGGAGGTACTCAGTTGACTTTCTTTTGGGTTTTTTTTTTTTTGGGGGGGGGGGACCAATGAGCAAGTTAAAGGGGGAGAGGAATTTGAACCTAATCTTCTTTTTTCACAACCATATGCCTCAAGCCTTGGTTGTCGGTCATTCTTAGTTGGTAGCATTCATTCCTGTGAATTGGCACTTTTTCTTGTCGCTTTCTGTGCACTCTTTGATATGCAAGAGAACAACAGATCAACCATGTGAAATAAAAAGCTCTAAATAGCGCACTCTAGATAAGCTTGAGAGTATGTGAACTAGTTAATTCTAGACATTAAATATACCAAAATCAACAACTGAATAGGTTTAACATCCATAAGAAAACATAAAATCATCCATATAATGTGACAAATAGTAATAAAAGCATATAAAGTACTAGCAAAGTCTAACTCCCATGTATCAAAATACTGATATCAAATCTCATCATCTCGAAAACTAGTAATTGAAAATCACAATCAGGACCAGACTTATAGCTGCTGCAGTGCTGCTGCTATTGCTTGTTGCTCAGCTTGTGATGCAGTGTAAGGGAAGTTGATTACTAGTATTTAGGATAATTCTTGTATTTTGTGATTTGGGTGATTGTATGATTATGGAAAATTTGTATATTTTAGGAATAATAAATATTCTACATCTCTTAGGTTATTTATGGCTATTGCTAGGTTCTATCAATAAATATTGGTTTTCCTTATTAGTTATTCTAGGGTTTAGTTTTAGGTTTTAAGGTGCCTATGTACAAGCAACAGCTTGTTTTTTACATTTCCCCACTCAACTTTAAATTTTTGTTTGACTAGGACAAGGATTTTGTTTGTGGGAACCGATGGATCCACTTTTTAAAAAAAATTGAAAAAGGATTTTGAAACATGTTTTTTTTTTGGTTGAGGTGACGCTCTGCGCTTCATGCGCTTAAAGCTTGCTTTTTTAATGGGTATTGCTTTAGTGCTGAATAGCCCAAAGGCCCAAACGCTATGCACTATGCACTTTAGCGCACTTTTAATAACATTGGATTACCATTAGTCACTTTAACAATCAATTGAACATATCATCACAATCACGAGGAACATTTTCCAGCTTTAACACATAACACAGCATGCATAATTTTACTGGAGAAGGGTCAATAAAAAACAAAGTCAATATATTCCAAACACTACAAACATCACAAGTCAACATGTGCAAGATTTGGTTGCACTTTGTTGGCTGTTAGGAATGTTCTGAGATTTCTCTGACGCCTAAATTATGTAAAAAATTATCATTATTTGTGTTGATAGGTCTTTAGTTGCTCTCTAACCAGTAAACTAGCTTAGCTTGCCTCAATTCTCCTTTACAACTCAACTTTCATTTCCATCATCTCTCTTAGCCGAAAAGTTGTGTCCTACTTCTTGTGAAATTTGTCTTGAAACTGTTCATACTTGGCTCTATCTAACATTTAAACTTATGGAGTTTTGTTGAGCCAATGCTGATTGTACTTGTCTACCATGCAGCATCATGAGCACCTATGTGAGTGCCAATACTGTAAAAGGCGGATTCTTTATCGTTATTCTCTGGCAGAGTTGTCTGATATGGTCCTTAAAGTTGATGTGCATGGTTCTGAGGTTACAACAGAAAGTAATGGTTTGAGAAGGCAGATGATTTCCAAGGATTCACATCCTTTGATGAAAAAGGTTGTCATAACTGCTCTTGTGACAAGATTCTTTAACGATGCTTGGATTGTTTTAGGAAGTGATTGGTGCGATGCTAGCTATTTTATTGTAGTTGTCCTTGAATTATCTTAACACAATTCATCGAGCCATATTATTTTTCTCGCAAGTGAAAGTTTTTCATCCTATCTTTATCTAAATGATCATCATACTGCACTGTAATTCTGAGGCTATGTTGTGGTTGTTACTTGAAATTCATTTTGCAGAAAAATCATTTAAAGTCGTGTTGACATTAATAAATTAATGCAAAAGCATGGTGCTCTGTTTACTTGATGCCTTTCTTAACACAATCTTTTTGTGAGCGAACAAGGTTACATTCTTTGAATAATACTTTAATTTGCTTTCGGATACCTTGTTACTCATCAAACATTTATTTCTTTTCCCCATCACCATAGTTTTTTGGTGGATTGTTTTCTGATATTCAATATGATTGGGTTGCAAAGGTTATTGACTTGTAGCAGAGGTAAGCATAAAAATCTTTTGGTGCAGATGATGTATCACGTGTAAAATAGCTTGACTTAGATGGAGTCGTCTTTTTTGCATTTGAAGTGAAGTTTGTGTTTGTCTACAAATTGAAGCACTTGTTGTGTACAAAGTTCAAGGGTTTTGAATGGGATAGGCCTGTGTTATGGAAACTGTATGAAGTTTGTATTTGTGTAGCAAATGGAAATTATTGTTAGGTACAAAGTTCAAGGGCTCTGAATGGGAGAGGCCTTTGTTATGGAAACTATATGTTGGCTTATAATATGGATTATTCGGAAGATGCATAAACCGGGTATTTCAAAACTGTGCTATGGACTTCCAATATGCTCTGAGCTTTTAGCATCCTTGCAAGCTTTCATGAGTGGGTCTTTTAGGTTTACTTGAATTCCTGATCTCCGTGAACAGGTTGAGCAGCTGCACTTCTGATTTTATAACTTCTGGTTCTTTTTCTTTTCAGTAATAGCTGTAAGAAAATTCTTTCGCATTATGTAAAAGAAGGGGACATAATTGGTTTGCTCTCTCTTGTCCGTTGTGATTTTAGTAGGAATTCTTCTCTTTCCTGATGAAGCTTTTATTTTCTCGATTGAATTTTCTTTGGCCTGAAAATATGTACCTATTGTAGGTGAAAGGTTCCAATGTTTTGTTTTCTCAGCTTGCTGAAGAGTGGCTACGGCACACCTGTAAGGTTTTGCAGAGTCCTTTTTCTGCTGAAGCATATGCCACCTCGCTAAAAGAAGCTGAGCAGTTTCTCTGGGCTGGTTCAGATGTGGATCCAGTGAGCTAGGCCTAATAGCTTTTCTATTATTTTTGTGTATATACAAAAGTAGGTAAGATTCATGGTTCTTTTTTTGGGTGATGCAGGTCCGAGACATGGTAAAAACTTTAACCAAAGTATATGATTGGTCCAAAGGCATAAGAGACTGCCTTTCTAAAATAGAGAAGTTGACATGTCATCCTGGAAATAAAATTGAAAAGTTGCTTCTGGAAGATGTTACTGAATTGCTTAACATTGATTCTGTGCCCTGTGATGAGGCTGGGTATCTCAAGCTGAAGGTTTGTTGTGGTCACGTGATTCATCCTGCTGCATGCTTTTCTCATGTTGGCTAAAGCTCACTGGTGTTAGTTTTTTCAGGGTTGTGCTGAGGAGGCGGGGAAATTGGCTCAGGAAATTGATGCTGCTTTATCAGCATGCTCTAAAGTATGCAGATGATCTTTTTCAGCTCAACTACTGATAATTGGTTCTGTGTTTGACAGAAATTTAGTGCTTGCCTTCAATGTGCCTTTTTCCCCCTTCTCACTTTTATCCTTTGTTTTCTGTGTGCAGATTGAGGATTTGGAGAGACTCTATTCCAGAGTTTGTAGTGTGCCTGTCCATGTTAAACAAAGTGAGAAACTGTTGCAGAAAATTTCTTCAACAAAGGTATATCTGGTTTTTTCCTCTTATTTTGTACTATCTGCTTTCTGTTTAGTGTTTGATTGTTCCAATGTAATTCAGTCCAACACGGAAAATTATTGACAATATAAAACGTTTTACATGGAAATTTATGTTGTCATCTTCCTGTGCTTGTATGACAGTGTAAAACATTGATGCATTTGTTGCTTTCTGATTCATGAATTTTCAGCTAAAAATAGAAGTTAATGTAATAACCATCAATGGTTTTTTCAGACTGAAAGCAAATAAATTAGAAAAAGTGAAATGCTCAAGTGTTTCATGCACGAATATATGGAGGTCAAGAGATTGCTTACACCTGCTCATAAGAGTGTGTGAATCTCACCAAAAGTTAGTATTGAATTATTGAATAAATAAACACTTAGAGATGGATTCAGACCCTTGTATATCAAATGTTCTGAATCCTAGCATTGATGACCTGCTTGTTTTCTAATTTTTCACATATTATCTGATTGCTAAAAGCTGGTCTAAAATGAGCTACAGTAATATTGGGTGAAATCATCCTCCACCAACTTTTCAAAACTTATTTAGTAATGATGCAAACAGCAGGATATGTATATGTTACATGTAAGTTCTTATAAAAAAATTGTATATTTTACACGTAATTCATTTCAAGGCCATGTTACATTGAAACAAACAGACCCTTAATTTTGGGCTAGTGTCTTGTTGTACCTTTTCTTTTTTGAAGAATGAGTGTCTCCCTGTGCATCATCTAGCCTATCTATATGCTAATCAATTTGTTGTGTTTGTTTAGGTCTGGAAGGAAAGCGCAAGGGAATATATTTTAGATAAATTTCCCAAACCAGTCGAAGTCAGTATTCTTTACAAGTTAAAATCCGAGGTGATTTTAATTTTATTTTTATGTTATGTCCCTATATTTTCTTTCACTTCTGATTTCTTTAAATAATAGTTTGTTGTTTAAAACAGATTATGGAGCTTCAGGTTCAAGTTCCTGAAAAAGAACTGATTTTGGATCTGGCGACGCAGGCTGAGTTATGTCAGACTCGGTGTGTGTCTATTCTAAGTGATGCTGTTAAAATGAAGGTAATGCTCCTTGGTTCTTGTTCATATGAACGGCTGACATTAGGAATTTAAACTAAAGTTTATGCCTTCCTCAGGATGTTGAAATGCTTCTTCAAGAGATGGTTGATTTCACTGTCAGCATACCAGAGCTAACCCTTCTTAAACAATACAAGGCCGATGTGTCAATCTGGTATGCTAGATTAAACAAGGTTCTGCTGAATGCTCATCAGCGCTTGGACCAACAAAATGTTATCAATGAGTTAGATAACATTTTGAAAGTTGGAGCATCTCTAAGGATTCAAGGTTCAGTTATTGCAATGTGCTATTCTTTGTTCTTCTGATGGTGTAAGAAACATAGAAGAAATAATTGGCAATATCAGTTGTTGTGATTATTTTCATTTTTTCTCCCTGAACAGTTGAGGAGCTCCCAGTTGTTGAGATTGAATTGAAGAAGGCTCTTTGCAGGGAAAAGGCTTTGAAGGTAATCTAGTTGTTCAAGATTATATTTTGCATGTTAAAGTACAAAATTTTGTGCTTTGATACTTTTCTGGTACTTTGCTTTTGCCCTTTTGCATAAGAAATATTAGCTATGTCATTGGTAAGATCACAATAAAATGCAAGTTCAATGTCAATACAGGCACGTGATACAAAGTTGTCTTTGGAATCTATCCAACATTTGATGATGGAGGCTTCTGTGTATGTTGTTTCTCTTTGACATTCAGATCACTAAGTTTTACTTTTTTTCTCCATATTTCACTATGCATTTCTTCATCCTTTTCAGGTTGCAGATTGAGAAAGAAAAACTCTTTGTTGACTTGTCTGGAGTAGTTGAAGCTGCTGTGCGTTGGGAGGAACGTGCAAAGGATATGCTTCGGAACAAGGGTCAGATGGCTGAGTTCGAAGAACTTATAAGGTATCATGTTCTTTGCTTGGTTTCCCGTGTTTGTGGCTCCATCATTTGCTTCAACTAATGGTCATGTTGACCACAATCAACTTTCATCTCTAGGATTTCTGATGGAATCTGTGCAATCTTGCCCTCCCTTGATGAGGTCAATAAGTCAGTATCAACTGCAAAGTCCTGGTTGAGGGATTCTGAGCCATTTTTTAAATCCAAAACTTCTGTGGCATTCTCCTCTCATTCTTCACCAACGCTTGAGGCACTGAAGGTTCACATTCTAACCTCCACATTGCTATTCCTGACCTTCATGGAGTCATATGTGTGAAAATGTGCTGTGAATTCTTTTGCAGGAATTGGTCTCTCAGTCACTGCCTCTTAAGATATTGTTGGAGGAAGTTGGTATGCTGGAAGTGCTTTTGACACGTTGCAGTGAATGGGCATGTAATGCTTGTTCTTTACTGCATGATGTGGAATGCTTGTATGATATTAGTGACATTGGTGACGGGAGAAAGAATGAACTTATATCAAGGATCGAATTGCTTGTCATGTCGGTGGAGTCAATCACAGAAGCTGGCTTCTCTTTCCATGTTGATTTTAAGGAGATTTTGAAACTTCAGAATGCTTCTTCTATGCTTCGGTGGTGTAATAAAGTCCTTTCTTTCTGTTATTCTGTCCCTTCTCATAAGGTGATTTTTATTTTTTTGGCATGCAATCTGAGTGGTTTTCTGTGTTCTCTTCTTTGATGAGTTTTCCTTTGCTTGTTTTAAGGGTGTCATATGCCTCTGTTATAGAAATTAGTGACGATAGCCATATCTGAGTCTGCCTAGGTTTACAAGTCACTTGCATGCTTTGCTCTTCAATCAGAATCACATATTTCTCCGGTTGCCCTCCACACCCCCCCCCCCCCCCCCTCCTTCTCTCTCTCTCTCTCTCCTTTTTGGGTGGTTAGCTGTTTGTTCTTTGGTAAAGTTTTCCTTCATTTCCCTTTTTGGTGTACCATGTCATGCACTCTGTTTTTTTTTTTCCTCCTTGACGGTGAGGTTTGATTAGGAGGCTTCCCTTTGTATCATAGGAGGTTCAGAGTTTGATTCAGATAGCAGGCGAGCTTGCTATCACCAGCAGTTCTGGTGCCCTCTTGAGCTCATTGATTAAGGGAGTGAGCTGGCTTAATGAAGTGTCCGAGCTGATGTCAACTCCGCTGAATGGGAAAAAATGCACCTTGAGAAATGCGGAAGATATACTTGCTCAGTATCAGGTAGATATGTTCAATGCAGTGCTCCTGCATAGATTATTCGAACTTAAACTGCTTTATGTATAACGAGTAATTTACTTGTACAGTTTTCAGGATTCGAGGTGTTTCTAATATTTTTTTTGGGTTCAGGTTATTAATGTCGCTTTCCCTCGGATGGCTGAAAAGCTTTTGGATGCAATTCGGAAACATAGGTGTGTCATTCAAATGATCTACATATGTCTATGTGTTTTTCCTGTGGTAGCTTTGAAATCTTGATTACCAAAACAGGGTATTTTATAGGGGCCTTTGAGACGAGTCAGTATACAAGTTACTCTTCCCTTTTATGCCTTGGCCAATAGTATTAGTCAGATCGTGTTATAAACAGGCTTATAGTTTGTTTTTTTCATTTTACCCATTTCTTGTTATGTTACTTGGATGAGTCAATAGCTCAAATAAATTACAGATGGTAAATATATGTAACTATATGGGTCAATGTAACTATTCTCTGAAGTCATGTCAATAGACAGCATACCAGAATCTTGGATAAAAGATTAGCATATATAAGTCACCCATAGACAATGTTTTGGAATATTGTTATGATGATAAGACCTCTGAAAAATCAGTGTTACGAAAATAGGATATTAAATTATAGTATACTCATATCATTGAAACCATTAAATTGCATATGGTAATTCAAGATTGACAACAAGATTTATTGCAGTTTGAAAGAATGGAAACTGATGTTCTCAATTGGAAACTAAAATATTATTGGGTGCTCAAGTAAATGAATGATACCTACTTTGCATTTGATTTTCTTCTTATTTAGGATGGAGAGAATGTTTACATGATAGACAGTCCATTGTTTCAGCAATAACATAACTTTTACAAACATTTTAAGATTTTTTTTTTAATCTCCAAAAGTTAGTAATATGGATGCAAGGTTTTCAAACGCAAAAGATAAATGAAAGTTTATAGTTTCTATATAGATTAAATATTTGGACACCTCTTTAGAATGAAGTAGAGCAAACTCAAGTTAAAAAAAATAAAAAATTCCAATGTCTTTGAAAATGAAACAGAATATGTTCTTGTGAAGAAAAATAAGCATGATATTATTTTGGTGTTCTTAAATATGTCCTCTTATTAGAGAAGTACTTCGTCATCCTATTCTGTTGTATTAAATAAATCCATATTATTAGCAGTAACTTTGAAAATTCTAAAAGATTAAGATGTCTTAATCTTATAAATGCTATTTAATATTTAGAAACTGTAAATTAGATGCTTCTTCCACCAACTCCACCTGCGTGACTTAGCCTCTATGGGAAAATTAAAACATAAGTAGGTAAGGTGATTAAGCACTAATGTGCTGTTCTCGGATAGAAGTATTGCTATTTTGGAAATAAGACGAAAAAAACTAACCCTATTTCTGGATCTAATATTCAAACTGCCTTGCAAAAGATATAAACTCTACTGTCTAAATTTGAAAAATGCTACCAAACTGTTTATACTTTTCATGCGTGTTCTATTTGGAGGGAAAGAAACTTCAGAGCTTCCAGGTGTAAGGAAAGGCTTCTGTCCTTTCTAAGGTGAAAATGGCTAAATTTCCTCAGATTGTTGTTAACAGGAAATCTCGTGTAGATATAGAAGTAGGAAACTATATGGGGCTATTCTTTTTTTGTTCCTAATTTTTTCGTATGGGTTTGCTCCCCCTTTTGTGGTCTTCAAAGGGCTATTTTCAAGAAAGGAAGTTCATATTCACATTTATATCTTGAAAAGTGAGTAACATGTGATACTGATAGCTACTCTAATTGGTTGCTACTGTGTTTGCTTTTTAAACCTTGAATTACATTCAGTCATGAGAATTTACCTTTTTTTAGTTTAACTTAAAAGACGAAAGGAAGACACAGTATCATTTTTGTTCTGCCATGTGCAAAGCCACCTTTTCTACTTAATATTTTGCCTCTTCTATATGAAAAAGATAAATGCTGACTTTAGCGGCTGTGGTGGGGTTTCTCAGTAAATTGTTTATGGTACCAGTTTGGTTCTTGTATGTTGTATTTTGGATCCCTCCCTCCCAATTGTAGCAAATAATATGCTGTACAACTGTAGGGTATGGCAGGAACAAGTGAATCAAACTTTTAGCCTCACTTGTGGAGAAAGGACATGGTCTGATATACTGCAGCTCAAGGTATGTTGTATTTTCATGGGTTAAGTTTGTCCAATACCTTTGGCACTTGTGGCTCTGCTTGCTCTGTTCACCATCTTTTACACACTCTGGCAGTTTTCAGTTTTTTGTTTAAATAGCTCTTAACATCAATTAGAACTTTCAGGAACTTAGATTTGTTGACAATTCACTGGGAAACTGAGTGTGTCTTCTCTGCAACGCAATTGAGATTCTTCTGTACTGATTTAGATAACAGTGAACTATCTGGGAACTTTTCTAATTTTCTTTAGCTTGGCTTTTATCTATATATTTGTTTACAAGGAACGTGCGGAGACTTTTGCTTTTAGCTGTGCAGAACGAGACATGATTTTCTCTGAAGTTCAGAGGGTTGAGCATTGGAAGCAATGTTGCTGTAATGTTGTGGAAACTGTAACAGAGAATGCAAATTTGCTCCTTGTTGGTCTACAAAAGGTTTTACTATATCATTGGTTCTTTGTTTTCAAAATTTTTTTAAGGCCTTTTATCTGATATAGCATGATTCTCAAATTTGTTGTAGATCAAAGAGTCTGTTGATAGAGCATTCTACATATATGAAAATTCACGGTGTTCAGAAGGAACAGGTCATTGCATTATCTGTGCAAGCCAGTCTCGGGACATTGAGTTATTAAGCTGTTCGACATGTGAGGATCGGTAATGCATTATTAGCTGCCTGAACAACTTTTTTTGGTGCTTTTGTCATGGCCCCAAGCCCTTCTCATAGTTTCACTAGTGTAACTCCTATTTTTGTTTAAATCATGAGTTTATTATGCATCCATTAACAAATTATCTTTAGTTATGGCAGCTTTGAGGCTACCCTTTAGAACTAACCCTTGGAAACTCTAGCTACCTGTTTCACCATACTCCCAAAATATAGATTCTCCAGCTTCTGTTATTATGTCATGTTAATCAAATCTTGAAACGTGTCTTACAAACAGCTACCACTTGCTGTGCTTAAGATCAACCTTAGTTGGAACAAATTGTCCACCTGTAGACCTATGCCCCTATTGCCAAGTTTGTTTGGGGTCACACCCTCTTGGTGGACATTCGCCTCTGGTACACAATTCAAGTTTCTCCTTTTTATTTTCATACTATTAGATTAGCAAAAGCATGCAAATCTGTTGATAATATTCTCATTTTCCTTACCCTTTGTCCCATTTGGTTCAGAGACTTGTTGGCAAGCGGCCAAACATAAGGATATTTGAGAAGCTTTTATCTGATTCCTATCATCTGTGTGTGAGGTAGTTCCTTTGATACTCTGTTCAATATAGCCGAGTGCGGGAGTTTAGGAGATTGCTTTTCTGATGGTTCCTCTTTGAGTGATTTTTTGTTAGATCTTATGCTATGCTAATAAGTTGATGCTTTATACCCTGCTGGTTGATCTTTAGTTGATACTGGCCCATAAAGATTGTGGTCAAGTCTCCACTAAAAATGATTTTAACAGATTATCAGATTTTGGTTAATATTGAGCTCTTGCCCTGTTGCCATGTGGTACTAATTCATTTCTCAATATCACCTTGGCAATGAAAAGTAACTTTTTCTTTCAGGCAATGTGATAGAGAGTAATATCATTCGTACTCATATTAGACTTCCCTGTGAATGCTGAGAGACGTGATAATGATAATGTGGGAATGTCCCATTACTTGTGGGAAGGTCATAAGGGTGCCGGTCATAAAGGTGCCGGTCATAAAAACTAGTTGCATTGTTCTTGTGTGTGGAGCTATATCATCAATATGACTTGTATAATGCTGCTGACCCCAATTTTAGTTTGATTGAGGTGGAATAGTAATGGGTGATATTGAACTCAACAAGGCTAAAGGGAAGAAAATTCTTATGACGATCTAAATAGATTTGATATTCAATTTTCATGATTATAAGTTATCTATGTACGTGTTTGTGCCTAATATTATGATGCTTTGCCTTATTCATTTGTCGAATGCCAAGGATTGAAGAAAGAGATATATTGCAAGAAATTGTAGCCAAAGCATTTGAATTAAAGATGAGGTTGGAGAAAATAGTGGATTTTGAAAGGTCGTACATAGGTGAAAATATTGATTTTGTCTCAAAACAACTATCTACTGCCTTGAAGGTACTTTGCCTAACTGTTTTCTCATTTAGTTTGTGGAAATTATTTCTGAAGCTGCATATCGGTATGCATGCATGATGAGATATTTCTTGCACAGGCCGTTGAAGTAGTTGGCATTGATGATCATGAAAGTTATCATGATCTTAAGCAGGCATTAGCAAGAAATTCTTGGAGATTCCATGTCAGAGGATTGCTGGAGGGCTTAGAAAAGCCTACGATTCAACAAATTCAGCAACACTTGAAGGAGGTAAACACCTTCAGTTTTATATGACTATCCATGGCCAGTATATAAACTTCATAATATTTCATTATGAGGCGTGCTACTTTTCAATATTTCATGCTTGGTCCTTGTGAAGAAATATTAAGTTGAATTGGGTGCTCCCTAAAGGTTGTTGTGTTTAGGTGAGTAGAAGGTACTCTTTCGTGCTTACTTTAGGCCTAGGCTCCATATTTTAAGGCCTGCTATCTCAAATTTCATCAAAGCCGTTTTGGTATCAAGAAAATTAATTGAGTTTGTATCATCTTATGGACATTGATAAGCAAGCTTGATTGACCGCAAGATAATTGAAATATTTGGCAGGGAGTGGTTATGAATGTTCTGCAAGAAAATTACTTCAGAAAAAGACTCACAGTATTGGAGGAGACAGGAATGCAATGGGCTGAACAGGCCAGGAAGGTTAGGGCATTAGTGTCCTCTTTCTGCTGCTGCTGCTGCTGCTATAGTAACTATTCCTTGCCATCGCTAATCAATTCATCACTTTTGACATACAGGTAGCATCAGATTCTGGGGCTCTCCCATTGCATGAAGTTTTTGAGCTCATTGCAGAAGGGAAAAATCTGCCAGTGCTTGTCGAAAGAGAACTCGAGGTAGTTAACCTCATATATTGAACATATGTTTACACGTGGTTGAAAATGGTGTTTTCTTTTTGCAGTCTCTAAGAGCTAGAAGTATGCTTCATTGCATTTGTCGAAAACCTTATGATGAAAGATCGATGGTTGCTTGTCGGCGATGTAGTGAGTGGTACCACGTGAAATGCGTGAAACTTACCTCCCCACCAAAGTTCTATATATGTGCTGCGTGCGAACCATTGATCAAAGATCCAGGGTCTCTGTTGTTACCAATGGATCTTGATGGGTAAGTTACATTGTGTTGGTGGAAGGTATAACTGGTTACTGTTTTGCTTTATGCGCAAAATTATATGATGCTCAAGAGTAAATTTAATGCCTGAATTTTCTTGTCCGTATATAGTGTTCTCAAGAAATCACTTATGCTAAAGCTGTCACAGAAATAGAAAGGTCGGCCCCTAAATGACCTGACAAGTATTAACCTTGGTGTCTGAAGAGGATCAGACAATTTTATTTTTGAACTACGGAATTTTGCTGTTATTTGCATGAAGGTTGCATGAAGGATACCCAGCTAAAATAAGACTTAATTTACTTTTCGCTTGAACATATGATGTCCATACAACTCTTACAGGTTAATTGGCATATAATTTAAGGTCAGATACTGTATCCTTCGGGTTTCCTGTGCCCTTGATGTGCACAGTTAAATTCTATGCACGTTAGTTTAAATCTGAGGATCTCGGACTCAGGCTGCATAAATTAATTTGCTGATGTGTTTTGACAGTTCACAGAGTGCGAAATCAGTGGAGCCAAAAACACCGTCTCCACGGCATTCTAAATCAAGAAAGAAGGCAAAGAAGGCAGAGACCAGCCTTGCACAGAAGCTGCTTGTTGTTTCAGATGACGATAATGTGATGAGTAGTTCTTGTGGGATTGATAATTTATGGTGGCAAACCCGCAAGCCTTTCAGAAGAGCAGCTAGAAAGCGGGCTCGATTTGATTTCACTTTATCTTTTTCATGAGGAACAAATAATGTAAGAAATTGGCATTCTTTGATTATTTCATTTTTTTTCAATTGATTAAGCTGATTTAAGCCCTTGTATCTACTGCTACAGAGGCTAATCGGGTCACAAATCCTCTTTTATTCTTTGTTTATGTGTTTCTTTTGGAGGTCTGGGCCAAATGTTTCACTTGATTGTTTGAGGTCGAATAAGGCAGGCAGGTATTGCCTTCCCAGCTGGTGAAGCGTTTTGTTGACATTGCACTGTCTCTGCTGAAGAGATTGATTTGGTAGAGAGAGGGAAAAGGCTGTCCAAACACATCGTGATCTTATTCTCCGTGCAAAAAGAAACCTGTGATCAGTCATCTAAATGCAAGATACCTCCTTCAAAGAGGCAAGTACAAATGAACCAGATGCAAAACATGAGAATGGGGGTGACTTGATGTAAGGTTTTCTTTCCAGTCCGACTACTAAATAGGAACCAACTAGAACGTCAGTGGTTTTATTTTGGTAGGGCAATTTCACGGATAATTTTGTTTTCGTCCTTTTCGTTTTAAACTTATAGAAGAGCATTTCATTAAAAAAATATATTAAAAGCGTTTCGTGTTATCCTCGCTGAATGAAATTAATTGACCTGAAGTGAATATCTTACATCAATTTTTGAAATCCTAAATGCTTCAGCAAGTTTTAAAATGTGTAATAATGAACATCAATAGATAATCTAAATAACCATTTTCCCTCTTTGTAAAATAGGTTTCGGAAATTTTATTCCAGCTAATATAACAAGCGTAACAAAATTTTTTATAATTAATAAATAGTTTAATTATTTGTTTCTCTATATAATTCGGTTTTCATGTCTTTGGTATGCACCTATATAACAATTTTTTTTTTGGGAATACCATATTTCATCTAACAGGAACTAATATATAAAACACTTGTAATATATTTATGATCAAAATTTAACAGGTAACAAGTTAAGGATTAAAATGAAACTACAATAGTTTAGTGGTCTGAACCACTAGTAAAGTGGTAAAGAGATATCAAGGGAATTACGAGGTTTGGATCTCAACTCCTGCCTCTCCCACTTCCCCATACAATGCTATCTAAAGCTAGTTTGAGTGTTTTTTTGGTCTCGAAAAATCAGGCATTTCCCGCCTTATCGATATTATAGAATATTCTTCATTCTACTTAGACTTGTAAAGATATTTCTGTATACAAAAACAAAAAAATAAAAAAAAAATAGTTTAGTAAGCATCTTTTAAACATACATTCAAGAATAAGTGTGCGCCCCTTCTGGATTTTTGCATTGTGAGTCATACATAATAACATTGGAATACCTCAGAAGTGTGACAAATCAAACTACTTTAATTTGTCCCTGTGTGGCAAAAAGGGTAAGAGGATAAAAGGGACGTTAGGAGTTTGACTTTGGGCTCCCCATACACTTTTTCATATAATGTCACTAAAAATGTTGGTTTGAATGCATTTTGGATCCTGAAAAAACATATATTCTTCACTTTTCCTACGCTATAAAGTATCCACTATCCTATATATTTGTCAAAATGTTTCCATGTTCCAAAAAAAAACAAGCAAAAAAACAAAAACACCCCAATTCCATACTAGTGTCATATGATCATGTGATTTCATGTTATAATCAAATAGATTTTAATTAATAGTACTTATCCATCCCAAATTGTCTGTAATATATTCCAAGTTTCCAACTTTAGTACATTACTATGTACCCTTAATCTTCTTCCTTATTTCTAATTATAAAAAAAAACTTTAGTAAATTACTTTATCATATTACCCTTCAAACTATCATTTTAATATTCATTTTTTTATTTTTCTAGATTTATATACAAAAATTTAAGGACTATAACATAAACTTTATCCTCTTTATTAATCTTTAGAAAAAAAAAAAGCAAATTATTTCAATTGTTTTGAGATGGGAAGAAGTATTAATTTTTGTTTCCTTTTTTACACGCAAAAGCATCTTTACAAATATTAAAAGGTAGGCAATACTTTATAGTATAAAAAGTATAAGAATATGTACTTTTTCAAGACCCAGAGTATCACAAACCCAACATAACTAGTATGTACAAGGAATTTGACAGAGATATGGTTTAAACATCATCTAATTGTCATCCTAGTGTCCCTAAATCTTGATTACTTTACTGAAATTCCAGGATAGAAAAATGTATTACTTAAGTTTAATGGTTAGAAATATCAAAATTTGTCACGTCATCCCTCTTAGAATCTAAGGGCTTTAGCAAAAAGAATTTCATGGCAAACTATTTGTAGATCCCCTACTTATTATCAATTTTGTTTTCCTTCTAACTATTTTGATTTAAACTCAATGCCCTTTGTTGTTGAACTGAACTTATTTCAAGGTATGAACTCGGAGTGGGCTAGTTAAACAAATTTTTGCTTATTCCTGTAATTGATTCTGATTACCAACAAATCGCTTAAAATTTTAGTCTTAAATTTTGTCCTACTTTTTTATTTGAGTTTTAAAATTTTTTTCATTTCTTTAATTGAGTCCTCAATTCCAATTTTACTGAAACATAGCTAATGAACATAAAAACAATTTACAGTGAAAAAAACTAATAATCTAAATAATTCATTAACTCAAACGATTTCTGCACTGATTGAATTTATTGAAAGAAAACGAACAATTTAAATTAGAATATTTTAAAAAGTTAATATCAGAAAAGTGGACAGTTTTAGGCTAATTGTTTACAAAGTTTTAGAACTTATTTAGAAAATTAAAAAAAGTTTAGGATTAATATTTTATACAGTTACAAAGCTTTAGAACTCATTTTAAAAAAAAAAAAATTTAAAACTATGTAAAATTTTATGATGAAAAATGTCTTTCCTCCTGTCGCTTACAAGTTCAGTGCTCCCTCTATACATTCATTTTCAAATTTCAGTGCCCTAAAGTGTGTCTATTTATATTCATACATCCTCTTCCCAATGTACGCTTACCATTATTATATATGAGGATGTCAACGAAAATTCTACCTCGTCTCGATCCACTCCTATTTGATTATGTGGATATGACATTTTACAAGACAAAACATATATGGTTAGGATACATTTTTGTTTTCAGGAGATATTCGTTAGATGTTGGCAGGAGATAAGTTCATGGCAAAATTCACTTGTATATTATCCGAATACAAATATAATTTCAGAATTTCTAATTTTTAAACTTTTTAAAATTCTTCTTACAATATTAAATTTTCACATTAAAAAAAATTGTTGATTTTCTGTTCACGTATAAGTTTTGCATATAACTCTTTTTATTTTTTATTGTTTGAAGTCATTTGTAGTAGATTAGCAAGTAAAAGACAAAATATTGTCCCTAACTGCTTAGTAGAGTGGTAAAAAGGATATAGGAAAAGCTGAGATTGAAGATTCAACTCTCATTTCACTAACTTTCCTCACATAATGTCATTTACATTGACTCAGGAGCTCTTTGAGTACCAAACAAATCGTTATTTCCCATATTTTTAGATATACTATATCTTAATATAATGATTCTAATTACAAAAAAAATACTCTATCCTACTGAAAATACTTATCAACAACCGCCCTCTCCCTCTTTACATCAAAGCTCAGTAGAATCCAACCTTGACCGGTTGATTTATTGTCATTATTCTACCCTATCAACCACATTTATCTTCTTTTTTTTTTTTTCATTGTTTCTTCTTCCTCATTCTCTACAAAACTCTTTTATTACTCTTTTATCATCTAGTTCATCTAACACTTTATGGAAAATAAATTCAAGTGATCCTTTTAAGTGTTAGTAAATAGAGTAGAGTGCGAAAAGTGGCGAGACAAAAATGGTGAGGTGTTTCTAGATAATTGATCAGGTGTTAATGTTTTTATTTTTCATTTATTTGAGTCATTATTTATGTTTTCTGCTTAGATGGTTTGTTAGTCCAATCATGTATTGGTATGTTAGTCTGACAGAGAATTAGTTCGTTATTGTGTTAGTTTGTTTTTTCATTTATTTTCTTAGTTTATCTCTTTTAGGTTATAAGCTTAGACCTAGGTTTGTTTTGATTATTCACTTTATAATATCACAATGACAGAAAAATGTTTAATGCCTACAATTGAGTCAAGTGTCTCCATTCCTTAGTGCTATATTTTTGTGGTAGATATTGTATGTTCTATCGTGAATAAGAATGAGTCTTTATGAAAAAAAAAATCTTACTCATACTAGATAATAGGTAGGGTATGAGAATTACACTACTTTACATATTTTGTCCAATAACATTCCTAATTATATCAAGTGCAATAGTCTCTAATGTTGTAATTATGATAATTAGTGAGATATAACATTGCAAAAACATACCTAATATCTTTATACGACATAACATCCACAATTATTCTTTTTATTGGAAAAATGACAAAAATGGGAAATACGAGAGAGAGAGAGAGAGAGAGAGAGAGAGAGAGAGATTGTGCGCTCAAACAAGTTAATAAGGCAAATGTCAAAATGACAAATTTTGCATAATTGGAGGTTGTTTTTATGCATTTTATAGTTCACACAGGAGAATGAACGAGCCCGAGTCAGATGGTTCAAGGGATAAAATGTATTTTGTATGAAAATTTATCATTTTTTTTATTTAGAACCAGGTATACAAAGCACAAAATTTAATGATGTATTTATATAATATAATGGATAGTGAAAATACCTACTTTTTAAGGACCAAAAGACAATTGAACCAGCACTTAATGACATTATTTTGGGATTGGATGAGGGGGAAGGGTTTTGAACCCAGGATATTATCATAACTGAGTGTCCCATTTGCCATTTAGATTGGGTGGTGGGACAAAATTTATCAATCTTGAAGATGATAAGAATAAGACCCAATTTATTTTAATTTAAATCAACTTAATATAAAATAATCTATTTTTATTTTTACATATTTTTATCTGAAATCAATTTTATTTGAAATACAACTCCCTTAGAGATATAAATGGCCGTTTTTCAGGATTTCTTTTACTAGTTGAACGTACTATATCAAATTTCCTTCCTTCTTACAAGGTATTTTATCCTCAGTTCATTAAACTGAATCTGATACTCGTTCGTGATAAATTGCACCATTGGTTCAAAATCTATAATTATATTTATAATTGATCCCCAACCTTTGTTTCATTACATATTGGTTTTAAATCTTTATAAACTGTTGCATGTGTATCCCTAACCCTACAGGAAGATTGAGTGGCACAGAAACCTAAATTAGAGGGAAAAACCTGATAATTTAAATGATTTATTAATTGTAAAAAGTTGTTACAAAGTTTAAATTTACTAAAAAATAATTACTGAACAGTTCAAATTAAAATTTAAAAATTTGATGTTTTACAGTTATGTTTGAGTAAGCGAATTTTGTAGGATTAGGGTTTGAAAAAATATATTTTTTATAGTGTTACTACAATTTTATAAATTTTTATTTTTTATGAAAAAAATAAAAAAATTTAATAACATAATCAAAATCTACTTTTAAATGAATTATTACACCGATATAATATTAAATTTCAAATAAAATTGGTTCCGGAAAAAAGATGTAAAAATATAAAAATAATAAATTATTTTGAATTAAATTGACTTAAATTATATAAAAATCAATTGGGTGTAAATGAAATTGGTTCTCGAAAAAAATAATGGATAAGTTTGGCCACTAATATATATATATTTTTTTCAAAATAAATCACCATGTTTTTAAATGAGCCAGATTTTTCATACTCTATTAAATTTGTAGAATATTCCATTAAAATATGGGATATTCCTATGTTTGCCTAATTCAGCCACTAATTAATTTTTCCTCCTACATAAAGAGATAGAAATCATAATTCTTGCAGTAAGGGTAGTAGTATTATGGTTGGAACTATTCAGTATTCTTGCAAGATTTTCTTTAGTGATCAAATTATAGGGATGAGGATTGATAGGATATGAATAATATAGTGTCATTCTCACATCCTATCCATGATTTTGGATACTCAATTTATATCATATCCACTACTCATTGACTATAAAATTTTAATACTCATATTATATTCATTTTAAGACAAGTAGGATCTGATAAAACTCACATACCAGCTGCATACTAATATAGCTAATAGTAATTTATATTTTTTTTTCTAAAATGATAAGATAATTTATTAAATAAGAATAATACACCATTTGCCTCAGGTGTTGAAAAATATTAATTTGCAATATTTAGGGTATAATCAGCTCATGGTGAAGCATTCATGGATTATAAAAGACATAACTAATTCCAAATCTAAATGACAATTGTGAACTAGCTTGTGGTAATTTTGCCTATGATGGAGATGGAGACGGTAGTGAATAGGACAAGATCTATTTCGTTCACCTTAGCCACACCTAACCTCATCTTGTCACCACTTATAATCGTGCAGCTCTACAAACAGTTTGGTGACTAGCACATACAGGTCCCCTCCTTCTACCTATATCTCTCTAAAATCAAATTCAACATATATGGCTGTTGCACAGGCAAACCTGTTGCACCTCTCTAAAATTTTACTTCACCTCAAGCTAGCCATGAAGCCCACCATCTTTACTATCCTTACTTAGTTTATCATCAACTCTCTACCTCTGTTGTTGTTGTGCTTTTTTTGTTTAATTGAATGAACCAAAAAAGGTGATGTTGTAAAGGGTGGAGATGAGAATGGGTTTAAAGTTGAAGATTCTGATAATAATGAAAGAATTTTCCACTTCTACTTATTCTTCCCATTTTTATTTTAAGTCCCGAAGGATAGAAATAGCCAATTTGGATTAAAAAAAAAGATATACTTTGTCAATTTAAAAAAGATAATGTGAGAGTTTATAATATTTCAAAGCTGGGCAGGTGAAATAGCCAATTGGAGTAGATCCCAATATGTTAATGGTTTATTCATTATTTTTACTTTATGTGATTTTATTCATTTTTTATGTCTTTCCTTTTTTAAACTTTTTTCATTGATTCTAGTAAACTTTAACTATAGTGCTAAGATTGCAAATTGTATTAATGATCTTAACTCATAGTCTTTTTCTTTCTTTTTCTGATAATTCTTGACTAATAAGTTATGGATGAAGCCTACTTAAAATATGCTAATGATTATTGAAGTCAAACTCCTTTTTTGTTTTTTTAATACTCTCTAAAAAAATATGTTTTAAACCTTCTCTATACAGAAAAAAAAGTAAAAAAATATATCTGACTCTCTTTTCAGTTCTAGTTTTGTTGCTATCAATTTTACATTTCTCTTTGCATGGTAGATGTCGTCATGGGTTATAATATATCTTTTATCTTCCATTGACACCCTATGATTCCTCTTTGCATGGTAAAGAAAGTTTCATGTTATAAAGAATTGTTCTTACAAAATACAAGGTTTTTTTTAACATGACCATTAAAGCAAAACGATTTTCCTCATAGATTATGGCTTTAGAAGATAAGGATAGTAATTGGGTTTACACAGAAGATGATATTTGAACTCAGATGAGATATTATTTTCTTCGATTATTTATAGCTAAAGATATCTAAACTCCAAAGGGATCATGCTCAGCAGGTTTTCTGTTTTGTCATATGTCATACTCTTTTTGACAATCAGCGTTCAAGTCTTTTAACATCTTTCATGAAAGATAAAGTTAAGAAAGCAAACTTTGCAATACTTGGTCAAATTAATAGAACTTTATCACCTTTATCTCGAAAAAGATAAAGGCAAAAAGGGTTGAAGACTTCAGCCCTATTAGTCTTTGCAAAACTCTTATTAAGATCAGTACTAAGGTATTGGTTAATCAACTCAAGCTAGTCATGAGCTCTTTTGTTTCTTAATTCCAAAATGTCTTTGTCCCTGGTCAATCCATTTAGGATAATATTATCATTGCTTGTGAACTTATTCATGCTGCCAAACATATAAACACATATAGTGGCCCTAGAGATTATAACGTTATCCTTAAATTGTATATAAGGAAATCTTATAATAAATTGAACCGAGTGTTTATTGAAAAGCTGCTTAGAGCCACGAGGTTCTTGGAACTCTTGATTCATCTTATTATACAATATATTATAATAGTATTTTTCTGTTTTAATCAATAGTTACATGACAGAGTGGTTTTCACCTCAATTTGGTAATCGTGAAGATGATCCAATTTCACCATATTTTTTTGTCTTATATGCAAAAGCTTTATCAAGTTATTTATGCAAGCTTCAAGCCTCAAGCATTCTTCCAGTTTAAAAGCTAATAGAAATAATCAAACTATCAACCATATATTCTTTGCAAATGATTGTCTTGTCTTTTTTTTTTTAGGCCCACAAAAGATTTGGTGCATATTCATATGGATACCTTGACTCTATATGATATTGCTAGTGGGTTAAGAGTTAATTTTCAAAAATCTAAATGGATGTTTAGTAGAAATGTTCCCGGATCATTGCATTTAGATTTTCACCAACTCCTCCATTTTCTTAGTAATAATGGCATTCTTAATTATCTAATAGCCTTATTTGATCAAGATCTTTCCAAGGTGGCTTCCTTTTATTTCATGGCAAATAAGATCTGAAGTTGTCTTAAAAATTGGAAATGAGACCTTTTGAGCAAAGTGGGCCGACTCATTTTAATTCAATTCACTTTTTCCTTCTTGCCAATTTATATTATGACTTTGTTTAAAGTTCCAATTGTTCTTTCGAACTCTTTATATTGTACATTTGTATGGTTTCGATGGTTGGGTCCTTAGAATAAAAGAGACATTCATTAAAGTATAAGGGGATATTGATGTTGTCTAAAGGTCTTAGTGGGTTAGGTATAAAGGATCTTTGAATTTTCAACCAAGCTTTCTTAGTAAAAACATTTTAGTGAATTTTGAGTGAAAACTTTCAATTGTTGGTTTTCAAAATTTTATTGGCTAAATATGGGGCTGTTCATTCCGTGTGGAAAGTCAAATATGGTAGTAATGTTTCAACAATTTGGCAAAGTCTCCTGTATGGCCGATCGCTTCTTCTTCCTTATACTTAGCGGCAAATTTGTTTAGGCAGGAATATTAAAGTTTGGGAAGATCGGTGGATTCCTAATATATCTCTAGAAGCTATTTGCTTTATTTTTCATCAAAATCCACATGACCTAAAGTTCATGGTTGCAGACCTTATTGATCCTCTAAATAGTAATTGGAATCTACCTCTTTTATAATCCAATTTTCCTTTCACGATCTCGGATAAGATTTTGCAGCTTTAGCCACCAAAAGACTGTGATGATGACGATTCTATTAGGTGGTTGGGGAATCACTCTGAGAATTTTACTACTAAAGATGTTTATAACTTGCAGTTAATTAAAAAATCTTCAACTCTTATCCAAAATGTTTCAAATTCTTAAGCCATGTCGAGTAATTTGGGTTTCTTTAAAATACTCAAAACGTCATGGGGTTCCATACTTCCTAAAAAATTCATTTTTTTTTTTTGTATAAGTGTTTGATTGATGCTTTCCCTATGATAGAGAATTTGTCTAAATCATTGTGAGTTTTCTAGCCCTACTTGTGGCCAGTGTAGTCACTTAATGGAAACCGTTAAGCATTTGTTTTGGGAGTGCTATGATGCAACCAACATTTGGGGTAATTTTTGTACCGACCTGGTGAACTAGAATTGTGATTCTTTAGATTGGTTGTTTGCCTCTTTTTTTTAATCCCAACATACTTGGCACTTTGAATGGCTAACTTACTTGGTTTCTACACTTTGGTCTATTTGGCTAGGATGAAATGAGTATATCTTTCAGAATGCTCATTTTATTCCCAGTCTATCATAATAAGAATGGATGATCTTAATCAACAACATTTAATGACTATAAAGTATCAAAGTTTTGTTCAAGCAATTCCTCATAATACTCTCAACCATCTTTGTCAATTTTGGGGCTCTAATTGCCAATCAATCTTGTACACAGCTCTTGACATTTTTGTGGTGGATGATGCTTAGTGTTACATCTAGTTCATTTCAACTTAAGTCAATTGAATTTAAAATGGCTTATTTTTATTCTTACGTCTTTTTCCCCTAAAATAATTTTAATTAAAAGCTAATATTATGTAGTTGTAATAATCTATTGAAAATACAACTTTGTAATCTTACTAAATTTTTATGAATTTTTTTAATTTAAGGCATTAAAAAATAAAAATTCATAAAAATTTAATAACATCATAAAAAGTTATTTTCAAATGGATTATTGCATCTACATAATATTAGCTTTCAAATGAAATTAGTTTTAGGCAAAAAAGATATAAAATTCAAAATCAGTCAATTGACTTAAGTTAAAACGAATTGACTTTTAGTCTTTTGTGGTGGATGATTCTTCTTGCCTGTTGTTTGCCTCTTGTGCTTCGGGAGTATGTTACTCTAACTCATGCTTATGTTATGTCTCTTTTCTCCTAATCTTCGTACTCTTATTTTATATATGAAAAAAATTGCTCTTAAAAATAATACTTCTTCGGTCTCAAGTTCTTTGTAATATTTACTATTTACAACAATTAATCTATAATTTTTTATTTTTCATCATTTTAGTATATAAATAAAAAAGCTTTATATATAAATGATAAATAAGGGCCTATAATTTCTAAATATATTTTTTTTTAATTTTTTTTAATAAATAATAATATAAATAAATTTAAGACAAACTTAAGTAAAAAAAAAAGGTAAAATATATTATGGGATGGAGGTAGTAATAATTGACTAATGTACTTGAAAGTAAATTATTATTATCCGACAAAGTTTCTGTTACAAAAAATAATTTAACAAATTTATTGAGCTTCTATATGTTGTACTACCATACATTTACCAAAATATTTTCTACTTAAAACCTACGCTGGTGGTCCTTTTGTTGGTTTTAGAGTAACCAAGAGAAGTTAGGGAGAGAGATACCTGCCCTAACAAGGGGCAACTTGACAGGGACACACTCACCATAAGGGTTTGTGGTACTTTTCTGTGGGCCTCACAATGTCCCTCCCAATACCATCACTCAAAACACTTTTCTGGTCCATAGTCAGAACCAAATACTTACTTGCACCAGCCCACTTGACTCTATTGTAAACAAGAAAAAATTTTGTTCAACCTCATGCTACTTTAATTCAAAAGCTCCTCATTTTTCAAATCATTTTCTCTTTGTCTTTTCCTTCTTTCTCTCTTCCTTCCACTCTCTGCTTCCCCCTTTATTTTCTTCTGCCTGCATTTCCCTGCTCCAAACCCTAGATTTCAAATCTGGGTTTTCATTTTCTGCTTTTCCTTGATCGGTTTGTATTTGGTGCCAGAGCTGTTAGGTCTGGTCATTGGGCTTCAAACTTTTTCTAGGTCTCAAAGCTTCCATTTTATTCGTTTCACGAGTTGCAGTGACCTCAGACGTGTTATTGTGAGCTGTTGAACTGAAAATCCCTCCTCGAACTCCGTTTTTCCCACCTGTGTTTGTTGGGTTTGATTGAAATTTTTGCGGTTACTATTCCATTCCTCCTGTTTCCAGGAAGAACCCTTACTCTGGAAGCACCATTTTTCACTCCTTTTGAAACTTTTTGACGGATAAGTTTTTTGTTGGAGTTCTGTTTTCAGTTCTCATTCACGGGTTCCAAGTTTTGCTGTTTTCAGTTCTCATTCAGGGGTTCCAAGTTTTGCTGTTGTTTTAGGACTTTCCTGATCAAAAGAAAACCCCAACAAAACCCTTCTCTTAAGTTTCTCTTTTTCTACGTTTTGGTTATTGATTGATTTGTGGTGGTAAATGCATGGATGGAAGGGAGGCAATGGCACTAGCTGGTGGGTCAGCTCCGTATTACATTCATAGAGGAGTTATTGGGTCTGCTTCTGGGTCACCGGCACAGTTTGGTGGAGCAACATTCCATACTCCTCCTGGCTTCAGATCTTTATCGAATCCTCAGGCTCAAGCGCAGGCCCAGGCTCAGGCTCAGGCTCAGGCTCAGGCTCAAGCTCACGCCCACGCTCAGGCTCAGGCTCAGGCACACGCTCAGTCTCAGGCTCAGGCTCAAGCCCGAGCTCAAGCTCAACCAGTTGCGGGATCAGCATTCTCAGCAGAGCCTAAAGTCACTAGTTTTTCTCATAATCTTAACGTTGATGTAACACCTGGTGTGCCTGCCACCGCAGAGCCTGTGAAAAAGAAGAGGGGAAGGCCGCGGAAGTATGCTCCTGATGGGCAAGTTTCATTTGGACTTTTGCCTATGCCAACAAAGTCTAAAGCTTCATCTGGGTTGGATGGTTCAAGCCAAAAGAAGCGAGGGCGGCCTCCTGGGAGTGGCAGGAAACAGCAATTAGCTCTTCTCGGTGAGGTTATTTATTGGTTTCTGATGTTCCGATGAGAATGTGATTCATGGTTTTTGTTTTTGGGCATATAACTGGTCGCATGTTATTCAGGCTTGTTAGTAGGTCTAGTTAAGCAAGCTATATTCTTCATAGAGTTGAAATGTATTTCATGAGGGAGCTTTATTGGTGGGGTGAAAGTAGGGGCCAGGCCGTTTTGGGGGTTTTTTGGTATTGAGACTATTCCTATGTACTTCAGTGGCTGAACTTGTTTGTGTTTGCGAAGCTAATTTCAACAGCTAGTCTTTAGCAGCATTTAAGCTGACCTGTAATACAAGAAAGATAGGGACTTCAATTGACATTGTGATTAATGTCTGTAGTTATTCAATGATGGAGATGCTTCAATTTATTTTGTGGTCTTATGATATGCTTTTGGTTTTTGGTTATCTTTCTCAATAGTTTAGTTGTCAAACCCAGGTGAGTGGATGAACACTTCGGCTGGGATGGCTTTTGCTCCACATGTAATCACCATTGGAGTTGGTGAGGTATGCTACTCTTTGTATATATTTCATGAGTTAATAAGTAGTATCATGTAGGCACATCTAACATTAAAATCATGGTACAATCTGTTGACATAGTATTTTTGTTGAGTTTCCTTTTTCTGCTGCAGCAAAGAGCCTCTTCAATGGAACATGTTTTACTTGTTCCAGACCTCTGCTTTTAAGTTTTCATCCGTTTGTTGGTGAAGCAATCTTGTTTTACAGGACATTGTTTCAAAAATGTTATTGTTCGCACAGCAAAGACCAAGAGCTGTGTGCATTATGTCAGGAACAGGCACTGTTTCTTCAGTTACTCTGCGGCAACCTGCAACTTCTACACCCACTGCTACGTATGAGGTTGTAGCCATTAATATCTAAATTATTTTTTGCTTTGTTAGTCTGTATTTTCTGAGGGAAGTATATAGGACCTTAAAGTCTGATGCTAAATTTTATGCCTGTGAAGATTCTTCTCTCTTACTCGAGATATTTGATAGCATTGAGTTTTTTTTTTCTTTTGAAGAATAGTTTACTGCTGAAGTCTCTACTTGACAATTAATTTATTGCCGGACCTTTCTGTTAAACCCGGCTTGTCAATTGTATCAACATGGTATGCATGGATCTCTGTTGCTGCTGAACAGGAAAATTAGTCTTGTATCCTGTTGTTTTATTTCTCTGTATACATTTCCTCTGCCCGACCTGTTGCTAGTGTCACTGAGGGCAGCTTCCTGGAAACTAACTGGGTAAATCTTAAGTTATTTAGGGGCGCTTTGAAATCCTGCGCTTGTCTGGTTCTTACTTACTGTCTGAAGATGGTGGACCTCGAAGTCGGACAGGAGGAATGAGTGCTTCTCTCTCAACTCCTGATGGTCATGTCATTGGTGGGGGAGTTGCTGCACTGATTGCTGCAAGCCCTGTTCAGGTTTCATTTCATCTCTTTAAGTTAACGTAATTGATTTCAGTTGCATTATGCATGCATGTCTTGGTGTGTTTGGTAGAGATGAGCATTACACTTCGCTTTTCCACAAACACAAAGGTCCTCTGGTGTAACCTGAGATTTGATTGCTATAGTTGGCCTATCCATTGCACACCATTCCTGGACCTGAGGCTTTTTATGCATAATATCTGTGCTTATGTGTGACACCCCAAATCCACATGGGAGAAATGTGGGATCATTGACATATATATAAGGGTCTAAATCACAAACCTAGAGCATTTATTTCTTAAACGAGAGTTCATGTGGTGTGGGCAAATTTTTTGTGGACAAGTTTTGGACTTGGGTCATGACAAGTGTGTGCTTCTTTTTATTCCTCTTATTGTCCTTTTAATTAGTGAAGTTGTGGCAGTATACTAATGTTAATGTCCATATCGTCTGGATTTGGTAATGAGGTCCAGAATGTAGCTACATTGTTTCAGTATTCTAGCAGTCTAGCTGCAGTGAACTCATCGTCCTATGAATTTGACCAAGTAAGGGGAGCAGGTGAAAGGACTGCTGGTCCACTAGGATTATTCTCATAAATGAGGCTGTTTCTCATGTTCAAATACGTTGTATCGGGTGGTTAGAGAGGGCATTACATTGATATGTTCTTGACAAATTCTCTTTGGTCGCAGCTAGTAATATGCAGTTTTGTATATGGGGGATCAAAGGTGAAAAGCAAGGAAGAAGCTAGCCCAAAAAGTGAGAGCAAGGATTCTGCCCCTCAGCCGAGTAATAAGTCAGCTGCCCCAACTAGCTCAACCCCATCCAGAAGTTTCACGCCTGGGATAAGTTTTTGGCCTGGTTCGCGGCCAAGTGATCCAAGGATGCACACTGATATTGACTTGATGCGTGGGTGATTGCGGAGAATTCTGTACATTTGTGTTGTTGTACATGTGTACTTAAAGAGGCATGAAATTTAAAGATGTCCAATAGGGGCACTGGGGTTTGCTAACTTAGTTTGTAACAAAGTTGAGTCCATGCACAAACTTGTTGGGGAGTCTGAGGTCTGGACTTCCAGGAACAGTAGGTTGTAGTGGTAGCGTGGAAGTTTAACCGGTCGGCGATGTCACCAATCTTCTTGCAGTTACCTCTGTCATTTGGTCTGTTGGCATTTCATTATGCTTTTACATACGTACTTATTGAAGGTCTTGGATTATAAATTTGATAAGAGCAAGAAAAATGTTTCGGAGAGATCTTTCACTTTGCTTTTACATGGACGCGGTACCTTGTTTATTCTAGTTAACTGTTTTAGTGCCATGGTCTATAAATTCTCTCTTAACTTTAAGCTGTCAGCAAGATATCATCCTTAATTTGCTGTGCCCAAATGCCTATCGCTGAGTTTCTGTTCAGATTTGTAGAGGAAAGTATTCTCAGATGCTTTTAGTTCGTTGTTTGGTTGTTACTTATTAGCTTGTACAGGAATATTAAAGCATGCTTCTTTTGGGGTAGAAAGTGTATTTTAGAAGCTCGCGTCAATATCAAGTGTATCATTTTGAATCTAAAACATTTTACTTAACCATACCATTAAGCGCTTGCATAATATTTTCTTTTTCATAACATTTATTTTTGTTGGATGCCGTACAAATAGTGCAAGCATAAATGGGATGCTAGCTCTCTGGCAAAATAGGATGTTTGAAAAAGGAAAAAGAGAGAAAAACAAGCAAAATGAGCGAGTATTTTCAGCTCTAGGGAAGGTAGAAACTGTTGGTTGTTCAGGGCTCCAAGCAATGAGTGAAAAAGCCAAACTGGTTGGAAAAAAATTAACATTCAATATAATGTTGGCCTTTAATAGGAGGTTTTGGATGTGTGATGGGTTGTGATTAGGTGATTGCCCAGGATGATGATCAATTTATATTCTTTCTTGTGTGATATACACAGTTTATAAATGATTCAAAACCCATAAACGCTTTTGACAAAGAGAGCCTCAGAGTATAAGATTTTACTATCCATTTGGTAATTATATCGATAACTAGTTTTAGAATTTTAGAGTTGTGTCAAAATTCTAATTGATATCAAATAATGTTATCAAATGGATTCGAGAACTTTGTCAAAGAGGCATTATATTTTCTTCCATTAGATAATGACATGTTCCTTTTCCTTTTTCATCTTTTTTTTTTATTCTTACTTTTTTTTTTTTTTTTGGGTGCCAAAGAAAAAAACCAGAACAAATGAAGGAAGGCACTTGTGGATGGCAAGGAAAAATCTAGTTGGGGAGGAGTCACGTATGAGGAATAAAAAAAACAAGTAAAATTCATCAATACATAATGGATAACACACAAGAATACATCAAGCCAAAAGAAAATGTAATCCGATCCCAGTTTTATCAGCAAAGAGACGAATAAACACAGCACAGGGCCACAGGCAGAGCTCTTCCCTCAGATCAAGCAACCCCCAGCAGCTTTCTTAAATCCTCCTGCAACAAGAAACAGAACTGCTTTAGTTACAACTTACAAGCAAGTCTCACTGGTTAATTACCAGCTGCAATAAAGTGACCTCAATGTCGAGAGGGGGAGTTGTAGGAGCGTAGCGTTCCACAACATCGCCCTTCTTATCAACCAGGAACTTGGAGAAGTTCCATTTGATGCTGTCCCCAACCCCAACCCCGCCTTCGCTCCACTTCAGAAACTTGTACAGAGGGGCTGCGTTTACCCCGTTCACATCAACCTACACAAAACAAACACAGCAGTAATGCAGTAATCTCAGGAACAAATCAAGCACAAACGATCAACTTCGAGTTCCGAAAGGCCGTGAACTGATTAACTCCCCCCTCAACCTCAACCAAACCAACTGAACACTTCATAAACCTGCAAGGCCAAAATTTTGCCTCCACTACTTGCATCTTCTGAGCCGTCCACGCCAAACCAAAACCCCCAAGCAACCATCTTCCTCGTACATTTCAGCTACCGACACCAGCCGATTGACAAAATTGTGCAACAAGCCAGTGTTGTGAAATCGACCAATCCCAAGAACATTTTCCTACTGTCTACTAATAGAGCTGCATGCATCAAAGTTCCAGCTGTATTCTAGAGACAAGGAACAAGGCAGAAGGGAAGGGAGGCTAGGATAGGATCCTACCTTGCCGAAGATGGGGAACTCGGCCTTAAAGCGAGTGCAAGCAGTCTCTAAGATCTGCTTATTGGTCCCTGGCTCTTGACCTCCAAACTGATTACACGGAAATGCCAGAATCTCGAACCCTGCTGGCAGGCACACGGCCATTATGAATAAAAACCCGCAGAAATTTCTGTTGCTGTGTGTTAAAATGAATAGTATTATGTTCCTAGAACCGAAGCAACCGCACCTTGATCCTTGTGTTTTTTGTACAACTGATTCAGCTCAGTGTAGTTTGAATTGGTCAGGGCACTGCATCAAACAAACAAGAATCAAATCCTTTAGGTTAGTTGGTTGGAATAAAAGAAGAATTAAGAGGGGCGTGGAGTGGAGAAGAAGGAACCAACCATTGTGATGCAACATTGACAATCAAGAGGACCTTCCCCTTGTAGGTGCCAAGATCAACATCATTGCCTCCAGCGTCCTACATTAACATTTCCCGTCAACACAAATAAATCAATCCTGACCAGCAACAAATATGTATATCTGTCCATAGGAAAGGAAAGGAAGCAACCTTGACGGTGAAATCATGAATGGAACTCTTTTTGGATTGGCGCTGGCCAGCCATCAGACCTCAGAAAGGAGAAGACGAGACAACCAACAAACTTAAGCAGGGACGTCCCTTTATAACACATTCAAAATCCCGAGACCCCTGGCGTACGCGTATTTCATCTTGTCTTGTGGACTTAAAATTTGAGGTCCACTACCTTTGGATTCTAATGGATATAGGATATAAGAAGTGCTACACGTATTAAAAATTGTGTACTAAAACCATCTAATTTTTTTTATTGGCAACGAAAAAAATTTATTAAAAGAAAGAAACAAACACAAGTTAAAAACATCATCTTAGAGAGAAAAAAAAAATTGATGTAACGACACCCTAAACCCAAAGAATTTGATTCCAAAGAATATCCAATCCGAAAATTCGGATACAGCTACGTTTCTTGACATAAACCAAGAATTTAGAGGAACCATCCGTAGGTGGGCCGGCCAGTCCCAGAAAGGCAAACAAAATGCCTCCAAAGTCCAAGCCCCGGAAGGGCCGCACGTGGAAAACTGAAGAGCTAGGAAGTAAAAAAACTCGGGGAAACGACAATGCCTGGTTCTTAATCCACACGGCTCTCTTCCTTGATCCTCAGCATATTCGAATATCATACAACCATCTATGGCTGTCTGGTCAGTCGACTTGCATGGATATGATGGGCGACGAGCATGGGCCGGCAAAAGGAGGTTTCAATTCCTACTAGCAGAATATTCCTTCTCTGGCTGATGCCAAACATGGGCCGTAGCCGATACGACTACAAACTTTCCTTTTTAGCCCAAATGGAGTACCTTGGGCAGAAACTTTTTTTGGACCAGGCCCACCACCGCAATGAGACTTTCTTATATGGTCCATGACAATGAGTATAAGGTGAGGACACAGTGCGCTAAAGCGCAAATCGTCTTTTTCCTTCTCTTGTTAGCTTCTCTTGTCCTTTTATTTGTTTACTTCTCTCGTCCTCATTTGTTTTAGCATTTTATCCGATTTTTTTTATTTTTTTTTTCTTTTAACCTTTTTTGTTCTGTCATTTTTCAAGCATTTTATTCTCTTTAAATTCAAATATATTTAACATTAAAAAACACATTCTTAACAACTTGTTTTTTATAAAGTAATAAATAATACTTACTCTGTCCAAAAAAGAACGCATCATATTTTGTTTTAGTCATCTTAAAACTCTGCAACATTTTCATGTTTTGTAAATTAATTTACCATATTATCCTTTGAATTATCATTTTAATATCTACTTTTTCCATTTTACTTGATCTATGTGTAGAAAGTGAAAGGAAAGTGCAAATAATACATATACTTTTTTCTCATTCTTAATCTTCGTACTAAACTCAAATGTTTCATTTAAAATGAGATAGAGGAAGTACATTTGATATAATAAATATCAAGGGGCACTTGAAGAACAACAAAAAAGTAGGATGGATCTCAAACATATTTAGAGAATAATAAGAAACTAAATTGGAAACATGAAGATAAATGTTAGGGAATAACAAGAATGTACATAGGAATAAGAACAATATGATAAGAGATTAAAAAGAACAGGAAAGGTATATCCTACACGTCAAACGTAGGATACATAGATAACAACAAGAAACTATAATGAAACAATAAGATAAGTATTAGGAACAGTAGAAAAGCATGATAGAATAAAAGTTTTAGTAAAAATCAATTACTTGTGTAAAAGGTAACATTAGCAAATTGTAAAAGGGACATGTAGATTAAAAACTGATCAACTATAATAATCAAAATAACAAGAAGAATTCAAGGGACAAGTTGAATACCAATGGCAAACAATCATCAAATATCATACGAAACAGTTAGATTTGTCAAGGAATACGAAGACGTATCAATAGAATAATTATAATCAACAAAATAATAGAAAAAATAATTTAAGGAACAAATAGAATAGAAGTATGTAGCAACTATTAAATAGAAGAGGAGTTATATTTATCAATAAACATGAAGATAGAACAAAGGAACAACTATAATCATCTAGATAATATGAAGGAGAATTCAAGTAACAAGTAAAATAGTAACATGAAACATTTATCAAGTACCATATGAAATAGTTAAATTTGACAAAGGGCATAGAGATGGAACAACCACACTCAACAGCAAAATAAAAAATAATTTAAGGAACAAGTAAAACATGTGTAGAAGTAACAAAAAGATGTATCATACATGTAGATTTGTAAGGTATATGGAGAACAATAATAAAATATAAAGAACCAAGAAAATATATATAAGGGAAGGGGTGGACCCATATTTTTAATAAAAGAGAGGCTAAAATAAATTTTATTTTAAACTATAATTTTTATAAGGAAATTCAGCCAATTTTAAGAAGTGGCATAATACAATTTTTTTAAATTTTTAAAGAAAATTAAAGGTTTATCAAATGATTGTGTCATCACTGTTCAAATATCTACAATTATCTTTCTATCAAATTAACTCCATTATTCACAGTTAATAAGAAAAAGAAAAAATGACTACTTTTCAAAAATTTTGTCCCCTAACAACTAAAACCGTTCAAATAAACCTAACAATCTGAAAAAATAAATAAATAAATAAATAACATTCACCATCGCCCCCTTCTAAGCAACAAAATCTGGGTCTCTCTCCGTCTTCTCATCTTTTTCGCCTGGGTCACTCTCCCTGCCAAACTCATCCCTCTCTCTGGCAGAACTCGATCAAATCGGAGAAGAAATCTCGAACTGCGAGCGAAGAGGGACCGACGGCCAGGCTCTCCTCCATTCAAGCCTTCGCCCTCGTCCTCGCCTGTACCAGCCTCAACGCCCCATCCGTGATTCGATTTTGTTGACGATTGGCTCTGGTCATCCCTCAGCCGCATGTTCGTACCTCCCCGATCCGCGATTCGACCGAGAGAACGGAAGCTATTCCCAGGTCGTTGCCTCTCGGATCCGCCGGAAAGTCGTCGTTTCCTCGTATTCGATCTCAAATCGCCACTGGGTTGCAGATTGGCATAGCCACCTTCGATCGTCTATTTGGCTACCCACAGCCTCCTCTTCGCCCGATCGCCAGGACAGATGAATTGCGCAGCGGTGGAAAGGCAAAGCTGGCGATTTGGAGAGGGAGAGAAAGAGCGAAGAACAGAGAGAAAAAGGGGCGGCGGCGGCGATGGCTGATGGCTGAGGGCTGAGCGGTTCAAAGCGACGGCGTTTGGGAGGTTGTAAGCATCAAACGTTTGTTGGGTCTAAAGGGTGATTAAGTTTTTTCGGTTTAAACCGAAATGAATTAGTCGATTTATTCAATTTTTTGGGATGTTAGATGATAAGAAACTGAATAAACTGAATTATCCTATAAAATTAAATTCAAACCAAACCAAAAATTTTAATTCGATATAAACCGAATTAACTGAAAAAATAAAAGTGAAATTCTATAAGTGAGAGAATCAAAGAGAGACATTATTTTTTTTTTCAAATTCTATATAATATAGAATGTTTATTGTCTATGGGAAGAAAGAAAACGAGAATTCAAGCTAATTTTGGTAAGTATGTAGCTTTATTGTTTATGAAAAAAAAAATTAATATAAAAAATTTTAATTAATTCAGTTACTGAATTAATTGAAACTGAACTGAAATTGAATTTTTTATTATTCGGTTCCAACTGAAACTAAACTAAATTACCAAATTAATCGAACCAAAATTTTAAATTATTTCAATTTTTTATTTTTTTTAGTTTGAATTGAATATTAATCACCCTTGGAGTCTATAAATGGCGAGAAAAAAATGGTAGGAGGGGAAGAGTTATCAAACAAAAAATTAGAACAATAAAATAGAGTTTTTTTTTTGTCTTAACAATTATTAATAGTGTTATCTTGTTATGGGGTAATTGTAGGTATGTCAACCATGATTGAAAAAAGTGTAGGTTTTGCTATACCTCAAAGGGTTTTTTATAATTTTCCCAAAGAAGAATAATAAAAATATGCCTAAGAATATGAACCATAAGGAAAAGGCGAGCCATAAGTTATTAAATCACAAAGGGAACATGTATACATTTTCAAAGAACAAATATAATTAGTAAAAGAACAGGATGAAATAAAGAAGAAATAAATAATACATAGTAAGTTATTGTGTGGTGTCATTATCGTAATTTGTAAGAAATCATGGTGTGGTCTATAACAAAGAGTTGTCGCATGGTAGTATTATCGTAATTTATAGAAACCTAAGGTAAAGTGACAGTCTCATAAAGAGACAATTACAATTTCTCTCATGAAATTAAAATAAAATTACAATTTGTTTCTTCCTATTTTAAAAATATATACTTTGTCCTCTGTTTTTCCAATACAATTCAACAGTAACTTCTAAACTCTTAACTTAGACTATATAGTATTTATCTTTAAGTAATTTCAACTTATCTGCTACTTTTTTTATAGTTAATTAACATTTAAAAAAAACTATTTGTCATTTCTAGAAAGAAAAAAAAAATAATTTAAAATGTCTGTTAACTGTAAAAAAAAACACCATACACATTGAAATTACTAGAAAATGAGCATGTTAACTGTAAAAAATACCATATAAATTGAAACTACTGGAAAATGACTGCTGTAATGTATAAATTAAAATTTCAGAAGTACTTGTTGTCATACTATACTAAAAAACAGATGACAAAGTGTATATTTTTAAAACAAAATTAGGTAAAGTATAATTTTACTTAAACATTTGTATCGCATACTGTGTACTTGTGATAAATAGTATACCGCGGCATTTAACATTCTACTCCATTCTCACTCCAGAATCTGATAAACATTCTTGTGCAGAAGCTTGATTGGGTTCAAATATAATTGATTCATTTACCATTCTCACCATCTTATTCAGAAGGTTCGATGAGTTAACTGGTATGGATTCACATCTTAGTGTGTGCTTTTATCAACCAATTCCTAAATTTTTTAGATGAGTTTGAATCAACTCATAACTGTGTTCGATTATTTGGTAAGTTAGTAGACTGCGCTCTTCAAGTCAAGGTTCAAATTTAGACATTTCTTAAAAAAAAAAATATCATTTCATATTATAGTTTCTTGCTTGCATTTTATTTTGTAGTGTGAATTATTAATTGATTTTTTTATCCTTAAATTGACTGGTTGCTATATGAATATAAAATTCTGTTTTATGAGTGAAGAGTTTTGAAAGTGACATATGTTTGAACGAAAATTTGGTTTGTATATATAAGAAATTGAGGTGCTAGTGTAAAAATGTGGAGTTTCGAAAATACGAAGTCTAACAGGAATCTGGGTTCTTATTGTTAGCAATTGGATTTATGTTATATGAAACTAGTTCTATGAAACTCATATACTATTATACGAAAATGAGTTCTTATTATATAAAAATGGGTTTGTATTATATGAAATTGAGATGTTAATGTGCGAAACTAAGTTTTCATTATACAAAATTGAGATGTTGATGTAAGAAACTAGATTCTTAATGTATAAAATTGAGTTCTTAAGTATAAAACCGAATTCCTAGTGTGCAAGCACAAAATTCCTAATAATACAAATTAAGATGTTGATATATAAAACTGAATTTCTATTGATTGAAATTGGAATCATGAGTACGAAATTGGTGTCCCATCATAGGAAATTAAAATGGTGGTGTACAAAACTAGGTTCCATATTATATGAAATTAAACTTTTTTTTCAAGTACTTATTGAAACCTTTCCTAATACCATTACTCATAGAAAATAATAATATCTAACAATAACAACAACAAAAATAATAATAATATTTTTTTATTATTACTAGTATAAAATTCCTAATATATGAAATTTAGATATTGATATACTAAACTGGGTTCTTCTTATACAAAATTACAACGCTGATACACGAAACAGAGTTCATACACATAAAACTAAGTTGTTGTTGTACAAAACTGAATTGTTGTTATACGAAACTGAGTCTCCATTTTTTAAGAGTTAAACTAAGTCTTGATTGTTGAAAGTAGAAAAAGAGAATAAATATAACCCTTTTTTTATAATTATTATATTTATTGTTTTGAAAATCTTTTTTTTTATAATTACTATACTTATTGTTTTGAAAAAAATAAGTTCCATGGCTTTTAAAACAAAATCCCCCTAAAATCTACTGGTCTATCCTAATGGCACTTGATTTTCCTTGATTTCCTCTAATTAAAATTAAGGGTAAAATTCACCGTATGTTACTTAGCTTATTTTTTTGTCCTAAATGGATATATGATCTTCAGGGTAAAATCCAAATTTAGTTCATTAACTTTGAGGTTTTTCCTAATGTGGTCCCTTAACTCCCGTGTCTTATTTTGATCCCCACCGTTAATTCAGGCGTTATTTTGGATGGAAATTGCCTATGTGGCACCTAAACTGCCACATGGCATCTCCTTTCATGGCTTGAAGTGACAAAACTGAAAGAACAACAAATTTCAGGCTAGAATTAAAGCAGAAAAATAATTTTAGGGACTTAACCCTAATTTCATTCTCTTCGTCGATCCATATTCCCCGTTTCTTCTCTACGCCACCACCCACTCGCCAACCCTCCGTCTACGTCGCTTCTGTCTCTCCTAGTCCAGCATGATTCACACCTCCACCGCCTCTTCCTCGTCGGCACCCCCCGTAAAAATTCATGCCTCCACGCTTCAACCCGAAGATCGAGCTTGCCCACGCCTCGCCAGCGACACAAACAAGCCAAGACGGCTTACCAGATGACCGGGTAAGGGTGGTGAGGCATCGGCGATGATAGTGGCGGCCTTCAGGTGGATGGGCGACTTCGGCAGTGGAGGCGGAGACGATGGGATGCAAGGGGCGAATCACGATCGGGCCTCTCCCTGGGCGGCGGCTCTAGAGCAAGACGAGGCGGCGAGGGCTGGATCAAGGGGGGAAGGTGGAGCGTCGGTCAAGAAGAAGGAAAATGGAGCACCGGTGGAGAGAGGGAGAGAGGCGGCGGCGGAGATTGAATCAGAGAGGGACAACGGCGTTGAAGATTGGTTTAACTATCCTTTTAGGTCCCTAAAATTACTTTTTGTGCCAATTTTAGCTTGAACTCTATTGTTCTTCCAATCTAATCACTTCTTATCATAAAAGAGACTGCCATGTGGCAATACACATGCCACGTGGGCAATTTTCATCCAAAATAATGGTAGAATTAATGGTAGGGACCAACATAGAACACTTAATTTGAGTTAAGGAACTTTAAGAGTCACTTTTTGAGTTAAGGGACCACATTAGGATAACCCTTAAAGTTAGGGGACTAAATATGGATTTTACCCATGATCTTCATGTTGTCCTGGCGAGGTACCGTACCTCTTATTGTGCGTCCTATCTATTAATTTCAGGATTAAGTTTGACAGAAATGATGATGTGGCAAAAAAAATATTGAAATAAGTTTTAAAATAACACTTATAGTCCTTTAAGTTTTCTTATCAATAATTTAAACCATAAACTTTTCCTTTAGGTTCCCCGCCCTTCTCCTCTAATCTAAGTTTGTTTAAATCTGAGTCTGTTTAAACTATTAAGAAACCTAACTCTAATCAATAGTCGCCGCCCAGCTAACCGCCCTCTAGCCATAGGCCCCACTGCTTTTTTGCCCTCCAGCTGCCAGCCTCGCCACTATTTCCTCCTCTATCCGTTTTGCAGTTGTTTCCTCCTTTGTCCATTTTGCCACTGTTTTTTCCTCTGTCTATTTTGCCACCTTTTCCTCCTCCCTCTGCCACTTCTCTAAAGCAATCAACCTCTCTATCACTAATATGATGCCACATTAAGAAGACCGTCAAGCTGAAGCCCATTTTCCGCCATCATTCTACATTCACTCATCTGTTTTTGCTCCGCCGTCGCTCATCCCCCCTTGCTCCACCGTCACTCAAGCCCTTTACTCTTTATTCGCTCATCTCCCCTTGCATTGATCTTAGCCACCCAATCTCGCCCACCATTACCTTTCAGCTGCCCAATCTTGCCCATTGCCATAGATTAAAGAGACATTGCATCGTACTACTTCTGTAAATGTGATTGAGCACATTTGAATGATGGCTCTGGTTAAGGAATTGCTAGACCACGACTTAATGTTCTGCTTGGGTTTGACGGCGACAGCTTTGATGGCTTGGGCTGGTGGCTAGAGGGTAGTTAGTGGTGGCAGTGGGTGGGCAGCTTTTGAGGTGGCGGTAGTAAAGATAAAAGATTAGGGTTTTGAGGGGGTAGAATTGATTTGAGTGGAAGTTTTAAGGGTTAGAATTAATGATTGAAACAATTTGAGGATTAAAGTTGTCATTTTAAATTTATTTTAGTATTATTTAATGCCGCATCATCATTTTCCATCAATTTAATGATGAAATTGATAGAAAGAACCTCAATGAGTCACACAATAAGAAGAAAGGTAGCTCGTTAAGATAATCTTAAGATTAGGCACCCAATTGGACAAAAAAAATAAGCTAGGTGACCCATCATGAATTTTACTCCTAAAATTAATGAAGACTTAATGAATTTTGCATTGAGTATATACTCAATGAGGATAGGAGTGGACATTTGGTTTTAGCCGAACTAAACTAGTCAATTTATTTGGTTTAAGCCAAACTTAATTAATCCATTTCTTCAATTTTGAATTTCAGATAGCAAGTAACTGAATAAACCAAATTGGCCTTTGAAACCAAAGCAAAGTAACATAAAAATATTGGAGAAGAAAAAGCTGCCAAACAAAGCTACAAAACTTGTACATAGTACTGAACACCAATAGAAGAGGAAGATCAGGAGTTCAAATCATGTCTCCCATACTTTCCCATGCAATGTCATTTAAACCTAGTCCAGTTGTCTTTTAAATCTTGGAAAGACAAATATTTTCCTCCTTACCTATGCTATAGTATATCCCTTACTCTAGTTATACTTATAAAAAATGCTTATATATATATATATATATACCAATTGGTTTGAACTGACCCGCAAAAGAAAAAAAAAAAAAAGAAAGAAGGAGGAGGAGGAGGAATACATATTGATGTTTTGGTTGCCTTTGAACTTCCTCATCCACAGCACAGACATTTTTTTTCGCAGGAGCAACGAAATCAAGGAGGCCAACCAGCGAAAGAGATGAATTGGTTTTGTTTCATCTCTTTTCCTATTTTCATTTTATTCGATAGTTTTTGGGTGTAAACAGTCCACAGAATACAAACATTACTCGGACCATGTAAGTAAAGCCACTTTAAATGTGTCTTGATCACTCAGTTCGGCTGGAAAAAACCAAAAAAAAAAAAAAGCACAGAACCGACAGATTTTTTTTTTTTTCATAAACATCAGAAAAGAGCCATGCTCAAATGGTACTTATAGAGTTAAATACCGTGATATACTGCTTATCACAAATAAACGGTGTGTGAAATAACATTTTGTCATTTTATCGAGTGATATACCTCGGTATTTTACATACTGCTCATTCTTTTAGTTACTTTTTTTAGTTAACATAAAAATTTAATGGTTACTTTGAGCTACTTAGGAACTCAATGTAGTATTAGAAAGTGTATTGTTATTATTAAAGTATTATTCTGTTCTCTTATATCAATAAATTAGTTTCTTTCTGAGTATTATTTCTCTCTCTCTCTCTCTCTCTCTCTCTCTCTCTCTCTCTCTCTCTCTATATATATATATATATATATATATATATATATAATATTTTTTTAATATTTTTGTATTAAAAAAATATCTTCTAGTTCATATAAAATATGTAAAAAAATTATTGAATTTATGTCGTCTTGAAATAATATTGTAACACTTATTTTTTTGTGAAAACGGTAATGATATATGGTACGATATACCATACGATATACGTAGAGATAATAGTATTTAACACTTTGATGATACTACACCTATGACGCTTACAAGTACCAGAATATGGTTTAAATAAGCTTCCTTGAACTCTGCCATTCACATGTTATAGACATAATTCGTGATGTATATTGTTGGCCCTATTTTGTTAGGGTAAATTTCATGCCAAGTCTCTTAGCTTATTTTTGTGTCCTAAATAAACACTATGCCTTAAAGTTGTCATACTGAAGTCTTTTACCTCATCTTGCGTGTTTCAATTGAGTCTTTTTCATTAACTTTACTATTAAGTTGGATGAAAAATACTGATATGATATTAATTAATATTAAAATAAATATAAAAAAAACAATTTTAATCCTTAATTTTTTTTAATTAATAAATTTATACCTTAAACTTCCAAAAAAGGACCAATTACAAATAAACAAGAGAAATGTGAGCACAAAAACACATTGAACTCTTTAGCAAACACATGTTATGCAACTCATAACGCACACTTTATTTTTGATGAGTAAAATCAAACATCATGTAGAAACAATCTACGATTACATAGCTTAATTGGTGGCTGGGCATGGAGGAAGCGGAGGGAGAAAGGTACCATGGAGCTGACGCAATCGCTGTAGAGCTGGGGATAGGTCTCATAGTGGTAGAGGTGGCTGTCGAAGTCATGGAGGACGCACCCAGACCAGTCGCGATCGTTACCCCTACCGCGTGTAGATCCGTCACCTTTGGTACGCTGCCACCACCCAAATCTGGGTTTCTGGGGGGTGATGGTCCGATAGATTGTGAAAAAGGGTCCTCGATTCTCTTAGCATGGATGTTGGCGTTGAAGGTTTAATCGGAGATATCTGGGTTGCATTGGTCCATCCAGAACTAGTGGAGAAAAGCCTTGGCGGCCGGCTCATTGGCGGGTAGAAGGCCTGATGTTGAGGTTGAAGGTCCAATCGGAGTGCTCGTCGACGGAGTGAAGGTTCAGTGGTGGGTCTGAGGGGTTCCGGATCATCCATAATTCAAGTCTCAAAATCTTGGCCGGTCCGGTGGCAGGAGCAGAGGTCTGAGAAAAAGAGAAGACTGTCGCAATTTGACACTGATTTTTTTTCCCTCAAACCAAAATCACAATTGTTTCTTCACTAATTGGGTTGGTTATTAATGCTCTTGTGGTCACCAGGATCAGAGCAGCGGTGTCGCAAAATGGGGAAGACGAACTGTGGAAGAGACTGGTAAAATGGGGAACAAGATGAATAGTGGCGAGCGGACTTTGCGTATAAATGGTAGGTTTAAAAAATTTAAGGTTTAAAATTACTGATTAAAAAGATATGAGGATTAAAATTGACATTATACATTTATTTTAATATTAATCCATTATACATTTATTTTAATATTAATCCATGCCACACCAGCATTAACAATTTCTGTTAGATTTAACGCTGAAACCAATAGAAATGACCTAATTGAGACATGAAAAAATGAAGTTCAAATGACAAATTTAATGTCAAGTATCTATTTAAGACATGAAAATAAGCTAAGGAGCCGTGGTGAAATTTTCCCTATTTCGTTACCCTGCTTCGCGAAGCCCTCGTTGGCTAGACACGACGCGCTGCTTGCTAGAAGAACATGATAAGAGTATATAATATATCGCCAGCCTAATTGCCACTTGCATTACCAGATGGCTGCCGGTGTTACAACCATTTGTCGCTTATGCCGTTTCAAGCTTCCCTCAAATTCAATAGACAAGATTCAACTACAATCCCAGATTCTCACTTTCAATTTTTATCCGTTAATACATATACCCGACTTTCTCGTCTCCAATATATTCATTTCATTAGAACTAAACTTGCGAAGAACATGCATGCTGTACTATCACATAAACAACTCCGATTTCATCAACAAGCTGGGAAAAACACATGAAACTACATCACCCGAAGAGTAAAGGAGTGAGTTTCTAGTTTCTTATTCTTTTAGTATAATGTCTTCCAGTTTATTAGCAGAGTGATGATGAAGATGAACAAACACAGCCTCGCCTCAGCTCAATCAACCCCTAGCAATTTCTTAACATCCTTCTGCAATAAGGAACAGATTGTTCAGGTTACCAGCCTCAAGATTCAAATTACCAGATACAGGTAAACACCAGAGAATGGCTCTGTAGCCTTACCTCAATGCTAAGTGGGGAAGTTGTGGGAGCATAGCGGTCTACAACATTGCCCTCCTTATCAACCAGGAACTTGGAGAAGTTCCACTTGATGCTGTCCCCAAAAGTTCCACCTTTGCTCGACTTCAGAAATTTGTACAGCGGAGCTGTGTTCGCACCATTGACATCAACCTACGCAAAGTAGCAGAAAAGCTCTGTCAACACAAAGACCTCCAAATGAAATCAAACATGAAATCCTCTGTTTTCTACACTTCTTTGCATCAATGCAACAAGAGAATCCCACATTGATGGACAAATTGCTCTAGCTTGAACTTGATTCAGCAAACAGTTGTCAACTACAGGAATTCCCTAAATTTCATTTAGCAATTTGTTTCCAGAGTTCATTACATCAATAGGACCAAAACTTGGCCTCACTCTTTTCGCATCAACATAATCGCACTGCACCTTAATCCCATCGGCTTTCAGTTCCATGCTTATGATATCACTTAAACTGTACACCATTTTATGTTATATCTAGGAGTAATAAACCGGTCAACCTCATACTTTCTGGTACATTCATATCATTCTTGTAATCTACGGACAAGGAAAAGAACACATTACATTGGCGCGCGCCTACCTTGTCGAAAATGGGGTACTCGGCCTTAAAGCGGGTGCAAGCAAACTCCAAGATCTCCTGATTGGTCCCTGGCTCTTGACCCCCAAACTGATTACATGGGAACGCCAGAATCTCCAAACCTGCCCCCAACACAGACAGACACAACTAATTTATTCACCGACGCAAGGACAAGTAAATATTACTACTTTATTACTTCAAGGTTAATAAGAATTCCAAAACAGAAGAAAACCTTTGTCTTTGTATCTCTCATACAATTGACTCAGCTCAGTGTAGTTTGAATTGGTCAAGCCACTGCATCAAAATTAACAATAAAAAAAAAAACCCTTACTTGTCACTAACAAAGTTTCTTCGACTGAAAGCAGAGAGACTAGAACAAACCATTGTGACGCAACGTTAACGATTAAGAGGGCCTTCCCCTTATAAGTTCCAAGATCAACATCAATTCCTTTCGCATCCTGCATTTCAAAGTTAACACAAACAAAGATCAAGCAAGGACCAATCTAACAAATAGAGAACAAACCCGAAAAGGCCAAGAAATTGAAAAGAATCTGACCTTAACGGTGAAATCATGAACCGACCCCTTGGTAGATTGGCCAGCCATAGAGTGATCGGACCTCAGAGACGCCAACAAATGCCGCGAAAGCCGAGATCGGGACGATGGAAAACGCGAAGAAGATGGTGAAATACAAGGAGGAACGAAGAGGGGTCGCTTCGAAATCGACGGGAAACGCTTCCCCAGTAAAATCGAGTCAGATACCGCTATGGAGCCTAGATTCCGTCGAAGTATCTGAGTAGAGGAAGAGATAAGCATGGAGGTTTTTTATATAACAGAAAAAATTTGTGGCCCGTGGCGTTTCTGCATCTGCGTCTGTAAATAGTCGATATTACGGTGCTGGAAAAGTCAGAACTCGGCGTTAGTTTGTACTCGTGTCGCGTGTGCGTGACAGTTCTAATTTGGATTGCAAAGATGCCATTCACACGTGGAAGTATAACGTGGCAAATTTAGTGCCACGCGTCAGAGCTTGCGATGCTTGCGGGCGGCTCCCCATTGCTGCGTCAGAGCGCCACCTGCATAAGAGATGAATGAAACAAAGTGTGAACGGCTTCAGGATTTTTGTATTGGTTGGGTTGGGTTGCTGCAATTTCCTTTTTTTTTTTGTTGGTTTTGTGGGGATCCCATCCAACGAATCTGTCATTGATTTGATTTGTAGCTTCATTCCAGTTTAGACTTAGATACATACTGCATGTTTCTAGAAACCACTGTGTTGTGTGCTAAACATGCGTGTTCCTGCAGCTCTTTTTTCCACTAAAAACCTTCAACTTTAAAATACCAAACTCTTCTATCACCATAGAAAATAGAATTGGTGAAAATTGAAGTCCCTTTTTTCCAGTTAGACTCAGGGTACAATGCAATTATTTCCAGCACAGAAGAACCCAAAATTTTTTATGTCTGTATGAAGTTAACGCAATGAAAAATACATTTAGCCAAAAAAAAGGAATAGGTACAACTTAGAAATGAAGAAGATTTAGAAAAAAGAATGAAGAGCAAATGTGGAGTCCATTTCATTCCAGAGTGGTCACTCTCTGAATCAAATTGTTCACTGCAATGGAGAATGCATCTTGAAACTTGTCAAGCTGAGAATTTGAGTCCCCATAAATCAAACCAGGCAGCAGCTCATAAACAATGTACCTTCTTATATCCTCCCTCTCTCTTGTAGAAATCTTCATCAGCCTCTCCACTACATTAACCTTCATTTGCCTCACCTCTTCCTGGTCTATAAAAACTGAGTACTTGCCATGATCTTCAGGCAAATGCCATGGATATTGGTAGTATGCTGTGAATGGATCGAACATAACCGGTATGCAACCCGAAACGAGTGAATCGAACACTGACTTCCTCGTGGGGCTATCACCCGGAGGTTGTAGGCAGAATTCGGATTCCATAAACAGCTCAATAACTGACTCAGGCTGATCACATCCCCCGGCGTTGCAGTTCAGAAACCTACATGATCTTTCGTTGTCTGAAGATGTGCATTGGTTTATCAGTAGAGACCTTATGTTTTCGGGTGCATCAGGCCTTCCTGCACCTGCAAAACTCACTAGGTTTTTTCGGGTTGATCGGATGATCCTCAGCTGCCATGAGATGATATCATTGTCTGACTTGGGGTGGAAGTAAGTAGGATGTGGGATTCCTATGTCATTTATGTGCCATGGTTGGCGTTCGATTAAGAGCTTAATCGGGTTTTGCATTTGGCTGAGCTCCAGCAGTCTTGTACCCCAAGAAGCACCATTGTTCCGTCTGAAGTCCCATGAGATTTTTCCTAACACAAACACATGATCCTTACCAGAATTCTCAATCCATGGCCTTCTGGTCTCCAACCACTTGACAAGCTCTATACCCAGAGTGTCTTTCACATCATTGGAGACATTCTTGAAGTGCCACCTTAAGATATCTAAACCGCCATAAAACGGGACATAGAAGAGCTTGGCTTTGCTCTCATCATAAACCCTGCAAGGATGCTTTAAAATCCTGGAATGGAAAACCAGTTCCAACGAGTACTGGTGAGTATCGTACCAACCTTCCCCGAGCTTTGTGATTGGTTGCCCCATTGCTTCATTGTAAAAGAACTCGCAGAAATTGGACCATGGAATCATGTCTGCACATTGGCCTACCAGATCCTTGTTGAACTTTGCGGGCAGATCATACACATAAATCCCTCTTCCATCACAGGCTGCAGTATCCTGACTCGAAACCCAGGAACGATGAACTTGTAGCTGCTCTTCCACAACTTTCTTTGCATTCTCAACCTCTCCATTGCTAGCTTTCTCATGAAAACTTCTGAATGCCACCTGTTTGATGCTGCTGCTGATGGCATGACTGGTGAAAGTGGAACTTCCATTGTTGGTTCCCACTACTTTCTTCTCGTTCTCAACCTCTCCATCACTAGTTTTTTCATGAAAACTGTCGAGCACCACCTGTTTGATGCTGCTGCTGAGTGCAGGACTGGTGGAACTGGAACCATCGTTGTTGGTTGCAACCGGGAGGGCGAAATTTGGCTGAGTGCCTGCAGAGAGGCAGTAGAGGTTGCTGAGTTTTCGTGAGGAGACGCAAACGTGTACAATGTTCCCCGAGATGATGGTGGCGGAGGAAGACCAAAGGTAAACCAGAAGCAAGAGGAGTATGGCAAGAGGAATTCTGAGAAGAACTTTTGACAAAACTGAGACGCAGTGACAATAAGATTTGTCTTCTGTTTCCAGTTTTTTGGGTAGCCTAGGCTTCTTTCTGGCGACAGAAATCGCCATTTTCTTGAGAGCAAATATTCTGTGCGTCCATTTTGAGAATACCTGGTTTTTCTAGTGAAGGTCGCAACTCTTGCAACGGAGATTGCCCTGTACATGCTTGCACGTACTACTGGAAATAACGAGCTCTGATTTCCTTGCACGTTTGTCTTAGAATAATAGGGTGTTGGTGAAAATACAGTAATAAGGAATTAAAAAACAAGTATTTTGTGAAAATAGAATAATAAGGAATTAAAAATGAAGAAGGTGACCAAAATATAAAATAGACGATTTCTTTATCAATGTTTCTTAATCCAGTAAAATATCAACTCTAATGGAAGATCCAACATCAACGTGCCTGACGGCCCTGAGAAGTTATTAAGCTTGACACGGGACGATTATTAAAGATTGTAGATCTAATTGAAGAAACGGAAATGCAAATGATGGACAAAGAAATATATAGACTTCGTTTCCCATATCAATTCATAGCAATCGCTAGAAGTCTGAAAAACACCAACATCTTCCATCATTTATACAAGAAAGCTGCAAGAGAAAACGTAGGTGGACCTGCATATTCGTTGAGTGCTATCTCAACATTCTAAACATGGAACTTATTGCTCTGGAACACAACATGCCGGCGCACACATATAACTGCAGTTTTTCAGGGCTCTACCGCTATCAACATAAGCTAGAGCCCCCTTCCTAAGCAAAAGATACACACTTATACAAGTTATGCGGCTCGCGTTTTCTTTCAAACATCCGGTGCATCAGATCCATCAGCTGTTCCTTTTGACCTCTGCTGTTCTAGCTTTCCTACCACTTCGAAGAGGCGCTCATGCACTTCATCAAAGTGAGGTTTTGTGGCATTCCTTGTATTCTCGATCCACTGCTGAACTTTCTTGTGTGGGCCGAGGAATCGATCACGATCCTCCTCTTCCAAGACCTGCAATCAGTAAATTCAAATTGTATGAGAATTTACAACTTCCTGAGCAACCTGTTTTGCTTTCCAGTTTCTTCCTTTTCCTCATGGCATATGGATGTGCAGATTGGGGCAGCACCGCAGCAGCAGCCAGAGTCACAGACGGTCAGCCAAAAAGAATGTCAAAGTGATTATAAGGCAAGGAATGCATCTATTGTTGAACAAGAACCAGACTTCTGATTAATTTTAATGGGCAAGTATTAAGCAAAATTTAGAACAAATAAATGAAAATTTGAAGTATGTGCAAAAAACAAAAACTAAAAAAAAAAAGAGAAAAAGAAAACAAAACAAAACAAAGTTCGTGAAGCTAGAAGTTGTCATTTTTCATTCTATCATCATCATACTGCACCATAATCCCAACTATGTTGGGTCATAGCATGAAATCTATAAGTACGTTGGTATTGCAAAGATTCACTCCAAGAAATGAGGAAGCTGCTGCTCCACAAAAGTGCTTTCGCCTGACCTACTATTGACAACTGATAAGGAAGAACCATGCCAGCAACAAAATTTCTGTCTTCTTCAAATATGTGGTGTTACTTTCTTAATTTAAGACCAAAAACATTAAGGGGGGCAACCAGGCCCTATTACTGTTTACATATCCAACTGCAAAAAAGAAAATTGTAACATAATTTGAAGAAAAACATGAATTCTGCAGAAAATAGCTACCTGAAGTTGCATGATTTCACAAACTAGACTGACATCTGCTATTGATGGTTGATCATTGCCAAGCAGGAACTGTCCATTCTCCTTCAGCCAAAAGGATTCCAGCTTTGACAGGGATGAGGATAGCAATTTCTCAGCATCTGATGCTGCTTGGGGATTTTTAGAAAAGCCAAGAAAAGGTGCTAGAACTGTATTAAAAACATATGTGGCTGAAAAAAAGGGGGAAAAAGAAACAATCAATGGGTTGGCATAGGATAAATTATGAGGAAAATTTTCATATTGAGTCAAGGCCAGGCATGAACTGACACCAATTGATCTGGATGCATGCCTATAGAGTTGAGTTATGCACCTGCACCTCGCCGCAAGTTCGAATGATGCCAATCCAACACAGAGTGTAACTTAGCTCTTTTGAAAAGATCACTGGGATACCTGAAAGCGCGGGAAAATTTCAATAGTAATCAGGGTTGGAACAAGTTTTCTTGTTAAAAACCTATTACCATAAATAAAAATTGCCCCTACAGCTACAAGTCCAGATTTGAGACAAAGTGGCTGCTAGTTTTAGTGCAATGGCGTTACAGAATTTGGCAGAATTTGATCGTGCATTCAGAATGCTGAGGAAATACATGAAATACTGGGTTTTCCTTTTGTACCCTCTCAAAGAAAAATTACTAAGGTTTCTTTTATTGCAGTATTGTTTCCCTATAAAGGGAGCCCTCTATGAAAACCATGAAGTAATATCATTAAGCATCTTGAAGATGATCAGAAACTTCAAGCATACAAGTAATCAGTACTTCGTTGGTGTTTTGTAGATGAGAAGTTCCATAACATAGACAGCCACCAGAGTTAATGTAGAATAAAACACCTCCAGAAACAGCAACTTGACTTACCAGTGATCTGCAACTCCAGGAAATGCAGAAGCCAGATAGATAAGAACAGCATGACTGCAAAGTGAATGAGTAATTTGATAAATTGACAGGGAACAGGCAAAATAAAATCATGAAGATATATGTTGGTAGAGAATGTCCAAAAAGCACAAAAACCGTAGGGAAAGAACCCAAGCACAATGGATGAAGGAAGAGGATTCTTCTTCAGATACCTCTCGAATAGCTTGAGTTCTCCATGGACAATAGCCGGGATTTGTTCCATGGGGTTTATTTCTGCAGTGAGATCAAGCAGATGCAAAGGAAAATTGCAGTTAGTCTTTGCCCAAATGATTTCGAATAAATGCAACCAACTTTCCATGCCTAGGATGCAATATGAATGATTTCCCCAGATTTTAGTAGTAGAAGTTGCATGGACATCAGCTTCAGAACATCACTAAATAGCTCAGGCACGGATTTATGCACCATGAGAGATTAATCAGTCGATTTACTAAGCCTTAATCTTGGTCAGTTGAGCTCGGCTAAATGAATCATGCGACTTCCCTCTATTTGCGATTCATGCACAACCAAGATATCAGCAAAACAACAATCAGCTTTCTAGCTTATAACCAAATTAACCAATATGTCAAATTCAGCTTGAATGCTCTCCGAAGCATCATTCTATCCTGCTCCATCACTTCCACTGCCAGAATAACGTTCAGGGTACTAATCAAAATGGCTGAACTAACATCTGATCCTGATTAATAACAAAACCTACCAAATTCCCAAGTGGGTTGCTTTGCTTGCACTTTAAACTCACTTAGCTTCCGTATTTAACAAAAAGATTATGTTGCATTGCACACGATATGTACACCAGAGAAGTGAGTGGCTTTCGAACCTTTAAATTCAGGAGTCGAGAGCTGGCGCTTGGCGATTTCTGTTTTTACCTCCTCGAACTCTATCCCATTTAACCTGGCAGCGTTACCAGATAAGTAAAAAACATTAGAAACAGAGAAGAGCTACGCAAAAGAGACGAATATGAGGAAAAGAGAAATGGAGGGCGATGAAATTACTTGCAGAAAATGAGAAGGGCCCGAGACGGCTGCGACAAGCGATCTACGTAGAGTTTGAGCGCCATCTTGGATGCGATCTCTTCTCGCTTTGCCCGGGGTATTAATCTGTGTCTCAGCTTCAGCTGGCTTTGGTTTTGGGAATGGATTGTTTTTGCTCTGCCTTTATGCTTGGTGTATACGAGTGCTTCCACTATTTGTTAAAGCTGAAGATGAAAAAGTTGATTTGACCTTGATAGGTTACATTGGTGATTTGTCACTGCTCCTGTCACTCGCTATATTTATTGAATGCCTAAATGCATCAATAGTCCTCCAGCTTTTACAACTAGCACGAGTGGGTTACTAAACTTTGAATCAGTATGAATTAGTCCTCAAACGTTCCAAAACCATGCTACTTAGTCCTCAAACTTTTTAAATGGCGTGACTTAGTCCTTCAGCCATCAGGATAAACTACAACTTTAAGTCATAGCATGTAATCTTTCAACAAAATGACCCTTCTATTTAGGAACTTCCATTATCACCAAACTTGTGGATTAATAAACTTTACTAAATTATTAAACACATAATTAATTAATTAAAAACTTACAAAATGATAATTCAAAAAATTATATACAACAATTTAAAAAATATATAATTATTTAATAATTTATATTTTTCTTATTTTTTCTAAAAAAACTACTAGTAAACTACTTTGGTTGACTTATTGGAAAACAAAAAAAATATTTTTTATGCACTCCACTATTATGTTGATCAATTTTTTTTCTAAATATTTTTTTCACTTTTTTTTTGTACAAAATATACAAAATTAGGGACTTATGAATTTAGAGATCATTTTTAGAGGAGTTTTTTTTAAGTAGATTTAGTTTTCAAACAATTTTCCAAATTAATCTTTTTGGTATTAATATTTTGTGATTTAGAATTAGTGTACCATATCATTTTGAAACTAATTCATCCATTACAATTCTCATGCTAATCAAAATGGTACGTACTATAACTTCCTTGGCTTTTTATCATTTTTTTTAAAGAAAAATTCAGGGAAAATATACAAAAATAATAATAATCCAACCTCTAACTTTGGGATGATTTTTCCCTCATATTATTCCTCAATTTTTCTTTATCTTTTTTATTTCTTCAATTTCTTGCATATTAATGGCTTCTTTATGTTTATTGAATCTTTTTTTTTCAAATATAAAATCTAGTTGGAATCCATCAAAAGAAAAAAAAAAAGTGGTCAATATTCTAATTAATTAGTTAAATTAATTTTTTTTATTTTTCCCTAAATTCCCCACTCTTATTTATATATAATTTTTTAGAAAAAAAAAATAAAAAAAACGTTATTTAAGCCATGCAATTCCTTGATAAATAGGTGCATCTCATCATGCATTGTGTTCCAACTATATCCTATTCTATGTTAGTCAACAAATGCATGATGGAATGAATTTTCCCTACCACAGGCATTAAATAAGGTGACCTGCTATCTCGCTCTATCTTCACTCTATGTGTCAAAGCTTTCTTTAGTCACCTTCAAATATTACAATCCTTAGGCATTATATAAGGTTTTCAAGCAAATAGACACAGATTGGAAATCGACCATATTTTCTTTGTGGATAACTACTTTATCTTCTTATAACCAACACCAACAATGATCTAGGTTTTTCACCAGATACTCAAGACTTCTCTTTAGCAGCTACCCAAGATACCAACATCCAAAATCTCAATGGATATTTGATCAAAATGCCTCAATGGAAGTTTAGTAGAAAATTCTCCAGATTCTCCCTTTCTCTATCAATAGTGGTATTATGCATTACTTAGGCCTACCTTATATGTAGGATATGTCTCGTAACATCTCCTTTCAATTTTTAACAAGCAAGGTCAGAAAAATGTATGGACAGCCTTAAATGGAATTTACTGAATAATGCAGGCCCTCTTATGCTTATCCAATCCACTTAGTTGACAATTTATATTTATCTTATGTATTTATTCAAAGTCCCGATGATCCTCTTAGATGGGTTATTTAAACAATTTTATTCATTTCTGATTGTCTAACTCAATTAGCATCAGGGCTTTCTTACCTTTCCTAAAGGGCCAAGTGACATAGGGATTAAAGATCTTTGTATCTTTAATTAAATTTTGCTTGCTAAAATGTACTAAAAAATATCTACCATAAGCAAAGACAAATTAGTCCATCAGGTCCTTACAACTAAATATGGTCACTGTTGCTCGATTTGGCACACTAAGATAACTAGGAATGCATTTCCCATTTGGGGTAACCTATTGTATGGTCATGAAATTCTACAATATCACTACCTACGGGACATTGGAGATGGTTCTACCATTTGGGCCTAGAAAGATGTCTGGACTCCTAGTATATTTCAATCTCATCTCTATGCACTTTCCGGTAATCAACCACATGATCATAATCTCTGTGTCTTGGATCTTTATGACTTTCGGTAGCAATGTTGGTGATTCCAATTGCTTCATCAATTATTCCCCCTTATTTCATTGATTATATATTGTTTATTCCAGCCAGCTTTAGTAAGCGATCTTAAAACTCCGTTATATAGTTGTTTAATGCTATGGTGATTTTTACGGTTAAACAACACTATGATTTTGAGATGAGTAAAAATTCACGTCTATGTTAAATCCTACAAGCAACTTTTTATATTATGCCCTTCACCTAGAATTTTCCAATATCCTAAAATCTATCTTGGCTTCCCAAGTCCTTTAAAATTTAAATGTTTTTCTGTGAAAATTTTTATCTAAGGCCTATAGAGGTCTGATGGACCCCCTCTGTTCCCATTGCCATGGTTCTCCCATGACAATGTTTAATTTATTTTGGGAATGACCAAAAAAAGCATGATATATATGGCTCTTTTTGTTCCTAACCTTTACCCGTGATGTATAGTTCTTTTGAGGCTTGACTCGTTATCATAATAGCAAATTAGAAGCCTTGCTCATTTAACTAGCTACATTTTCTAATTTTAACATATTTGGATCATTTGGTAGGCCAAAGTGAATCTATCTTTCAAAATGCTACATTTCATGTCCAGTCCTTTATTACCAAGTAGGATGATCTTTACGTCCATCTTAGTATGACTAAGGGCTATCGCTTTAGGTTTTCCTTATTCCCTTTTATTCCTCCTTATTCTTTATGTCATACTTAGGGATATTGTAAGAATCAATGCCTTAAATTATGCTTGAAAGACTTTGCCTCTAATAGCGCTTGGTGATGATCATCTAGGTTATATGCTGTAGCTTGGGCATTCTAAGTGATTAACAGATCATTGAGGCTAAGTTTGAATGTTGTCGGTCTCATTGACCAAATCACTAAGTTCTTTGATTCTCTTCCTTAGTGTTTTGCAGTCGTAGTCTACAGGTGAAAGGTTGTCTTTGCTCATCAGTTCATGGTATCTTTAATCCTTTCCTCTTCGTATTTCATATTTTGATTACAAAAAACAACCATTAACCAAATTTGTTCCCAAAACAAAATCCTATGACTTGAGTGACATTATCCATCAGAGATGGCTGAAATTTGTAGAGTAAGGGTTGCCTGTGAATTGCTTTATGATTTCAGGCATTAACAGTTGTTTCCTGAGGCCAAATTTTATTCTAGATTATTTAAGGCTCTCAGGGTTTGTTCATAAACCCTAGGTACAATTCTAAAAAGTTTGGAAGCTTTTTATGAAAAATTAGGATTTGATTCTATATGGAAGATGTTGATCTAGGCCAATTTTAACAAAATTAAGATGCCAGAAAAACCATGAACTAAAAAGGGTTTAACCTCCCCAACTCACATACTTCTTGCCACTTTAGAAGTGGTGGTGAACCACGGTAGTGATGCCTCTAAGGGCATTATTGCTCCTCCATGCAATTGTCAATCAAATGTGATTAAAATAAGGTCAATAAAAAGGATGGGCAATGGTAGGCATTGGTAACAGTGCCACGATGTTGACAACTCCTGGTTCGCCATGGCTTGCCATTTGAGGAATATCCTGACTCCTGTGGCCAAATAAAGGTTGAATTGGTGTTGGGTTTCGATGGGTTAGAGTTTAGGTTCAACCTGATCTAGTTTTTGTTTGGGTTCGATGAATTCACGGTTGAGGATAGGGACTAGTTTGTTAGACGCAAAAGTTTAAGAATCAAAGTTTAGGGTGAAAAATCGATTGATGGTTGGGTTTTTGGTGGAATCAAACCAAATCTAAATTACTATGGTTCTAAAAAAATATAATAAAACATAAGAACCAAGAATTGAAAGGAACAATAACCCTGATTTAGTTTTATCGGTTTTAGATACTGATTCTTTTTGTTTTGCATCATAGACTTGTACTGGCTACAAAATATAATAAAATTTCATCAAAAACAATAGTTGAAAAATAGAAAATAACTAGATCTATCAAGACTCCCTATATTAAGAAAATTTAGCATAATTCACCAGTTATTCCAAGTTTAAATATACATTTAACTAGTACAACTTAAAAAAGTAGTACATTAATTTACAAAACTCATTAAATAGATGATCATCATATGTTTTACGTTACAAAACACCATCATGTTACAGTTTTAAATAAATGAATAAGTATATAATATAATAAATTATTTAATATATTTAAACATATGCTTTCGGTTTGATTCCACCTCGCTAATGTGTTTTTCAATGGTAGAATGAATCCATGACCTATCATCAATTTTTACCTTCTCCAAACTAATCCAATAAAGATGGTTCATGTTGGATTTAGGCTCTACCCAACCCATGCTTACCCCAATCAAAGTTTCTTGACAAAAAAATTTAGGCAGAATCTAGGTTTTGCTCCCTTTTTCAGTCTAACAAATGGTGACAGGGCTTATGATTTGGGGGTGTATATGTAGGTTTTTGAAAATAAAGGAAAAAGTGAAGATTAGGCCAAACCTTAGGGAAGTTTATATAATTTTCCTCGAACCTTCGGTAATCGGTATCCGACCACCCACATTTGTAGTCATTTGAGATTTTTTTCTTTAAAAAAAATATATTCATTTTTGCAATGCCTAACGAATAATTGACCCTAAAAAACCGGACATGACTTGGGCTTGGAACACGTAAGCGATGAGATAAGTGAATAGGAAACTTACAAAAACAAACCTGCCATTATAAGCGATGGGTCTTGGACCAGCTTACACCTGTCTTTTTCTATTTTATAAACCTACATTTTACCTCCAAAATTGTAAGCACGGTCATTCTCTGTTAAGTTTGGGCTCTCAAATGTTCTGATTACCAATGAACATTTAAGAAACGAGCAAATTAACCCTAATGTGTAATATATTTCTCAAAAATCTTTTAGTTTATCATAGCTCCTGTATTTATATTTATAATTAATGTTAATAATTAAGAACTTATTATTTTCCATTAGTTAAAATACATAAATATATCTTTTACGGAAAAACATATTTTAGTTAATTTCCTTTAATTTTAAAACTAATTCTCACCATGTAAAAGAAATGAAGCAATTAATTAAGCTGGATGGCAACCAATTTTGTATAAATATTTATAACCTACCAGACTAGAAAAAGTAATAAAAGATACTTTCTTCCAGAAAATATTTAAAACTTGGCGATTCTTAAAATTCAGTGTTTCAATAAATATATAATTTGAATAAGTAATCATTACACATAGAAATAAATTATTTAATATCTTATTAATAATTTCAATTAACTAGACCTAAAACATCGAACTAAATACTAAAAGAAAAAGGAATAAGCACCCTCCCAAAAGAAAAAGACAAGAAAAATTGAATAATTAAAGAAAGTTCTCCATCTCAGCCCTTTACGACTAGGCTTTTATTAGCCTCCTCTTTCTTCATCATCATCAACCAGCCACCGCAATCATCGTCTTTCCTCTGCTCCTGTCTCTAGACCGCTCCACACCCCCCCCCCCCCCCCCCTCTTCTCTCTACTTTCTCTTTCTCTCTCTCTCTCAAACTCTTCAGCTTCATCAAAGTTGAACCATAGTAGTTGTTGAACTCGGTGCAAATCGAGGAACTTGCTCTTTGATAGATATGAAACAAAAAATTTGTAATCAATTCAAGAGTAAGCAGGGGCGCTTGGCTGCAGGAAGGAGCAACTGAAGAATGAAAATGATAACAGTTGGCTTAACGATTTGATGCGCATAAAGACAATTCAGAGACAGAGATGATTACTAGTGGTTGACTGAGTCGGTTTTCTGACCTTTCTTTCTAAAAACATGTTTCAAGTGGCCGTTGCTTGTGTGGATTTTCTTCGAGGATTAATTTGATCTGTCCATGGATTAACCGGTTATTGGCAAATGGTAAAGGGGATTCGATTGGGAGGGAAATTAAATCTGGGAATTTTTTGACCTTGGCAGCTGCAGGACTCTATTCTGATTTGATGAAAGAGAAAACTTTTGGTGAATTTCCCCAAGAGTATGAGTTGGAACGAAGACCGTGGTATGATTTGCCGGTTGAGGACGAGGGCTAGTTTGTTAGATTTGAAAGTTTAAGGATCAAAGGTTCAGGGCGACGAAGACTAGTGCAAAATCTGAGTTTTGCCTTTTTTCGGCTTAACAGACAATCATGGAACTTATGATACAGGGACAAAACCTACTTTTTAAAAAATAGAGGGAATAAATTGTAATTTTACTTAAGTGAGGAGCTTACCTCTTACCTATATATGTATATATAATAAAGCACAGGAGGTTGATGTTGTGTTGACACGTATGTTCTATTTGGTTTTGGGTATTGATGTTGTAAGTGTTGCAGTTGTGGCGTAGAGGGATGGCTGACAAGTGGCGTACACTTGGCAGTATAATTCTTTGGGGCTAAATGCGTCACTGGTCCTTTAAGTTTATTGACTCGCACAGGTTAGTCTCTGAAAATTGACTCATTACGACTTAATTTTTTAAGTTTGAAAAATGTTGCGACTTGGTCCTATAACTTGGAAAGTGTACGTGCCTTAGTCCTTACAACTATCACGTGCTATCATGTGCTTGACGGCGTTCATGTCGTGCCTCCTACCTCCTACCTCCCTCGTCACGACATCCTGACGATGTCCCAACCTTACTGACGATGTCCCTACCTCACCGACTACCATCTCTGACGACTTTGCTACCTAACAGGCACCATCATTAGGTTAGCTGCTACCATCCCTAGTGATTGATGACGCAAATTTTCAAATTCCGACGATACCATCTCTGACGATCGATGATGAAAATGTGGACGAATGGGAATGGAATTAGAGGGGTTTTCTTCCTCAAAGGTCTCTGAACACAAAGGAATCAATCTCATTCATCAATTTCGCATACAAGCATTTAATTTCAAAAATTAAAATTAGGGCTCATAAACAATTTTTTAAAAACTAGATTTGATTAGAGTCAAAATTGAAACAAAGTATGCAAATTTAAGACCTAAGATCATGAGGCTATTGTTGTGCGGCCTAAATACTATAGAACCGAGTCATGTACTATTGATTTTCAAGAATGGTGGTGACCAGGGAGCTTCAAGAGCATTCGAACTCCAAAGGAAAATTTTCAAGTTCACCGGTTTCTGGTAACCCGCCTCCTAACTCGATACCTCTCACTGTGTCTGACTGGGCTAAGTAACGTTTTCTATCTTGTCATCCAATCATGGACTAAGACGCAACATTTATCAAAATTAAATGACTAAGTTGTGATGAGTCGCACTTTAGGAACTAACTCATGTGGGTCACCAAACTTAAGGGACCACCGGCACATTTAGGCCAATTTTTTATTGAGGCAACATGATAATATTTTGGTTTAGTTTGATCTCTTACTTCGTGCAATGTGCAATTAGCTCCCTATGAATAAATTTTAAGATTTACTTTTTTCTGGTTGTTATAAAATTTATACTTCCACTTTCATGTTTAGGTGAAATAATACATCAAGTTCCTAGTGGTTGGTTGTGGTAATATTTAATTTTTCAGATGGCCCTAGGTGTTAAGGGAAAAGTTTGGGGTCAATGATAGAACTTTCTTTTGATTATTGGGCTAAATAAAATAATAGTCCTTTAAAAATGATTGTGGTTACATGTAGATAGGGGTGAAATTAAAACCCGAAACCCGAATTCTGACCCGAAAAAAGCAGGGGTTAGGGTTGGGTTCTTTAGAGGAAAAGATGTATTTGAACCCAACCCGACCCGATCCGATTAGTCGTTGCTGACAATAATTTCGGTTCTGGTGAAACCCGACTAACCCGACTACTTGCCCTTTACTCTAGGCCCAGCCCACCTCCTTCCTCTGCCTAGCCTAACGCAACCCCGTCCCCCAAGCCCAACTTAATTTACTAATTACTACTAGCCCAGCCCGTTTTTCCTATTCGCAAGTCGCAACCTTACCTAATTGCTTCGGCCTTCTTTAGTTCTTCGGTCCTTCTCCTTCCTCCTTCGCAATTCGCATCGCAGCGGCGCAGCCTGCCTCGTCTCTCTCGTCAGTCGTCTTCGTCTCATCTTCACGGGTCGACGAGAGAAAAAACTTCGTCTCTCTCGTCAGGCGCAACCTTCTCGCATCGCAGCGGCGCAGCCTGCCTCGTCTCGTCGCAAACTAGAAAAATTCATAAAAATTTAGTAAGATTATAAAAATTATATTTTCAATATATTATTGCACCTACATAATATCGGATTTTAAATAAAATTAGTTTTAGGTAAAAAAGATGTAATAATTAAAATAAATTATTTTGAATTAAATTGACTTAAGTTAAAATGAATTGGCTCTAAATTAATAACTTGAGATAGGTAGAATAAATATAAACAATATGTAGACCTACAATACTTAATTCAGTTTATTAAAGCATTTTTTTTATACCAAATGCCTATAATTCACCTGCCACACGCTTTTATATTCAATGCAATACACACAGAGCATGGGTAGTTTTTCTAGTTTTCGTTGAAGTGAGAAACCTGAAAGCAAAGTTGACGTTATGGAGAGATTTTCCGTTCTTTCTTTTCAAATCTTACTTGAACAAAAAGATTGAACATACCGTTAAAAATTTTATTTTCTAAATCTAGAAACACTCATGTATTTAAGATAAAATATTAAAAAATATATATATTTTTTTCATTTAACACTAACTCCAAGAAATTTAAAAGATATTAGTTTTTCAAATTCTTAAATCAAAGAAAAATTATAACTTAAACGCCACCAAAACTTTCCTGCTTTCCCTTCTAATTGGGAAAGCTGGGTCCATATTCATCGGCAAAGTCTGTGGAGGAGATACCTACAAAACCAGAGCAATTGGATATTGAATTATCAATCAACTAATACAACCAAATAAATATTAAGCAAGCATGAAAAGATTCCTTAAATTGAGGAAAATGCTACCAGTCCCAAATCAATACATTGCTACATGAGTTAACCACCAGTCCACATCATTCTCAGGTAGCAAGAAATCTGAAAGTTGTTTTCCGGTACATAAGATGGGAAAATCTGGGTATGGAAAGCTTGAGCCTTGACCAAATCGATGGAATTCCAGACACCTTACCTTCTCTCCTCGAGGCCAGGTTCAGGCTACCTCCACGAACACAAGCTAAAGCCTATCTCAAGCAAAACATACAGCACTACATACTTCGAGCTTGCAACATATACAAGTGATCTGATCCTCACATTTTTGCCTTAAACATCGTCTGTTGCTTGTTGGATCCAATGTTTGCTCCAACTGACCGCTGCTGTTGTAGCTTTACTTTTGCTCTGAAGAGGATCTTATGCACTTCATCAAAGTGAGGTTGTGTTTCATTTTTTGTGTTCTCAATCCACTGCTGAACTTTCTTGTGAGGGCCTAGGAATCGATCACGATCTTTCTCATCCAAAACCTGTAATCAGTAAAATGTATAAGATTTTATTACTTCTCATGCTACATCATAAGCCTCTATTCTTTTTCCCAGTCTATTTTCCTCATGGGCTATGGATGTGGGGAGATACGAGCACTGGCACAGTAGAGGGAGTGACACTCACAGTCACAGCCAGGCCAGCCAACCAAAAAAGAAATATGAATAATTATAAGCTGGCGTGCACTTATTGTTGTAAATAAATGTCCTTTTGTAATTTTCGTGTAGATAAAGGAAATTTCAAGCTTACGTCATGAAAAGGTTCATTCTTCACCTTACATAGTACTGAAATGATGTCATTTTACAAGCACGCAAGCATTGCAAAATTTTATTCCAAGAAATGAGGAAGCTGCCGATGGCCCTCCAGAGAAAGGGTTTTCAGTCAATCCTTGTGAATTGATAGAGATGAAACCATGTAGCCAGAACTTATATCATCTTCAAATGGGTGATTGCAGATTGTTTTCTTACTGTTACAGCTTACAGGACAGGGAGCTAAGGTCTGGGGAAGGCCAGAAATACAGGACTTTTGACAAATCTAATACTGTTAAACACAAGGGCAAAATAACCTACAATGTCGATAAAGGTATATATTTGAGAGAAATGTCTACCTCAAGTTGCATGATTTCACAAACCAGGCTAAGATCTGCTACAGATGGTTGATTACTGCCAAGCAAGAAGCGTCCATTCCCCTTCAGCCAAAACGACTCTATCTTTGACAGGGATAACAATAGCATTTTCTCAGCCTCTGCTGCTGCTTGAGGATTTTTACAAAGGCCAAGAGCAGGTGCTAGAACAGTGTTGCTAACATATGTAGCTGAAAGAAATTAGGCATTAAGGTCAAGTTTCCCAGTTAAACAAGGCAGGCAACATCTTGACCAAAGCCCAAAACTATCATGTGCCTACTTTTCAGGCACATTGCAGGAATGGAGATATGGTGAAAAGGCAGCATATGATGAAAGTGCAGGTAAAAAATGTTAATACCCTGCAACAGTAGCATTCATACCTAAACTGCAGGATCAATTGTTGTGCATCCACCTAGGGAGGAACTAAGTGGGGAGCTGTGGATGGTTCACCCTCTCAACTCCTTCCCAATGTTATATAATGTCTGTGCTACTTCTATCATGTTCATGTTAAATAAAAGATAATGCTAAAGAACATGATAACACTGCAAAATTAGCTATCAATTATGGTGGAATGCTTGCATCTTTTTTAGAATCCAACTTCAAAACAAACTTTTAGGATATGTACAACACAGTAAAATCCAATGCAATATACATGGGAATTCAAATCAAGATTGATTTATCATCAGAAGATTTTCATTTTCGTTATTTTAAACTTGCTAAAACATGAAAGCACAAGGTGGTAAGGCAAACAAGTGTTTGATTTAATAGTTTTGATCAGATTTGATCAAAATATAGACCTTCATAAGAAATGGTTTCTCACTATATTGACTACAGTTCGTAACAAATTCATATAGGTTTATGTTTCTTTTGATTTTTTCCAATAATATTTTCAGCATATGGAAACTTCACATTAAATTGTAGCAAGACAATGGTAATAATTATTAGAATTTGTAATTATATTAAAACTCATTATTCAGAAAGTGAAAAAGTAAATTCACAAATATAATTTACTATTTTAATAAAAGCAACTCTAAACTATAAGCTATGGATTCAACCTAACAAGAGTTCAAGCAGCTCCAAGTATAATAATGGTAGTATTCAATAACCATTTGAAATTTTATATTGCATCGGCAGCCCTCAATTAAAATTCATGGCTCTGTTGCTTTTGTATTAGCTTCTTCACCAAAGTATGTTGCTCAGGAAGAAATCCGTTAGTCCCAAATCATGATTTATGCACCAAAGGGAAAATACAATAATACAATGTTCAGTACGCCTACTTGACTGGCCTTCAACAAAATTTGGGCAGGGGGAGGTTCTAAGTTATTTATCTAGTCATTGATCTAAAGAATCTGTATGCAAAAGGTTCATAGGAAAACGAACTGCATAATTTATATTCCAGTACCTGCTTATAAAGTGAAGCAAGAAATTGATACAAATCAATTATTGGAAAATGCTTATAATGTTAACTTTTGCACCTGCACCATTGCGTAAGTTGGAATGATGCCAGTCCAACACTGATTGTATCTTAGCTCTCTTAAAAAGATCACTCGGGTACCTGAAAGAATGATTAGGAAATTTCAATATGGGGTGAACTTGTTTTACAGTGCAAAAATCATTCCCAGTTGAAGAAATAGAACCTACAATTACAAGCCCCAATTTGAGATTTATGGCCAGCGTATAGAAACTAGCACAAAATCTGACTATGCATTGAAAAAGCAGCAATACTGAGTCTGATAAAGGGATTTTTCTTCTGCCACTATTTGCAGGTAAGATGAATGCCTTCCGAAATATCGAGTTAACGTAATTAAACATCTAAATTGATCAAGTGAAAAAGGAACATGATCTACATTTCCTTGTCCTTAAGCACTTGAGCGATTTCCCAACATAGAAACTCATTAGATAGGACTGCATGCAGGTAAAAAAAATCACCAGTACCAGCAACTTGACTTACCAATGGTCTGCAACTCCAGGAAATGCACAAGCAAGATAGATAAGAATTGCATGACTGCAGCAAACAAATAAGCGACTGATAAGTTCCCAGAAAATAAGTAACAGAAAATAAAGATGTGACCACACAATTTCCAAGCCGAATATGGTAGAAGACAGAAACACAGGATTCAGAAGGGGGGTAACCAGTTACCTCTCAAACAGCTTGAACCTTCCATCAACAATGGCTGGAAGTTTTCGCATGGGATTTATTTCTGCGGTGCCATTTTTTTTATGATAATGAAAAACGCAGTTAGTATGCTGTAGAAAAAATAATAATAAAATAAAATGAAATATAAGCAACCAACTTTTCATGCCCAGAGTGCAATATGCATTAGTTCCTCTTTTGACTACGCAGTAAACTGACCAAGTTACGCACAATGAACCCCCCGGGAGAGGGGGAGAAAAAAAAAAGGGGGGGGGGGGGGGGGGGGGGACAAGCTTAAAGTCAACCGATATGCTTCCTAGTTTTTAATCAAACAATTAAAACCATGTCAACTTCAGATTGCAAGACATTTAGGCACGAATTCTACAGTTTTGTGGCTTCCAGGCCCACCTCATGAATCTAGATTTAGAATGTTTTGGAGCAGTAATCAAATCTAGATATAGAATGTTCAGGAGTAGTAATCAAAATGGCTAGTTATCATGTGTTTGCGATTAAAAAAAAAAAAGGAGAACACAAACCAGTGGGCTGCCTGAGTTTCAGCTCATTTAGCTCTTTAATTTCTATGAAATACCTGAAAGTATCGAATTAAGCAGCAGAGAAGCGAGTGGCGTTCGAACCTTTAAATTCAGGAGTTAGGTGCTGGCGCTTGGAGATGTCAACCCTTATCTCCTCGAAATCTATTCCATTGACTCTGGAATGTGAGCAGATGGAGAGGATTCAGGGGAGTAGACATTAAAAGGAATTAGATTTAGAAGAAGAAGAAAGAATTTACTTGCAGAAAATGAGAACTGCCCGAGACGGCTGAGACATTCGGTCTACATATAATTTCAGCTTCATTTTTTATTTCTTCAACTTGTATTCCCACACCAACACCAAAACCAGCACGATTCGTCTCCGAGCGTCAGAGAAACAGACAGAGACACTGGCTTTTCTTCTCCGAAGATAGGAGATGAGTCTCTCTTTCCGATACAAGATCGGATAAATTGCAACTGTTGTCAGTAACCTTTAATCGTTGTTCTATTCCCGCCCCTAACCTGAAAATTACTCATATTAGGTCTTTCACCCCCAAAAAATGTTCCACTGTCGTCTTTTTTAAGATAGAAAATATCATATTAGTATAGGATTGTAGAAAGAAAGACACCATTTTTGCCTTAACATTATTCTTTTATGTTAAATGAGACTTTAATTTATGTTTGTATCCTTTTCAGTAAAAGAATTTCTTATTTCAAACGATTAAGGGAAGAATATTTAAGAACTAATAATTTACAATAAAAATTTAGGGAGAAAAGACATTTTTGGTCCTCTAACTTTTTCAAACTTGTAATATCATCCCTATGATTTGTTGAGTTACCAAATGAGTCCTCTAATGTTTAAACCATTAGCTCTATTAGTCTTACAACTTGTTTGGCTAACGGAAGTGCTGATATGACAATTAATGTTATTTATTTCAGTGACTAAACTGACATTTTCAAACTTTAATTGATTACTTGAAAATTTTTCAAAATTTGAGCGCCTTCCTCATTCTTCTCTCATCCCTCCTCCTCATCCGCTCCGATTACTGGAATTCATCTTCTTATGGTGTTGAATAAAAAGCAGAGACAGACAGAGATGGACCTCGTCCTTCCCCCACAGCGTCGGAGGACGAGAATTGATCATCTTCGAGAGCGGCGCGAAGGCAGCTGCCCCTGATGACTGCGGCTTCGATAGTGGCCAGAGTTAGCGCGAGTAGAGTGATGGGTTTCGGGAGCCAAACAGTGCAGCGGAATTTAACCGAAACCCTCCAGGATCCAAGTGAAACGGGGTAAACCGGGTGTTCGAAAATTTTCATACCTAATTTTCGGTTGAGATCTCTCACTCAATTGTAGAAGTCAAATCACAAAACCTGAACAGTTGGCATGTTCAGGCTCTCTATGGCATCCACACGAGCCTCTCGGGATCACCACGCTTCCACCATGTCCCAGCAGATGCGTTTCTCTTGCGTTCGCAGTGCTAGCTTGCGTCATCCAAGGAATTGCAAGAGAAGAGTGCGGCTGTCCTTTTGGGAGGCTAGGGCAAGGAGATCTACGAATTTCTCACTAGAAGTTGTATTTATAGTGAGACTCAACTTCTAGGACTAATAGGTTTCAAAGCCATAATCCAATTAGGTTTTAATTTTGGGCTTAATAATGGCTCAACTATTGGGCCCATTATTAATACGAAATTATTGTGAAACCAAAACCCAAATTATTAGCCCATGCACTCTAATGATCCAAATAGCTCTATGTGTGCGACCCAATAGGCTCTTACCACGTTGGCAATGATCATAAATCACATTTATGATCATAAGCAATTAGCGTTGTCTAGCAACACATCATTGCTACCCAAGTGACAATATTATCGATGATTTGACTAAACCTTTATGATCATCACCGATATATGTCATTGTCCCTTTGTCTAAGATATCAAGACTAAGCACGAGACATGGAATGTGTCACTCTCGTATAGCCCAATCTTTGGTTTCTTGATTACCGAGTAGACCAACTTAAACTGATGACATTGATATCGTATATCAACTCATCTGAGCATGGCCATGCATTTTTCTAAGTCTTACTCTATCAAGGGGCCCGAAGATATCACTCCCGTTACATAGGAGGGACAAATCCCATCTTGATCATACAAATCCCTCCGCATGATATGTGATATACCCAATGACCTCCTTCAAGTTCACTCAGTTACGAGCAACAAAGGAAAGTATCAAAGTATGTGACTCACATGTAGGGAATCTTGATGATCTTAGGTTGAAGGACTACATATACGATGATCACTATGAGAATCACTTATGACACTTATATAACGATCCATGTAGTGTTCTCATGGTGAGTCGGTCCAGTACACAAGTTCTCCAACTTGTACCCATATGTAGACTACATATATCATATTAGTCTCCACATATGCTAGTCGTTATGTATTATTGCAATCCACTCCACAATAATACTAGACTAGAGACGTTTAAGAATATCATTATTCTAATGTTACAATTATGTTTGTTAAGTTACGCAGAAACAAAACAACAAACATAATTGCTGGATTAATGCCTTAATAAAATATCATGACTCAATGTGCAAAAATACAATCATCTCATGATTGACTTTTGGGCACAACACTAACATGGAGTCGCCAGAAGCCGCCGAGCGGGAGGACCGCAGATCTGAGCTGCCCCCGAGGCTTGTCTGCATCTTCTCTGTGAATTTGAATCTCACATGCTGCTTCTTTTGTACAAGAATCAATCTTTAGCTGATTCTTATTTAGCCTGAGCAATGGAGAAGATGTTAGCTAATTTGTCTTAGGTGATCCATTTGCAAGAACCATTTGATCTATTCGCAATCTTCATTGCAGCAAGAAAAATGCGATGAACTCGGATTCCCTCCCACTTTCGTAACTCCCCATACGTTCGAAACTAATGGAGAAATTTAGGGGAATATGTGTTTGAGCCATCGGTACAAAGCCCCTTAACTCATAATCTTCCCATAATGCCGTTGTTTCAGGCAACAGGACCTCAACCCCACCTTTGAAGTGCTCTAATAGATCAACAAAAGCAGCAAAAAAATAAGACATTGCTACTCTGGTTTTATCATCAACTGTACAAGCTTCAACTTCATCAATTAACCCTGCCAGCCACTCAACAAAGATGAGTACAGCAGGTAAGAGGGGGCAAGAATTAAACAGTTCTGCCTTTACACATCTCTCAACAAACCATCCCATGAATATGAACATAACAGTTGACGCCAGTTTTGTCAATTCATGATTCCATGTACCCTTTGTGTCCCCAGACCCATTGAGTGCTAAGTTAGTCATCAGACTGTGGAAAAGGAATCAGAATAGAGAAACCACTTGGACAGCTCGAAAAGGGCCTGTTCCACCAGAATCGATTAGCTGATCTTCTTTCTGATCGCTCCACTCCCGGAAGTCCTCTCCTTTCTGATCTTCTTTTTCTTCATCTTCTGGGCGTCGCCGTCGGAGAATCTGGATTGTAACGCTTCATCGAAAATTTGGATTTGTGTTGTTGCCGACCCTTAGATTGGGAAATTAAGGAGGTGGAAGGACGGAGCGGCAGAGGTGGAAGGGGCGGCTGTATATGGTGATCGTCGGTGGCGGCGGGGGTCGGAAGCACGAGGAGAAAACTTTTTCCTTTTTTTGTTACAACCTGATTTTCTTTTTACAACCTAATTTTCAAACATTTTCCAATAAACAACTGACGTTTGAAAAGTGTCAGTTAAGTCAATAAATGAACGGCGTTAAATGTCTGTCAGCACTTCCGTCAGCTAAACAAGTTGTAAAGACTAACAGAGCTAATGGTTTAAATGTTAGAGGTCTCATTTGACAACTCGAGGAATTGTACGCCAGATATGACAAATTTAAAAAAGTTAGAGGACCAAAAATGTCTTTTCCCCAAAATATAACAGCTCATTATTAACCTTTAAGACTTTGTAATAAGTTTCAAAATACTTAATTGAATAGTTATAGTCATGAAAATTTTTCTCATGATTCAAAGATAACCAAAATGGTTAGTTAGATGACTTCCGAAAATGGTTAAGTAAACCAAAAAATTGACTCTTTAATTGAACCTCATTTAATCAAATAAATATTTATTTGATAAGGGCTAATGAGAATAATTAAAAAAATCTTGTAGAAAGAAATACAAAAAACCACAGTTTAACCAATCTCAAAACTTGGTTATTCCCTATAAATGCTAGAACTTTCCCATTTGTCAATTTAGCCACACACACTCTCTCTCTTGGTGAGCTCCTTTGGCACCATGGCCACCAACTCCTATAGTGGTGTGGGAACTCGAGAATTCGTGGGCCCAAGTGCGCCTAAGCAAGTGTGGTGGGCTGTAGGGACATCGCTAGAGGGCCAATGATCCTAATGTTGTAACTTCCATAGCTCAATTTCACTAGCTAGGGAGACAACGAGGTGAATCGGGTGTTTGCTATCTATGTTTATCCCTATTGTGGGTATTTTTATCCATTTACCCACACGTTATGGATGAATATCCGCAGGTGATGGATTTTACCCACCCACTTGCCATCCTTAAATTTCACCTAGACACTTTGATTTTCATCAAATTATGGTTCATATTCTTGAAAGTTTTGAAAAACCATATTTTCTTAAAACCTTGATTCATCGATTTGAAGCAAAATCCGTTAACCCAGCCATGGGTATTTTTCTTTGTTCCGTACTATACGAAGCATACTTATTTCCTTTGACTTGAACGCTCAATGGTGCCTTGAAAGAGGAATGAGAGTGTGGTGGATTAAAGGTGTCAAACAATTATTGATAATTTAAATCCATTAGAATATAGTTATCAAATAGTTTAAATTATAATCTAAAAAAAATTAATTTTAGAAAAGTGACCAATTTTAGACTGCCTATTTATACAGTTGTAAGGTTTTAAAACTCACTTAGAAAAGTAAAATTTTTAGGACTAACGGCAGCTACAAAGTTGTAACATTTATTTTAAAAATGCTAAAAGTTTTAGGACTCCAATAAAAAAAAAAGTAAAGTTTTAGGCCAAAATGCAATGTTTCCCCTTTTCTTCAGAATCAGCGTCATCTTCTCATTGCCTTCAAGAAAACGAAATAGTTCCTATGATTCAAACAATAAAATCAGGATAAAAAGTCCTTCCTAAATCTTAGATGTCAGTATATTACTGGACACAAAAGACTTAATTTGTCTCATTATTTTTTCACACTTCAGACAATAATACCAAATCTTACAAAGACCACCAAGACAAAACTCAAACTGGCCTTAACATTTTCCAGATGCGGAGGATTTATTTCCCCTCTTCTTCATTTCATACAATGCAGACGACAGGTAGCTAAACCACACCAATACTGGTTTTATGTACAGCAACCGCCAGCAAGTCCACTTAAGCTACCATTATATTCACATTCACCTGCTGGCTTGTTATTCTCTCCACAAATCCCACTGGTTTCTACACAATGATAAACAAAGAGAGCATTTTAACAATCACATCACTCCACCTTTATTCCACGAATCTCCAGGTTCTCCAACCTCTTGGGCCTCTTGTAGTTCTTCAACAAGAGGGAGCAGCAAACCACACTGACAGATGACGCGGCCATTGCGGCTCCAGCAATCCAAGGAGGCAACCGGAATCTGGTGGATGGGAAAAGAGCCCCTGCAGCTATTGGAATGCCCAAGATGTTGTACCCCAGAGCCCAAATGTAGTTCAGACGAATGCGCGAGAACGTCTTCCTCGAGAGGTCTATGGCAGTGATCACATCTTCCAAGTTGCTCTTCATCAGAACTATATCTGCTGCCTCAATGGCAATATCTGTGCCAGCACCAATTGCCATTCCCACGTCTGCTGCTACAAGTGCCGGTGAGTCATTGATTCCATCTCCTACCATTGCCACAATATAGCCAGCTGCCTACATGAAGGACAAGTAAGGAAATCCATCAATAAGTGCACCCATTCACATTTGAGAAATACCATGTGCTGATGATTTAATACCTACCTGCAAGTCCTTAACTTTCTCTGCCTTTTGTTCAGGCTTCGCTTCTGCAACAACAGTTTCAATTCCAACCTGACAGGCAATAGAATTGGCTGTTCCCCGGTTGTCACCGGTCACCATGATGCTCCTTATATTCATGGATTTCAGTATCGAGATGACTTCATGAGCGCCTGGTTTCACTGGATCAGATATCGCTACAACTCCCATCACTTCTCCATCTATAGCTACTAAAATACCAGTCTGTGCCATTCCCTGAGTCTCTGCTAGGATTTCTTGAGCTTCTTCTGTGACGGCAATATTGTGATCTTGCATTAAGCTCCTGTTACCAATTATTACTTCCCTGTTCTTCACAATTGCTTTAACGCCATGACCAGTTATTGACAGAAAATCCTGTGCCTCTGGCCAGCAAGGGTTTTCTTCATCTTCTCTGAACTTCTTGGCATACTCAACAATGGCCTTGGCCAGCGGGTGCTCACTGTTCACCTGATAAGTTGCATCTACATGTTATAACTTGTGCCATAAGCATACTCTTTTATGAAGATCTATATTAGATAAATGCATGAAATAAAATTCATTTTAGTCTTTCTCGGAAAATACACGAACTCATCTCCGTTTCGTCCATGGTCATCCTGTGAAAGGAGCTGCAAAATTGTTAGGTTTCAACAGAAACTGGCGTACCTCTGTTGCAGCAACAAGTTCATAGAATTCACTGAGTGCCATATTTTTCAGAAGCTTTGTCTCAACGACCACTGGCTTTCCCACTGTAAGAGTTCCTGTCTTGTCAAACACAATGCAATTTACCTGCAAAGTTTTCAAATCAGTTTGATCCACATAAAGAAACCAAGAAGGCTATATGGTTCACATACAGTATGATGATGATGATGATGAGCAGTCTCATATTTAATCTGGGAATGGAAATAAGAAAAGAAACATTCTTAGGTTATACAGTAATAAAATACTACCAATACTCCTAGAAGTTCTCCTCTTTTCTTGTTAAGACCAAATTGGTACTAAAAGGATTCCTAAATCTCCTCTCCTATCCTCAACATTTGTAGGAGAAGCGTATTTAGAAATACAAAACAAAAGAGATGAAATGAACTGCGAAGCCTCAATATCATATCATGATCCTATTAGATTGACACAACATTGGTCCTGGTTTATGATTCTCTGTCTAACCAATGTTGCTTGCACTTTCAAGCCACAGGGAGAATAAACCAATAAATAAACAAAAGGGAGGGGGAGGGGCGTGTAAATTTTGACCTTATGTGCACTTTCTAATGCTTGGCCCCCTTTAATCAGTACACCCTGAGATGCACCAACGCCAGTACCAACCATAACAGCGGTTGGAGTTGCCAGACCCAGAGCACATGGACAGGCTATGACCATGACAGCAATTCCGAACTGAAGCGCCAGCTCAAAGCTATCCATCGAAGATGGTATCCATGATTCCGGGTAGGCATGAAGCTTTCCAGCCAGAAACCAGGAAAGCCAAGTGAAAAACGAAAGCATAATCACCTGCAGATGATAGAAGCCTTTACTGATGGTGGTGGATACTACAGGTAAAAGAAAAAATCAACTTCAGAAAACAAGTCCTGGTTGATATGAAACAATGGTGGAATATCATACCAAAGGCACAAAGAACTTGGAAATGCGGTCAGCAAACTTCTGAACGGGAGCTTTGGCCATCTGAGCAGACTCCACCAGCCTAACAATCTGAGAAAGAGCACTCTCGGAGCCAACCCTGGTGGCCCTAACATGCAATACCCCATTCTCATTAACTGTGCCTCCAATCACAGAGTCACCCTGTCTCTTTGCCACTGGTCTTGCCTCTCCTGTTATCATGCTTTCATTTACATGGCTTTGCCCCCACAGAACAAAACCGTCTGAAGCTACTTTTGCACCAGGGATAATTTTAATCACATCATTTCTCTGAATCATCCTACTATCAATTTCTTGCTCGTTAATCACATTTCCTTGATCATCCAAAGCCAACAGTATTGCTGTGTCTGGTACAAGGTTCATAAGCTTGGCAATGGCTGCAGATGTCTTTCCCTTTGCTAGAACCTCTAGATACTTCCCAAGTAGAATAAAGGAAATTAGCATTGCACTAGTCTCAAAGAAATCTGTGCCCTCAAAATGTGGGGACAAAGCTGCTCTTAACACAGAGTAGCTTGAATAAAAGTAAGCAGCATTTGTTCCCAGTGCAATCAGAACATCCATATTGGCAGAACCATGGCGCAAAGCTTTAAAGGAGCCAGTATAAAACCGACGACCAACGATGAATTGCACTGGAGTTGAGAGCACCCATCTTAATATCTCTCCAACATTCAGCATGTTCACTACTTTGGTATCTAGCACATTCTTGGTTCCAGGGATGTACATAAAGACCATGGACAAGAAGAACACAGGGATTGTAAAAATCAAACTCCACAGGAAAGACCTGTAATACTGCCTAATTTCTTCTTTTCTGAAAGCTTCTCTTCCACCTCCCCCTTCAGGAAAAATCATTGACTTGAAACGCCCACTGCCAGTTGACTCAATCACCCTGATAAAGTTCCTCGGTCCTGTCAAATCCGACTTGTATGAAACAGTAATTTTATTCAGTTCAGGGTTTGTCTCTAAGGCTTGAACCCCCGGAAGTGCTTGAAGGGAACTTTCAATCAATCTCATGGAATTATCTGTCCTTACACCTTCAACTTTAAGATCAATCTTGTTCATGTCTTCTCCTGTGCTTAGGAGTATGGCTTCGAACCCAGTATCTTCTATTGTCTCCAGAAGTTGGTTGTAGTTCACAACTTTGGGATCATAATGAACTTGAGCTTCTTCAGTTGCTAAAGCCACTTGAGCCTTTTGTACACCAGGAACCACTTGCAGAGCTGATTCGACTGTTGTGGAGCAAGAGGTACAAGTCATTCCATTTATCCGTATCCTGCACACTTGTGTGGACTTCTCACTTGTGTCATCAGTAATTAATGCAGCTCCAAATCCAGCATCTTCAATCGTTTCACGGATTGTTTCCTCCTATCAAATATTCAAAATATACTCTTGATCAAAGTTCTCTGGTAAGCAGCAAAGTTAGCTAAACAGATGTGCAGAAGTTCGGCAAGAACTGGTGATATTCTAGCTCATTTTAAAGAGACTGGCTTCAAGTAGTACCAGAGATAACAATCAAGTGAATGGTAAGTATCTAGAGACACTAACAGCTGAAGCAATCTACATCCAGTTTCTTCATTACACGATTAGTATCAAGTTAGATAAGCAGCAATGGCTAGGAGACGAAGCAATGAAAACTCCTAAGATTCTAGTCAACTTCATCAATGTTAATACTGTGAATCTGAACACTTCTCACCCTCTCAGATTAAATCCACTAAACAGCTTACTCAAAATTAGTTTTATGGATTTGCTTTGACTGGAAAAATGTAAAACCTTAAGCAATCATACGTCATGATGTGGAATTAGTTTCCAAATTCAGTTATTGTAGATTTTCCACTGCTTTGCTTCAAGTCAACTCCCAAAAGCCTTTGATTTCATAGTAAGTGCATATTAGTAGTCGTGCACCTATAATATACGTAGATCATCACCCCCAACACCACAACAGACACTGCTTACATCTGTTTTTACGACAAGAACTATTGATTTCCCAGAAACTTGGGAAGTCCCATAAGTTCTGTAAATGAATGTGACAGAAATTCACAGGAGTTACTGATGGTATAGATTGTCCATCTCAATTCAAGGATCCAACATATTTCTGTGGCCATATATTTGTAAAATTCATTTTTTGCAAGTAAATTTATGAGCGCTGTGCTAGTCATCTCATAATTCTTCAAGATTACTTCTTTCCCAAAATATTTGTCACTTTTTTCTTTGTGTATCCTAAAATGGTTGTAACTTTTCTTTAATTATGCATATTTTTTCAAATATATCATTCCCGTTTTCTAAAGCTTATGAATCTGCATTGCCCATCATTTGGGATTATACTAGTTAGTAAAGAGTAACATTAGATAGAAATGTCTAGCATGCTTATGTAGCACAATATCGGTACTATTTACAAAAAAAGAAAAAAATAAAAGTGACAAACATTTGGGGATGGAGGTATTATATGACATAAATCTTCTTTAAAAAACATATTAACTGATTATTAAGTGTTCCATTTAAAAAAAAAAAAAAGATCTTGAAATTGTTAGTGTTTACAGGATACAGGGAAACCAAAGATATTGATATATATCTTGGGAGCATTCCCAGTAACTCCTCGACCTCTTTGATGACTTGGACACATAAACCCTCTAGTTATAACTCGGCACCACTCAACCTTAAACTTTGTAGTTTGGGATACATAACCCCCTTGACCGAAGAAAATGTCACTACTGCTTATTTTAGGACTCAAACGGAAGTAAAAACGAACTTAAAGAACCTAGTTGTCATTATAAAGACTTGCTTATTGATAATTTTTCTTTTCATTTTTACTTTTTTTTTTTTGCATGAAATCAATGTCAAAAATTTAAAACCAATAGCTCCTTTATCTAAAAAAGAATACAATATATACTATTTTGATTAATTTCAAAATCCTGCAACATTTGAATATTTATCAAGTCTTTTTAATCATCAATTTACCATATTATCCTTATTTCAATTTTCACATTGAAATTACAATATAGTCCGTACTTTTTTAATAAAATATTATTTTGGTATTTTTTATTTTAAAAATCCTTTATTTTATTTATTATATTTCTCAAAATGTTGCAAAAATATTTTAAAACTTTGATGAAATTTTGAATTAAATCATTAAAATTTAAAAGTGACAGCTTAGTCACTGACATTTTTTATAAGGACCAAAATGAGAAAGTGAAAGAGAGTGCTATACATGCCCAATAATAAACTAAATGATGATTTTTATAAAGAATTAATTTTTACCAATTTGTTAACTTACAAATACTATAAAGTAAAAATTAATAAGAATACAATCCATATGATATAATTTAAAATACTCTTTGTTGTTTCATATTATTGTATATAGAAATCAAAAAATTTTAACAGATTATTAATAATCTAAAAAAACTGAACTTTAATTTGTGTAAGTAATGATTTAATTCATTTTTATAATGATTTAATATTCACCTAGGCACTGATCGCTAAGAACCTGATGTAGATATAGCGCTCCATGATTAGCATGAGCTAATTAAAATTTAAGGCATGGACGGATGTACATAGAATATTGTGAGGTTTATAGACCCAATTAAAATTTTTAATTTCTTTACAAAATTTTAAATAATTTTTAAATGAATCCCACTAAAATTTGTTGAATGGTTTTATTAATTTTAAGAAAATAGATAAAATTATAAAAAAATGAGTAATTAAAATTAATTTTTTATAAATACATTAAAATTAAAATAAAATTTCACATTTTTTATAAGTATGTTATATAAAAAAACTACTAAGTTTATATATGGCCCGTATAAAAAAAAAATTCTACATCAAGGACAAAATCAACCAAGTTTATTGGCTTGGCTGGCTGGTCCAATCAACTGGATATGTGCACTAACGCTGCATGTAGTGGACGAAAAAAAAAGAATAAAAGAAAAAGGAAGTCAAAATCAATACCGATCCACGATGCTGGCCCATTCCGAATCCCCCAGCAAAGCAAATATATATATAGAGAGAAATAGGAAGAAAAGGGCATCAAGATTGCTTATAGCCGCAAAAAGAGGAAAACGTCACAAAGCAAAATCAAAATTTCTGTTGTGTAGCGAAATCGGAATAAATTTAGGGTTTTTAATTTAAGTTAATTTAATTTAAAATAATTTATTTTTATGTTTATAATTTTTTATTTAAAATTAATTTTATTTGAAAGATAATATTAGTTAAGTAAAATAATTTATTGATTGTAAAATTTTTATAATATTATTAATTTTTTAATAATATTTTTAAATATTAAAAAAAAATTCATAAAAATTTAATAACATGATAAATTTTTTTTTTTCAAATGGATTATTATACATATATAATATTAACTTTCAAATGAAATTAGTTCTAAGTTAAAAAAAATTAAAAATAAAAATAAATAATTTTAAATTAAATTGACCTAAATTAAAAACGAATTGTGTGTTAATCTTCTCAAGCACGCATTGAATTGAAGTTTTTCATCCCCAGATCAAAGTCAAACAGCGCTTAATTAATGAATTAATTCTATGAACGAGAGAAACTCAAAATTAATATAAAAGAACAATTTAACTGGGATCTTACGTTAATGAAGCTGGGGTAGAAGATGACTTGGGCCTTGTTGTTCAATACGTCGACGGCGGCCTCCCTGATTCCTGGAAGACGCTTGATGGCCTTCTCGACGGAGCCGGCGCAGGCTGAGCACGTCATCCCGAGGACGGAAAATACGGCCTTGGACTCCGATCCCTCGCCGTGGGCCTCCGGCGGCGAAACGCCTTTGGGGTACTTGGGCATGGAGGGGTAGTGGGGGCGAGGAGAGAGGTCGCCATAGCTGTCGTTCCGAATGCAGGTGAATGCCAGAAGCTTCGCCGCCATGGGAAGTTGAGAAGTGGTGGCAGCTGAGGCGCTTAAACTCCTTTATATTATTCCGAGTCTTTTGAACTGTAGATAGATATTGGAGGCTGTAAAAATCAAATTGAATGATCTCCTCCATCCACATCAATTCCAACCAATATGAATATGATTCCCGTTTTGACCAAATAAGGCAACCTTGATCATCTCGTTGCCCGCTTACACATATATAGATTCATATACTTCAAGCTAGCCAACATATACACACATATTGATAAAAAGAAAAAAACATACATACATACATACATACATACATACATACATATATATATATATATATAAGAAAGGAAATAAAGGAGCAATAACAATATATCCTTGTCTAATCAATTGGCACAATTAATTAATACGAAATACTAATGACTTTGAAAACGCAACGCAGTGGCAAGTGATAGAGAGTTTTTTTAATGTTTTTTTCCGAAGTAAAAGATTTTTTAAGCTGATACAAATAGCTATTTAATTAAGAATGATTTTTAGAGAAAATTAGAAGATTAAGAAACAGATAATGAACCGAAAAAAAAAAACAGAAGTAGAAACGTGGGGGAGGGAGAGTTAAAATAATAGGTGGAAATAAAAAATAAAGAATAACAATGATAATATTATACTCCCTCCGTCCCGATTTCTTTGATTCATTTGACTTTTTGGGCTAGTTTGACTTGAATTTTTTTATATTATTGATTGTTAGAAAAAAATTAAAAAAAATATATTTAAAAACTATAGGTCTTGATTTATCATTCACACATAAAAGTTTTTTATTTCTATACTAAAATGTCTAAAATAAAAAATCATAAATTAATTGATAAAACGTGAATGGTGCAAAGAATTTAGGACGGATGGAGCATCAATCTACTGTCAAATACTCAAATCATGAATCCGTTTTTACTTTTTCGGTGTGCGAAAGAAATTATTAATTTTTTATGTGTGGGCAAAAGAAATTACTGATTCTTGAAGGGTAAGGAGGAGAGGTAAAAAAGAGAGCATTTTATCCTTTTAATGAAATTTAACGAGTTAAATATGGGTTTTCGAGCATTATAAAGGTAATGCAAAGGAAGCATCGACCTGAATGAATCAGGTATAGGTGTATATATATATATATTTCTTTTTTCGCTCTTTTTTTTTTTTGGAAGGAGGGCAGGGGGGGGGGGGGGGGGGGAATTAATCAACCAGATCACCGTGTTTCTCCCTTTTACTGTTGTAAGTTATCTATACTTTAATTGGTACTTGTAAAAGAATTTAAGGTCCAAGATCATGTCAACTTTTCAATTAAAATGAAATGACATGGTTTTATTTTCAACAGCAAAATGGAATTTATTCTTAGAAAACCGGAGAGAAGTGACAGGAAATTAATTACATGCAAGTTGGAAAAAGAAGAGTTACCAACAAGTAGTGAGAGACGATGAGAGGGCGATAGAGAGGAGAGCCGAGAGCCTTGCCTTGAACGTCTTACAGACTGGAGAGACAGAGAGAGGCATTATGAGTAGAAGTAAGTAAATATATGGCCCAATTTATTTGGTTGCTTGAACGCCAAACCCGAAACATCAAAGCTACTAAACAAAGAAATATTAGTTTACTACGTAATAGCTTTGTTTTATGTACTTATGTTCCTACGTGACCATCAGCGAATGCGAGGGAGCATCATGTCCACCCAATACATCTATTTTCCATATTTTATAAAACTAAATATGGGGAAATTACCAAAATCTCCTTGAGGTTTAGTCAAACTTACACTTATATCCTCACTGTTTGAAATACCAACACTTATCTTCCTCAAAAGTTAACACCGTTAATAAACTCTGCTCCCCCATCCCCAACTTATGCATCTAACGAGTTACCTCGTCTTTAACTTTGCCCCTTCTCCCCCTTCTCATCTCCGCCTTCAATTTTGTCCAGCCATCGCCAGACCTCCCTTCTCCACATCTCTTTCCTCCTTCTCCTCCTCTCAGATGTTAACCATCACTCTAAACTGGCATGTTTTCTCCAGCCTCTCAATTTAAAAAAAAAAATTTGTTGCATCCAAGCTACATCAAGCAAGGAGAACTAGCAAAATCATTTTAAATAAGGGTAAAATCCAAATATGGTCCATTAACTTAAAGGGTTGTCCTAAAGTGGTTCCATCACTCTTTTTCTGCCTCTTAAGATCCCCTAACTCAACTATTTTGTCCTATTTTTGTCCCTTTCATCAGTTTAGCCGTTATTTTAGATAAAAATTGCTTATGTGTCACCCAAATTACCACATTGCATCATCTTTCATTACAATAAATGACAAGACTAGAAAAATAATAAATCAAAAGGTAGAATTGACACAGTTGAATAATCCTTAGGACTCAAAACGTACTTTAACTCAATCTTCTTCTTCCTTCGTCAACCAGTAGGAGCGCCACTATCTTGCCGCCGTCTACACCAATCTCCTTTGTCTATGCCTGCCACCTACACCCGCCTTCTACGCCCTCCGTCTTCCCCAATTTTCTTCTTCTTCACCAACCTTCTTTGTCTACACTCTCATCTATACCCATCGCCAACACCCGGTGTCTATTGCCGCTGTCTTCCCCAATCTTCTTCATCTACACCTGCCGTCTACGCCCACCACCATCTCGCCGCCACCCACACCAATTACTACTGCTTCCTTCGCCTCACTGGCTCCACCCACTCAACCTTTGCCCCTGCCCCTCTACTCTCCCTCCTAATTTCCCCAATTATGTCTTTTAGTCCTCCTTCAATTTGGCTTTGGTCCTTCGATTTGGACGAGTTATCATGCCCAGCAAATTTTCGTGTTGCTCGTTGAAACGCTCGATGAAATGCCTGAAGTGTCCTGCTCATCGACGAATAAGATTAGGTTAAAGTACATTTTGTGTCATTAGGATTATTCATCTATGTTAATTCTACCATTTGATTTATTATTATTCCAGTCTTATCATTTATTGTAATGAAAGAGGATGCCATGTGGCAATTTGGGTGACACGTAAGCAATTTCAGTCCAAAATAACGGCTAAACTGACAATAGGGACTAAAATAGGGCAAGCTAGTTGAATTAAGGGATCTTAAGAAGTGGAAAATGAGTTAGGGAACCACTTTAGGACAACATTTTAAGTTAGTATCTGGATTTTACCCTTTTAAATAATCAAGGTTTAAAGTTAAACTAATTTCTATTGGAACTTCCTGAGAAAATTAGTCAAAATGATGAAAACACATTTTGGGGCAAAACTCATCTCCTTAACCCAGTTTTTTCAGAAAAGGCAGAACCAAAATCCCCAAAATCAAATTCAACCATTTTTCTTTTTAGCAAAAACAATACTTTTAGGAACTTGGTAATCCCGAATTACCTGCAAAAATCAAACTGCATCACTTTTTGCAAGCATCAACATGAACTCCGCTATAGGAGCCGCCTCCAAGCCTTTAAGTGAAGGCAAACCACTGCGACACAAGCAGCAGTCGCACCACCTCCCGGTGCAGCCAACGCCAGTTGTCCTCCACTGGCGGCAGTAGAGACTCGGAGAGCAAGGAAAAGAACAACATCTACATTATCGATCCTGACTCCAGCTCTTCCGATGACATTCAACGTCCCTCCAGACGATTTGAAAACCTCCAAGGTGACTTTGGTCCCGCTCCTTACAATTAGGTGTCGTAGAGTAAGATTGGTAAAGATTGCAGGAGCAATTGACATTGGCAAACTACTTGAGCTCGAGCTCAGCCTCTCTGAGACAAGGACAATAGACCTGCCAGAGAAAGAGGTAGCAGAGGCCATGATTGTGAGGTAGCTTCGAAAGCCCATGGGAAGGCGAAGGGTGCTGGGGGGGAATTAAAAAAAATGCGGAGGATATCGAAGTTTTGGAGGAGATGGAAAAGGATGGTTCAATTTGCATAATTCAAGGAAGTTAAGCATCACGTTATAAACTTTGACTGTTTGACCGTTAAGTGGTCTAATGGTGTTAGATTTTTAAGTGGGTAATTGTAGGTATCGCAAATAAGAAGGATAAAAGTGTAGGTTCGGCTAAACCTTAAGGAGGTCGAGGTAATTTTTCCAGCTGAATATCTATAAAACTGAAAAAAGAACTCATGGATTCAATAAAAATCGATTACGTCTTCAAATCGTTCATTTTCACGGGATTCAGCCAATTGTCTTGATCGTGGGATATATATTGTATTTGGACTCCCAATTATTTAATGAAATGTTTAGTGTAGTTCTTTTGCACTCTAATATTATTTATCTAGTATCAAATGTTTTTCTTTAAATATCTAAAAATTTTGATAGGAGGAGGTTATACATGCATGATTTGTACTTGGTATTAAAAATTTTGCATCTACTTTTTCTATCTGGGGTACTTTTATTTTGTTTGGAAATAATGTCTAAAATTAATATTAAAAATTAAAATAAATTAGAATAAATCTCTAAGACTAAAAACTAGGAGTGAATAGTATTTTCAACCACTAACATTAAACGCAAAAGCTGCTTTCAAATGAAGCCATAGTCATGCTCGATTGTGAATCTTCAGCCTTTAATTTCCCATACAAATCTTGTGATGCCCAGCTCACACACGAGACAGTATAGCTCCTGTTGCATCATCACCTATTGCATCCTGCAAATCTTGTGTCACGCTGTGTTTCATTTCCGTCTTGCTCCGTATTGTCTCCACATGCTAGGCAAAAACCCCAAATTGGCCATCTGCATTTTTTTTTTACCACTTTCTTCTTCTTCTTCTTCTTCTTCTTCTTCTTCTTCTTCAAGGTTCCAAACAGTTACAATAAAATTATTTCTTTTATTTTCTTTTCTTTTGTCAGTTGGATTTAATCTTTTTTATTTGATAAAGTAAAAGAAAGGAGGCGTAATGGCTAATTCTCGATGAACGAATTTTGCGGCGCGTTTCTATTCTGGCGCCAATGAGGTTCTACAGATCTTGAAGAATTTCAATGCTAAATTGAGCAACTTTCCCCCCAATTTTTTTATAGTTTTTCTCCTCGAGCTTTGTGCAAAAGATAAAGATAAAAATAAAAGAGCATGAGAGTAAATAATATTTAAAAGAATAAATATTTTATGCATAAGAACAAACAAGAAGAGATAGAAGAACAAAGAAAAAATGACAAGGAATAGATTTGATAAAAGAATAAATATCAATTATTAAAAGAATATATTGAAACTAAAAATGAATAAAAACAAAAAAAAAAATCATAGGAACCAGTGGCGTAGGAACAAACATAAAAACATTGAGTATGTTATTTTGCACAAAGTTTCTGCTGATTTTGATGTTACTCGTTTTGAAGCATTTTCCTTTTGGCTACTTGATTTCATCTTTTTTGGGATTTTTATGATTCTTGCTAGACCAGAAACACGAAAGATGAGAAACCATATTTTTAAGGCTTTGAGCATCAAAATCAAATTCAGAACAAACAAATAAGAGAAAATAACAAATAAAAATTGACAAAAAATAGTACCATAAAAAACAAATATCATAAAAAAACAAATAAAAGTAATAAAAGAACAAAGACACAAGTACATGTGCCAAACCTAATCAAGACCTACTCTTAATTTCCTCCATGTTTCCCCATTCTCATAAGTGTATCAATCAAATACGTGCTGATTTCTTAAAATGTCATGATTTTTAAATAAATTTTGTTAGAGTTGACAAAAAAAATTCTATGTTAATTTTTATCAATTTGATGCATAATCTACAATTGTCATGCCATCTAAGCTTAAGCCATTGGAGGTTGGAACATTGGTCAAACCTTAAGCTATTGAAAGTTTTCAACTATTCAATTGCCAACTGTTGTTGACATTGGTTATTTTCAACATTTAAGATTTAGCCACTGAAATATATTTTTCCAATGCACAAGTTCCAATAGCTTTGCATTAGAAACATGAATTTTTCAACGCAAATTTGTAGGAAACACACGTTAGAAAAACCTCCTTTTTCAATAGTAAATAATTTCAAACCTTAATCACTAGATTATGGTTTCAATTGTTAAAAGTTAAAAAGTATGTATTTGTTGAAAGTTGAAAGCAAGATTCCTCCAAAGTTTTCATACTTATCTCAATTGAATTTCTAAGTTTAAAATTTCGCTCTAATAACTGTACTAAAAAAACACAACGTGAGCCTTTTAGGTAAAATATAGCCCGAAAGTAAAGACAAGTGCTAAGTAACACTAAAGTTGTTTGTATAGGGAAAATCTTTTGACAATCAAGTCAATTTAACTCTTAAGAAGAGGTAAAATTATTGACTTGTTTAGATTTTTCTCACACATACCTTGTAAAATTGATAGTTCCTCTTTCACCATGATTTTCTTCCTCCTAATTTCTAGGTGGAATATTTTGTATAGGATCCTTCTTTCTAAAATCTTTTCCTGAATTTCCTTCCATATTTTGATTATCTTATTTAAGGGGCAAGTATTTTCCTTTATCGTTAGAGGGATTAGAGGCCTGTTTGATATTAAAGTCAACGATTAATATTAGAATTTTAGTAAAATTTAAAGGTAGCTTTTATCTTTTAACTTTAATTATTTCATCTCTATCATTAATAAACTATCTATAACTCTAAAATTAATCATAAAAACGGTTTTCAAATGGGGCTTAAACATCTAATAAGTATAAGTCTCTTCTTCCATGTTTAAGGATATGGGTCACGGCCTACTAATGTTATAGCATTCTCCCAACCAAGTCGATTCACAGACAAAGAAAGTTCATATCTTTTTTCCCCCAAGCTCCATTGACTTAAAAGAAATTAAAACGACAAAGATTTCAACATACACATTACAAGTTAATCTGAAAAAACATCTAATTTACATATTGGTGGGTAAACTATTCTTCAATTGGCTGAGATGTTCTGGTCGAAATTGCTTTAAACAGGCAGCTGCTACCAACCTAAAGTCCATGAATTTGAAGGACCCATGCATATATAAATATACTGGAAAGGATTTTGTGACTGACATATTAATCTAAATGTATTAAAGAGAAAGTGTAATCGGTTGCTTTTTCTGGTCTCCAAGTGCTCCGTCCTGTTGATGTAAAGTTTCCACATTGCTTCGCCGTCGGGAGTCCAACCTTAGTTTGTTTCAACAAAGGAAATCAAAGGAATAAGACCAAGAAGAAAACCAACAAACAAATAGCAAAAAAAATTTGTCCATGGGTAAAAATTATAAATAAAGAACATATATTCTAGACATAAAAATGAAAAAAAGAGAAAAAAAAAAAAAAACAAAGACATCATCTCAAATTGCTCAAAAAGAGTCCCACAGTAACCACCGATTGATCATCACGCCTTCCTTACCCCGCCCAAAAAAAAATATAAATCCTCGTGTGCGGTATAATGTCAAATCGTCAGGAAAGATTAAGAAGCAATTTCTTGGAACATTGACTTCTCAAGTTGTTACGAAATATAGATTGTGACTCGCAGTTTATTGTGTGTGGGCAGATAAAGATATAATTTTTTTATGTTGATTATATTTATAGAGGAAAAGATATTAAAAAATATAAATTTTAAAATAATTTATAATTAATTTAAAAAATTTTAATAATTAAAATAATTAAAATGTGTTGATAACAAATTTTATAAACAAAAAATATACAACATAAAAACAATGTATTTAAATTAGGATTTAAGAAGAAATCGGAGCCAGACTAGGTGTCATTCATAAAAGTTGAACCCAAAACACAAAATAAAAAATTTAGGGCAGAATGGTACAAATGCTAACTTTCATAGTTTCAAACTCAAAGACATTTCTGTTGATAAATAGAGAAACTAAATGTGCAATTTACTCTTTTTCAGCCAAAATAAAAAAAAAATGCAATTTCGGGTAAAAAAAAAGAGCCTAAACACAAAAAAGTTACCACTAGCAGAGTGGCACTATTTATAAGCTCAGTGGCACCTTTAGGTAATCACCAGTTATAATGAGATAAAAACAAAACCACATCTCTATTGTTTGTTTTTTTTCGAAAGACAAAATCACATCTCGATTTTCCGTGTATTAGGAGGATTATATATCGGGTATGTAGACGAAAAGTATCTTTTTAAACTAGAATCAGATATAAAGTATGCCTCTTATAAATACAGCTTTTTTATATTTAAGGAGAAGAAAAATTAATAATCTAAAATGATCATTAACTATAAAATACTACTGAGTAAGTAGATTAAAATTAATTTTAAACAATTACTAATAGACAATGTAAAAAAATATGAAAAAGAGTAGACTTTTACACCTCAAAAGTGTAATTGTAATACTCTCTCCGTTCTATATTATTTACACCATTCACTTTTCAGGAATTAATTTATAATTTTTTATTTTCAACGTTTTAGTATATAAATAAAGAAATTTTATATAAGAATGAGAAACTAAGACATATAATTTCTAAATATATTTTTTAAAATTTTTTTATAATAAATATTAATATAAATAAATTCAAGTCAAATTATGTGAAAAAAGTCAAATTGTGCAAAAAATATGGGATGAAGGTAGTATTAATCTAAGGCTTCATTTGTGAATAACATTTAAAATTAACATTAGAGATTGGAATAAATTGTCAATGATTATGAATAATTTTCCAAACATATAAAACTAAAAGTTACCATTAGATAGCTTTTTTAACATCTAATACTAAATGCTGACTATGTTTTTAAACAAATTCTAAATTACCATTTATAATATATAGGAAGTGTGCGCATCAGCCTTTTTCATTGACACTTTTTTGTTCTTCTCCTAAGAATTTATTCCTTTTCACAAGTGATTCATCCATTTCATATAACTATGACTCTAGTAGCAACCACATAGCATGCGGCTCGATAGATAATTTATTTTTGGCAGCATCAAGGGTGTTCAACGATACCTAAGACAAGAAATAAATCTCATTATGTCGATTCCACCTAACATTATTAATTAAACAATAACTTATCAGCTAACACAAACTAATAAGCTTCTTTTGGAGGCTATGAAAATGTTTAAAAATTTTCGGAATGAAAATTGTTAATTCCAAACTTGCGACATGTCCTCTGAGGATGGGACTCAGGGTGACACATCAGCTTGAACAGGTGAATTCGTCAATCTTACTTGATGCTAGGATACGGGCTTTGAGTTGGTTGGCCGAACACTTCATGCCTATATCAGAGAGAACATTTGTAAGTTGTAAGGTAGAGTAAATGCCACCATAGGTCCTTTAACTTAAATTCATGTCCTATTCAAGTCATATAACTTCATTTATCCCAATAAGGTCCATTGACTCTTGTAGCGCGTCCTATTGGGATCATTTCCGTTATTTGAGCAATTAATTTTGACAAAATTTTTGTGAAAAATTACCAACTCCAATACCTAAATTTTCTTCATCATACTCCCAATACATTAAAACTTGTAGATCTAACATGTCAATCATCATTTTCTAGGGGTGTGCACAATTTAACCGAAATCGAAAAAATCGAAGAACCGAATTGATTCGGTTTTTCGGTTTGATTATTTCAGTTTTTTGGTTCGATTTCGGTTAAAACCGAATTGTTAAACATCGGTTTCGGTTCGGTTTTGGTTTGAAGGGTCGGTTAATTTGGTAACCGAATTAACTGATTTTTTGTTTTTTGCATTTTGGGCTTCTAGCCTGCTAACATACTGGTTCTGGTACACTAATGCTCATTGTTCAATTGTTTTCAGCCCGAAAATATGGCCCAACAACTCTAACCCAAATCAGCTTCTGACCCAATTCGCTTCTCAGCTTCTTCTTGGCTTTTGAAATATGGCAACTCTCCAAGTTTCCAACCCAAATCGCAAATCGGCACTACTCTTCTTCAGCGACTCAGCCAGTCAGCCGTGCCCTGCCCCTGCCCACTCTTCTTCTTGGCTTCTTGGCCACCGAATCGCGATTCACGAACAGGCTTCATTGCTGAGGCGAAACTGATGTCTCCCGCCGGCGGCCGCCATCCCTGGAACGTTTTCCCCCTGCCTGATGCCACTAGCCGCAGGCTCGCAGCCACTGATCCTCTTTCGCCGCTCCGGCACCTCGTCTCGCACCACATAAACCGAATCGCGATTCGCGAACAGGCGAAACACCTTGCTGGTTGAGAGGGTACCTGATTCTGATTGTCGCCGGCCGCTGCTGACATTGTGGAGGAGGACTCGACGTTGAGGAGAAGGTTGATCGACATTGCACATTGGTATTCTAAATCCATTCCTTTCAAGTTTATTTTTGAGATATCTATTATGTGTGCTTGAATCTTCGTCTTCAATGCTTTCTCTTCTTGTTTTCCTCTGTGACTGTGATTGCTTAACATTTCCTCTTGTCATACTTCTTTTATTGTTCTGATATGGTTGGAGTTTTTGGGCATCGAAGCTGTAGGATATTGGATGTTATGTCCCCTGCTTAGTCTTTGTTTTTTTTTTCGTTTGATTTTTAACTTTGTATTTTAGAAATAGGCTGTAGGATATTGGATGCTATGTCCCCAGCTTAGTCATTGTTTATTTTTAATTCAAGTGAGGAACTGATTTGTTTCTGAAATCCTCTCATTGTTTGATATTTTGATGCTTCTGCGAGCTATTGTTTGATTTGTTTCTGCGAACTGATATTTTTCGTTTGATTTGTTTCTGGAATCCTCTCATGCTTTTGGAGTTGCAGTCTGTATTGAGCTATAACCAAATTTAGGAGTATCAGTCTTGGAAATAGCTCAATGAGCTATCCTATTAATTTTGGCATAGATTTATTGTCTAATGTCTTGATCAAAGAAATGTAGGTAAGTTACGTAAGTAGGCAGAGAATATTATCAGAATGTGAAGAGTTGCAGTCTAATTTAGGTCCAGCCGGCCATCACTTTTGTGGTTGGAATTGGCAATTCAAAACTTCAGCTCCAATCTAAACAAACCCTTTAGTTCTACGCCAAGTAGACTTATCAACACCAAGGCTTGTCCTTTTTATTGGAACTAAGCTAATTTAAGTGCTAAATTACATGAATTTTGGAAGTAAAACCTACTGAAATTTTTTAGTTTCCAGTGGCATAGTTTTTCCTTGTTGTTTTTTTACTTAAGTCTTTTAGTTTTGCCATTCTTGTTGGTAGGCTTGAGTCGTGTTTACTGTTTATGATTCTTCTTTGTGCTTATCTTTGTTAATAATATTATTTCTATCTTTTTTTTAAAAAAAAAAGCAACTGAAGTTAATTTTTATTTTTGCTGCAGTGTTTGGAAGTTATTTGAGGTGTTAAATTAATTGTTCAAGACGGCTTCAACAAAACAATCGGGCAATGTAGGGTTTTAAAATTTTTAATGATTGTCAATAACATTATTTACTCAATCATTGATTATTTACTCATTTGCAGATGACAATTGAGGTTACTAATTTGGATCCTGAAGAAGAAAGTTCAGGATCACCGGCTTCTAGTCTTTCTCACTCTCCTAATGAGGATACTTTTACATTTGAGACTTTACATTTTATTGGACATGATTTTTTGATGTGGCTACGGTACTGTAAAATCAACCAAACTTGCTAGCTTGCTTGAACATTTCATTTTCTAGTCATTTCTGCTAATCGTGTAATCTGTTGGATGTCTGTTCATAAGGAAGGCCTTTTGCTGTAGTTCCCCTCAGATTTCTTTAATTTGTGCTGATGTGTTCTATGTTTTCATGTCTTGATCATTGTTCCTACAGACTACAGTCTGTTGGATTTACGGGAGCTGCTGCTTTTGTTCTTGCTGGTCTATGGTTTGTTTCTTTTGGTTTGGTTCTTGTTGTCCATCATTGCTGTGGATGGAGAATAACCATCAAAGGAGAAGAATCTGTGTACTCACAAAGGATTTGTCTTGTCATGCTCATAATTTTCACAACTGCTGCCGTGTATGATTTTTACTTTCGGTCCATATCAGATAGTCTTTCCGATAATTTCTGTCCCTTCTCTATTGTTTCTTTTCCAGCTTTTGGTGACACCAAGCAAGTATGTATTTATTTTTGATTGACCAGGACAAGATGCATTCTGCTTTCTGTTAATTATTACATACAACAGCAAATATATGTAAAAATAGCTTTTGCGGTTAATCTGCTCATTAGTATGGGTTGCCTAAGGGTAGTGTGCGATGTGTGATTGGGGACTTTTGTTTCTTTATTTTGCTCAGTTGGTGGTTGGTCTTCTGTTGATTATTATGGCAATGTTACAACTCTCTTTAGAGCAACAAATATTTTGTCTAATTATCTACCTGCTACATTCTGCTAATTTTGATATCTCTTTTATTTAATTTTTACATTTAGTTTAGTTAGTTCTTTAATTAACTCTTCGTTACTAGAACAAATACATATATAGTCAACATTTGCTACTTAATGTCAGCATCTTGGCAAAGATAAAAAAAAAAAAAAAGACTTAATCTCAGCATTACTTGATAATATATTTCGCAATGAATTATCACAAAAAATGTTACATTAAGACACAAACCCATTTATCTATATATTTGTAGAATATTTTATTTTAGTTAATTCTTATACATATGATAATTTCATATACATATCAAGTCGGTTATTTCGGTTTGAGTCGAACCGAACCAAGAAATTTCTGTTTCGGTTTATTCGGTTTTCTTAGTGTATTCAGTTAATTCGGTTTATAATAGGTAAAAACCGAAAACCGACCAAACCGACTAATTCGGTTCGGTCAAAGTCGAATTAACCGAATGCCCAGTCCTATCATTTTCACCTCATTCACTCTAAATGAAACTTTGGTACAATTAAGTAGGGGTGAGTATGGTTCGGGTTGGTTAGGTTTTATGGTAGAACCGAACCAACCTGAAAATGACCTCGATTTCAAAATTTTTCTACCCAACACAAAAGCTGAGAATTGAACAAAACCAAAATTATGATTCTGAACTTTTCGGTTTATATACACCATATTTCTATAACAACACTAAAATTCAATAAAATTACATTCATAACCAATTTTATGAAACATTCAACATAATATACAATTAAATTAACATTTAAGTATATGTACTTAGACACATTTGAAAGAGTTTAAAATGCTGTTACTAAAATGGTTTAAAAAAATTGCTTTTGTAGTATCTTCTATCTCAACTAATTTACTTCCCTCTAGTAATTCTAACATTGACACAACATTTAATATAGAAAGTTGAGCCTTTAAAAGCTTTTTCTTCAGTATCAAAACATGAAATATGTTGATATCAGAATTTATAGTTTTCGCATGACTCATAAATGAAAAAACATAAGAATTGTATCATAAAAAGTAATCTATAGTAAAGAGATTGAAAGCAAAATAGCATAGGAGTAATCGGTTTAGGAAGGGAAGTGATTTAAGTGAATATAGAGAAATTTCATGAATGATCTCACAACTTCTATGTTTGAATTTGCGATATCAATTTAATGGTTTAATATGAAACCAGAACCAATCCAAAAACCATCGGTTCTCTTGTATATGAAACCAACCCATAAAACATAGCCCATTTTACCTAACCGAACCCAACCCATTAAGGGTGGCTTAGGTTGAGTTTCAGGTTCACCCAACACATGCTCACCTCTGATTAAAGGCCAATGTAATCTTGAGCCCAGACCATCCAGTGATCCTGAGATTCGACCCATATAATCACCCCCAATCTCTTCTAAGACTCCTCCGGAAACCCGTGTCCCTCTCCTTCATTGATTTTGTCTCATCCCTCCTTATCATGTGAGTCCACGACCCCTCACCTACACTACCCCCAACTCCCTCGTAGATCTCACCATTCTGTCCACTGCCCCGTCTCCCTTGCCGAGCCCCGCAATACTGTCCACTACTTTTGACTCCCTTGCCAAGCCCAGCAACCCTGCCCATCACCTCTGACTCCCTCGCCGAGCCAAACAATCCCACCCTCCGCCTTCGACCCCTTCATCACCAACCTCACTAGATTGATTTCCTTTAGAGGATTTGATTCACAGCGGAGAGAATGAAAAAAAGAAGCCTTTCTCTTCCACTCAATTAGAATTTCTCATATACTAGAGAAAGAGAAGGCTTTGTATCCCATGTATGCATAATACCCAATCTGGGTATCATGAAGAATATCCCTAAAACATCACAAAAAGGTAAACAAACAAACGAATAAATCAATTGGAAAAATCTACTGAATTCATTAGATGAAAAAGAACAAAATGAGGCTTAGGAGAAGTAATTGCCAAGGGATCTATTGTTACAGATTCTATGATAAGACATGAAGATTCCAATGACGATGGCGAGAGTGCCAAGGATGAAGAAAGCAACAGTGGGGGCAAGCTTGTTGATTGGCCACCTATTTGTGCAATGTTTTGGAAGCTATCAATTTTTCAAAATCGAAGGTGAATTAGTTTATGAGTTAGAGGGACATATGCTCTATTTGAGAACAGTTTTTGTCATTAGCATTAAGGTTTTGAATAAATTATTTAAAAATTAATATGAAAATGCTAAAATTAAAAACTAATAACTATCTTTAAATAGCATTTTTAAAGTTCTAACACTAATAACCGATACCAATATGAAATAAGGCTACATAGTACGAGAGAGGGAGAAAGAAGTGAAATTATGGACTTTTGAAAGGGTAAGGGACGGTTGCGTGTTACTTTTGTTAGAAAATGAAAACGTGATGGGTGGATCAAATAGATTGGTATTAGATAATTTTATATTTAAATTTTCGTGTAGGATAATATCAATAGAATCATTTAAAGAAATAATATTTATATAGCAAATTTTTAATTTAATCTCATTTTTATTAGAAATGATTTACCTCAAATCAAGCAAAATTTTTAAAATTTTGAATTAATGGTGTGTTACGTGTTAGCATCATATTCAATTAGGTGGTTAAAGGGTGTTTATGAAAGTCCCAATACAAAAAGTTGTTGTTTATGTAATAAAAATATAAATTCTACCACATGTCAGCTTAATATTTACTCTGTTGTTGTCGGAAATGTTTGTTTTGCCCTGAAGTGTATCCTATATATATATATATATATATATATATATATATATATATATATATATATATTAAGAAAACCACTTAATGTTTGGATAAGAATATAGTTTGTCACGAATTTTCGAAAAAACTACACTTAGAGCCCCTAATACTATATCACCCTTAGCAACAGTTAGACAGAAAACATCGTTTTATATTTAAATATAACAGAGATCATAATTTAAATTATGTGCTTACTATCGAAGTATTATTAAAAAATTAAGTTTACTGGATAAACAACTAATGGACAATGATTCATTACTAAAAAGATCAATTATACATTTTCCCTTCGTACCGTATAAATAACTACACTTTCAACCTTAAGTTTAGAAACGGTGCCTTCATTTGGTAATAGCTTTTGATGTTAGTGTTAGAAGTTGATACAATTTACAAAAAATTGTGATAGTTTCTCTAAATCTCTAATATAGAAAGTAGTCATTAGATAATTTTTCTAACTCCTAACAATAAATGCCATAGTTGTTCACCCAAAAGAAAAAGCCATTTATAGTATAAACATAATAAGTCGCTGGTCTGTCTCACTTTATTATTTTTGGAGATGTCATAAAATAACGAACAATTTTTTTGAAGTAGTAGTAATTCATTATTGAATTTATTATCTTGTCCCTAAAAAGCTGATGCATGACAAGCAATGCTTAAATTTTGGAAAGTATCTAAAAAGTAGAAAATTATTTAGAACTTCAGGAAAAAAAAAACAAATAAGCGAAAGAATTTATGATAGAGAAAGTAGATGATAAGGATACACTTTTGGGTAAAAGGGTATGTATGCAAATGATTTGTACTTGGTAATTAACATGCCCACAGGTAAGGATCACTTTGTTCAAAGATTTCCAAAAATATTGAAAAGTTAGATCGTAGGAGAATAATATTTTAGAAAGTGACAACCAATAACTTTTAAAGTATAGCAATGATTCGCAATTAATTATATGAAAAAAATCTAAAAATATTGAGTTTAGTTAGATTGGAGTAATGATTCTTCGGTATAGGCTATTTATTTATTTTAAAAATTAACTTTCTCAACTTCAACGAACTATAAATGAAATATCTATTGCCGAAAATAAGAATACGATTTTTTTCCTACAATTGATACTCAAAGATTTTTATACTTTACAAATTGTGGATTATATTTCCAAAATTTACTCTCATTTGACTCAATTTTCAATTATTTAGAAAATTCTTGAACCAAACACGTAATGGTCTTTTTGAGTCAGAATGCTATAATCTGTCCACTGCAATCAGGGCCAATGTCACTTAGTTGGAATTTAATTAAAGGGAACTAAAGCGACCAAATCATCAAATATCAAGGTCAAAATTGGACTAATTTTCTTTTGTTATAAAATAGGAAAGCTGCACAATTATGTCACTAATGTTTGCTAAATGTTGCAAATTTTCCATTAGTGTTCTTTCTTGTGTAAATTTGCCACTGTTGTTAAGATATGGGAGCAAATTTTATTGAAGAAAAAAAACAATAAAGGAATGGCCATAAAATGTCTGGAAGCAAGAATATTCTGTAAAGGAACTAAGAATATTTTGTATCACACTAGCAACAGGCTAGGGTCACTTTAACAACTATCAAAATGAGAAAATTGGCAGAACTCTTAAACTAGGCACCCCTAAAATCTTTCTTCTTAGCCCCTTGCAAATCTATTGTTTTGGCTATCTTCCTTATCGATGAGCTTCTTTGACAATGTGTCATTTGTTGTACTCTCTACGAGTAACAGTTGGGCCTCCTTCAACAGTAGCCAACAACCTTTAAGCAATGAGCGATGATGGTATTTGAACACCATAGTGGTAGGATTATTAACGGAATTGAAGAGAAAGTGGACTTGTGATTTGGTATTGATTCTTCTTCAATTTTATATACTTGGTGGTTTGGTAGCATCTCATATTGGCGGCCTAGATCAAGGGAGAAAAGCAACAATAATTTGCAACTAGCAGTTGGTACATATGGTGTTTATGGGTTGAGCATGTATAAAGACGTTGAAAACAATAGATCAGAAACGTAGGGGAGATAAAGCAAGCATGGATTTTTCCTATATTTTTGGCATTTGCCACAAAGTTAATTTTAAGACATGTGGCAGATTTACTCTTATACCTTGGCATAAGTTACAAATTTATACCAAAAAAATGTTAGTGATAAAACTGTGACATCAAACAAACATTAACAGCTAATTTTCCCCTAATCTCTATAAAATAACTACTAGAAATTTAGGGAGTTAGAACTCGTCTCATCTTTGCCAGGTTCAGGTTCAGGCTTGGGAAAATGGAAGAGTTCAACACCTTGAATGACTGCTAGTGTAGGCCGTACTATAACAAAAGCGTAACATTAGTATTTTGGGCTATGGAGCCCGGATAACCCCTATTGTAAATTTGCAACGCAGGGCCTCTTGGATCAGGTAGGTGCTCGATTGGGCTTCAGTTCCACAAGATGCAATGCTAGCTATATATATATCCTCTTTGATGCGCTACTAATCAATTGAAAAATCAGGTACTCAAAGAGCGAGTGGCGCAGGCACTGCACGAAAGAACTTTTTTTCCTTTCCGTAAAACTGAACTAGGTTCACGAGCCCTTGCTGCGACTACATGTCCAAAGTGTGTTTTGTTAAGCTTTTTCCTGGAAAATGGTCAAACTCATTATCTAATCCATAAGTTTATTATTTCTGTCCTTTTAGTCCCCAAACTCCTCTTCCTAGTGATTGGATCTCTGGTTTTAATCACAATTGTAAGGATATAAAAAAACAAATACCCTACCCTCTTCAAAACCAGCTGTCTAAACCTTGAATGCACTCTTACTCGTATAGCTATAAAGAGGGTATGAGTTAACTGATCTTATTTGACCCTACCCGCACTTTTTTCGCACTAATATATTTGTATTTAAAATATAATTTTATTTCAGTATATATTATTATATAACATAAATTTTAGTAAAATTATAATAACATAAATTACTATATATTATTTTAGTTTGTGATTTTTTTAGTTATTATTAATTATAAATATACATGTTTTTTTGAAAATATACATACAAATATTTTTCAAAAAAGTCCAAAAAAATTAAACATATATCCTTATTGACACCCAATTTTGTCCGGGTGCTGACTTTTTACTTAATTTTTAGGTTAGGAAAATTAGTTTAAGGGGCATTTTCATTTTTAGGGCCTAATTGGTCATTTGTTAGGAGTTTGGGTCATTTCTGTCATTTTAGGGTTTTGCATAGTTAGTTGGTGTAGTCACATTTGGGTTATATTGTTATTTTGGTCTACAAATCTTTACGAATTTTAAGTGGTCATCTAGGGTAGAAATAGAAGTTAATTTAATTTAGGTACTAATTTAGAGTCCTAAAGGTCTTGTAGAGTCAATTTAGGAAAAATGGGAAAGTTTGGGGAAAAGCTAGGAATTTTTAGAGGATTTTAGGGAAAAATTGAAAAGTTTGAGGTAAATTTGTCAGAAATTGAGAGTTTGGGGGCAAATCTGTCGAGATCCTGAAATTTTAAAGAAATCTTGAAAATTTTAGGAAGTTTTGGGCTCAATTGACAAATCCTTAAAGTTTTGGGTTAAATTGAAATTCGTATAGAATTTAGGGCAATATCAGCTGCCTGAGAGTTTTTATTGGACTTAAACTGACATTTTACCAGATTATATCCTAATCTCCTCAAATAAAATTTGAATCAAGTTTAAACTCTGTTAAACCCAGTTAATCTCGCCTAGCCTCTCTTAGTATAAGTATGGGCCATTAATTGATGAGAAGGGGGGAGAATTTTCGTAACCTAAGCTCCCAGCCAGAAAAAAGGTCAAACTCAGCCTCAGTCCCTGATTTCTCGTAGTTCATCGCCAGAAACCCTAGTCTTTTTCCCCAAGCCGCCGCCGTCCCTGGAGGCCTCCGTCTGCTGCCCGCGCCTCCAACCCTCTGGTCCTTCCCTCCGACGCTCTTCCCTCGCCAATCTCTCACCGTCACCCCTCCAAGCTGGCCGCCCGTACTCCATCCCACCCCGTACCACCATCCTAGAAGTCGCCCCACCGCTGGTGACGTAAATCGGAGGAAGGAGACGCCCTAGCACCACTCCCGCGGTGTTCGAATCCATCCCCGCGGCTGCTCCCGACGCCACAGCCCTCCGGCTTCTCCACCAGGAAGCTGTTCGTGCAGCCATCGCTGAAGCCCAAGCTCCGACGTTCTCATCTCGCCGTCCGATCGCAGAATCAAAGGAGGAAGAGCTAGATCCGAATCGCGCCCGACCCGTTTATATCCGGATCTAACCCATCCATACATCCTTAGGGTAAAACTCCTGATTAGTCCTTTTACTTTTTTTCATCCGTCTAAGTCACTAATTTTCTTCTTCTTTTTGCAGATTAGTCACTGATGGCTTGTTTTTCTTTGTTTCTTTATTTATTTGTCTATTTGGCCATGCATTAAATCCAACCATTAAATTCACCTAGGAACATAACTTAGAATGTTAATCTATTTATCTTTATTTTCTTTTTAGGATAGTTTGATTTTGTTTTCTTTATTTAGTTCTTATAATGCATCTAAAATTGGTAATACATAAAAATAATTTGTTAGCCTAGTCACTTAATTGTTTAGGTAATTCAAATTTTCCTCATCTTTCTCCTAGAAATTAAAAAGAAAGAGCATGAAGATATAATTTTTTTTGAAATACTTAGCAAATTTCAAAGATCCGTTCTTCGTGATTTGATAAAATCTTAAGATGGATTATTCGTTTGAACCCGATTGGTCTGGTAAGACTCACTGCTTAGAACAAGATGTTCTTTTCAAATTCTTGGTGGATTTGGTAAAGTCCCAAGATTTCTAAGATATCTAAGATTTCATATCCGGTTGATCTGATAAGATTCACGGTTTGGAATTAAATTAAATAAAAATCACTCTCAATCAAAGAATAGGTTAAGAAATAAAGATTTAGGAAAAGATAAAACTGAATACCAATTTTCAGGCGCTTTAATAAGGTTATTTTAGCATAATCGACTCACGATCTTAGAATCTCTCGCAGACCATAATAGGTATCCAATCGACCTAAGTAAATTGATTGCTGGTGACTCCTAAAAATCACGTTGCTACAGTCCTAAATGGGATGGCGGGTAATACCCCGCTCACTCATAGGACGAGTATTACTTGAACTCAATTAATTATGGAAGGATTTGGGTTAGCTAAACCTGATCAATTAATATCTCTAACAATGAACTAAGCCAAGGACCTGATTATCATATGGAGGAGTTTGAGGACCAAAAGTTCAGAAATAACATACCTAGAGACTGAAATTGACGTTTGACCATAAATTGTAAAAGAAAAAATGGCAGAAGAGATGATGTTATTGTTCATAAATAGTAATTGGCCCTACGCCATTCAATATATAGTAGTGAATTTTATAAATTTACATATGAAGAAATGATTCAATAATTTATTAAGTTTAAGGGTGTTTGGTGTGCAAATACAATCCTACTTTATTCACTGTTTACCACATTATATTTATAAAATCACTTTTCTATAAATATTTGCAAGTTTAGTGTTGTTAATAATATACAATTACTGAACCAGTTGAATGGAGCCGAAAATATTTCTCATGATTACCCCACCACTTGGTATTTTTAAACTCAAACTCAATACAGATGGATGTCATAAAACTTCGGAGAACAAAGGCTGGTGGTATAATCAGAAATGAAAAAGGAGAATTTGTCGTAGCTTTCACCAGATTTTTGGGAATGGCCAACGCTTTAATGGCTGAATTGTGGGCCTTAAAGGAAGGACTTAAAATGGCTTCCCTCTAGTCATTGAGATAGATTCAAAAGTGAGGGTTAAACTTCTGACTTCCTCCCAATGCTCTTCTTCTACTTTAATATCAATTCTATCTGATTGCAAGCAATTGAAAGACAGTGGGAATATTCTGCAAGTGCAACATGTCTACAGAGAGGCTAACAGATCAGTAGATGGTTTGGCCAACACGACAACTAATCAAACTTTTGAAGGAGCCTTAGTTTTGTGGCAGTGTCCAACTTCTATTGTAGAATTATGTAAAGCTGACATGTTAGGAGCAGCTTCTAGCAGATATGTTTCTTCTGGCTTACTGGCTAATGCAAGGGTTTGCATGACCCCAAACGCCGATCCTTTGTAATCAGCCTTTGGGTTGTCTTTTGTACTTTTTATGAATTACCTTTATAACAAAAAAAACAAAGAAAACATTTCTCATGATCAAGGTATTTGTAACTAGATGTGTATGTTTTCCCTTCCTCTCCCCCCCCCCTTTTTTTGTAACGATTAAGGCGCACTTTGTTAACTAATAATAGTACTACTTTTGTTGATGCGAAAAGGTTATATAAGCTTTGGTGTTATAACTTCCGAATGTTTGAAGTTGTGATGCATCTGTTTTTTTTTTTTCTATAATGAAATGTCATGCATCTCACTAACAGTAAATCATATAATATCTGCAATAGGAAAAAAAATTTGAGGTATAAAGGATAGTTGACTAAAATATAAATTTTATAATGCGTCTCGAAGATATTGTATTGGGAAGAAAACTTTCATAAATAATTTAGGTAACTCCAATATTCATGTCTACAAATTTGAAGAGATAAATAGAAAGAATTCAAAATAAAAAATAAACCAGCAAACTAATTGGATATACCAATATACGATTAGACTAACATACCACAATCCAATCATAACACTTGAATAAGTGCTAAATAAAACAAAAACATAAAAATAAAATAAAAACAAAACACAAACCTCTTACCCATTATCCGGATGTTACTCGTTACTGCTACAAGCCACGGTTTAGCGCCATGATGATTAATGTCGGCCAATAGAAAGAAATGGATCGCTAGGAAAAATAGCAAACAACAATAACATTAGCAATGATGGTGATAAAGCAATACATGATAATAGATCAGCTAATTAGATGTAAACTGAAAGCCAGATTCGGCTGAATATACACTAGATTGAGAAAGAAAGTTTGAAAGACTAAGAGGAGGCGGCGCATCTAGGTTTCTTATTGATAGGCTTACATTAAGCTTAACATAAAAAGTTTGAAACAGTTAGAAATAGATTATTATACTTTAAAAAAAAAAAAGAAAGAATTTCCTATCTAGTTCATGAACCAACGGAAAAAAAAAAAAAGAAAAAGACGGTGGGTATTAGTATATATGGAAAAGTAGATGATAAGAAGTAAAGTTCGAATTAAGCGACGCTTTTGTTGAAAGAGGTTAACAAGTCAAATATAAAGGAAAGAGAATGCCGAGACGAGAACGAATCAAAAATGGATTTGATCTAGAAATCAGACATGGTAATTAAGAATGGATTGGAAGGAAACCAAAGAGAAACGTAAGGAAATTTGTCTGTCTCAGACTCTGGCTGGCACGCACTGTAAGAACCAGTTGGTCACCGTCACACCGTCACACCACAACCAGAGCAGAAACAAACAAATGCAAGGCAACTTGACCTGACCGAGCCTGCCTCTGCCTCGACTGGGTCCCCTCCCCTGATGTGCTGCGTGAACCGCTCCCGCATAATTGTTACAACGGCAACGCTTCACAATCACTAGAACTTTCTTTTTTGTGGATAAAACAAAAAGGAAGTTGGAATAGTGGAATGGAAGAAGTCCTAGAGAGTGAGGGTGCTACGGCCTACGTGCTAAAAAGTAAAAACACTTTACGAAATCCATTGCATGCATGAATCTTTGTGTTTGTTTTTTTGGTAAATAAGCATGCATGAAAGGAAAAGAGGCCTCAGGCCAAATACAAAAGGCGCACCCATATTAAGGCGGATGATCCAAGTCTGAATTAGCTGTAGCTACAGAGATAGATCTGGGATGATGAATGCCCATAAAGTTTGATAGTACAATGTTTGACACAAAAGAGGGGCATAACCAGTAAACTAAAGTGCCACAAAGAGAGAGATTTGTGTCATTCCTAGCCACAGGCACAGCATCCGCCGTAGCATTTCATTTTCTAAATGTGTGTTGAACTCAAGTAATGTGATATGTTTTCAGCAATCACGAATTAAGGGCATTAGTTCTATAAAATTTCATTGAGATGCCTTCATTAGTTGGACTACAACTTTTGAATCCATCTCAACAATTAATGGAAACAAGTGAAGATGGATGACGAGTTTGAGCCCCTCTTTAACAGAGCTCTGCCTTTGAGCTATCAGCTAGTCCAATGTTTCTAGAAAAAGCAGTGATGAAATCTCCATTATAGTTTCTGATAATCCCACCTGCATCTGCCTTACTTTCAGAGAACGTGGAAGAACCATGAGTGGTGAGCTTGTAAGTGTTGAGGGGAGGGGTCTCCAACTAACATTGATAACAGTAGTGATGACTCAGGGGGGAGAGTTGCCGGCCAAATTTATAGAATGAAATTCACTAGGACAATGCATGATTTTCTGGATGACAAAAGGGGATTGAAATCTTGACTTTCAAAAACAAGTTTATTTCTGGCGCACATTATTTTTCAAAAACAGCTAGACATAATGACTTTCCATGGTATGCCTTTGATGTGAGAATTGCTATTATTAGCGGTGACTAGTTTCCGACTAGTTTCCGGTTCAATGAAAAAATTAAAAAATTAAAATAATTTAATAATTTGGTTCGGTCAATTCGGTAATTCAGTTTGGTTTCGGTTGAAACCGAATAACAAAAATTTTAGTTTCAGTTCAGTTTCGGTTTTAGATATCGGTTAATTCAGTTATCAGATTTTTTCCAATTTTTTCATAGACAATAAAGTTATATACCAACCCAAATTAGATTAGATTCTTGTTTTCTTTCTTTCCATAAATAATAAATTTTTTATATTGAATAGAATTTGGAAGGAAAAACAATGTCTCTCTCTCATTCCCTCTCTCATAGAATCCCACTCCCAATTTATTCATTTAATTTGATTTAAACCAAATTAAAATGAAATATTTTAGTTTAATTTGAGTTCAGTTTTAGAGATTAATTTGACTTATTCAATTTTTTATCATTCAAAATCAAAAAATAAAATATAATTAACTCAGTTATATTTAAACGGAATAAAACGAATAATTACCCCTAGCTATTATTACGACAAGCATGCTTGATGAGACGGTGCATGCATGATAAACATACCATTGGCTGCTTTTTTAAATTTTAAATAACTCGTTATTTAATGCACCATCTTTATTTTTATTAATTTTTTTGTCTATAACCGATGAAAGCTAATATTATACCCATCAAATAATCACTTGATTTTAAAATTAATTATTTTTATAAATTTTATTCTACGCCAAGCTCAATAAGATAAAAGTCAATCCAAATTATTTATTTTGCAAAAAATATTTAAATAATTTTTTGACTTTTGAAGATAAAGAGTCATAATTTTACATAAATTGATCGAGTGAATAATTACTAAAATAAAAAAAATACTCTCTCTGTCCAACTATGTTTGTAACATTTCTGTGTTGCCACACAAATGAAGGTAAGCTACTGTTTACTTCTTCTTTCCATCTTTGTCATTTCTCTTTTCTTCTATCCATTTGCTTCATCATTTTTCCTTCGCCACCACCTCACCTGCTCGCTGGACCTCCGATTCCCCTTCCTCCATCGCCTACTTTCCTAGCCTCGGTCCCAATTGAATCATACCCATGCTCTTAAAGGCTTGACTCGAGCACCGAAAGCCTGATTTTGTGCCGCCACTTGTAGATTCCTCCATGACTTGTCTAGCACCTCATTCTCCATTGCCCCCGGGACCTGTCAATCAATCAGCCTTGTCGCACATCGTTCAATCGATCATTCCTTGTCAACCTCAAGACCCGTCAATCATCCGCTGTCGTCCACAATCACCTTCAACTCACTTGTCCCCGGAGTACCAATCGCCTCTTCGGTTTGCCTGCCATCATCAATCACACTTCACCTCCTCGATCTTCAATTGTTCTCAATCTTCAGCCATTGCTAGTTTTCAGCTGTTCTCAATCTCTAGTCGTTGCCATTTTCGATCTCCTCACTTTGTTAATCTTCCCACTTCCTCAATCGTCGCCCATTTCCTCACTTCCTTAATCGTCGGCCATCTCCTCACTTCCTCCATTGTCGGCCATCTTCTCACTTCCTCCATCTTCCAGCCCCAGCAGGCCAATCGAGTGTGAAAACGAATGAGAATCAATTTGGTGAGAATTGAAAGGAGGGACATATTTGTTATTTGTGCTAGTAAAACTTACTAAAAAGAGGAAATAATTTAAGGAATTTGGGACAATCTAAAAAGAAAAATGGTGCAAAAAATATAGAATGAAGGAGTATCTAAAATAATTACTATTTAATCATAGACAAACGCCAGCCAAATTTTTAAATCTCAAGATAAGCAATATGTGGGAAACATATTTAATATTAGAACATCTTTTCATGAGCTAATAAAAGACAGGAAGCAATATGGACGGTGCTTATGTGAGATAACTTTTGTTGTAGCAAGGATCCATTCCACGTCGACAACATCAGCTCATAAAAGTAAAGAATTTTCTCAAGCATGCTAAAAAAGCTATGTTAAAATGTTGGGGAAGAGAACAAATTTGCCAGTGCTTAAGCGCATTCTGCCATCTTTATTTTTCCTATTATTCCTTTTTTTTTTTGGCAAAATGCCACTAATATGAGAGTATGGAAGTAAATTTGATCAAAGTTACATTACTAAATTTAAATTGTTCAATAATTTTTAACAGCCAATAAAAAATTTAAATTAACAATTTTTTAATGAATGAAATAACTTCAATTTGCAGAAAAAATAATTTAAATTATCTATTAATTAAAAAAATTATTTCAAAGATTAAAATTTCCTAAGATAGTCATTGAATAGAGAAAATTATGATATAAAAACTTCTCATTGGATAAAAATTTTAAGTTAATAAATTTTAACTAATGGAAATCAAAATAAAATATTAATAATAAATTTAAAAATAAAATAAAAAATATTTAATAAATTTAGAACCGGCATAAAATTATTACTAATAATCTAGAAACTAAAACAAAACAAAACGATAATTAAAAGCGAAATACCATCCACGTAATTTATTTGAATTCTTTGTGAAATTTAAACCCATCCGATCGATTACGGAAGGAAGACCGTCTGGAAAGATCCACGTGTCCACCAACAAGAGGTCAATGGGCACGAGAATTAAGGCCAGAGCACCTAGGCAGAGGGTCTTGATCCGCCACGTGCATTTCATATCATTTCCACCTCTGGTGGGCTTAGAGGGTAGAGGCTACCCTATATAAGCCCTCACCAACCTAACACCACCTCTCATTTCGCCAACCCCGCGAAAATAGTTCCAGTTTTTCATATTCTTATTCATCAGCCTCTTTTTTCTCTCTGGTCATTCTTCGATGGACCAATTGACAGAAAAGATGGGGAATTCTACTCTGACTGGTTTGTTGAAGAAGGCAGCCGCCGAGTTCCCTGACCGAAGAGCTCTGTCTGTCGCCGGGAAATTCGATTTATCCCATTCCCAGTTGCAGGACCTCATCGACCACGCCGCCGCCCTACTCCTCGCCTCCGGCATCTGTCCCGGAGACGTCGTCGCTCTCACTTTCCCCAACACCGTTGAGGTACGGATGTCTTTCCGAGCGAAACAAAGAGATTGTTATTTTAGGTATTTTCTCGATCAGAAAAGGCTTTGGAGCGTTAAAGAAAATGTTGGAATTTTTAATTTTTGTTGCCGAAATTGTGGTTCTGTTTTCAACTCCGGTTGTCGGTTAGCGTGGAGATAGGTCCAAAATTTCATTATCGGATTGATTTGGATCGTGAGAGTAGAGTTTATCGGTTTGTTATTTACATTTTTTTTTGCCTCTAATTACAAGTTTGCTTGTTCTTATCTAAATGTTATTGGTTGGCAGTTTGTGGTAATGTTTCTGGCTGTGATTCGTTGCCGAGCGACGGCTGTACCGCTGAACGCAGCGTACACGGCAGACGAGTTCGAGTTCTACCTTTCCGATTCCGAGTCAAAGCTTCTCCTAATCCCTCAGGAAGGTGTCGCGGCTGCTCAGGCTGCTGCTTCCAAACTCAAAATCCCTCAAGTTAGCGCAACCCTTCAAGACGAAAAGTCAAAAATAACCCTATCATCCTCCGTGGACTCGAACCTCGACTCAGTCCGCCAACTCGTCAATGACCCAGATGACGTGTCACTGTTCCTCCACACTTCCGGGACAACCAGCCGGCCCAAGGGAGTGCCACTGACGCAGCTCAATCTCGCCACCTCGGCTAAAAACATCAAATCAGTTTACAAACTCACTGAGTCCGACTCCACGGTAATCGTGCTCCCTCTCTTCCACGTGCACGGTCTACTGTGCGGCTTACTGGCTTCACTTGTGTCCGGAGCGGCCGTCGCTCTCCCGGCTGCCGGGCGATTCTCGGCCTCTACATTCTGGAAGGACATGATCCAGTACAAGGCCACGTGGTACACCGCCGTTCCCACAATACATCAGATCATATTAGACCGCCACGAGAGCAAGCCGGAACCCCTATACCCCAGGCTGAGGTTTATAAGGAGCTGCAGCGCGTCATTGGCACCCATCATATTGGCAAGTCTCGAGAAGGCGCTTGGGGCACCGGTGCTTGAGGCTTACGCGATGACAGAGGCGGCTCATCTTATGGCTTCGAACCCATTGCCGGAGGATGGCCCGCACAAGCCTGGGTCAGTGGGGAAGCCGGTAGGGCTGGAAATGGCGATATTGAATGAGCAGGGAGAGGTGCAGCCTGCAAATGCTAAGGGAGAGGTGTGTATTAGAGGATTGAATGTGACAAAGGGTTACAAGAACAATCCTGAGGCTAATAGAGCAGCTTTCCAGTTTGGTTGGTTCCATACTGGTGATATTGGGTTCTTTGATGAAGATGGATATTTGAATTTGGTGGGTCGGATCAAGGAGCTCATCAACCGTGGAGGTACATTTTTATATACAGTTGGGGAATTCAGTAGCTTTATATGCGTCAAATATTTGTATAAAGGTTGTAGATTCGTTTGAGTTTGTGAATAGATTATTGGCTGTGCATGAACAAACAGTTGATGATGATTTTCATCTCGTGGCGCTTATTGTGGAAATGGCGAGTGGGCCTATTGGAATCCTATTTACCTGCCTAATAATGAATTCAACCTGGTTGGTCTACTGATTCTGTTTGCAATTGGTTTCCTTGCTTGTGTCAGGTGAGAAAATTTCACCAATTGAAGTGGATGCAATACTGTTATCCCATCCTGATGTTGTACAGGCTGTTGCCTTCGGTGTTCCAGATGAAAAATATGGAGAAGAGGTGGAATTCTCTGTCCTCAAAATTAAGATAGCTTTTTTACTGTTTCCTACAGTGCTTCAGTGTGGATTACTGTTTGAACCTGTCTTCCACTGTCTTTTCCAGGTAAACTGCGCGGTAATTCCAAGAGAAGGATCAAATCTAGATGAAGCAGAGGTTTTGCAATATTGCAAGAAGAATCTCGCAAGCTTCAAGGTTCCGAAGAAAGTTTTCATCACAGACTCTGTACCTAAAACTGCTACAGGGAAGATCCAGAGAAGGATTGTGGCTGAGCATTTCTTGTCTCAAATTTCTGCAGCTAAAGTTCCCAAGTTTGGGGCTTGATTGATAGGTATCTTATTTTCCCTCTTTTATTTTTAGCATCAGTGCAGCAAACGTGTCCATTTGCTGTAGCAGATTGTTGCTAATCAGAACCACAGTTATCTTAATAAAGTACATTGATCTAAATTCATGATAAAGACCTGTGCATGTTTGTTCATCAATTGTAAGCAAGCAGCAAGAAGAACGCTGTGTGGAACACAAAAAAGCTGGCATAGAACAACAATAACGTCAACACAGAATTATCTCCATAAAGTGCATTGATCTGGGGATCGACATCAAAGTTGTATATTCATCAACATTTGTCTGAGGACCAGTGTCAAAGCTCAAGCCTGAATATGCCTACAAAAAATGGACTAAATTCACGGTTCAGCCTCAAACTTTAATGACTCAGACACATAACTCATTTAACTATAACTCGAAGCCACTTAAAACTTTGCAAAGTGGGACTAGGGATAACAATTGGGTGGGTCGGGTCAGGTCATTCAGGTTCAGATCTAAATCATGTTATCATGTATTCAAGTTCATGTTGAGTTTAGGCCGGTTTTTTTAGGTTTGGGTTGATTTCAGGTTAAGTAAATTTTAGGTTCGAGTTGGGTCAAACTGGGTTTATTTGGGTTTGAATTCAATCGGGTCAAGTTATCAGGTCTTAGGCCAAATTTAACTTAATTGTCGGGTTTACTCGGTTCACTAATACATAAGTTGAAATGACTAAATCAATTCAATTTTTTTGTTCAATTTCGATTAAAATTTAATTTAACTAGACATAAAAAATAATATAAAATTTATGAAGATATCTTAATATATAATTTCTTTAATAAAATACTCTATCTATGCCAAGTTCTTTGTAACATTCACTATTCAACAATTAATCAAATTTTTTTATTTTCAACTTTTTAATATATAAATGGAAAATATTTATATTAAATAATAAATAAAGACCTATAATTACTAAATATATATTTTTTAAATTTTTTTTCTAACAAATAATACTCCTAATATGAATAGATTCAATTCAAATTATTTAGAAAACTCAAATGTTTCAAAGGATATGGGACGGAACGAATACTATAATTTTTAAAACCTAATTATTCCTATATCTCTCTCACCATTTCACTAATCATTTCTCATAACTTTCACTCATTTACTTTACCATACAAAACAAATTAACAGAATAGAAGAAACTCAATTATAGGTGTTAAATCATAATTTTTTAAAGTCTTTGCCAACCATATAATTTATATTAATTTAAGTTAAATCGGATCTTGTCGGGTTTAGTCATCAGATCATTTTGGGTTCAGGTCAAGTCGAGCTTAGGTCTAGGTTTTCTCGTGTTCCACTTCAATCAGGTTCGGGTTTAGGTTGGGTTGGGTAAAGTTGGGTTCGGTTCGTTGCTTTTTTTGATTAAATCGGGTCAGGTCGGGCTAGATTTTCGGATCGGGTCAAATTTTGTCATGAAATTGCAAGTTTCACTTATTTTGGGACCAAAACGGAAGGGAAGCTGAACATTGAGCATCAAATTGGTGTTCTACACTTCTAAATAATACTCCCTCCGTCCCAAGTTTTCTGCTTCATTTGCCATTTTGGGTCGTCCCAAATTCTTTGCTCCATTTCCCTTTTTAGTAAGTTTTAGTAGACAACTTTACAATTATGCCCCCATCTACTACTGTCAATTCGTTTTGTTTTTGTTTTGCTTCTTCGATACCTTGTTGGCCACCACCGACGTTGCTGCGACGGGCAATCGGGACAGTGAGCAATGGGAAGAGGAGGTCGGGCCGGTGAGCGATGGGAGGAGGAGGTTAGGGCGGCAAGGCGATGAGGTGAAAAGATCGAGGTAAGGAGATTGGGGTGACGAGGTGAGAAGATCGGGCTGACGAGGTCGGCGCGGCAAGCAATGAGGCGAGAAGATCTAGGCAAGGAGGTTGGGGTGGTGGGCGGTGGGCGACGGTTTGAGAAGATCAGGGCGAGGAGGCCAGGGCGGTCGGCGGCGAGCAGTGGGTCGAGAGATCGGACGTGAAGAACGCGATTCGACGTGAGGACGAGCGGGTGACCAAGGGAAGTGACAGGATAAGGTCGGTGACAGCGAAATCGGAGGGCAAAGTTTCAAGTTTCGCAAAATTGGGTTCGAGATTCGGGACGGAGGGTGATGTCGAGACAGAGGAGGCGACAGAAGGTGTAGGTAGCATGTGACGAGGATGGCGTGGAGACAACAGAACGTGCGACGGTGGCCGGTGGGGATGGCGGCAAATCTGGGTTTGATGGTGGTTACTGTGCACATTTGTTTTGTGTTGTGGCTGACTGAGAAGAAAAAAATTGGGGGTAAAATTGGGAAAATGTACATATTTTCATTATTTCTTAATCTCCGTGCCAAACACAAATGGAGTATAAAACATGGGACGGAGGGAGTACTATAAAGTCGGAGAAAAGAAGGCGGTGATGACAGCCTGACAATGGCGTGGAGGGTTGGTGAGCAAATGCTGATTTACGTCATTCCGCTGTTGCATTTGTGGGTGGGGAGACTATTATTTTTGTTGTCTAGCATTTCATTCAGACTTGGCTTGCAGACACCTGTCTTATGTAGTGGCATAATTGTTGTGGTAGTGCTCCAAATGTTCATGTAAGTACAGATAAGTCTTGCAAATGCCCTCACGCTCTTTACGTGCAAAAATTATTTTTTGCAACCGAGTTGCAGTCATCTTCCCACCCAATAGGCACAATAACAACAACAACAACAAAAAGAAAGTTATTAACAGAGAACCATTGAGCAAATTGAGGTCCAGTATTGCGAGCACAATTACAACAGAGATTCCATAGCATAGTCAAATTTAATGCAATTTTCATTAGTCCACTCATACCAGCAAAAGAAAATGTAACAAATACAATAACTTTCCTTATGTTCGGTGAATAAAGCTTGAATAAGGTGAAACTCATGTGTGATTTTAGTGGGTAAAAGTTAGGTTTTGGTTTGGTCTTAAAACAATAGATAATGGGCATTGTTTGAGTAAGCAAATATATGATTTGATTTTGCTGGCAATTACTTGTGCAAAATGTGGAGTTTATTCTATTTGTTTGAAACAAATATTTGTCCAACTATTAATTGGAACTTAGAATTTTATTGTTGCAGACGGTGGAATTCAACATATATTTGTATTATCTTGGAATATTATTAAAGGAGCCTGTTGTGAGGTATGTGAACTATTTGGTTTGTAGAAAGTATTTGATAATGACCATATGAGTTTCTGGGGTATTTTGTCTTGCTAGAAATTGGTAATGCAATATATGTATGTGTGCTGACCATGAACAATGAATAAAGCAATTTTTTGCTGCTATTAATATGTGTGCAAACCAAAGTGTTAAATACCGTTATCGTTAGATATACCGCATCTCAAATTTTTAAGATATACCGCACTGCATACAGTTACCGTTTTCGCAAAAAAATAAATGTTAGGACATTATTTTAAAATGACATAATTTTTTTAATAATTTATTTTTACACATTTTATATGTATTCTAATTTTTCTCATCATAATTTTTCAAATATAAATAAAATATATATGGTAAATATATTCAGTTGAGGTAACATGTACCAGAAATCTAATTGGGAGATATTATTCAATAGCACAAGGGCCTTCAAGCTGTTATCATCCATTAAATTTTTATACTAATTAAGAAAATTAACAAAAATAAATAAAAGTAAATGTTTATTTTATGATATCTGTATTATTTATATTTTAATATTTTATATATTTATGATATTTTTTATGTTAAATGAAAAAAAATAACCACAAAAAATAAAATACTACGATACATACCACACAGTATACCGCAATATTTAACACTATGGTATAAACCATGAACAATTTTGTCCCATTTTTAGAACTGCTGGATATTGACACATTGTAGGTTCTTATACTAGTCTACTTCAAGTGATTTTCCAGTAAAGAGAATTTAAAAACCATAACTAGTTGTGTAGTTTCTTCCACTTTTTTTTTTTCTTTGTAGTTACATTGAACCATCTTTTGCCTTTCCCTTATAAGTGTGGAACACCAATTCGATACTCAATGCTCACTCCCCCTTCCATCTCAGTCCCAAAATAAGTGAAGCTTGCATTTCCATGGTCCAAGGGACTTATGTGTCACACTTTGGAAAGTTTGGGGGCTGAGTGGTTCCAAGTTATAGTTAAAGGGGTTGTGTCCGAATCATCAAAGTTCGAGAGCGAATTACGAATTTTGGCCTACAAAAAATTCAATTGCAAGCATACAGCATGTAGAACAATCCAAAATAGAAGAATATCAAGGTCACAGACCAGAGATATTTTAAACGTCTTCCCCCTGATGAACATCCAAACGAGAAGGGGAATTTAACATCCAGCATCAGACATACTAATGAAAAACAAACTGGCTATTAGGACTCTTCCGGATATTCTTCTTCCTCTTCATACTCTTCCTCATCTGCAGTAGCATCCTGGTACTGCTGGTACTCTGAAACCAAGTCATTCATGTTACTCTCAGCCTCTGTGAACTCCATCTCATCCATGCCCTCCCCAGTGTACCAATGCAAGAAAGCCTTCCTGCGGAACATGGCAGTGAATTGCTCGCTGACCCTCCTGAACATCTCTTGGATTGATGTAGAGTTCCCAATAAATGTAGAAGCCATCTTCAAGCCAGTAGGAGGGATGTCACAAACAGTGGACTTAACATTATTTGGTATCCATTCCACAAAGTATGATGAGTTCTTGTTTTGCACATTGATCATTTGCTCATCAACCTCTTTAGTGCTCATCTTGCCACGAAACATGGCTGATGCAGTGAGGTATCGCCCATGGCGAGGATCAGCAGCACACATCATATTCTTGGCATCCCACATTTGCTGTGTGAGCTCAGGGACAGTGAGGGCTCTGTACTGCTGGGAACCACGGGATGTCAGAGGTGCAAATCCAACCATAAAGAAGTGAAGCCGAGGGAATGGAATGAGGTTTACAGCAAGCTTGCGAAGGTCTGAGTTAAGTTGGCCAGGAAAGCGCAGGCAGCATGTAACACCACTCATGGTGGCTGAAATCAGATGGTTGAGATCTCCAACTGTCCAAAACACATATCCAGTCACAGTGCATTCAAAATACTCGAGTACATGAAATGATGTTCACGCAGCATGATCAAAACAGGACATGAACAACCAACTTTAAGCACTTGTGTCTAAATTGAATTTCTTCCACACTAATGGTCAGTGTGCTAGTGATAACAGCAAATACAATTATACTCCTGATAAATTTCTTCTTGACCTCCAGAAAATAAAACCATGAAGACAGCATGATCAAAACAGGACATGAACAACCAACTTTAAGCACTTGTGTCTAAATTGAATTTCTTCCTCACTAATGGTCAATGTGCTAGTGATAACAGCAAATACAATGATATCCCTGATAAATTTTTTCTTGACCTCCAGAAAATAAAACCATGAAGACAATTCTGTTGCTACAACTGAAGAATTCATAGTTTCTACTTTCTTGCACAAAACAAAAAAAGAAACTAACAACTGTGTGGCTCAAATGACTGCCAGCAGAACCAGAGGAGATGAACAAGACATAACTAGCTGAATTCTAAAATAGATAAGTAAACTAGATGAAAGAACCTACATATTTGTTAGCAAGGATACTAGTTCAGAGATAATGGTAGCCAATCTCTTGGTCTGAAAACAGAACATGTATGAAATATCACAGTGAAATTGAGAGAGCAAGTATGTTTCTTTCATTCCATCATCAGAATAACAATTAACAGATCCATAAGCTGAAAAGAACTAGGTTGATGAGCGGGCTTACAACTGGGAGTGGTGAGCTTAAGGGTCCGGAAGCAGATATCATAGAGCGCTTCATTGTCAAGAACCATACATTCATCTGCGTTCTCCACAAGCTGATGCACTGAGAGAGTAGCATTGTAGGGCTCAACAACAGTGTCAGATACCTTTGGAGATGGGAACACGGAAAACGTGAGCATCATACGATCTGGATACTCCTCCCTGATCTTTGAAATCAACAGCGTTCCCATTCCAGACCCGGTGCCTCCACCAAGAGAATGACATACCTGGAACCCTGCAACCAAACAAGAGATCTGAGGCAAAAATGAACTGTAAAACTGGAAGTCAAATGTACATATTGCAGCAGACTGCAATTCATACACACAAGGAATACCGATGCAAAGCAGATTCAACCAAGTGAACATACCAAGACAGTTACATGGTAAAAAATGTTAATCAGATCTATTCCGGAACGAATTTTATGCGTTCTTCAGACAGGTTTACTTAACATCGCCTTCCTTTAAAGAAACTAAAGGATAAAGACATTCAAATACAGAACCAAACAACGAACGGCAGAAAATACTTATGGAAAGAAGGCACAACTACACATTTCGAATTTTCTGGAGAAACCAAACAGACCAGACCAGAGCTATGGAGTTTACAAACGAAAAATCTCAACTCAAGAACTACTTAATTCCTTTATCTACTCCAGCAAGTAAAGTGAAAACGGCGAAATCAAAGAAGCACGCTGTCATACTCAAAATAGATCCTCGTTCCTCAATTTTATATTAAACTCCCTAAAACGGGAAAAACAAAACAAGCTACAAAACATAAAGAAAGGAACATCTGAAAGCTACCTTGCAAGCAATCGCAGTTCTCAGCCTCCTTCCTAACAACATCAAGGACCGAATCGATGAGCTCCGCCCCCTCGGTGTAGTGGCCCTTGGCCCAGTTATTGCCGGCCCCATTCTGGCCGAAGACGAAGTTGTCTGGTCGGAAGATCTGGCCGTACGGACCGGATCTCACACTATCCATCACGCCAGGCTCCAGATCCATCAACACCGCCCGAGGTACGAACCTCCCGCAACTGGCTTCGTTGTAGTAGACGTTGACCCGCTCCAACTGAAGCTCCGAATCACCATGGTAGCGACCTGTAGGGTCGATTCCATGCTCAGCGCACACTACTTCCCAGAACTTGGCTCCGATCTGGTTCCCGCACTGGCCGCCCTGGATATGGAGGATTTCTCTCATCTCGACGGTTTTCTGAGCTCTCGAGAAAGTGATGGAGAATTTAGGGTGGGGACGGCCGAGTTTCTGAAGTGGAAATGGGTTTGAGAAGGTTTTATAAACGGGATTTAACGGCAAGCGTTAGCTAGCTGGCGTTCGGTGAACGGCAGGAGTGACGGTCGTGCGGTTTTGGGGGGAAATTGAATTATTCGAATTCAGGATTCGTCTCTGTTACAGGAACAGGAACGGCTAGAATACGAAGGAGTCGGCCACGTGGCACAGGCTGCAGAGCGTTACGGAGGACCTCAATATTTTGTGACCGTTGATTACGAACTATTTTTACATCCCCATGTTTATTAGTCTATAATAGTTGTTCTGGAAAAAGAAAATTCATTCAGTAAACTGGGAGTCGGTCACAAGGCCGAAAAAGTTAAGGGGTTGGGTATTAGAAGAGAGAGTACTTCAAACCGGGGTTGGCTTAGGAGGTCAAATACAAGAAAAATAAATTAACTTCTCGAATTTTTATTAATAAATATAAAAATATAGAACTTTGTCCACTTCGTCTCATAGCTGGAAGGGAAATTTTCAAAACACCCCTGTTTAATGAATACTTCACTTACCCCATTTATTTTGGAATCCTCCACTTTATCATTTAGGTTTAATAAATCCGTCACTCACCCCCCTTCCATAATGTTAAGGACTAAAATATCCTTTCCTTGTTTTTTTAAATAGACTGAATTGACCATAATATCCCTAGGAGGCAATAACACTTTGCTAAATTAACTAAAAACTTCTATAAGTTTATATGTGACAAAAAACATTTTTTTCGATTATCAATAAAACTTTCCTAGTCAATTGTAACATTACTATTTTAGAATTGTGTCTCAATTGTAATATTTGAAATATAGTAGCTAACCATAGTATGTAATTGAATGTGAAATATGTGAGACAAATCAACAATTAAATATATTTTTTAATAACAAAAAGTTTCTGGAAAAATAGTTGTTACATTAAATGAGAAGTAAATTATCCATGAAGAGCATAGCAACAGTACCAGTAATAGTAGTAATAATAAATAATAATTTAAACCAATTTAATAAAGAATAAGAATATAGAAAAAAATTCTAATATTTTAATGAAAAATGAGTTATAAAAAATAAAAAGACAAATGTGATCAAACGGATGTGATGTGTCTGTCATGATGATAGAAACTCAGGCATTAACATTAGCAAACCCCTTTTTTATATTTCATAACTCATTTTTTATTGAAATTTTTGAAATCTTTTCTCTGTTCTTTTTTTTTTTTTTTGTTGAATTGATTATTTTTATTTTTGTTGTTGTTGTTGTTATTGCTTATTGAAAAAAAATGATTTTTGTCACATATAATTTTGTACAAGTTTTTAGTTAATTTAAAAAATATTATTGTCTCTTGTGGGCATTATGGTCAATTCAGCCTATCTTAGGAGACAATGGAAGGTCACTTTGGTCCCTACTATTATGGGAAGGGATAAGTGTTGAATTTATTAAATCTCGGGGGTAAAGGAGAAGATTCCCAAAGAAAATAGGGTAAGTGATGTATTCATTAAACCTCATAAGGTATTTTGCAAATTTCCTTATTTGGAAAGCCGTAACAACCCCATCCCTACCTGGTGCTCAAAAGAAATTATTTGGCCAGGTTGAATTATAGCTTTGATATAAGAAAGCTTTCGGCATGTTAGGAATATATTTTCTAGGTATATGTGGTCATGGGGGGATAAGTAAGTGTTGTCAAATTAGGATCAGGTTGGATGATTTGATCGTGAACTGGCCATCCCATCACCCAGATTATAAATTATATCTAGAAACATCAAACTGGTAACTATTAAACCGAAACAAATTGACTTAGCCGAATCAACCAAGCCAACAAACGGATGGCAAAACCATCGCGTGTTTGGACTTGTTTAACTACCATCTTACTAGATCGGCCCAAATACAAGTCAAATTGAGCAAAAAATTAAAAAATAGGTCGGGTCGTTTATTGTCAATCAATTTGGTGGTCACCATACTTGTGCCATCTCTATTTCATTCAATGTGTTGTGAATTACTAAATGAAAGTCAAAGAAAAAATAGATGAAAGATGATAGTCACCGCAAACGAAAGAATAAAGAAAAAAATGTGTCATAACATTTTGTTTTTTTTTTACAATAAAGGCACTCGTAGTCCTTAGAATACAAATACAAAAATGTGCTTCACTCGATGATTCAATCAATTAAAAAAAAATGCAATCTGAAACTCTCAATTGTTTGAAGAAAGGTCCAAGTTTTAAACCACTATGGACAACTTAATTTTTTAGTTGCCTAGTAATTTTGGGTAAAATTCATATATGGTTTTTTAACTATACGGTCATTCTAATGTGGTATCTTATTTCAAGTAGTGTTTCTTAAAGTCCCTTAACCCATATATGGGGATGTCAATAGACCAACTCTAGGGCTATAGAGTTATTCCCGAAACTTCCCTACAATACAAAAGCATTACCCAATCCTTTTTCGCAATCTACAGCAAGTAGGGTTTTGTCGCCCAAACCTCTTATATTGAGACAAGTAAGACCGACTATTATCCCTCAACAACTGTACAATTGATTTATATTATAGAAAATAAATTAAAAACATTAAACTACTATAATTTAACACAAGCAACATTAACCATGTTGAAAAATAAAATAAACATCATAATCAAATATCATTGAGGATATTTTTTTTTTAAAGTTTTTTCAAGCAAAAGTTAATACATTAGCACAAATATGAGGTTTTTTTTAATAAAAAAGCAAAAACATAACACATAAAAAAATAAAGTTTGAGATAGGTGTCAAACAATATTGTTGCAATTTTAAAACACAACAAAGTAAGAAAAAGAAATTGATAATATGCACTTAAATTACTTGATCCACATCATTCGAGCATCATCTTCACATGCATAGTGAGACAAATAAAGAAAAAAACACAATTTTGAGATTTTATGGTAAAAGTAGAATATATAGCCCTTTAGGTATTTTTGTATTAGATAATATTATAAATTACTTATGGTGAGGGTATGATCTGGGTTCAAGTAGGGTAAAACCCTAAACCCAAATTCTCCCTGTACCCAACAAGTGTATCTACAAAAATTATTCAAACCTAACCCGAACTCGCACAATTACCAAAAACAAAAACTACTAATCAAGTAGGGTAAGGTACCCATGCGGCCAAGTTGAAATAGACATTCTTACTCACATATTGTGTATTAAGTGAGTTTATTCATTATTTGGGAAAGAAGTTGCTTATGTAGCATATTCTACCCTCATGGTGGATCCTAAGATTCCACGTGGCCTCTTTTTTTATAATAATAAATGATTATACAGAAAGAACAAGAAACTTCAAACTAAATTTGACACAAACACAAAGTCTTAGAGACTTAAAATTGTAAACAAGCCCAAATTCATCTTCTTCCCCAAATCTTCAGTGAAACAATAAGACTCATCAAACATCATCCCTCGCTACGCCCCACCCCCCTTGGATTTTATTCTAATTGTTGGGATAATCACAATACTTATATTGTTCGTCATTGTCTCTTAGCCTTGCCGTTGCTATAATACTAAGTGAAGAAATATTGTTCTATTCATACAAATTTGTTGTTTCATAAAATATTATTCATTTTTTAATAAATATAATTTCATAAATAATATTATTTCATTCATACAAATTTGTTATTCTGTAAAATCCTATATATTTTGTAAGATTTGTTGTTCCACGAACAGTATTGTTCTTTTTAGAAATAAATATTGTTCTGTTCGTTACTATGAAATGTGCATATATTAACACGTTATTTCCTCCTGATGAGGTCCATTATGATAGCAACTTCCAATCCAATAAACAAAATCCCTAAAGTTGGCATTATTTACAAGTCAAATCCAATCAAAATCTTCTTAGTGCACAAATAAGACTCAAAATATGTGAGGGGTATGACTAGCTTGCTTGGGTAGGGGTGAGCAAAATTTTAGTTACATCCACAATAACCAAATAACTGAAAAAAAAATTCAATTTTTGGTCATCACTTTTATGTGTAATTTAGGTTTTTGGTTATAACCAAAAATTGATGTATAAGTTTGGTTTAGTTTTTTGTTTGCTTTAATTAAAATTCAGTTAACCGAAATAACCAAATTTTTATTCTACTAGTATTTCTGTTTAAGATTTGGAAAAGATTATGTATGTGACGGATGTTTGTTATGTGTATGCATGTGATGTTTGGATTTGAAATGGATTATTGGTGCTTGTTATGTGATTGAAATGTGCATTTAGATTGGAATATATGATAGATGTTTGAAATTTTCAGTTATTTCAGTTTTTGATTATTTTGGCTTTTTCCCTATATTTCTGTTTATTTTGGCTATTAGTATATAATACCAAAAATAAAGTAAATTAAGTTATTCAATTTCAGTTAAAATCGAAAAAACCAATTGATCACTCATACTCTTGAGAGGGGCTGGGTAGCAGTCTGCCAACTTTAGTCATTCATAAGATCCACATTGGAGATGACTCAACCATTAAGACCTAAATACCCATTGGGACAAACCATAAAAACCTTTGGCAATGCCAGTTTTGAAGACAATGATGCTAGCATTCTTGACGAAGTTTCCAATAAGCTTTAGACCTCTATTGGAGCTTAGACGTGACTCTGTTAGCTTCGGATAAAGGAAGGCTGATGGCATAGATAGAGTGCATGGTCAAGTGAGCGGGGGGCTAGGCTGAGCAGGCAACGGGATGTGGCTTGTGAAGCTATAAGGTGAGCTGGTAATAGAAATATTCAATTATAACAGTAGACAATGTTTAGTATGGAAGCATTGGTGCGACAATTTGGGGAAGACACTACAAGGGTGAGGATTATTTCCTACGCTAAAAATCATAGGATAAATAAATTGAGGTAAAATCGTTAGAATGAGTAGTGCGACCAATTTGTCCTACGATTTTAAGGCAAATTTGTGTTCTACGCTTTTCCCGCAACAACTTTTCCTATGGTTTTTATGCGAAAAAAACTATTTTCTAAGATTTTTTGGTGAATAAAATAGTAGCAAATTGAATGTCTCAAAATTGTGAAAAACAAATACTTTCCTACAGATTTTTTATGACAAAAATTGTGCTTCAAAATTGTAGAAACATAAATTGTGACATTTTTCCTACAATTTGTAACCTAGACCCTAAACACAACCATAAATCCCTAAATACAAACCCTAACCCTAAACCCCGCCCTAAACTCTAACCCTAAACTAGCCTAAACCTTAAATCTCCAAACACAGGTCCTCAAACCATAACCCTAAGTCCCTAAACACCAAACCCTAACACTAAATACAAATCTTATTAATCCTAAACCCTAAAACTTGAAACCTTATCCCTAAACCCCTTAAACCACATAAAATCCATAGACCTTAAGAACTCTAAACGACTAAACCAGCCCAAATCCTATAACTCCAAACTCTAAACCCTAATTGAATATCTAATTCCTAACACACTATCCTTAACCTTAACTTTAACCTTGTAAACCCTACCATTAATTTATGTAACACCTTCAATAGTGGTTGAACATGAAGATGTAGCTTCATTTACAAAGTTACTTAGTAATGATCTCAAAGATGATTTTAAGGATGAAAGTTCACTACTTAGTGATGCTTCCACATATGATGAAGTGATTATTCACCAAATTATATGGTTAAATTATTATGTTTAGTAATTAAACTTCCTCATCATCTGGGGGCTTACACACATACGTAAATAGTAACTTATTTCATATTGAGCAATTTTCATATTTAATAAGTTTAATGATTTTGTTATGATATATATCAATTTCCACATTTTGTTAGTGTGCACGTGTGCATGTGTGTGTGTGTAAGTTTAATGATTTTGTTAGGGTATATTTCATCCCAGCTTGTCGGTGCCATTGGTTTCTCCATCTCATCCTAGCTCATTGCCCCGATGATCTCCAACTTTCATCCCAGTAGCTAACTGCCGACCCGCTCTCTCACCATTTCAGCCGCGTTCTAGGTCTATTGTTTCATCCATCCTCACACTTTCATTTTTTTTTTGTTTTCTCAATTTTGGCTACTAGTTTGGTTTCGTTTGGTTAATTAAGTATATGTACATGAATATTAGTAAAAATTATTGTTATTAGTTAAAATTAGAACAGTAGTTAAATTAGCTAAATTGTGAAAATTTGCTAAAGTATGCAATTAGCTAAAATATGAAATTTAGATAAAAATTTAGGTAAATTAATGGAAATATAGGTAAAATATAAAAATTAGCTAAAATGTGAAACTTTAGTTAAACTATGAAATTTAGGTAAAAATTTTCATATTCTGGCTAAATTAGCTAAAATATGAAATTTAGGTAAAATATAAAAAATAGCTAGAATATGAAAATTAGCTATAGTAGCTAATTTAACTAAACTGTGAAAATTTAGGTAAAATATGAAAATTAGTTAAAGTATGAAATTAGCTAAAATATGAAAATTAGCTAAATTAGTGGAAAAAAAAAATTAACTAAGATGTGAAAATTACGTAACTTAGTGAAAATAAAAAAATATGAAAATTAGCTAAATTAGCTACAATATGAAAATTAGCTAAAATATGAAAATTAGTTAAATTTGTAGAAATAATAAAAATTAACTAAGATGTGAAAATTAATTATTAGTGGAAATTAGAAAAATATGAAAATTAGCTAAATTATGAAATTTAGTTAAAGTATGCAATTAGCTAAACTATGAAAATTAGTTAAAATATTGGTATTAGCTAAATTATGGACTAATTAGTTAAAATTACCACTCTTTTTTAGGATTGTTCGTTAGGGTTAGAGACAGACATGCTCGGGCAAAGCCTCAATTGACTAGTTTTATGGCCTGAGACATGGTTGGGGTCCACGAGGGCGAGGGCATACTCTCTTACTGACCCAAGCACCACAAACACAGACTTTGGTGCTATAGACCCAAACCCTTGCCTAGACCCAGACCTAGTTACCAAACACCTTGTTACCGAGACCTTGCCCGCCATAGATGTATGGTGGATTTACCTCCACTTTCTATCAATTCTTGGAGACCGATGACGTGTATTGCTTGGATATAAGCTCACTATCCAAGTCGTTTCATTATCAGCCTATGGGTGCCGATCAGGCTAATTGGCCATATGACCCTAATGCATTTATTGATCCATCTACTATTGGTATGGCCGATCATGCAGGTCGGCAGCAGCAGCAGAGGATGGTGGATCACCCATCCTCGGATAAGAGCAGCCAAAGGCTGGCACCCCAAACCTTAGGAGGTGAGGCCAGAGGAATGCAGACTTACCTCTACCTCCACATTCAAAAGACCATCCGACGATCATTCCTCATGAGTAAGTGTTACCGATATTTGTAATTCATTTATTGATTAAATTAATTTTTTACAATTATGTCAACTTTATATATTTCTTATTAGAATTTCATTTGTTATAGCCTTCTTACTAATGAGTCTGTTCACTCCACGCTAGCCTCCATTCACATGAGGCTATAGAATGAAACTTGTATCTCTTGGTTACAAGGGAAAAACACATCACCAAACTAGTAATTAATTTTGGTTCTTTTTTATTATAGTAGTTTGTTTATGGACTAATATGTTTTTTTATATTTTATTATTGCAGAATTATACATGGGATCCCAGGGACTTCGGGCACATCCACAGGCTAGTGTTTGAATTTTGCTGTACTAGAGGATGATTGTGACAAGAAAGGTCATAAACTTTTAAAACAACCTCGACTACAGTTTGTCATGGCCGCACATTCCAACAAGTTATAGTGAGCATGTATGACACTAGTTGTGTGACCAATGGCAGCAGGAGAAATGGAAAAAATTGTCCATGGTTGGTTCACATGCCAAGAATGTAGCAAATGAGTCGGGGATTGTTCCAAAGCACACAATGGGTTCCATCCCAAGCGAAATGTACTAGGATCATGTGGTAACAACTTTTCCATTCCCTTAACTTACATTACAATTTTTATAATACATTACCAATTACTTGATTTGTTAACCACACATCAAATGCTCTCACAAAAAAAAAAGGATGAAGTTAAGCCAACATTTGATAAGTGGTGGATTCGAACTCATACTCCGAAGAAGACGAATTAACATGTTGATCTGCTTTCGTAACAGCTTAAGGTAATAAATTTCCATAAATCATAGCAAACAACATTTACATATATATTAAGTGTTTTTACTAAATCTAATTTAATTTTACTGTAGGAGGGATACATGTAGAAGGTTTGGCAAAAATACCTAAATCTGGATGACCGACCACAGTTGTGGAGTGAGGTACAAGACAAGCTAAAGAATATCAGGTATTCCGCTTTGCCTTGTTAATCCCCATATGTTTGGACCAAACCGGATATTTTTCATTCTAATTTAACTTTGTTTGTTAATTTTATCACTTTTACCTTCCCGACTGTTTCTTACCAACTACATTAATTGCCATGTGTTGATTCGGCCGAGATTGTTTGGATGAAGGCTAACAATGCCCAACTGTGGCGTGATTTGACCCAACTCCAGGAGGAGGTTCGTGAGCAGCGTTAAGCTAGCTAGCCAGACACCAAAACTGCAAAGAACACCGTAATGAATAAATTGATCCAGCAGGGTATCATACCTGCACTAGCTATCCCAGCTGAGTTTCGGACGGAATCCTTGACTCTACATGATGATGATGGTAGTAGCCGGTAAGATGGCGATGTTCAGCCCAACTCTGTATCTGGTTGACTATTATTAGTTAATCTCATTAGAATGAAAATGTTTTAGCTTATCTATTATCTATAATCGACTTTTTTGTAGTATTTTATTAGTTATATATATATATTCACTGCATCTATCTATATATGTATATATAATATTAATATATAATATACTATATATGGATATATCTATGTGTATTATTTTTCCAAAAAAATAAAAGAAATAAGTCAGGTGTCACAAAATCGTAGAACATTATTCTAAAAAAAATGTAGGACAAATGATGTCACAAATCCATAATACATTAATTGTTAGAAAACCGTAGGACACTTATTGTTAAAAAACCGTAGAACAGTTGTGTCAAAAAACTGTCAGAAAAAAATTGTCAAAAAAACGTAAGTATTAAATATCTCAAAACCATCGAACTATTGGTGTTAGAAATTTTTCGAACGGCTTTACACTTGTCCTACACTTTTTCTTTCTGGCACGAGCATTTCCTACAATCTTGTCCTGCAATTTTTATTGTAGTAAATGGAAATTCTCTACACTCTTTCTACAATTTTTGCTATCTCAAATACCTTCATCTCTTGTAGTAAGAAAAGATTTTGACTGAGGTTTAACTTGTAAATAAGAGCAATTGTAGGAGTGTTTTGTTTAATTGATTGAAAATTGCTAGCATGATGGACCCCGTTAAGTTGGAATAACATGTTAACTTATGTATGTTTATAAAAAAAAACTGGCACATAAATTTAATACTCATTCCATCCTGTTAGTTTTGCTCCAATTCTTTTTACATGTAGTTTTAGGTGTGTTGATGTTTTTACTCATTTTCCAATTTTACTCCTCCTATTCTTCACATCAATTTGTCCCAAATTCCAACCACCGCCACTACCACAGACCCTCCATCTCAGCCTCCCACTCTACATTTCTGGCCCTACCTCTAACCTTACGTCTCTGCCTTTGCCTCCATCCCCATTTCCTCTCTGACCTCGATTCGTGTCTTCGCTCTATCCCTGTTTCCCCTTTGGTCTCAATTACCTTGCTCCGTCCTCAATTCACTGGCCTCGCTCCATCCTTGTTTGCATCGTCCTCTCCATTTTAACCCAGCCCCTCTCTGTCTTCATCTCATCTCTTCCACTGAGAATTAGACTCTGTAATCAATTGCGCATCTGTCACAGTGGCATCACACATCCGTGTCAATCGTGCCTCCACCATTGATTTGCAATGCAACCTTGCCGGAGCGGAAAAGAGAGTGAGTGAAAGGGAGAATTGAAATGGGGGAGAGAGAGAGAGAGAATGAGAGAATTAGTGGATCTGGGGGAAGCACGATGAGGAATTGAAGAAGTGAGATGAATAGGGAAAGATCGAGGTCGGGGGAACAATGGGAAATGGGAGATCAAGGCTGGCAATGAAGGTAAAAACTAAGGGCAACGGGGATGATATGTGTCAGAGGCCAAGGCAGTGAGGATGATAGGTGTCGAAGGTTAAGGATAGTGGGGATAATAGGCGACCAGGGATAGTGGGGATAATAGGCAACCAGGGATAGTGGGGATGATGGGCTATGGAGGTAAAGTCTGTTGGGAAAAGAGAGGGAGAGGGATGAGTTAAATTATGGACATAATAATAAATGACATATAAAAAGTTACTTAAAAGGGAAACGGTACAAGTGTTTTGATATTACCAAAAAAAGAAAATATAGCAAAATTTTTGAGACTGAAGGAGTATTTCGTAAAATACTGTTCATTTGTAAGAAATGATCTACAAATAATGTTAAACAATTCAATAAGAAATATTTTCCACTTATACAAATTTGTTATTATGTAAAATGTTAATTAGTTTATAAAAAACATTATTCTATAGGTGACAACAATCTTATCAAATGTTGTTTATTTCATAAAAATAGCTGCTATAAACGCTGTGATAGTTTTTCAAATAAGGCAATGATAAGAATTTTTAGGTGTGACTTGGTTCACTATATGGCTACTCAAATGATTGTTATTAGCCGGTAACACATCTTAATCATCTATTTAAATAGGGACGTCTCACTGAGCTTCACCTGCATAAATGGCATAAATATATTCATAATTCAAAAAAACAGAACCATATGTAATTAGGTAGGGCAAAAAAATAATAAAATGACGAAGGAAGAATCAGAGCATAGTAGTAATTCAAAGTGAAGGATTTTCATCAACTAATAAAATCAGCAGATTAGAGGCGTGGACCCAATCGTCCCCAAAACGGGGGACAAATCCCTCACCATCAATTTCACCTCCGATTTCTCCCTTCCCCTCTGGCCTCCGCCATATTTCAATTCGTTTATCCTTTTAATCCTTTTTTCCCTTACTACCCAACGCTGCAAATCATTCTCTCCTGCTCATTTATATTCTATTCATTTCCCTCAAATATCTCTAGATTTATTTCACTTTTCCCTTGCCAATATTCCTTCCTTCATCCGAGTTACCAAAAAAATGGTACGTAAATCAAACCTTCTCCCAGCCTCTCAATTTGATTTTGTTTTTCGGTTAATACTGTTTTGAATCGAATTGAAATTTCTACCCTGTACTCTCGTCATTTCATATTATTTGAAACATTTGAATTAAGTGTAAAAGCTAAACAATATAAAAAAGTTTATATTGTTTTCTCTTTTAACTCTTAACTTTTGCACGTGAATCAAGAAATTTTTTCACATTAAATAATTTATTATTTGATGCCCTATTTACATTTTTGCTAATTTTCATCTAAAATTAATGTCATTTGAAAACCAATACTATATCCACCTAATAATTATTTGAATAAATTGTTTTAGAAAATAATATAATTTTTATGAATTTTTTTTCTAAACCTAGTCTAATAAAAGAACAATCAATAAGACACTTATTTAAAAAAATAATTTTGACTTCTTAAAGTGTAGAGCTTCAAGTGACATATGAGTTAAGTGAACAATTACTAAAAATGAAATAATACATTAAATAATTTATTTTATTTAATCTAAAATGGACAAAAAGTCATATTTACGAAATATGAAAATATTGCCAATATGTAAGACTCAACATAAATGTTGCCTTGTGTTTTGGTAATGCAATAATGATGTTAGAGTTCGTGGTAGCGGTAGCTGATAAAATGTTCCAATTATGATTGGCATTGGCAAGCGAAAATGATTTTTTAGCCAAAGCAGATTGCAAATAGTATAAACCCATTAGACTTTGAGTTGCCAGATGGGTCTGGCAAGGTGCTAGCATTGTGTTGTCTGTTGTTTGGGACTTGGAACACCTAATTGGTGCCATTATGAGATCTCCTATTTTGCCTCTCTCTGGAGGTTGGCCATCGCCAACATCCAATTCATCAAGCCATTATTACCAATCTTTTGAATCATTTTCATTCTCCATGTGCTTTTCTCCTAAATTCTCTCTGATCCGGTAAGCTTTGGTTTTTTTTTTTAATGCGCATACTATATAATATATAACATCTATAAAACCATTTAGCATAGGGTTATCAATGTGATTTTATGATTGTGTGGGGTAGAGGTATGAATGAATAGAGTATTCGGTGAATCGTTCTGTAAGAGTCCGTTTATGTTCATTTATTTAATTAAACAAATGAATATGAACAAATTTTTTTGCTTGATTAGTTAAACGAGCAAATATGAATAAGGTCTTGTTCATTTATTTATATTCACAAACCGTTTGGTTATTGTTCATTTATATTTATTTGTTTATAGTTCGTTTATGTCTATTTATATATTAGCTATATATTTATTATTATATATATTTTACATATCATATATTTTTGTTGGTGCACATAATTATGCCCCAATCCCCCTGTCCCCAAAAATTAATTTATTGTCCTTTGTTTTCTCTAATATAATCTGTCATTTCCCTTATAGTATAAATTTGCTCAATTACCTTAACCCATAATCTCTCACAATCGCTTATTGCCCTATCAGTTATTGTTAGACTCGCTCCAATTCAGATTAATGGTAGCTATCAGGTTTAATTGTTCGTATTTATGTTTGTTAAAAATTAAATGAATAAACATGAACATAGCTTGTTTGTATTCGTTCAGTTCATTTACTACCATAGTGTTGGGTTAACAGAGAAAGAATTTAATTCCTCCCAAGTACGAGTTCCATAAACAAAACAAATACTCCTTTGTGCTATTTTGGATGATGCTTTTTTTTAGCATGAAAATTAAGATATGTATAATTTTTGCCATTTTTTCCACTTTTACCCTGAAGTTAAAATTAAAAAATATATATTTTTTGGGTTTTATGTAATGAAAGTTTAAATGAGAATTAAAAAAAAAATCTATTTTGAATTTTATGTAAAGACACCCTAAATAAGTGTATTAAGGTAAATTAAATGTTAAAAACTTTCTAAAAGGAAAAATAATTTATCTTTTTCAATACTTGTCATAGAATAGAGAGTAATAAATATTAAAAGTATTTAAGCCGTAAAAGAATGGAATAGTTGAGTTTTGCTGGCTATTTTGATTTACGAGTGTTGCAGTAGATAAGGGAAGAGGTGTTGGGTGGTGCAGGCAAAGACAAATTCATCGTCTGGGATGGTCGTTAATGACGAGTGTAAGGTAAGGTTCACGGAGCTAAAAGCAAAGAGGAGCTACCGCTTCATTGTGTTCAAAATAGAGGAAGCAATTCAACAAGTAGTGATCGACAAGCTGGGCGAACCCAGCGAAGGCTACGACGATTTCGCTGCTGCCTTGCCTCCTAATGAATGTCGTTACGCTGTCTATGATTTCGATTTCACCACCCACGAAAATTGCAACAAGAGCAAAATTTTCTTCTTTGCCTGGTATAATTATTAACCTCTCGTCTGCACTATTTTTTTTTTTAACATATCATTAATTACTAATCTGATGAGTTGGCTGTGGCTGGCTCATGGCTGGGTTAGGTCTCCAGACACTTCAAAAATACGAAGCAAAATGTTGTACGCCAGCTCCAAGGACAGATTCAGAAGGGTATTGGACGGAGTTCAGGTTGAACTTCAAGCGACCGATGCAAGTGAGATGAGCTTTGATATTGTCAAAGCCCGAGCTAATTAAGCGCACCCCCTGTATTGGATTGGATTGGCTACTCATTTTTTCCATCTAACTAATTAGTATATTTTCACCCCCCCCCCCCCAAAACTTATTCCCCGGCTTTTAGATTGGGGTTATATTCTGTAATTCTTCATTTTAGCCAATGTGATGGATTAATTTATGCCCTTACTTTTGCTAGGTTTATATTTCCAAAATATATGCATATTCACTCGGGAAAAAAAAAATATGTTTCACATCAAGATCTCTCTCTCTCTCAACACTACATCTTTTGCTTCCACAGCACTTCACCATTCCAAGAGGCTACCATTCACAAAATTCTTCACGATCCTCCAACCAAGCTATCTTCCACAAAAAGCATTGTTGAGATCTTAACTCGTCCAAACTCAAATTCTGATGATCTTTTATAGCACCTTGTTGGACATGCTGGATACATATAAAGTGAATTGCCGGCACAAGACGCAAGCAGGAGATAATGTTGCCTGTGTAACAAGGCATACTGATAATGACATGCTGCAGGAAGATTATCTGTTCATTTGCAAATTAGTAATTCTCCCTCTTGAATTATTTCTTATTTCTTATACTTGTCTCCGTATTGTCCTTTCTGTTTTTTAGTTCTCCCAGTCGCAAATGTTACCAACAAGACACATGCACTTGCTCCATCAGGCGTTGCTGTTGTTCGATCCATAGTTTCTTCTTTGCTAGTTTCTTCTTCTAGCATTTGCTTGCTGACAAAGCAATGTAAGAAAAATTGACCAAAATTACTTGACTATGAGAAAAAGCACTAGATATAATAAGAATGCCGGCGCTTCTGATTTCAGAACTTTACTCATGATATTTTATACAATCTGAGTGTTGCTTCATCTTCCAGGAAGCTATACGTTTCCTCTTAGCATGCATCAATTACAATGAAAAACAAAGAACAAGTTAAGCACAGAACAAGTACTAAAACTCTATGTATTTCAGATTTACAGTATGTTAGTTTCAAGCTTGACTTGGTGAAAACTGAATCATGATGAAAGAGCAAGTTCAGCCCAAGCCAATGAAGATGCCTTGAGCTCCGCAGAAATGGATGTATCAATTCCACTCTCTAGCATGCTTGTTACTTCTTGCATAGACGGCCGCTTCGAAGGATCATCTTGAAGACAAAGGGTTACCACCTCACAGATAACTTTGAGATCATCGTAACTGAAATGTTTCAGTTCAGGATCAACTATGTAAGACATTACTTCTGGCAATTCAAGATACTGCTTCGCCTGCATAGTGCACATTTTTAGGGCAAAATTAGCTATGCATGCTTATCAAGAGTTGTACACTGAAATATACCAACATCCATAAAACATGGCGTACCCAATTAACCAAGCAACCCTTTTCTTTGCAGTAAGGTGGCCGTCCACTAATTAATTCCAGCATAATGACACCAAAACCATAGATATTGCCCTGGATGTCTAGATGCCGTTTCTCCAATGAACCAGGAAGTACACAAATTGCACCGTTGCTACCAATAGATCCAGAGTTCTTTTCTGATCTAGCAAGAATGGTCTTCCAACATTCAAAGTCAACCAGCTGCAGCAGTTCAGAAAGATTTCTGTTAGCATGAAATATCAGTTTTTGTTTTCATGATAGTTTTCTCCTTGTTTTTAAGGGTGCTAAGGTATTCAAACCATCCTAGCCTATCACCATGTGCTGAAAGTTACAAATGAATAAGTTCCGGTTCTCATGGCAAATTATATTCACTTGGTAACATTATTCAAATCCATTTCATATCTGTAAGACCTAATTATGAAGTAGATGAAAGTTATATCAAACAAAAAAAGTGAGACAAAATTTTTCCTAGACCTAATAACCTGAGGAAGCTAACAACCCGATGAACCTATGAAAACAATTATACCATTCATATATAGTGATCAAGTTGGAAATCCAAGCTGCAAGTGATAACCCAATCCCACTTTTTTTTTTTTTTTTTTTTTTTTCAGGTGGATAGAATTAAACTAACTCCGTGTTTATTGTAGAGACACTAGATCACCACTGCCCCAATTGAAAGTGTCTGAAAAGTAAAGCAATACCTTGGGCGAAAAATCTTCAGTAAGATATATAGCACTTGAATTCAGCTCAGATATGGTAAAAGGAGGTTCAATATCTGCATGAAGATATTTGAGCCCGCGAGCAATGCCTACAACAATTTTCATACGCCTAGTCCACGATAACTGACATGCTTCTCCATCTGCATATATAATGTTTGGCTAAGCTAACAAAAGAAAATAAAACCTTTGATCTTTGTCAACCCACAGGTTTATGGAAATATGCACGTGTAAGGGACGGGTAGAGATAGAATTCTTACAATGGAGATTTTCATACAATGTTCCGTTTGATGCATATTCAAAAACAAGCATCCTAGTAAATGGACTGCTGCCCTCGCAATAACCTAGTAACTTTCCTGTATTCTCATGATTCAATCTTGCTAAATCAGCCACCTGAATGCCAACAAAAAGCAATGTTAAAAATAGGCAACTTAAGCATATTATTAGGTGAATACCAAGCATCATATGTAAGGATAAGCACCTCTCTCTGGAAATAAAGCTCAAGGTACCCTGTCCAGTTCTCCTCTTTGATGCATAAGGATATCACTGCTATTTCAGGACCACCTTTCATGATGCCCTTGTAGACCAAGCTGTCAGGTGATGAGCCAATAATATTGCTGAAGTCTTCACAAGCCACTTCAAGCTCTTGTCTGCTGAATCTAGCTACATCCTTCAACAACTCAGAATCTGCAAACAAATCCTACCATTTACAATTATTTTTTTTTAAATTGAAGATTTTTCTACTGTGTTGCTTTAACAGAATATCATACTGAGCAGAGCAAACCTATATAAACTTTCATTTGCTCCTTCTCACTAGCTGATTTCTTCCAGGGAATAATGATTGAAGATTTGCTTTTGCATCTTCTGACAGCAGCACAAATAGCAACAAGAAAGACACATCCCACCATGGTTCCTGTTGCTATTTCCAGAACCAATAGCCAAGTAGGCTTTGAAGCCTTCTGGTGTTTGGATGTATATGCAATAGGCCTGCGCTTGGTCTGATCGAGTCCTTCATGACTTTTAGCAGGTGCCATACCACCTACAAAAGAAAAGGTTAAATACGCTTGTGATCACAAAGGCGATATACTTCCAGCTGATGCTAGACCTCAAAATGTATGTAAGTGTCTATGGCTTTTGAGGAGAATCAATCTCCTAACAGGACTAGATTAGCACAATCAATTCATTAACAGAATTGGATTAAGCACTTTTAGCACTACTCCTCAAATAAGCAGAGTTTCAAGCACCGCATCACAAGCTTCCCTATGTTTAACCATGCCATGACTTGTTTATATAATGTAAGTTAACTAAAGCACACATGCATACCACCACCACATTCCGTCATTGGACGCTGCTTTCCCTCTTTGTCCTGAAGGCAATTTCCTTGAAAGCTTGTGCTACATACATTGCAATAACAACACTGAGCTAAGGTAATAATGCATGTCATCATGAAGTCTGTTAAAAAAGAAAATTATGACTGTACCTTGGCAGGTAGACCAAGCATTTTGGTACAACTCCCTCTAAAAAATTATATGAGAAATCGGCCACTTTTAGTTGAGCTGAGCGACAAAACCCAGTTGAATGTGCACTTGAGGCATACCTGTGGGGAAAATAACGAAAAAGAGAAACTGATAAGGAAATGAAAAACAAAATCATCAAATATGAGCGAGGGAGGAAGTGATTGCATTGACTTATGACTGAAAAAGCTTATACTTTGATGAACTTAGACTAAAATAGTCTGATTATTTACCATCATTTTATTTAATTGAACCATATAATGATCAAAAGCAGGATGAGTCTGGGTTTCCTCCAAAACTTAGCAAAAGAGTAAAGTTAATCTCTAATCAATAACAGGCCACTTCAACAATGTACAAGTTCTAACCGCCATACTGTGACCATGGTCCTGTTTAAACCCATGATGCAGAAACTAGAACTAGAAAACGCACGAGAAGCTTGATTGAGATGGACTTATCATCTGTGTGTTTCATATTTTCATATCAAAACGACACAGCAAAAGGTTCCTACAGCCATTGGCAGGTAATGCAGTACCAATTTATTTCAGTAACTGAACGGGAAAGCATATCCACCGCAAATTATTGTTAAGCAGGAGGACAAGGATTTTGTGCTCATCATTGTTATGCAGGGTAAAAGGATCTTATGCTCACATTCCATGCATCTTGGCTTTAAAATCTGAACTGTTATCAGCAGGAATAGATCCGCGAAGCCTATTCCTATCAACACGGAGCTCCTGAAGGAACTTCAAATTGCCAAGCTCACCAGGCAGTTTCCCCGTCAATCCATTAGACTGAAGGTTTCTGCGGTGAAGGGAGCAAAAAAGGGAAAATGTAACATCAAAAAACAGTAAACAATGCAACTATTTTAAAGAAAAATCATACAAGTCTTTCTTACATTGTAGTTACACTTGTTAAATTCCCAATTTCTGCAGGAATAGGACCTGACAGTTGGTTCATGCCCAAATCCAGGACCTTGAGGTACTTCAACATCCCAAGCTCTTTAGGTATTATCCCAATCAGATTGTTCCCATGCAAAATTCTGTCAAATTCCATCACATTGAAAACCACTAGTCGTGCCAGTCCATTCTAAAAAATAAAATAAAAAATAAAGTGAAAACATACAGTGCTTGCAAGTAGATGATTTGTCCCAGCTCAGGTGCAAGAAACCCCCTTAACGAAGAACCAGAAATGTTTCTGCAACACAAAATGGGAAGACAAACCATCAATCTATCTAGAAAATTAATCATTAAATTTGCAGTTCAATGGAATCTAACAAAGAACTTGACCAGTTGCTGATGCCTTACATCCTTAATACATGTTCTCTCTCTCCATTACAAGTAATGCCAGTCCACTCACATGGATCTGCAGCAAGTGCGTTCCAGTTGGACAAAACAAGATTTGGGTCTTCATAAAGAGCTTCCTTAAATGTTGAGAGCGACAAAACTAAGGAAAGATAAAAAAAAAAAAGACTTGAAGTTAGCAATAACTAGGAACAGAAAGATGAGGTTTCCTGCTTCCTCCAAAAACCTCAGTACTATCCACCAACTAAGGTGCTGAAATTCAGAAGTTCAATTATGAAGATCTAGCGACGTTTGTTTGCTGAGGAAAAAATCGGGAAATACATACGACCTCACGGCTTCCCCAGCAACTGGAATCAAGAAAACAGATACGATAGAATTGGCCTACACGTAACAAAGCTACAGCCAAATGGGATTTAAGTTTGCCGATTACGGACAGCTTTCTCTCACGTTCTCTACATTATCTCAGAAGCCGATCAAGATCTGGGGAAGAAACCACAAAATGCAAAAGGGACTCACCTTCATTCTTAGGAAATGCATAACATTCCAAAAGAAGCATCCCAGAGGTAGAAAACAGAAGCAAGAACAAAGCAATCGAACCCATTTTTCTGTCAAGCTTTTACTCTCCTATCACGCAAAAGTTCTCAAGAAAACGCAAGACCCAGAAGAAAAACTCATCAACCCAAGAAATTCGGGACAAAGAAGAAACGAAAAAGAATAGTATATGGTTGAACTTTGAAGAGAAGGAGTCTTATCTAAACTCTAGAAAGCTCGAGGATTCAAATAGCGGGTACTGTGATCTACCAAAACGGAGCAGAGTTTCTATTGAAAAGAAAACATAAAACTGGCCAGCTACAGGGTTTAAATCCAAGAAATTCCAACTACCCACGAAATCTAATCACTGAACGAGTGAAGAGAGCAGTGGCGATGTGTAGGGAAGAGCAGTAAGAGACAGGGAACTGTGAGAGAAACTTGGATTCAAAGAGAGGTTGCTTGCTGGTACTGGCAAAGTGAAGAGGGGCCAGAAGCAAGATCAGAGATTTTTGAATTTGATGATAAAGAAGAGAAAGAAACAGATAAACTAAAAGCTGCACATACGATTAAACTATTTAGTTCATCATTTTCATTTTTAGTGATTATTTACATAATTTATGTTTCACTTAAATTTTGTATTTAAACATTTTAAAAAGCTTATAAAGTAGTTTTAAAATATTTTTCTAAAAAAAGGTGTATTCAAATAATTATTAAACAATATACAATAATTTTAGTTGAAAAATCACTAAAAATAAAATAATGTATTAAATATCTAGTTATTTAATATAAAAAATGAGTAAATTGCACAAATGATCCCTAACCTTTAGTCATTGTTTCCTTTTAGTCCCCAACCTATTGAGTATTATGTTTTGGTCCGAAATCTATTAAAATTGTTTCATTTTGGTCCCTCATCAAATAAAATTCATTAATTTAGAATAATTGTCTGACAAAAAATTTTAAATTCTAGTTTAAATATTTGATAATTGTATTCCAATAAATTTAAATAGTTTAATATTTTTTAACAGTAAATAGATAATTTAAAATAATAATTTTTTTTCTTTCTAAATGGAATAAGTTCAATTTACAAATAGAAAAAAAGGTGATTCAAATTTTTCATTAACTATAAAAAAATTATTATACAAATTAAATTTATTGTAAGACAGTTATCGGATAGTTTAATTTATTATCTAAAAAAGTTGTTATCAGACAAATACTTTGAGTTAACAAATTTTATCGAACTGGGACCAAAATGAACGTTTTCAATAGATTTAAGACTAAAACAAAATGTTTTAATAGGTTTATGACTAAAAAAGAATATTTAATATGTTAGGGACTAAAAGGAAACAATGACTAAAGGTTAGGGACCATTTTGATAGCTGAAGGGCTATCGCCTCTCTCAGTACATACTTCCTGCCAATAGCGTGGTCGGGAAGCCTGACGTCATCCGAAAGAGGCGCTATCACTGACCTCGGAAGGAGCGAAGTCAAACACCTCGAACTCGGGACTTCGGCTAGTACGACAGGAATTTCAAGGATGTTACCGGCTCCCTCGGGGGACCAAACGGATCGCCTTCGGGGATGAAGAACCAGCTATTTCAAACAGGAGAGAATCTCCCGAAGGCGGAACCCCCGAACCAGGGAACTCCCCGAACTACGGGCATAATTCCCGAAGAGGGGCGTCCGTACCAAAGGACGGCCTTGCCCAGAGGACCTCGGGGGTACGGCATGAGCATTTAAGGAATCTCTGACATGTCGCCCACATGCGCTACACGCCACCTCGAAGAGCGGACTGACGCGCTGACGCCGTCCAAGTTTTGTCACGACCTGTCTCGGTTCCAGACCCGAGGAGCGTACAAACGGCTACCTATCCCCTACGCCCAAAAGTACAGATCGCATCCGACCGAACACGTGTCGCGATCTGAACGGGCTGGGCACCCCTATAAATACCAGGAAACAGGCCCTGGCAAAGGATCCGGCCCCCTCTCCCTGAGAACACACGAACAGGCAAGACCACCCAGCCTCTTAGTACTATTCCTCTATCTCCCCTCAGAACACTGACTTGGCTATCGGAGGCTCCTTTCCGGAAAAATACTCCGGGGACCTCATAACCTTTTTCTTTTTGAGCATTTCGGGCACACTCCTCTGAGAAATCTTTGCTCCAGACGTCCTCCCTCTCAGGAAGTCCCTCCCGAAGTCATAATGTCACCCGACAAAGATGCTGCTGGGCATCATTTGGCGCCGTCTGTGGGAAATCACCCTCAAGTCGCCGTTGTTGAAACTCGACGTTCAAAGGACAAAGGACTTCCAAAGTCCTCGTCCGCACCTGAAGCTCAATCGACTACTGAGCAAACCCTTCCAAGGACTTCCTCGCCTGAGGAAGAACGTCCTCTAGTCATAACTATAAGTTTTCTACGCGACTTTCAGTACTCTATTGTGGCTGAAATGACACAGCAGATAGACCGAAGGTGACCGCAACCAACTCAGGCCCAAAGGCGTTCTTCGCCGATACGCCCTTGGGAGAAAAGCCCTAAATCAACTTATCGCAGTTCGGGAAGCGGGGATCCGCGTGATGAGTCTTCAATGGAAAATATACCCCTCGGGGCACAACCTATGGGACAAACGGGGTCCAAGCGACCTAAAATCCCACACCAAAAGAGCTCATCACCTGAGGTGAAGTCCCCATCCCCTTGACGCCGGAGTCACTCCCCGAAGAGACGCCGGCAATCTCCCTTCCCAGAAGTCTAAAAGCTCCAGGAAGAAGAGCCCGGTGCCACGCTCCTTATGGAGAAAATATTAGCGAGATTGGAGAGAGTGGAGAAACAGGTAGCTCGGAAACCAGTCTGGGCTAGGCTGTCTGAAACTTTTGGTAGGGATGAATCGCCATTCACCCGAACAGTAGTCGAGGTAGCCATGCCAAGTGACTTTCGGGTGCCTCGGCCGGAAACCTATGATGGCCGAACTGATCCACAGGCTCATCTAACCAAATACAAACGCAGCATGGTGTTGCACGGTGTTGATGATGCTACCCTGTGCAAATGTTTTGAGGTCACCCTCACAGGACCAGCAACAACTTGGTACAATTCGTTGGCTCCTGGAACCATCAGGGAGTTCCAGGAGTTATCTACGGCCTTTACGCAGCAATTCATTGGAAGCCGGCCGATGGCGAAGATGCCTGTCCAGATGTTCGACATAGCGCAGAAGAACGAAGAAACCATCCGCGATTATGTCGAAAGGTTTAATGGAGAGGCCTTAAGTGTTCCAGACTTTCGGCCCGAACTACGCATCCTCGCCATGACACGGGGCCTTCGGAGGGACTCACAGCTGTTCTACGAGTTTTCCAATGACCCCCCGAACACGCTTGGGGAATTCTACCGAAGGGCCGAGCAGCACATGACAGCCAAAGAGCTGAGAATGGGCGGACCAAAGTCTGATCACACCCGTGCCGAAAGGTCCAGCCAGCAAACGCGGTACCCAGCCGACCAGGCAGGACGACCTCGAAGGTTTAAGGGAAGGAAACCCCCAACCTTCGCACCCCTGAACACCACGAGGACCAACATCCTCATGACGATGGAAAGATAGGGGACCCAGATTCAGCGGCCAAGGGCCATGACCGCTGATAATAAAAAGAACATGAAGAAGTTCTGCCAGTTTCACCGCGACCACGGCCACGACACCGAAGACTGTTTCCAATTGAAAAAGTACATAGAGTCGCTGATAAAACAAGGCCAACTTCGGCGATATCTTCGAATGCCCTCCCCGAAAGGAAGAAAAGAGGAAGAATGAAAGGCAGATGACGAGGACTACGACTCCGACAGACGGAGGAACCGAAGTCCGAAGAGGCGTCTTCCACCTCCGGCGGGAATAATACAAACAATTACGACAGGACTTCTATCCTCAGAAAGAAAGAGGAAGGCCAGAGAAATATCAGTGATGGAATATCAGAGTCCGACGAAGAAACTGGCCCGCAAGGATGGTTCCACCGTCATCTTTCCCCACGACGATCCGCTGTTGGTCATGGTGAGGATAAGAAATTGGGACGTCAAGAGAGTGTTGCTTGACGATGGATCAAACGTTGACATCCTGTTTTCACATTTGCTGCCGAGCTTGGGTATATCCAACACCGATCTCAAGCCTGTCACTTCGCCTACTTTCGGGGTAAGGCCATCCGAACTGCCCGTCCTCGGATGGATCGATCTTCCCCTAATGATGAAAGGAACTTCGGTAGACGGGACAGATGAATTATTTGCCTCCATAATGACAAGGTTCATTGTCATGGATGTTCCTTCGTCATATAACGTGAAGGTAAAAATGGAAGAAGTAGAACTTGTCCCGGGCCGAAATACCCGAATAGGGAAAAACTTGGTCGAAGGTGACAAGAAAAAACTTGTATCCTTTCTACTGATAAATAAAGACCTGTTTGCCTACTCGCCGAAAGATATGCCGGGGGTAGACCCTCGCATAATACAGCATAGCCTTAAAGTAAGTCCGGAAGCAAAACCTGTCCGGCAAAAGAAACGGGGCATCTCAGTCCATAAAAATAACTTCGTCAAAGCCAAAATCCAGCGCTTATTGGACGCAGATGTAATCAGGGAGGTCAAGTACCCCGAATGGTTGAGCAACGTGGTTATTGCCACAAAAGAAGGGAGCAATAAGCTCCGAATGTGCATCGACTTCAGAAACTTGAATGATGCTTGCCCAAAAGATTCATACCCTCTCCCACCAATAGACCAGTTGGTAGACTCAACTGCCGAATACGGGCTCCTAAGTTTCCTAGACGCCTTCAGTGGGTATCATTAAATAAGGATGGACCCCGAAGACGAGGAGAAGACCGCCTTCATCACCGAGGGTGGAACGTATTGTTACATCAGAATACCCTTCGGGCTAAAAAATGCAGGAGCTACCTACCAGAGGTTGATGAGCAAGGTCTTTAATGACCAAATAGGGAGGAACATGGAAGTCTATGTTGATGACATGATAGTCAAGAACAAGCTGCCTAACGATCACGCCGCAGATCTAAGGGAAACTTTCCACCAGCTCAAAACCTTCGAAATTCGCCTTAATCCCGAAAAGTGCATCTTCGGCGTAACATCGGGAAAGTTTCTTGGGTACATGGTATCAGAAAGATGCATTGATGCTAACCCAGAAAAGATTAAGGCTCTGCTTGAATTTTGAACTCCCGTCACAATAAAAGCTGTGCAGAGACTCACCAGAAGGATAACCTCTCTTAGCAGGTTTATTTCCAGGTATGGAGACCGGTGTCGAGCATTCTTTAAAGTCCTCACTAAGGCAACAAAAAAGGAGGGCGACCTCGGATATGATGATCATCCTTAGAATGAGGACTGCCAAAGGGCTTGGGAAGAACTCAAAATCTACTTAGCTCGTCTGCCCACTCTTCGACAACCTCGTGAGGGAGAGCCCCTCGTGTTGTACCTCGCCGTCACAGAAAAAGTAGTAGGCTCGGTCCTTGTGAAAGAGGAAGCGCTGAAGCAATGGCCGGTTTATTATGTAAGCAAGTCCCTGCACGGTGCCGAAGTCAAGTATCCCTTGCTACAAAAAGCTATATATGCCCTGGTACTGGCAGGAAGAAGACTACGGCCATATTTTCAAGCTCACCCAATCATCGTCCGAAATAGTCTACCGCTACGGGACGTCATGAGGAAAGTTGATCATTCGGGAAGGCTTTCCAAATTGTGTATAGAGCTTGGCGAGCACGACATTACTTATGAACCTCGGAAAGCCATAAAAACTCAAGCTCTGGCAGACTTCATTGCCAAAGTACCCATCATTGAGGACAGCCATTCGGATCCTGGCGAAGGTGAGCCAGAATGGACTTTGTATGTAGACGGAGCCTCAGGGTCCGAACACCAGGGAGCTGGGGTAATTATCAGAGGCCCCGAATGTCTAGAAGTAATGAAGGCCATCAAGTTCGGCTTTAACGTACCAACAATATGGCTGAATACGAAGCTCTCATAGCAGGGTTACGCCTAGCCAGAAAAATTGGTGTAAAAAACTTGAAAGCCCACAGCGATTCCCAGCTGGTAGTTCGACAAACAGCAGGGGACTATGGGGCGAAGGACCCGACCTTGGCAAAATACCATGAACTGGTAGCGAAGCTTATCCGCGAGTTCGACACCGTACGAATCGAAAATGTGCCTCATCGAGACAATGCCGAGGCAGATTGCTTGGCAAAGTCGAAAACATGCACCGAGGTGCTAAACCACCCGAGCATCGTAGTGCTGAGCATAGTAACTTCGGGAAAAGGCTGGGAAGATCCGATAAAAAGATATCTCGCAACCAGTGCGCTCCCCGAAGACCCCAACGAAGTGGCAAAAGTGTGAAGACATTCTAGTCGTTTCTTCCTAATCGGAGAAGAATTATATCGGCAGGAATATGCAAATCCACTACAGATGTGTGTTGGCGAAGAGGATACTAAAATGATCCTCGAAGAAGTTCACGAAGGCGCTTGTGGTTCGCACATTGGAACCGACGCCCTGGCAGCAGTGATACTTCGCCAAAGATACTTTTGGCCTACCCTAAGAAAGGACGTTAGGCAGTTCGTCCAGAAATGTGGTAATTGCCAAAGACACGCGAGTATCCAAAGGACACCCTTGGAATTGGTAACTTCGGTTGGCTATCCCTGGCCCTTCGCAGTTTGGGGTATAGACCTCATTGGGCCACTCCTGACAACGTCTGGAGGCGTGAAGTTCTACGTAGTCGCAGTGGACTATTTCTCTAAATGGGTCGAGGCAGAACCCTTGGCGAATATCTCGACAAAAGATGTGCAGAAGTTCGTATGGAAGAACATTGTATGCAGATTTGGCATACCGAGGATACTAGTAGCCGACAATGGATCCCAGTTCATAGACAAGGGGTTCCAAGAATTTATCAATAACCTCGGAATAAAAATGAACTTCGCTCCAGTAGCCCACCCCCAAAGTAATGGGCAAGTAGAAGTATTTAACAGGACCATAAAAGATGGTCTGAAAAAGAGGTTGGGGGGAAATGGTCAAGTGAGCTCCCAAGCGTGTTATGGAGCTACCGAACAACACCCCGAAGAGCCACAGGGGAAACACCTTTTTCACTTGTTTCCGGTACAGAGGCTATCATCCCAATTGAGATAGTGCAACCATCGGTGCGAGTACAAGTGTTTGACGAAAGGGGAAATGACCTCGGCTTGAGAACCAAGCTTGACCTCGTCGGCGAACACAGAGAAATAGCCGAGCTGAGAAGAAAAGCTTTTCATCAAAGAGTGGCCGCGGCTATAAACTTGCCCGCCAGGCCAGAGGGAATAAAGAAAGGAGACCTGGTTCTCCGAAAGGTTGAATTTGGACCCCGAAGACCATCCCATGGGGTACTTCGCGCAAATTGGGAAGGTCCTTATCTGGTGCTTGCCAAAGTGCGAAAAGGAGTTTACAAGCTCAGCGATACCGAAGGCGTAGAATTAAAAAATACATGGCATTCGGATGCCTTGAAAAAATTCTATACTTAGGATTTTGGTGGGAAAATTATACAAGTTAGAAATTTTTTTTCTAAAGTACAAAAAGTTTCTTTTCACCAGAGTGGTTGTCGCCGACCACGGTTTAAAAGAATTTATTTACAAAGGTTATCAACCTTCTCTGAAGTTGGAAATTTACTTAAAGAAAATTTCACGAGGGTGATTCCAAGGCTAATTGGCGTGATAAGCATAAATATGATTTTCCGAAGTCTCTTGAGCGAACTTGTTCGGGACAATGGGAAATGAAAAATCTTGTGCGATGATTTTCCGAAGTCTCTTGAACGAACTTGTTTGGGACAATGGGAAATGAAAAATCTTGCGCGACAGACTTAGCAAAAAAAAAATTTACAAAAGAAAAACAGAGTCTTTATTGACAGAGATGGATCTAATTACAAAGAAGAAAGCTCGCCAAAAGAAGAAGTACAAAAAAGGAGAAAAAGAAGGCAAAGGACCCTAAAACAAGCTAAGGAATCTCGGCATCTCGGGAGCCACCAGCTCCTCCGTCCTTGTCCACCGCCTTCGGCGTCGGAAGAGGAAAGGACAAGTTGAGGTGCTCGATTTTGGACCAAGACCACCGAGGCCCCTCGGGGATGTTTAGGGCCACCAAAAAGGAGAGGTCCAGATTTGGGAACCTCTGCAGAACTTGATGCCGAGCAAGGCAAAAGCCATCCTGAAAACCGACCTTGGTCGCTTGGACGGCCTTCTCCTTCTCGACCGCTAAATCGTCAAGTTCCTTCTCCAGATAAGCAATCTCTTTCTTCAGTGCCTTCGTCTTCTTCTTCTTCGGCTCCTTCTTCAAAGACTCGACCTCGCCCTGGAGCGCGGCCTTCTCAGCAAGCACCTTCGCCAGGAGAGCCTCAGACTCTGACTTCTCCTTTTGATACGCCGAAGTCAGCTCCATCACCTTGGAGCCGAGGTCAGAAATCTTTTGGGAGGAGTCCTTCAAGAGCTCTTCTTTTTCTTTCAATAACTCATCCCGAACGGCAGCGACCTCCTTCTTTGCAGCTTGAGCCATCTCCGCATTCTTGGTAACTAAGTCGGAGCACATGACCTTAGATTTCTCCACACAGTCTAAGGCCCAGACTCGGAACGGCACTTGTTTCACTGCCCGAACCCTGAGGAGGCCAGTGAACCCCAACAGCTACAAAAAGTAAGAACAAAGTCAGTAAGGCAAAAAATGAGCCAAACACTTAGAAGAAATCAAAAGGAAAAGACAAAGGCCTGAAGTATACCTGGGCAGCGTGCTCAGAAACTTTTGCAGCAAGGAACTCTTCGTCCGGGCACGCCTCGGAAATAGCCTTGAAGGAGGCCTCGGTGAGGATCCCCTTTGAAATTTGGTTGGCCATTTGCTGGCAGTCGCTAGAGTACAAGTTCATGTCCTCCGTGAACGACCAGAAAGGCTCCCTCGGGATCTTCCCCTTCGGGATATGGGAATCCTGAAGGGCCCGTTTCCGGGCGTGCTCAGCCACCCATGCCGAAGATGGTACCTCCTCTGCACGGCAAGACAAGAAGGTTGTTAAGGCAAGTAATCCTCAAAGTTCAAAAAATAAAGACACTACAGCTTGTCTAAAAACCAAACCTGGTGGCACCTCGGCAACTTCATCGTCGGAGTCTCGGACCCCCTCGGCAGAGATTTCCTTGCCTTTGCTCTTACGGCGCTCCTCGGCAGAAGGGACTTCCACCAAGGCGTCCAGAAGAGCCGCCGAGGAAGTGGGACTCCGAGAAAGGGCGTTAGCGGCAACCTCGGTCGGCGGGGCAACAACGGCGTCAGGCTCTTCAGGCGCCTCTTCGGGAATTTCCGGGTGAGGAGGAGGCACATCTTTCTTCGCCTGTTTTGCAAGGATGGCCCGGCCCCAGACGACGCCTTCGGGAGACGGCCTTCTTTGTTTGCTCCCCCTTCTCGGCTTGACCGAGGAAGAGCGCCTTGTAATAAGCAGCGGACTCGTCGCCCATCTTTGAAACAGAAGGAAAACATCAGTGTGAGTCTAAGATGTATCTATAACAAAAAACTTTTGAGATAACTTACGTTCACAACAGGTCTCGTAAGTAACCTCCTTCCGAAGGAGTTTTACCAGCTAGGAGTCTTTCCCTGCGGTGGCAGGAGCCGGCATCTCGAGGTCCATCTCGTGCTCCTTCACTACCCCTAGCTCCCGAAGGACCTCCTTGGTCATCAGTTTCCACATGATGGGGAAGGGGTAGAGGGAGCGTGAAGGGATCTCGAAATCCCAGTCGGAGACTGCTAGGATTCGTTTGTCAAAGTCCGCGAATCTGGCCGCCAACTCAGGAGTCAACAGCCTCTTTGGGTCTACAACATTTGTTTCCAGCTTTCCCCGAGCCCACTTGGTCAGAACGTACGACCAGGCCTCCTCCATCTTTAGAAAAAAGAATTTCCTTTGCCACCATCGCCAGCTGTCCTTAGTGGCGAAAGTGAACATATACTTTTTGCTCCTTGATCCCCGAGGTAGCATAAAGTAAAAGCCACCCTTCGGGACCGCGTAAAGCTTAGAGTACTGCATAAAAAGAATGAAATGGGGTTCTATTTTGAAAATGCCGCACATGCAAAGGAAGACGTTGAAATAGCAGTACGAGTTCGGGTGAAGTTGATTTACGGCAATGCCATGAAATTGGCAAAAGTCGCAAATCACCTTTGAGGGAGGAAACTGAAGTCCAGCCTTCAGTTGGGCGAGAAAAACGGTAACCTCATTTCGGCGGTTCCTAAAACTGACCTCCTAAGGGCCAGGAAGTCTGGCGGTGGCGTAAGAAGGAAGAAAGAACTTTTTGGTCCATCTTTCCAATTTTTCTGAAGTCGTACAGCAAGTATGATTGAGAAGAGGAAGCCAGCTCTCTGGGATGGGGAAAATAGTCATAAGAGGAGTTGGCGAAGACATTTTCGAAGAAAAAAGGACTTCGGGGGATGAAAAATCGACTCTGGGAAAGCTTTCAGAAAAGCAAAAGAGCACAAAATATCAAAGAATTTTGAAAGTCAAAACCCATCAAACGTTTTGCCAAAGTCTGGGTTTGGAGTCGCTGTCATAAAAGGTGGCCGGAAATTGCCTAAGAAAAAGCACCGCCGCGAAAAACGCAAAAACAGTTGTGAGCAGGGGAAGAGCAAAAGCAGAACAAAAGGAGCTTATGATGGAACAGGCCATATATAAGCCGAGGGAGGATAGGCGAACCGGCGTCATAAGTACTCCACGAAGGCGAACAGACGCCATAACTACTCTCCGCGCATAAAAAGGCGCGCCTGACGTAAACTGATGCAGTCCCCTCCAATGACAAGCGTGCCACGTGTCAGCCGTCGTGCCAAAAGAGGGACACGCCTTCTGACACCCCTAAACCCTGGGCGCGCCACTCCAGACTGACACGCCTGGTTACGAGACGCGACGTTGCACAGACTTGCAAAAGGAAAGAAGTGGGTTACCTCGAAGACACCAAAAGACAGGCTTTGGTCGAACAGCCTATGTCTTCGGACAAAAGGTACATCTTCGGCACAGGTATTACACCCAAGGCCCCGAAGGATACCCTCCGAAAGCCGACAAGCCGAAGTTTCCACTTCGGCTTTCCGAAGGGGGGCCTGTGATAGCCGAAGGGCTATCGCCTCTCTCAGTACATACTTCCTGCCAATAGCGTGGTCGAGAAGCCTGACATCATCCGAAAAAGGCGCTATCACTGACCTCGGAAGGAGTGAAGTCAAACACCTCGAACTCAGGACTTCGGCTAGTACGACAGGAATTTCAAGGATGTTATCGGCTCCATCGGGGGACCAAACGGATCACCTTCGGGGATGAAGAACCAACTATTTCAAGCAGGAGAGAATTTCCCGAAGGCGGAACCCCCGAACCAGGGAACTCCCAAAACTACGGGCATAATTCCCGAGGAGGGGCGTCCGTACCAAAGGATGGCCTCGCCCAGAGGACCTCGGGGGTACGACATGAGCATTTAAGGAGTCTCTGACATGTCGCCCACATGTGCTACACGTCGCCTCGAAGAGCGGATTGACGCGCCGACGCTGTTCAAGTCTTGTCACGACCTGTCTCAGTCCCAGACCCGATGAGCCTACAAACGGCTACCTATCCTCTATGCCCAGAAGTATAGATCGCATCCGACCGAACACGTGTTGCGATCTGAACGAGCTGGGCACCCCTATAAATACTAGGAAACAGGCCCTGGCAAAGGATCCGGCCCCCTCTCCCTGAGAACACACGAACAGGCAAGGCCACCTAGCCTCTTAGTGCTCTTCCTCTATCTCCCCTCAGAACACTGACTTGGGCATTGGAGGCTCCTCCCCGGAAAAATACTCCCGGGACCTCCTAACCTTTTTCTTTCTGAGTATTTCAGGCACACTCCTCTGGGAAATCTTTGCTCCAGACGTTCTCCCTCTCAGGAAGTATCTCCCGAAGTCATAATGTCACCCGACGAAGATGCTGCTGGGCATCACATTTATAGAATTTACTCATAAAAGAACATGGTTGATGGTAACTAACGGAGAAAATTGGCAGTTTTTGCATTTTCTTATAAGTCATTAACACTACTATTTTGTTTCTTTAACGGCATTTTTCATTGGGGAGGGCATTTTGGGTATTAGGGCCACTCTATAATGATTCATCAATTTAATAAGGATATGATTTATAAGCGCGTCGATCAAGTTCTCTTGAAAACGAGAAAATTACATCAATTGCAAAAAATCAAGTGTGGTCAGAACACATTTAAGGTCATGAACTTTCAACATTTGATGGCAGTCATTGCTATTAGATGTTCACAGTGGTCAAGCCTCTTCCATGCAAAATGTAACCTGTGGAGTAAAAGAAAATAGGGAAATGTTACTCTGTTGTATTGTTGTATTGTGGTGCATGTCCAAAATGTATGTGACTTTTTACTTTCTATGTATCTTTTTTTAAAAGTAACATTTTTTATTGTGTAAAACCTAAAAATATTCAGTTGTTATAATAATGATATATAGTTAATGATAACCTTGAAAAAATATTATTCAATATGCTTATTTTTTACAAAAAAGAAAATAAAAGTTTAAAATATTACCGAAAGATGGAATGCTAATGGCTCCCTAACAATCTAAGGTTCCATGATAGGCTTTCAAAAGAATGTTACTTTCATTTGCAACAGAGGAGCTTAGTGGCTGCGTGTTTGAACATCCCCCATCGTGGTCGGGGCTCAAATCTTCATGGATGCATTGTGTGCCATTTTCTGCAAAATTGCGGTTTGATACTCTTCAAATTTCAAAAAATAGATAAATTTTCCCCTTACTTTTCTGAGTTGGTAACTCTCTAATACCATATTATACCTTGTTCAAACTTCTAAGCATAAAAAAATGTTACTTATTTTTTTTTATTTTTATGTCAACTCAATGTTGTTTAAAAAATCAAAATTCTATTTAATTGATAATTTTTTGAGAAATAAATAATTTCTCGTAAAATTTTCAGCTCAATATTAAAAAATTAAGCCATTTAAACAAAATAAAAAGAAAGTGCTTTCCAAACAACGAAAAGAATTATCTTTAATCAGTGTACAACATAAAAAAAATAAGTTTATATAAAAGAACTCATTTTTGTTACTTTCTATACTATCCACCATATAAATCATAAGTTTCAACCATTTTTTTTTTATTTATGTTGAAGAATTATTACTTTACATTCAAAAATGACATTTTTAGTCCTAAAATTTTCCCAAATTTTCTATTTCTATCCCATTGTTTTATTTTTCTAAAAGAGTCCTAACGCTTTGTAATTGTATAAGCAGTTAGTCCTAAAGCATTTAAATTTTCTAAATAAGTCATAGAACTTTGAAAAGTTGTAAAAAAAAAAAGTCCTGTAACTACTCATTTTTCTGACAATAATTTTTAAAATTATAATTTAAATTATTCACTAATTATCTTTCAACAAATTCAAATAGTGTAATGATTTTATGATAGTTGGTGCATCATTTAACTTATCAATTTTTATCTTTATAAATTGTGTTTTTATTCACTAAATTTAGAGTGTGAATACCTTAACAAAGTTTGAAAACTTATTTAAAAAAGTGAAAATTTTTAGGATTCAAATTGAAAAATAGGAGAAATTTTAGAACTAAAAGTAATGTTCCTCGCATCCATTATATGATTTGAAGATAAAAAAAAAAAATTGCACAAAAATGTCCTTTTCAAACAGTTCGCTTGGCAAAGGAGACATGCGACCCCATAGATGGGCCAAGTTCAACTCCTGGTACTCTTAAGAGTCTTAACTCCACCATCCACTAAGTTGATGAAATGTAGCTCGATATCGTTCAAATTTCATGAGGTGGAGAATTCAAACCATAACTTTCCAATATGATCATACTATTAACACCATTCCCTTAAATGTATACTTATAACATGTTTTTCAGTAGATAGCAAAAATTTAGTAACCAAATTATTACAAAAAAAATGTTCTACGTGAATAATGATAATATATAAAATCATCAAGGTTACTTTAGGTTTCAGAATGAATTTGAACTAGAGAAGGTTTTTCTGTTTATCATGTCCTAAACTCTCGACCAAAAGCTAGAAAAAGGCGGGATTAGACCATCATGCCAAAATCCCATATTATATGCCAAATTTATCTTTGTTTTTTTTTTCTATTACACAGAAACATCTTTATAAGTATTAGGGCAAGAGATACCTATAATATAAGTAAGGAAGAAAATGTCTTAGTAACAAAGGTAGTAATCGAACTCCTGCCCTCTCATTTTTCATGGTATCTCTTAACCACTTTGTGAAAGTAGTTGGGACTCAATTTGTTTTTGTAAAGCTTAAAAATGTTGTACTAAGCAACATATTAGCTATTTTTTTAATTGGTATTTCCTACAAATGCATAATTACATAAGGTCTATGGTAAAGTAACTGTTTGTCACTGTAAGATGCATATCATGGTCGGTTTAACCAAAGTTTGTGAAGATGTGTTGATATCGAGCGAATGATGACTCAACTATTATGATAACAAGTAGCTACCATAGTATTTTTTTTTTTTGGCAATAATAAGCATATATGATTTTATTAGAATGAAGATATATAAATATGAAAAAAGGATACATGTTCTAAGAAAGAAATATGAAGGGGAATATATTATAGTTGGAGTATTTTACCATTCGCTATTTTTTTTGTTGAAAAAGAGAAAAAAAAAACATGGAATTCCCATTTGCAGGCAAACCGTTTGCACTTGGAGCTGGCAGGCTTCCGACTATTCCGCCAGCGATCAAGCGCCACATCATCAGCGAACTTTTATCGTCAGTAACAATTTATCGTAAAAAGATATCGCGATATCTTAGCTGGGTCCTTTTTTTTTTTTTTTGGAAGCATTTACAGCTGTAATCACAATCATGGTTGACCCTTTACTTGACCAAAATGATAATCACGGTCTAACCTTCTGCTGGTCCAGTGTAAAGACACAATTGCCCACGAATTATTGTTTTTTAGGAAAAATTACAAACCTCTTGGTTTAGTCTAACCTACACTTTGTCCATTTATTTTTAAAAATCTACACTTTACCCCCTATTTCATTTATAATACCTGATAATAACTTCTGAAACCATAATTTAAACTGTCTAATAACAATATTTTAGTAATTTTAAAATTTTTTATATTTTCTCACAGCTAACCAACCTTTAAACGATACTGATATGCAATTATAAGAAGAAAAATATATTTACAGAAAGAAAAAATTGATAATTTAAAATATCTATTAATTATAAAAAAATATTAAAGAGATTTAAATTATTGAAAGATGACTATTGTAAAATTTAAATATAATTAAAAAAATTATTATCAGATAATATAAAAAATATAAAAAATTAAAATATAAATTTTTAAAAATAAATAAAGTAAACTTTAGGTCAGCGTATACCTCAAGACAATTGTAAATTTTCCTTTTTTTTTTAAGTGGTGTTTTAGGGACGGTAAGAGTTGGATTGTCAGTATGCCGGACAGCTATGTGGAAACTGAATAGCAAGAAACTGAAGTATCCCTTTTATATTTCTTCTACGTTTCTTTCCGCCAGCAACAGCTACGCTCCCGTACAAATATGAAGGGTTTAGGCGTATTAGTCCCCTAAATTTATGGAATCTCTATGTATTTAGTTCCTTGCCGTGGGATCAGGTTAGGGGAAAGTCAGTCCTTAACTTATTAAAAGATAATTATTAAATAGGAATATAATTTATAAAATAGAAAATTAATAATTCAAAATAGTTCATTAACTGTGAAAAGATTGTTACATATTTTAAATTTACTAAAAAATATTTATTGAATAATTCAAAATTAAAATTTGGGATAATTACAATTTATCCCCTAAGATTTAGGTAAAATTACACTTTACCCCTCTTATTTCATAAATATACACTTTGTCTTTTATTTTTTTAATACAGTCTGACAGTAGCTTCTAAAATCTTAATTTAAACATTACGGTAGTCATCTTCTAATAATTTTAATCTATATTGTACTTTTTATAGTTAATGGACATTTTACATTATTGGTTTTTCGTTTCTGTATTTCTTTTAGTTTTTAAAACAATATTTTTTTGAACGTCAATTAATTATAAAAAATATTATATATATTGAAATTATTAGAAGATGATAATTCTATAATATAAATTAAGATTTTAGAAGTTATTGTTAGATTGTATTAAAAAGGCAGAGAGTAAATTGTATAATTTTTTAAATAAAAAGGAACAAAGTGTAATTTCACCAAAATCCTAGGGGAGAAATTTTAATTAACCATCTCAACAAAGCTAATGTTAGAAAAGTGAATAATTTAGAACTAATTGCGTACACAACTGCCAAGTTTTGAGACTCATCTTGACAAGTGAAAAAATTTTAGCATTAGTTGTTCATACATCTGCAAAGTTTTAGTACTCATTTAAAAATGTGAAAATACTAGGAGTGAAATAGAAAAAAAAAAACGTATTTAGGACTGGAATAGAAAAGCATATGAAGTTTTAGAGCCAAAAGTGTCATTTCCCCTTCGAGTTACAATCAATTTAAAACCCTTCTTTAATTATAAAATTTCTCTTAACTATTCTTTATCTTAAAAATATTTTGGTTAGTACACCAAAACAAAAATAATGTTGAGTAGCAAACAGTAAAATGACAATATTCGCCAAAAGAAAATGGCAAATAACAATATCAATAAAAATTGAACTTCAACATTTTAAGTATTTTATATTTTAGGTGAATAATTAATAAAATAATCACACGTAAAGTTTAGCTAATGAAATTTTTTATCATGAGAATATATTTTGAGATCGAATTCCATCTTCTCTAAAGAAAAAAATTTATACGTTAAAAACAAGGGTAAAATTCAAAATACTGAGGTTTGATTGAAAATCCAGTTTATTCATTTTTTATAATTTTTTATACTTGTTAGTCACTAACATCAATTTTTTTAAATTCTATTTTCAACTGTTCAATACCTCAATAAATTTAAACAATTTGGAAATAGCCTGACAGTTAATTCACAGTTTAAATAATAAAAAAATCATCTTAATGGAAAAATGGACAAATTTACTACTAAATTTTATAAGGTTGAGTAATTTTACTATCAAACGTTTTTAGTAGGCAAATTTACCATTAGTCTTTTTATAATGAGCAAATTTCCATCAATGTTTTTGTGTTTGGACAAAATTGTCACTAACCATTAATATTGCTTAATATGAAAAAATGAGAAAAATGCAAATTTTAAGTCCAAGTTTTCTTTACCTAATATCATGACTCCTAAATTTCTAAATTTATCATTTTCACGATCTTCTTCACCCAGCAACCCCTAGTGTCCTTCATTAACATCCACTCTTTTGCCATCAAATGATACATCTGTTTTTCTATATATATTGACAACGCTCCTTAGAACAAACCCTGATTAAATAAGATTTAATTGATGCAAGTAGGACTAAATCCATAGTTACTATAGTTCTAAAATAAATGATCTATACCAGCAGCAGTGAAGAATTGCTCAACGACAATGAGAAATATAAAAACAATAAGACTCAGCAATGTGAATGCATAGTCAGATAAAATGTTTGACTTATTTGAGTGTTGTAAAAGGTTTTAGTAGCTAGATGTTAAGGATAAAATTTTTAGAGATTAGTTTAAGAGTTACACTATAGAATATTCTTTGAATAAATGAAATGTTCTTACCATTAATCAGCCAGTGGCAAAATCGCCAAAAACATAAAATGTTAATAGTAATTTTGTTCATAAAAAAATTTATTTGTAAAATTACTTTCCACAATAAACTTTAGTGACAAATTTTCCCTTCTCTAGTACCAAAACATGCTTTTTTAAAATTTATCCTAGAAATAAAGCTTGACTCACTTTATACGTTTTAAGTTAATTAATCTCATTCAAAACCTTTTTTTGTCTGGAAGAAACTTGTGTGCATCAGGTGCATGAATGCATCCGGGCCCACATTGTAGTTTGTAATGGATTTATCAGATTTTTCAGACATGTTTCTGGATTTGGTTGTGTGGAGAGACTTGGCTGATCATGGGTTTAAATACCAGCTACCCTCTTTTTGTGTGTGTGTGTGGGTTTCTTTTTCTTTTTCTTAGTTTTTTTTTTGGCAAATCATTTTTTCATTTTTCATTTCTTGTTTTTTCCCTCCAAAATTTGCTACTGCTTTTGTTTTCCTTTTTTGTTTTTCCCTTCTAGCTTCTCTTTTTCTTTTTTTTTTCAATTTTTTCATTTTTCTCCCAGTCTTTTGTTTTTCCCATTTTCTTATCTTTTTTCAGCTTTCCTTGTATCTTTTCATTCTTTAAAAATAAAAAAGCTGATAAAAGAATAAGTGAGAATTAATAAAAGAATGCATAAAACTGATAAAAGAACAAATAAAAATGCATAAAAGAACATATAGGAACTAAAAAGAAATAAAAAAAAAGAACATATATGAATGTAAATATATTTATGAAAGAATAAACAACAATATATAAAAGAACATAAATGAACTGAAAATAAACATAACAAAAAAATGAGAGACATTAGTGTAAGAGCAAACAACACAATGAATATGCTGATATTGTTTTTACAGATAAATGTATGTTGAATAAATAACAAATAATAATGAGCCTGGAACAAAAAAAAAACATACATTGTTTAATGATATACCAATGAAAAGATGAGAATATATTAGAAACCAATGAGAATATATAAAAACTAAAAAAGAGCAAACAACAATATATAAAATAATAAACAATATTTATAAAATAACATATAAAAATTAATAAAAGAACATATGATCATTGTGCACCAAGTGTACACAAAACTTACTCTTTTTACATACTCATCGTCATACTAACTCAGTTAATGGGACAAGCAAGATTTTCATGTGCCTATAAACATAAATCTTAATCATGAACCATAAATCATAATATCAGTACACTAAGACCTCATTTGAGAACACATTTTATGATTAGTTTTAGAAGCTAAAAGTTAAAAATTTTCATTTCATAGCTTTATCAAACCTTTAACATTTATACCAGACATGGTCTTCCAAAAGCTTCACAAGCACTCCTTCCTTTTTTTGAAGGTTCGCTCTTTTATCTCTTTTTTTTTATTAAAGTTTCACTTAAATATATTTATATTAATTTATATTATTAAAAAATTTTAAAAATATATTTATAAATTAGAGTCTTTAAAATACTATATATATATATATATATATATATATATATATAATTTTTTTTAAAAAATTATAAATTAATTACTATAAATAAAAAATAAAATAAACTTTATGAAATAAAGGTAGTACTATATTATTAGGTGGATTGACTGGCTGTCGCTGTTTGTATTCCCTATGGCGAATGAAAGCGTGACAAATCCATTATACCAAGGAGCAAGGACACATCGAAACCTTTTCTGTCGCCTTGCGCGGGTCAAGCCCCCAAACCAGCCTCTTTGGTGGAAGCTTAGAAAAACCTGTGTTTCAAGAATGCTACTGTTTTATCCCAAAAAAAAAAAAAAAAAAAAAGAGACTAAATTAGTTACTTGTGAAGAAAACAATCAAAAGCAGTCACCTTGAAAGATCGTCTACAGAACGCGCATATATATTATAGTATATTATAATAGTAAAACTTATACTCTGTTCGCCTCATATTTTTTAATTTAATTAATTAATTTTTTTAAATTTAACTTGAATTCATTAAGAATATTATTTTTTAAAATAAATTTTAAAAATTATATTTTTAAAACTATAAATATTCACTTGTCATTCATGTATAAAATTTTTTTATTTATATAATAAAATATTGAAGATAAAAATTATAAATTAATTACTGTAAATAGTAAATATTACGAAGAACCTAAAATGAATATACTAAATAAATAGTCATTATTAAAGTTTTTTATTTATTTGATTTGTTTGTTGTCGCATAATGTACAACATACCTTGGAAAAAAATAATATGCGTAATAGATAAATTAAATTCTGTGATTGAAGTTTTCATTAGTTAAAGATGTGGTAAGACGTTTCTTCGTCTTTATTTAAATGTGAGCTTTTGTTTAGCATCGTCCTTATTCTTTCATAACATTTTGTGGGCTGGATGGATGCCTGATGATGATGATGATCCACACGTATTAGTACTTTTTACGAAAACCTTTTTGGCTGCCATTTTCCGCTTTAGATTTTTCTAAGGCTGAAGGGCCCTCACACGCCCAATACTTCCAAGCACGTGGGACCGGCTGAAGAGATAAAGGTTTGAGTGATTCTGAAGATTATGCAAGTAATGTATGGAAGTAAAAATCCTCTATACCATCTCCACACACATCTAATCAAGACATATATTATAAAATGTAGCCACCCCACCCCCGAAGACTTATGAGCGAAAAGGAGAAAAAAATCAATTTATTGTTTGATAAAGCTGTAAATTATTCTTTAATGATGGAATATGAAATGGAACAAATGCAAGATGCACTGTTTTTAGTAATATGCATTGTAAGACTTTTTACGTTACATATATTAATTTAAAATCCTTTTTTATCACTTCTGTTTTAATTTAAAATAAGTGTAAATTACAAAAACATTTGTGGTTTGATCTACCCCATGGTAAATAATGATGTGTTTTTAATTTCCAAATTTCCTTATTCATCATATTCTCAGGCCATGACTACATTTTATCTACTAAGAGTGAGAAGAATTCCTGTTAAACATATTTCCATGTGCATGCTTAATTGGGCAAAAGTGAACCACAAGACAAGGCACGTTTGGTTGCGTTCCTAAAATAAAGTAGTGGCATTAATTTTCCGAACGTTTTGTTTTCTAAGCATTTTCGGTTCTACCAATTTTAGAGCAAATTCCATATCCGCCATCTATTCACACCTTATAAAAATTTAAAAACGATTGTTTATATTTACCCCTGAATTTTGCTGAAGATGTTACATTTACCATGAAATTTAGAAATATGCAATTTCCTCCATTTTTATACCGTTAGGAAAATATTTGTAAAATCCGAACTTAGACATACGAACAACCATCTTTGAGTAATTTAAATTTACCTTTTTTTAAAGTTATTTAATATTTATATTTTTTGTTTTCACATTTACATTAAAAAAATTGATAGTTTGAAGGGCTAATCAACTATAAAAAATAATAAATAAACTGAAATTACTGAAATATGGTTACTGTATAATTTAAATTAATTTTTTTAAAGTTTTTTTTTAAATGATGTAAAAAGACATGGAAAAGTGTATATTTTCAAACTTGAAAGTAACTATAATATCAACCAAAATTTAAAAAGATAACTGTAAATTACCCATAAAAACATGTGTTTTTAGGATTTTTTTTTATTTAGGAGTTCTTCTAACACATTGGACCGAATTATTTCTCGCCACATAAGTTTACACTTGCCACTGATCCACATAGGACTTTAAAGAGAAAAAAAAAATTCCCACGAAAAAACAAAACAAAATGCAAGGGCGAATTTTTTTTGTGGACGGCGAAAGGTTTTCCAGGCTGATGTTGATGCATGCGATGGCACGGCCTCCTGTTACTTTATTTTCTGTTGAAAAGGAGCCATTAAAGTTCACGCCGGTAGAGGGTCCCAAACTGTCGATTCTCGCTTGCAATCTTCCCCATCAACACCGCTCCACTCACCACTGCTCTTTCTGCGCTTTCATGAGAATGACCCCTGTCTTCCCCATCTCCTTTTCATTTTTTTATTTTCTTTTTCTTTTTAATTTGCGTGGAATGATTAAAGATTATAAATTTTTGAAAGAGGATTTTATTTTATTTTTATCTATATTTACCTTTAAGAGTAGCTGTAGGATATAAGGAGACTTCTAGTACAACAAGCTACATTATTAGTTTGGCATTATTTATAAAAGTGTCAACACGTCTTAAACAATAAGTCTTAAACAATACATCTTACTAAGTAAATAATATATTATAAAATAATATATTTATATAAATAAAATAATACTTATTACTAAAAGAAATAACATTATTTATGAATAATATTTTTTTATAAAATAAACAACATATTACAGAATAACATATTTTGTATGAATAAAATAATATTTTTATCTGAAATGAACAACATTATTTATGAAACAACATTTTTTATGAAATGAATAAAATATTATAGAACAATAGATTTGTATGAATTAAACAACACTTCTCATTCAAAGAAACAACATTTTTTATGAAATATACAATATTTTTGTATGAATGAAACAATATTTTTTACTAAAAGTAATAACATTATTTACGGACCAATATTTCTTATGAAGTGAACAACATATTACAAAATAACACATTTGAATGAATAAAATAGCATTTTTACTGGAAGGAAAATCATTATTTACAAAACAATATTTGTTAGAGCATCATTTACAGAAAGGAAAAGTTCCAAAAAAATCATCATAGTTAGGCCTGGACGGATTTGGTTACTATAATGTTAAATAGTTTCAATTGCATTACTAAAATCATAGTTTGGGCGTAAATTGGCCACTAATATTACAATTTGCTGCTGAATAGGTCACCAATCGTTAAAAACTTAATGATAAACTTCAAAAGTGATTGGTTTTGAAATCATAAGGTACTCATATAACTTTTAACAAATTTCAAGAACTGTGTATAATTTACATTTTCATTTTTTTCTGAGATAGCCAAATCTATCTTTCACCGAATTTGCCATTGATCCCTGTAGAAATGATATTCAAATTAGTCATCGTATTTTGATACTGCAAGAATCTTGATCAAGTAAAACTCACTAATCCAATATCAATGTATTTCTAATCATATGCTTCCTAGTATAACAATTTTTTTTGTTTGCAAATAGTAATGTCTAACACTACCTCCTCTAGTATCGTTCTACCACCAGTGGCAAATCTGGTGGTGGTCGTTATAGTGGTTGACGCATAAAATAAATAAAAATGGTAAATTACACAAATTTCCTGAGGTTTGTTAAAAGTTGTATTATTACCCCAATATTTCAAAATCAACAACTTACCAAATTTACCGTTAGATTTTTAATAGCTAGTGACATATTCAGTACTAAACTGCAATATTAATAGTCAATTTCAAAATTATGACTTTAGTTATGTAAGTGAAACCACTTAAAATTATAGTGACTAAATCGGTCCAGGCCTATAATGATGATGATTTTTTCGATACTTTTCCCTTTACGGAACAACATTATTTATGGACCATTTTGCGTGAGTAGAGTGAAAAGAAAGAAAGTATGTTTTTGTTGAAGTTTCTTATAAAATCAAGTTATCTACAATGTCTAAAGATTTCTTAAAGAGGAAAGTGGAAAAGCAGTTTCTAATATCAAGCAGAAAATAAAGAAAACTCCATTATTAGTATAATTAATAACAACATTTCTTACAACATTAAGGTGGATGAACAAATTGAAGATATTACATGCATTTATGGCATCCCAAGCTATGAAAACGAATATGTATCTTCCCATCTGCCATAGGCTTCATTTTCTCTCTCTCTCTTTTTTTTTGTCTTGCTAACCATCGTCAATAGGCTTCATTTATGGCATCCCAAGCTATGAAAATGAATATGTATCTTCCCATCTGCCATAGGCCTCATTTTATCTCTCTCTCTTTTTTTTTTTCTTGCTAACCATCGTCAATCATTTAACGGTACCTCACTGTTGCCCTTTTAATTTCTGTCCCTCAAATCCTCCATATTCATTGAAAAGCATGCTAAGCTAAATACTTGTCTCCCCTCCCTTCCATCATCCTGTTTCACTGGCGACATTTGTATGTTAAGTGCGACCTTCTTCACCCTATATCATTCCACAACAAGTAGGGGTGAAAGCTTTCGACCCTATATCTGTATCTCGACATATAGCCATCACTTTTAACATCCCTCAACCCTCCTTAACCTCCTCGTTGCCTCTGCCCTCCTATGTGCCACCATCCCACCGCCTCAACTCTGCTGGCCCTGCTACCCGCCCTCCCTTTCCTCGCTCACACTTGCCTATTTCTTCTTGCTTGATCACCACCTCGCCATCGTCCGAGACATTGCTCAATCACTTGCCTCATTATTGTCTGAGAGGTTGTTTTATTAAGGTTATTTTCTTTTTCTTGATCACCTAATTCTTAGATTATTGGTTATTTCATGTTTGTGGCTCGATTTCTGGCTGGTTCTTAGCAAAGATAGCAAAGGAGAAGACAACAAAGGGGTATTAGAGATGAAATGGCGGAGGAAGCAGTTGGCTGCACAACTACCAGTGGGTATCAGGTAAACCCAACCCTAATCCAATATTTTGGGTTTCAACTCAAACCTGATCCTGAAACCGAAACTTATACCCCTAACAACAAGTGCTTGGTCCACCTCGAGTACGAGGCCAGCAAGATTTTGCTAATATTTGGAGCTTAAAGCGGTGGCAAACTTCGACTATGAAAGTGAGGCGAACATCACCCTTTAGAGATAGGAGAAACTGACAGAGAGGTTGTTGGCAATTCTCTTTGTTTCTTTGATTCGGGTGGTAAAATCAGCGCTAATGTGGAGAAAAAAATTGGAAATAGATAAAATAAGATTTGAAGGAGTATGAGGTTTTGGAAAGGAGAAGAGAGTTTGAAGGAAGGATGTAGTGACCATCGTTATACCTCTGCCATACAACAACTAGGAAAGAAGGAAGAGATACAACGACAAACCTATAAATTATAGTAAAATATGGGTATATAACCTAGGATATCCTTGACCTACTTTCAAATTAAAAGCAATTTAGTGCACTTGTAAATTGTCACTCGCACACAACTTCAAGTGTTTCTTCCCGACTTCTAAATTTTTCATTTTTGAGAGGGGAATAATCCGCGTTATTTAATTAACAATGAATTATAATGAATGGACCCCTCGTGTCCCCATACCTGTTTGATAGGTTTCTGTATTAAATCAACCACCACAAAAATACCTCTAGCATCATCATTGGTCACAATAATTTATTACAACAGGTTGACTTAGCAGCCCATTACATCACAAAATTTATGCCATTTTATTTTCATTTCAGAAATAAATTCATAAAAAAAATCAGAACGCAATAATCAAGCAAACTCAACTAATCACACTCTCCTTTTTAGTATTTCCAAAACTGATTCACCTCGTTTTCCCACACGCATCCGGCAGAATTTGAAACAAGTTGAAATTACCCACTTAGGCAAAAAAGAAACAAATTCAAACTCAACATATCTTGTCCCTTATCTGATTCTGTTTAATGTAGTGTGATTAGATAAGCTGTCATATCCTTTGCAAGTGGAAGAACTTTCAAAGTTTGGTTTATTTACCCCTTTGAAAGCAAAGTCTTGTAATTTGGTGGGCTGGACTAGATTTTGAATACTTCCTTAATTTATTCTTTTTCAGCAACTGAAGTAAACCCCATTTTCCTGAAATTCTTCTTTATTTGCTTTTTAATTAAACCTAATCAGTTACAACGTACTTATAAGTTACGATGTTTTAAGAGAGGAATTCAGCTACAAATGGAAGAGCGAGTCTTTTACCTTAAGATGTACTTAGAAGTGGGAAGGCTTCAAGTGCAATACTGAAGCTTGCAACCAAAGAATAGCTGATTGGTGGTAAGAGTACTTAGCTTCAAGTCTAAATCAGCATTTGCAAATTGGTTGAGCAAGAGTCTGGTCTGGTGGTTAGCACTTAGTGAGGAAATTAGCAGCTAACACTGCAACTAACTCAGTGATTAGACAACCTAAATAAAACTGCTTCCATTTTCGTTCAGCACCTGAGCTATAACTATAAGATTTACTGCATATTCCAATCGTTCTTCCCCCCCCCCCCCCCCCCCCCCCCCTCCTTTTCTTTTGTACCTCCAATATGTGATTAAGGAATTGTATAAAATCGATTTTTAATAGTAACTGTTTCTCTCCCCATAACTAAACCTGTAGACGATCCAAGCATATTCGAACTGACATTTTTTAAGACTCAACAATGAACAAGCCACTAAATCGACACAAAAAGCTATTTGAATATGATTTAAATACTCTCTCTCCATATATATTAGTTTAATCCAACAACTAAGATACTTATAATCAGCCACACGACTCGTGCGTATATCTTTCATTAAAGTGGGGAAATTAATTTTGAAGACATGTTGATGGACCGCACAGTGGTACACTTATGTTGACAGAAATTGAAGTTTCTCTGATCAGGAAATATTACAAAACCTTTGCTTTTGGCCAATCGAAGTTAGGGCAGAATACAAATTAAGACAGGTCTTTTGGTTTTAGTAGCAGTGCCAAAAACAGCAAGCACGGAATGGCCATTCCCCAGCAGAAGACTGGAATGGTGGATTAAATATCTTTATCTCATCATTTATTCTGACAAGTCTTTTTTTTTTTTTTTTTTGAATTCAGAAAAATTGAGAAGTGGTCCTGGTCACGTATTCAAAACTCTTTAGCATCAGCCATTTTTGCCCTACTTATTAGCCATGGATAGGATAGGCCTACCACATGTTTTCTACTATGTTTTAAGGTTGATACCAAAGTTTAATAGACCTCGACGCCTTACCTGCAACGCGTTTCTGCTGTTTAAATGGTGAAAGCTGTTTTAGGGTGCCCTCTTAAACATTCTCAAAATTCTTGGAAAATAAGATTATATGAGAGTAATAATTTTAAAGTATAAAAATTGTAGTCTCAATGTTTTTTCTCAAAAATTATTTTATTTCATCCATTCCATATTCTTTGCACCATTTGACTTTTTTACATAGTTTGACTTAAATTTATTTATATTAGTATTTGTTAGAAAATTTTTTAAAAAAATATATTTAGAAACTATATATCTTTATTTATCATTCTTATATAAAATTTTTTCATTTATATACTAAAATGTTAAAAATAAAAAATCATAGATTAATTATTAAAAAGTAAATAGTGTAAAGAATATGGGATGGAGGGAATATTTGGTTAGATTAAGAGAATAATTTCTTATAGAGGACATTCATTCACAATTTTTGGGAATTAATTTCCCAACTCCTCAAGTAGAAAAATAGTTTTCCAACAAACTATGAATGAAACATCTCTTTTGGATAACAAAAATTCAAGAAATCATTCTCTCTACAATACCAAACAAAATATTGTTGGATTTTTTTTCTCACTATTAATACTCAACCATTTTTATGTTTTAAAAGTTGTGAGCTATCACTTTCTAAAATATTACTCTCACACAATTTTTGAACTTTAAAAGCTGGGTGTGGGATAAAATATATGATTTCTCGGGCCTATTTTACTTTGGGCCGTGCGAGATGGGTTTAATCCCATTACTACTCTGTTTGGGTTATGGGCATTAAAGACGGTACTCTCTTTATCTCACTAAAGTTGTTATCTTTATCATTTATAATAATTAATTTATGATTTATTTTTTTTAAAATTTATCATAAAAAAGTAGCTTTTTATGAAAATATGAAAATTTAAAGATTATAGTTTCTAAATATAATTTTTTAATTTTTTTTAATACTCGTATATGTTAATATGAATACAGTAAAATCAAATATTAATAAAAAAAGAAAATAAAAGAGTCAACTAAAGCGGACCAGAGAAGTGCGTGTCATTTTACTTGTGTTCAACAGTTCAACCTTTATCAACCCAACTTGTTTGGGCTTAAGTCAGTCCATTCGTTTTAAACTAAACATAATATATTGTTGTACACTATTATTATATAATCCGTTCGTCCCACCATTGTTGTTTCATTTGATTTGATGCAGAAACTTAAGAAAATTTGTTTGTTATTTTCATTTTTACTCTTAATTTTTTACATATGAATAAAAAAATTTAGAAAAGGTGAATATTAAAATAATCATTTAAAGGATAATATAACAAAGTAAGTTACTAAATATGAAAATGTTACAAAGATTTGAGCTAGCTTAAAAAGGAAAATGTAGCAATATTAGTGGGACGGAGGAAATAGTAATTATTTTTTAAATGATCAATTTATTAAAAATTAATAGTTCAAAAAATTATTTTAATTTGTTTGGTAACATGTTACTTCCCCATCCAAATTCTTTGTCTCAATTTTTTTTTACTAACTCTGGCTTAAATTTATGTATATTATTATTTGATAAAAGATTTTTTTTAAAAAAATATATATTTAAAACTAATATTCATTGTAGTTTCTAAATATATACTTTTTTTAAAAAAAGTAAATAATAATATTAATAAATTCAAGTCAGACTTAAATTAGAAAATGGAAACGGAGCTCAAAGATTTGAGCTGGCTCAAAAAGGAAAATGTAGCAATATTGATGGGACGGAGGAAATAGTAATTATTTTTTAAATGATCAATTTATTAAAAATTAATAGTTCTAAAAATTATTTTAATTTGTTTGGTAACATGTTACTTCCCCGTCCAAATTCTTTGTCTCAAATTTTTTTTTACTAACTCTGGCTTAAATTTATGTTTATTATTATTTGATAAAAGATTTTTTTTAAAAAAATTATATTTAAAAATAATATTCATTGTAGTTTCTAAATATATACTTTTTCAAAAAAAAGTAAATAATAATATTAATAAATTCAAGTCAAACTTAAATTAGAAAATGGAAATGGAGCAAAGAATTGGGACCATGGGAGTAGTATTTTTTATTAATTTTTCAACTAATCAAACCTAAAAAATAAAAACTAGTAGAAGATAATTTATTTTTTACAAAAATATTTTAGAATTTTTTTTATTTCTTAAGGGATAAATTTCAATAACTTGACAATTTGGGTAAATAATCACTATTAACACAGACTATTAATACACAATAGTTTATTAAATCTTAATTTAAAACGAATTGCTCATTAATTTTTTTTATTTTTTTGCAAAATTCCCCTGTTATATTAGAAATCATAATTACAACAATAGTTATTCATGAGCTTTGAATAATAGGAATGATACATTTAGAAAATATCTAAATGTGAAATAGTGACGTATTTTGAGACATGAAAGAAGTTTGAAAATTAGCATATTATGAGATGGAGGAGTGTGAAAGATTGGTATATTAAACACCACCATGTTCTCCTCCCAATTATTTATATACACATAAAGGATAAAAGTATAATGAAAAATTTGTCTTATCTATATTAAAAAAATACCTCCAACTTAAATCCGGAATTCGGGCCGGATAAAAAAGGGAAAACAAAAGCTGAATAAAAGGCAACATGTCAGTGGGAAGTAAACCACCCCCTCCAACCCCCTCTCCCCCCCCCCCCCCCCCCCTGGGCCAAAAAAAAATGAAAAAAAAAAAACTAACTAATAAAAGAAATTAAGAGATCCTGATCTAGTATCTTGTGCATGTATAGTTAATCTGGATTAATCAATTAGCTAGCTAGTAGTGAGATTAGCAAACGATTGCCAATACTCGTCTTCCCACTTCTCAACTTGGTGGATGGAACTGAATTTTCTTCTGAGAAACGTAGCAAGAACATGGGGCTCAAAGGGTGGGGGGATAGAGCAAGGGGACTGGAGAGAAGGGCCCTTTACCAGAGACTCCATCATGAACTTCTTCTCCCTACCCTCTGCATTACAGGCCATTGCCTCCGAGCAGAGCTCCACAGCTCCCTCAGGGACTCTGGCCTCAAACAGAAGCAGCTTTGCATATTCGTTCAACAGATGGTACATGTAATCGTACACATTCTCCATCTTTACTTCTTCCTGCATGAAACTGCTTGCCGCTCTCCCTATCTCTTGTGCCTGCGAGCGCCGTGCCGGGTGAGTTGGTAAAAACTTTTAAGGATATATGTATGTATGTATGTACGACAGATGATCATATTGATAGGGATAATGTACAATTTGGCCCATAAGGTTTATATGATATTATACTTTGCTCATCATATTTTAGAAATATACACTTTACCTCCTATTTTTTTTACACCGTCTAATAACAACTTTTGAAATTTTAATTTAAATTATACAGTGACATTTTAAATTATTTGTTTTTTCTCTTTGTAGATATTTATTTAATTAGTTAAATGAACAAACATGAACATATTTTTCAGTTCGATTAATTAAACGAATGAACACACATAAAGTCTTGTTCATTTGTTTATGTGCTTGAACTGTTCGGTTATTGTTCTTTTATGTTCACTTATTTATTTGTTCATTTATATTTATTTTTTGTTTATTTATATATTAGCTATACATTTATTATTATATGCTCTCTCCGTTTCACATCAATTGACCTTTTAACCTTTTTTTATTTAAGTTTGATCTGAACATATTTATATTAATATGTATTAAAAAAAATTATTAAAAATGATATTTAGAAACTATAATCTATAAAGTTTTATTTTCATATAAAATATTTATATTTTTTTAATAAATTTTGAAAGAAATAAAATTATAAATTAATTGCTCTGAATAGTAAAATGGTTAGTTTTTGTGAAATAGATAGAGTATATTTTATATATCATATATTTTTATTAGTGTCCACCTACTCCACACACACATGATTATGCTCCAATCTCCCCCAAAGTAATCTACTATATTTATTTTCCCAAACACAATCACTTATATCCTCCACAGCATGAAACTGCTGCAGCACTAAGACAAGCTCCATAGCGCTAACCCATAACCTCTCTCACCATCGCCTATTGCCCTGTCAGTCATTGCTAGATTCATTCGAATTCAAATTAGTGGTAGCTATTAACTTTAATTGTTTGTGTTCGTTTATTAATAAACGAATGAACATGGATAAACAAATTGTGTTCGTTTATAGTTAGTATTCGTTAAAAGTTAAACGAACGAACATGAATATGGTTTGTTCGTGATTCGTTCGGTTCATTTATAGCCTAAAGTAAAGTGTAATATCACCTAAATCTCTAAAGTAAATTATAATTAACCCTATTGATAGTGGTAGATATGTATTGTATTGGGCAGTACCTTTCTTTTGTGAGAGTTGGCCCAGTGGACAGCAAACTTGATGGATTTGCACTTATCGTTGTCCCGGATGGGCCAGTAGTGGTGCACGGGTTGCATGCTCCGTATGAAGAAGTCATAGTACTTGGGTCCAACATACAATGTCATGGAGTCGCATGCCAGGATGTATTTCTCGCTTACCGACCATGCATATCCTTCTATGTATATCTTGTACCTGCACAACCACAAGAAGAATTATCTTCTCCCAATTTTAGATTCAATTAATAAAAGAGGAGGAGGGAAAGAAAAAGAAGATAAGGGTAGGATGAGTTATTTTCCCTTAATTTAGAGGGGTGAAAAAAAGATAATAAAGGAGAGAAGTGGAAGGATAATGACTCTCTCACTACCCTCTATTTTTTTTTTTTAATCCAAACAATGGAACCTTACTAATTTTTCTCCTTTCCCCTCCTCATCCCTCAATCCAAACATAGTGTAAATTTTTTTTACTGACCTTACTCCGGAATTTTCAGTCAAAAAATGGGAGATGCATACCTGTGAATGCACTGATTAGCCAAGTCCGATTGCTTGAATCCTTGCTGACCCTCTTGGATCCAATCCTGAGGGGCATCCAAGATACACATACCCAGTAGTTCAACTTCAAACGTTAATTTCAGCTCTTATATACCCATACCCCAAAATTGATGGAGCATTGATTATTTTTATGTAACTGAACTGAAAACTGAAGTACCTGGATATACAGACGGGCGTTCCAGTCATGTTTATCCGAGACATTACACTTGAGCAAGTCCTGTCTTGTTTCAGCCACAAAAGGGTTCCCCTTCCAATACGCATAGGGCTCTCTTTCCATCCACCTCGTCCTGTTGTTTCCCCTTTTTATGTCCTTCAATATGCTATCCCATGGCCTTATGTTTATCTCCGCCCTGCGTCCACTCCACACACATTGCTTCAATATTACATACATACATGTATATTATATGCTTGCCATGCCACCTTTTAGACATGTCACGCGACGACATAGAACAAGTGGATGGAAAGGACAAGTATTGGGGTCTACAAGAAAAAGCATACTTTATCTCCTCTTTCGCCCTTTTATAATTATTTAGAGCGGGGACATCACATGTGACTCTAACCCTACCCACCTACAAATATAATCAATGACACCCACTAATCCATTTTCTACATTTCAGCATAGAAGCTGGCCGGAGTGGAGTATTCTAATTTGATGACTTCCAGTTCTAGAGCAGAAACCTAATTAGAACGTAATGTAATGGCCTGCTCCTGCTGTGCTGAAATTTCTGTGTTGGAGTACTGGCTATAGTGTAGACTCTGCTGTAGTGTATACCCGCTTATGATGGTAGTTGTGAGCCCCACAGACACAGGAATATACCGCCAAAACTGGGACAAGGCTTTCATTTCAACTAATTAGAACGTTCGACCTACGATACGAGACGAGACGAGACGACACAAAAATCCAAGGCAGCACGGCACTGAATTTTGATGTTTTTCTATTTGTTCCTCCCAAGTCCTCAAGACCTTCTATAGCAGTGGAATTTAATTTTGATTATTATACGATTTAATATATAAGTACCGAAGAAGAGGCGTTAATTAATTTGTTAAGTTACCATCCCCAGAAAGACCAATCCGGGAAGACGATGTCCATCGTCCACCTGTTGCCGCAGTACCGGAACAGCGGGGGTGGCGCCGGCTTGTTCGGTCCCCTGTAGTCGCGCCAATTGACCACCGGCTGGTCTTCCGTGTCGAACATCAGCTCCAAGTCCGGCAGCTTCCCCGGGTACCTTCTCAGCAGCTGTAAAATGCCCCAGATGGTGAACACATCTCGCGTTTGGATCGATTTCCTGTTCTTCACCACGTAGGCTCTGCCCTTCACGATGGCCAGACGAAACGCCGCCGTCTTGTTGGCTCGCTCCACCATGTCTCTGGTGATCCCCGTCTTGGCCCATGGCCGGAGATCTTCGTGGATCCACCGGAAGAAATCTGGGCAAACTGTGGTTGAGTCCGGGTAGGGCTGGAAGGTTTCGGGGTAGTTTCGAGGACAGGTCTGTGTCTGGTTGAGGAAAGTGCAGTTGAGTGGAAATTCCGGGGATCTTCTGGATGGAATTCTGATATTCTGCTCCGAGGAAAATAGTACTGTTCGATTTGGGTAATTTCTGGCCAAAATTTTGGACTGCAACGCAAAACAAGGCAAACTACAAAATTATGATGAAGAAATCGAGAAGTAAATGAAGAATATGTAATTTAAAAATGAAACTTACAGTGTCTAAGAAGCGGGAGGAAATGAAGGCGACGAAGACAATCAAGAGAAGAATGGAAGTTTTTATGGCTGTGGCAGGGAATTTCTTTAGTGCAGAAGACTTCCAGAGCAAGTCCATCTGCAACTGCAAGATCTGCGGCTGCTGGGGAAGACAAAGAAAGTCTACAATAAGGCTGTTTAGATCTTGTTCGTATTAGTAATTAAGTTTTTCAAGCTGCCGAGCATGAGCCGGAGAGGGAGAGAATTCCTTATGTTAGTTTGAGAATTGAAATTGGTACGAGAGAGACAAATGTGTACGAAAGGTTTTATTTCTAATATTCTTGCAGCGAAGTGGGGTTTTAGGAAGGTAGGCCGTTTCTCTTAGCTGTTCGGTGAGTCAGACGCTCACAGGCTCTCGTGCCAAATTGAGCATCTTTTTGTTTCCACAGAAGGACACAATCGCCTCATAAAATAAGGCTGAATTCCCGATTCCAACCCTGAACTATAAAACATATGACATTTTTTTGGTTCTAAAAAAAGCCTATTACTACAAGTTTAAGGATTTTAAATGGAGGGAAATGAGAGAGGAGACTCAAATTCAGATGGAGGTGTCGGAGTCATGTACTTTTATCAACCAAAATAGGAAAATGGGAAAACACATGACATTTTGCTTCATCATAGTTTGCAATTAAATCCATTTAATGAATTTAACTCTTGAAGTCGATGAGTAATTTAATTATAGACCATCAATTATAATCCAAAAAATTGGGCTACTCACCGTAGTTTATGGACTACCAATATAATTTAAAGCACCCTTACTCGAATATGATTTCTTATAACCAAAAAATTGTTTAGGTAAAAATTAAGAATAAATCACTTATATATATGACTCAATGCGAATTATTACTATTGTTTCCCTTACTAATTACTATGATCTATTGCTGATTTAAGTCGGTCTCAGTTTTATTAATTTCAGGGTAAATTTAATCAGGATACCCAGTGGCGGAACCAGGATTTTTGGTTCTGGGGGCAAACTCGGAGGAGGGAGACGACATCGTGGTTAGGCAAAGTTGTAAATTGGTACTAACTCACACTAATTCAAAGCTCAAGGAGCAAATCGTACGAGTTGGAAACGTTGGAGGACTAATAGTGCATTTAGGCCATGTTACAATATCTGCTTAATGTAGAGGGAATAACTACTCATTGGGTCCCTACTTTCTTCAGCATCTACCTTATTGCCCCCCATCTTTATATTTTTCCACAATATTGGGGGGGGGGGGGGGTAAAATGCACACTCAGTCCTTAACTTTTGATAAAATCACTAAATTACTATCCATATTTATGTTTTTTCAAAATTCCCGGGGGGCAACAGCCCCCTCCCAGCATATAGTAGCTATGCCACTGAGGATACCCTATCTTATTTTTGTATTCTAAATGTGTATTAAAGTTGTACTTTTTTGTCGAACTAAATAAACTCATATAACGCATTTCAATGAGATATTTTCCATTAGTTCAATTAAGTCGAAAGAAAAATACTGGCATGACATTAAATATCAATAAAATAAACTTAAAATAACAACTTTAGATACTAAATTTTTCCAATAATGAAATCTAAACCTAAAATTTACAGATCTAACACTTAACCGTTACTTATACCAGTGCCCCAACCCAGACCTGAAGGAAGACCCAGACCGTCTGAGTTTGGAGCAATGGAAGGTGGACCCTGAAGAAACGTTGAGCTTCATGTCACCCTCCATTGTCTTGGCCTCCACCATTGGCACCTTAAGTAGTGACTGTAGGTCCATCTAGAAGAACAAATCCGTGTTGCGCCTCGGGCTTCCGATCCCCATCTCCTCAAAACCCTTCAGGAACAAAAGGCATAAGCAAACCCATCTTAAACAAAATCCCTAAATTCCCTAATTGGAATTGGGAATCCTTCAAGTGGTCGATTTGATAGGTTCTGGCTCAGCCATATATAGCATCCAATTAGTTACTAATAGTTAGTTAATGTTGATTAATTGCAGGGCATGACGATCTTAACAACATCGGCCTCTCTCGACGACCTCAAGCTGCCATGCAAAAGAGCCAACATATGTGTTAAAATGTCCAACCTAAAACCAATTGGCAATAGGTAGAGAGACTTTTTTCACCATATAAAGCTTTGACTTAACTCCTTTTCTTGGTCATGTAGGATTTTCCCATTTAACACGTCTCCTCACGTGTAGGCTATTTTGGCTCTATCCGTGAGTTATTTTTGACAATAACTAAGGCAGTTTTTTTAACTTGCTTTGATACCATGTTAAAACATTCAATCTAAAACCAATTGGCAATAGGTAGAGAGGCTTCATCATCATATAAAGCTTTGACTTAACCCATTTTTCTTGGCCATGTGGGATTTTCCCATTTAATAGTATGCCATCCATCGAAACCATTGACCGCAATTTTCTTCGTGGGTCTTTACCTAATAGATCTGGCGACGGGCGAGATCAAGCCTTGCGTCTCCTCTTTCAACATTGACCAGTTCGGCAATTTGGACATGGAGGAGAAAAAGCACGCCCCTTTTTCAACTAGTTCTACATCTCAATCACATCAGAGCCCTTGTGGCCTCTTTAGTCCTCGTCTAGATACAAACCAATGTCGGTTGGGGCTAGGGCTTCAGGATCACAGTGGTCGCCATGGTTATAACGGTGGTAAGTTTCTTTTTAGGGACATGGCTATACAAGAACTAAAGGCTTTAGTAGTGGAATTGATTCTAGTGGAAGTTTAAGACTTAGATTTAATGATTGGAAAAGTTTGGTTCCAAAGTTTGATTTTTTAGTTTATTTTAGTATGATTTAATGTGATGTTAGCATTTTTCATCTGATTTAACAGTTAAATTGATAGGAAGTACCCCATTAAATTGCGATATATGAATTTATTTAGTTTGACATTTATGAAAATATCTACGTATATATGCATATTAGTCACTTTGACAATCTTACGGTTGCACATATAGTAAACCGCTAGTTTCTTTCATTCAAATGGATATTGAGCACAACGCTACTTCACATGGACATTAATTACTTAAGCACAGTGCCACCCCAATTTAATTTGCTCTTTTGTTTATCTATAACTAACCTTATGTTTATTCTAATTTGTGGAATAAGATAATGGACGCTCATGAAATAAACATATGAACAACTATTTTGTTATATTGAGATTAAAGTTAGCACTAATATAATTTTGTATGTAAATTGGATTTAACGGCCGAAACTTGCATGGAGATTATGTTCGGCTAGACTGGCTAGTGTATGGAAAGTAAATTTGGGGGAATTAATGCGGGTTGTGTTACTAAGTTTGGATGTAAATAAGGAAGTTAATTAGGATTTAATTTTCTATTTATGTTTATTTGTGATCAATAACAAAGTTTGTTGTGTTGGGGTTTTAAGTATGAGGGAAAACCTATGTTTTAGGCTAATAAGATTTTTGTAATTTTCATATTTTCTAACTGTACGTATGAAGGCAAGATATTGATTGCTATTAATGGTTTGTAGGAGATTTATAAGTCAGTATGAGCACTCGGGACATAAGTCAACTATAATATCTATATTTTATCTAAGTGGATTCTCTCATCTAAAATATGTTAAATCTGTGAGCGTTTGTTTGATCATATCTATTTTTTTGCTACATGTAATGGGTAATTGGGGATTTTTTTTTCCTAACAAATAATACATGCAGCAACTATCATTGTTTTTTAATATATATAAACACAACTACATGGGAACATTACAATTATAATATATATACAGACAGGGGCGTAGCCAGGATTATAGAGTTGAGGGGGCGAGGGGGGCTGGCCTAGTGGCCGCAACTGGCGGTTGCCGATCACGTTCGTGACTTTACTTCGGACGTCGGAGCCTTCCTTCACTTACTGGAATCGGAATGGAAAATCAGATCAGCTTCATCGGCGAAGAGCGAAGACGCCAGGGGGCAAGGGGGCTGGCCCGCTGCTGGCGATTGCCGAGTGAATCCCGTGCGCGTCGCACGGCGGAGTTTTCTACCTGACTGTCTCACAAATCGCAAATCACAAATCGCAAGCGATATTCACAATTCGCAACAACAGGGGAGCTCTAGACTGAAACTAAAAAGGAAAGGCCAAAATACATCTTCAACCCTCAAACTCGGATGATCAGGACACTTAGCCCCCTGGACTTCAACTCAGCCCCTGAACTTGGTTAAACGGGTCAATCAACCCCTTTGACCCACACGTGCCGTCACGTGATCGTTGTCTTTAATGCCGTTCACCTCATTTGTGTCTCGACATGTTTTCTGCAGAATCCAACTCGTCTTCCTTCGGCGTTGGAACCTGCCATGTGGGAGGACGCGATGAGGCCATGCGAAGGGCAGCGAAGGGCGAAGGGTGGCAAAGGCTGAAGGGCAAAGGCCGGTGAAAGGTGAAGAGCAGCAAATGGCGAAGGGCGAAGGTCGATAGACGGCAAAGGGCTGTGAAGGATGAAGGATGGCGAAGGGTGAAGGGCGAAGGGCGTTCGACGGCGAGGGGTGAAGGACCAAAGGCGGGGAACGGCGAAGGTCAGCAGATGGCGGACAACGAATTGATGGTAGTAGTACTAATTGAAGTAGAGGAGATTGTAAAACACGGTGCCCTTTACCTGGGGATTTCTGGGCGTAGCATTTAATAAGGATTAGAATAGGGCAGAGAAGTCCCGAGGAAGACAATCGGTGTTTTGTAACGTTTATAAAATTAGGATAGTTTAGGAAGAAATCAGAAAGTTTGGGAGATGTTATATAATTTTATTTTGGTTGTTATCTGTAGAAAATAAATACAAATTTACTCCTTGTTGTTTATATTTAGTTATAGTTCTAACCCTAAGGATTTATTCGTGCCACCAAACTTGGGAGGACAAACGTTGTTGTACTTAATGAAATCACGTGACCGCACGTGATGGTCAAAGGGGTTGACTGACCTACTTTAACCAAGTTTGGGGGCTGAGTTAGCTCAAGTTGAAGTCCAGGGGGCTAAGTGTCCTATTCATCCGAGTTTGAGGGCTGAAGATGTATTTTGGCCAAAGGTGAACAAAAGAAACGCACGGGATCGTTAAAATCATTTAGAAAAAGGTTAAACCATCTAAAAGTCCTCCATTAATTTTAAAACTTACATATAGGTACCTAACTTTAATTTTCCTACAATTATATCACATACTACCCATCCCATAAATTTTTTCCAAATTCTAGGGGGGGCGGCTGCCACCCCCGTCCCTTCATAGATACGCCCCTGTATACAGAACTGACAAGCATGAAACTAACACTAAGCTAAGTTCTACTCTCTAATTATGTGGTGAGATTAAATGAGGCTTTAAATGATTAAGGTCTTAAAACTAACTGTTAAACCAATTAATCATTGGCTCAACCAAGTGAAGGGAAAATATATTTCTTAGACCATTCTCACGGCTTTTAACAACCAGACGTTTGGCCTAACAATTAAGATTTATGGCTTAGTTAAAGTTCAATCTGCTTCCCAGGCAGTCGGTGGGCGGAGTAGTTCAATTGAATTGCATAAGTGGAAAGGATGCCACCAGCTTATCTCAAAGTCAAGTTATGATGGAGGTTTTGTAGACAAATAGACAAATTCTTTTACTTGCGTTTGGAAATATTGGGTTCGGTCAAAAAGTCATTGATCAGCATTATTGTCACGGCGAAACTTGTTATCTAGCTATACGTAAGAAATACTCAAACCAATCTATTTTCTATGTCTTGCCTCAATTTCGATCCTCAAACCAATCAAGATGCAGCTCGAGCTTGAAGACTATAGGAACCAAAGTGGCCGTGGGAAAGAGATCTGTTCCCTTCCCGTGTGGGTTGGCGTGAGCCTTTCCCCGCTAGGAGCGCGCTCCTAACTTGTAGAGTGGTTACTGGCATTCTCGGTCTTGTCTGCCGACCGCAGTTGTCCGCAAATCAAGATCACAGCCGAAGTCGCAACTCTCTAACAAAAACTGAGACCCGTTTCTTTCTGTAATAGCTTCAATCTAAAGTGACTCAGACATCGCTTTTACTCCAACCTTTCTAAACTGACCACCTGACAGTTCCACAACTTACATGCCATGCTTAAACACTAACAGACAAGCGAACATTTTTCACATCTTTATATTAAGATAAAGGGGGAGGACAAAGAAAGAATCAAATAATTACACATCAACGTTACTATTACAAGCTTTAAAGATGACAAAAGATATCAAGTCAAAATAGACAAGCAAAGGAAAAAAAAAAACCAATAATAACATTAGCAGTAGTCAGATGCTGAATAACTCTACTACCTCCGTATGCGGCGGCAATTGTACTTCTCGTATTACTTTTGTACATATTGGCTTTTGTTTTTATTCACTCGGTAGGAACTTTGAAGCTATGGAGACACCCACTGCTTCAACTATACACAGGTGTATGAAAGCTCATGGCAAACGAGGCTATGAGATGTCAGCTTTTCTTAGAGTTCTTGAGGTTTCGAACCGTCATTACAAGCTGTTGTCTTTCTCCTTCCACCTCCGCAAATTTGAGGCTTATCTCTGAATATCTTTCCTGCATCTCCTTCAGCTCATTTTCCATAAAATCGTTTCTTTCCTTCAAAGCTGCTACTTCCGCCAGCAATTCATCTAGGTTCTGTTCCCTGAAATTAAATATTGAAGGACATTAAGTGATCCAGAAACTTCTTCACACAATTTTTTTTTATGCACAGGTCACACCTGTCAACTGATGACACTGAATTTTCAGTTTCCTGAGACGTGCATGTGGCATCGCCCTGATATCTGGCCATTTTCAATTCTTGCGATTTAGCATCTTGTATAACTTCATGGGCATCTTCTCCTATCTGTTTTGATGCGTTTGAAAGCAAGTGAAAAAAATGTTAAACCAAGAAAACATGAAGAATCAGGAAACAAAAGTTCTCAGCTTTCATACTGACGCCAAGGTGACATGACATACATTTGAAATTCAAACAGCTAACGCAATATCAGCATATGGATCTCGGTGACAATCACTCATCATATAGCTTTCTCAAACTGAAAAGTTAATGAATGACTCTAATTTCTTAAAGATATCTCTCATCACTAACCTTATTGAAACAGAATATATTTAAGCTATGCTGATTAAGTTGCTCCACTCGGCTTTCTAGCTCATTAATCTTCTTCTCGAGATCTTTTTCTTTCTCCAAAAACGAGCCTGTGGATGCCTCCAAAGCAGTTTCCTTCACTTTTATTTGTTCCTGTCATTGAAGTGTTACAATAGGAAACTTCGCCATCATTTTAGTGAAAAATAAGACTTCATTCTCGGTTTACCAGAAAAGTAAGAAACAGAACTTGACTTCTAAAAAAGGTTTTAGATTTACCTCGAGCAATTTTATTTTCTCCTTCAGGCTTGCAGCCTCTTTAGGACCCCGAGGGACTGCAGCCGATTTATTATTCCTTGAAGTTGTTTTTCCTCCATCAAATTTATTAGTACTCTTCAGTTTCTTCTCCATGCTTGCGAGTAGATCTTCCTTTCTCTTAAGCTCAGCTTGTAAGCAGGATGCTTCTTTTCTGAGGTTCTCTTTCTCTACCTCCTCTGCACTTAAGGAATGCTGCAGTTCTTGGTAATGAGATTGTACAATATCTAGCTCCGATTTTAACAGTTTAAGTGACGTCTCCTTTTCACCTTTGAGATGCTTCATTCTCTGCAGCTCATTGAACAAGTTCAGTCCTTCCTTTTTCACCAAAGCAATTGTGATCACAAGCTCATTTCTTTCCACATTTCTTCTCTGCAGAAGCACTTCAGTTTCTTTATGCAATGCTTTCATGTGTCTCAATTTCAATTTCAGATTTTCTCTTTGTTCTCCTTGCCCACTAAGGACGGTCTTCTCTTCAATCAGATTTTCAATCTTAGCTTTAAGAGTACGGATCGGCTGAGAGAATGCCTCCTCAACTTCTTCCTTGTGCTTCTTTTGAAACTCAAGCTCATCAGACTTACTATTAATTTGTGCTATCATTTCTTCCACTTGATTTGTTTTCAAACTGACTAGGCTGGAAAGCTCAGACAGTTTTCCCTCATATTCTCCCTTCACTGAATGAAGATCCTCCCTGGCCTTCTTCAACATCTCTTCCAATTGAGTCTTCTGCATACGTAATTCAGCCGCTTCTGTCAGAGCTTTCATTGCCATCTTCTCATTTGTGTCAAACGTAGAAGCCATTTGCATGGAAAGCCTCTTGAATTCCTCTTGCAGCCTTTCAGCTGTGTTAGCATTTTTCCATCTTGTTATCCTTAGGGCTTTCTCTGCACGGATGGCTCTTTGTTCCTGCTCCACTTTGGCACATGTCACAGCCTCTAGGTCGGCTTCAAACACGTGCACTTGCTTTTCCAATTCATCCTCAAGGATCTTGATATGGGTTTTAAGCTCATCTATGGTTGCCAAAGAGTCGGAAGACTCTTCTGACCGCTTCCTGAGTTCATCTTCCAAGTCCTTGCTATGGATTTTAAGCTCATCTATGGTTGCTAAAGAGCCAGAAAACTCTTCTGACCGCTTCCTGAGCTCATTTTCCAAGTTTCCAGTATGGTTTTTAAGCTCATCTATGGCTGCCAAAGAGGCGGACAAGTCTTCTGATTTCTTCCTGAGTTCACTTTCTAAGTTCTCAACATTTGTCTCAAGTTCATTCATGTCAGCAAAAGAAGCCGGGAACTCGCTCTGAAACTTCAATTGTTCTCGCAGCTCACTCTGCTCTAATTTATATGAGAGATCATGGTTTTCCTGATTCAGTATCTCATAGTCGAGCGCAAGCTGCTCCATACGCATCTCTAGCTCATCCTTGTCTCTTTTATATATCTCTATCTCATTCCGTAGTTCAGTGATCTTTTGCTCGAGAAGATGTGTTTCCCTGGCATCCTTGGGTCCTTTAATCAACTCTTCCAGTGCCTTCTGCTCTTCATCCTCATCTATATCGCTTCTTGAACACATGTCTCCAGCATTTTCACAGGATCTTGGTCCTGTGGGGAGGTTGGATATCTCTCTATTCTTCTGATCCAACATCTCTTCAAGATCATTTACAGCAAGAATCAACTCTGAATTGGATTCCTGTGTCTTCTGTAATTGTAGCCGAAGATTGGCATTCAGCTCCTTCTCATGGTTCAGTTCTTCTCTGATTTCCTCAAAAAGAACCCAAGGATCAACACCTTCAGGACGCAAGCTTTTGGTTTTTGTATCCTCGACTCGCTTATGTGAAGCCTTTAGTTTCTCACATTCTTCCTTAATTGCATCTCTCTCTGCTTTCAAGCTAATAATTTCTCGTGATAGATCATGTCCCCTTCGGCTCTCTTTTACAATTTGTTTCCGAAGAGTCTGTAACTCTAACTCTGACACATTCACTTGCCTGGACAAAGTGACAATTTCAGCCTTTAGCTTGTCAACCTCACTTTCAGAAGAATTTTCTAATTGCTCTCTGGCAAATGTGTCCTGAAAACTGTTAGTTGAGCCATCAGTACTCATTCCATGTTCAGATTCAGCTAACCACTCCCATTGTGATGAACGATGATTCTCAAAGATTGCTGCCGAACCATTAGCCATTTGTTTATGTGGATTTGAGTTGTTGTTCAGAGATGATGGGCGGCTGATATGGTCCTGACGAGCTGTACCATTCCTTTTTCCATATTCTCTTGGTGTATCAAGTCCTGAGCTACTCTCAGAGCTTGACATAGTAACATCATCGGATCCGCCAGATGTCCTAGAAATCCCATTTAATTCAGAACCGTTATTGATCTTGTTCAATGATCCATCCTGTCAAATAAGAAGAAATCATTTGTTTCACAACAGCTTGTCTCAAACAGAATTTTCTATATCTAGCAATCAAGAAAAGTTCATTTATTAGTAAAAAATTTTATATTTTGAACATGTGACCAATGAAGTGGAAATAATTGCTGACATTATAGGACAAGAAAAATGGCAGCCACGCAGAACAAAAACCAAAGCAAGGAAAGTTTTTGTTCAAAACGAATGGCATTTTATTAACATCTGGTATGAATGTCCTACTTACAATTTGATCATTGTTAATACTTTCATCTGCCTCGCCGTTTCTCAAATGGGCTTTCAAGCTCCTGTCTTTAGGTGGAACATTCACATCTTCACTTCCTTCAACCTCCCTGCATTCATAAAAGGTTATTAATAAGAGAACTGAATTATGAGACCAAGCTTTCAATAAAGAAACAGGAGAGATAAATCTTGAATGTGTATAGTCATGCATGTACCTTTGATCAACATTTTCTAGCAGCCTCTGGATTGAGACCTGTTCAAATCCAACAGTTGAAGTTGGACCTTTAACATCAGTCAAGATTGCAGAGTCCAGTTGAAAACAAGCTGCTATATTAGGGCTCATGGAAGCTATTCACGTGTGTGTTCTGTACTGAATGAAAGAGGAGAAGAAAATACTTACATGCAAAATTGCCTTGGAATTCTGCAGAGGAAGAGAGATGGTGGAAACTTTAATTACATCCGCATAAGCAGCAAAGTCGATTGAAGCTTGTCCAATCAAACTACCTTTCGCTGATCCCTAAATCCATCCACAAAAACAGATCATTCTTCTTCTTCTTTTTTGTTTTTCTGAAATAAAAGAACCCCAGAAACAATTGGGAATTCTAATAGACACTCCAACATCACTCATGTGAGCGTTTCTCTTTCTTACCACTGAAACCAAAAAATGATAGATCTTCTCATTGATCTTCCCACTTTTAGGTTCTTTGACAAATTTAACAGTCTCATAGGCAGGATTATCCCATTTGCAGCACCCATCTCTAACAATGGCCTTCTCTAATTTTGTGGTTGGCTTTCCAACATCCGCAGGAACAACAGCTAAATTCAAAACCTCCACGGCTGAATGTGGCACCTACATTACCAAAACAACAGTTTCTCATTTCTGGTAAAAGTAATCAATCGCATTACACAATAAAAGAGAGAAAGAAAAGGCTCAAGGAATCGTTCTACGAGCTTCTTTCGCTTTCTGTTTCCTATAGATCAGTTAAAAAGAGCAATAGTTAACCTTGTAAAGTATTTACTAGTATATAGCTCCGCTGGTTCTGAAAAAAACAGGGGAAATGGAACAAAAAATGTTCTTTCCTGATGCTGCATTTTCTCAGCAGCCAAACAGATCAGTGATGCATGAGCCATTGACTAATTCTCCAATATCAAAACAGTGACAAAGAAGCGTAAAGAAGACCTAATACGGCCCCAGCCACCAAAATTCAGTTAGAGTTTCAGCGGAAAAAGAAAAGAACGAGAATGAGGAGGAATACTTGAGTTGCATAGAACTGCAGCTTGAACGCGACTTTGATCCTGTTCTTCTCGCTCCTCCATCTCGCAGGCCTGAACATCTCCGCCGCAGCAGTCGCTGGAAGCCCGGACTCTCACCGGAGCTCCAGCAACTCCACCTGAGAAACAACCATTCCCACTGGCGACCGATCCAATGCAGCCGGACCACTCAATCAAACCAGCAGAACAAAGGCACGCGATGGACTGGGAAATCAGAGAAAGGAGCGAATCGAGTAAATGCGAGTCGGAACAGAGCCTCAGAAACAGAACCGGACAACTGCTAGAAGGAGAGAGAAGATCTAAAGAGTGAGGAAGAAACGAACTGGCTCTCCTTCTCTCCCTCTCTCCTTTCCTTTTCTTTCTCTCTCTGTGTATATTATGTATTCGCAACAGTGCCTGTCTCTGCTCTAGCGAGAGATTAGATGACACGAGCTTCGAAAAAATAAAAAAATCACACAAGTAAAATAAAAATGAAACGTTAAAGCCGAAGCTTCTGTGGGATTAATTTAAGCAAATGTAATTAATAGGGGTAATTAAAATAATTAAGACAGGTTGAAATGGGGGGATAAGCTTGGGCTTCCGGTTTGAACTTTGAAATACATGCCCTTGAGGCTCTTGTTTTTTCAGTTGAGTTTTGGTGAATCTCTGTGATTTATCACGTGAGATACAGCTGGGACTGAGGGCAGATTTGTTAATTTAAAATTAGCAAACTACCCCCTCTAACTTTTCTACTAATAAAGAAATTTGGCCAAACCTATATAATATACATATATAATAATTTTAGATATTTGATCCACTTGCCAGCTAAAAATGTAAAATTGAAATTATTAGTTGAAAAACAATTGTGTATTTTTTATTTTCCTGCTTGCTCGAGTGCGTCTGTCCCGAAAAAAATTAAGAAAATGATAAATCACTTTATATTTTATGAACCAACCGGAACCAATGGATGCATTTGAGTGCGGTTACCGATTGTTCATTTCAGTTTAATGGGCTGGAATTGACGAGTTTTTTATATCCAGGTTGGATCGTGCTCAACCCGGTTTCAGGAAGTTAAAATCAACCCCAAACTTCATAATAACTATGGAATTGCTATTGAGATGAATTAAGGCGGGTGTAGTAACTCTTGCTGCTGCTTTGGAAAAATGGTAGGGAGACATTATGGGGATATAATAAAGACTTCCATCTTCCCTCAATTTTTCATATAATATCATTTAAAATTGATTTGAGTGTTTTTTAAATTCTGAATGTGCAGATGTTTGATATTTCTCCTTCTCTATACTAAAAAATGTCATTAAACTTGTAAAAACTATTCTATGGGTTTAAAAAAAAAAACAGGTGCAACTAGACCTTCACTTGTGCGGTTAACTAAACCTTTTTGCTAATGTTTTGTTTTTACATTTACTCCGGTTTTTAGCTTGTTATCGTTGCGAAAGTTATTGAATACCAATTAGCTGTTAAAATATGTTCATCAAAGCCAACGTCACTTTATTAGTGAAATAAATTACAGTCAGATGTATAAATGGGTTTTTAGAGTAAAATAAAAATAGGTGTGGGGAAAATATTATCCATTTCTAGTTTTAGTAGGACGGGACCGACTACGCTTAGGGTGATTTTTGGTTCAATTGCTTTGGAGATGATTACGCATTTCAACTTTCAAGTCATTTTCCGGTCAGGAAACACGGTTGGCGTCCCATCCCATGAGACGGGACGGGAGCGACCGATCACGTAAATAAATATAAAATGCAAAGCATTATGTATTTCTTTCTTTATTCTTTTCTCTTTTTTTTTTTTTATATTGACTTCATAATTAAGAAATGCTAAAATTACATAAATTCTACAAAAGAATTTCTTACGTCTGAAATTGGAACAGGATAAGTTAAAAAATAAGACAAAATCTTATGCGGTGCTAGTCTAAATGAATATAGTAATTATTATGAATTTACGATGGAGTATATTAGCAAATATTTGAAAAGAGTTTACTTTAAGTTTGTTTAAACTTAAGTTAATTGATTTTAAAATAACTTATTTTTATTTATACATTTTTTATCTAAATCTAATTTTAATTAAAAACTAATATTATGTAACTGCAATAATTCATTGAAAATATAGTTTTTGTAATCTTACTAAATTTTTATAAATTTTTCTAGTTTAAGATATTAAAAAATAAAAATTTAAAAATATTATAAAAATTTACTTTCAGATGAATTATTATATCTACATAATATTAACTTTTAAATAAAATTAATTTCAAATAAAAAAGATATAAAAATAAAAAAATTAATTAACTTAAGTTAAAATAAAGTGCCGTAGTAAGTAGGGTCACGTCCGCCAAATAATTTGAGCATACGTAAGTAATTAATAGTTAATTCGTTTTAACTTAAGTCAACTAACTTATTTTTATTTTTATATATTTTTTTGTAAAATCAATTTTATTTAAAAGCTAATGTTATGTAGATGCAATAATCTATTTGAAAGTAAATTTTTATGATGTTGTTAAATTTTTATAAAATTTTTTTTAAGGCTTTAAATTAAAAAATTCATAAAAATTTAGTAAGATTATAAAAATTATATTTTTAATGAATTATTATACCTACATAATATTAAATTTTAATTAAAATTAATTTTAGATAAAAAAATATAAATATAAAAATAAATTATTTTATAATTAATTGATTTAAATTAAAATAAATTGGGTGTAAGGTTCGATTGACTTAAGTAAAAGGGTATTACCGTCATCTGCGATTCGACTCGTAAATCGTAGTAATTCGTAACTTGCAGGTACATTCCACGGTTCCGCGGACGGACAAATTAAGCGGACAAATGACTAATGAGTGAAGCAAACGCCAACGGTCTTTGACCAATTCTTGTATTTACAATTTTCTATATCATAATTGAACTTTAGAAGATTAGGAAAAAGACCCTAGTCAGTCACTAGTACCTATCCTATCTTCCAACTCATTCCATTCCGCTGCCTTCCTCATTTTTCTATGTTGTTTTTGGTCAGATCGGGGCTTCAGTCGGATTTATCTGATTCTCTTTTAATTTTTTTATTACTTGATTGGTTTTTTATTGAATTTTATGCTGAATATAATTTTTTTTTAAAATTTTAGTGTTCAATAGTGATTTTAAACTTTAATATAGTAGATTTTTAATTGAAGATAGGCAATAATGAATCTAAATTTTTTTTTGTGTTCAGCAAAATTTCAGTTTTACTCAAGTGTCCCCACACTTAGTAATAGATGTTTAGACAATTAAATATAATAAAATTAGTCTTTATTTTTTTAGGTTTTATAAGTAATCTTTTTATTTTTATAAATTATCCTATTCAGACATCTGATACCTAGTTGGTTCTTACATTATTTAGTTATTGTTGGTTTGGTTAGGGTTTTATTCGAGTTATTTGTGAATTTTATACGTCAGATTTATTTTGACTTTTCTAGAAGGTTTAGATTGATTTGATTATTTTCCTTTCATTCAGTGTTGTAGGAATAAGTAGTCTTTTTATGACCAGTTTTATGTTCTTATTGTCTCTTAAAGTCTTATGTTATCGTTGATTTGTAAAATACCGTTTGACTCACTTTTAATTAGAATGAACTATCTTATGTAAAAAAAAAAATTGAACATTAGAAAATGACATTTTAACCAATAAATTCTGTTTTGGCTGATTTTTTTGCATCCACTAAACATCTTGCTTTACAACCAAAACAAAATATGGAGATACATAATATGCTCCACCGTGTACTCTCTCTCTCTCTCTCTCTCTCTCTCTCACGACAAAACGTATACTTATTTCCATTCCATTTTATGTGAAAAATCAATAATTTTGAGTTAAATTACAGACAAAATAGTAGTTGTGACATTATCATACCAGTGATTTGGGATACATGAACATGAATAATAAATATGTTTTTCTTTCAAGAATTGTACAACTTCTGATAAGTAATAAATGTGCTAATGCATTATTTCAATTGGAACCAACCGAATCGTTTAGGTATACAAGTAAAACATAAGAACGCTCAAGAGAATGAATTAAGTGTATACTAGTACTGCCACTATATGAAGTGGGAGGAATAAAAAAAAATAAATCCACCTGCCATTTGGTAGTAACGTACGTTAGATACTCAATTTTAAGACAAAAATGTGTCCATTCTTTGGATCCCATTAAATAGTTGGTATGTAATTAGCTACTTCATCATAGATATCATTTTCTTGTGGGTAAATAGCACCGTCATTCCTAAACTAAAATTTATGTTTTGGATTCATTCCAAAACAATAAAGTGTTATATTGTTTATCCTCTAACTATGAAAGTGTTACATTGTTCATCCTGCTATTAATTTAACTGTTAAAATAGACAAAAAAAAGTAAAAATTAGTTTTAACCTCTAAAATTTTTTCATGTATCTTAAAAACCTCAAAACTTCTACATCTTACAATCAAAACACCTTCTCCTAACTGCCCTCCCTCCCTTCCTTGCTCATTTAGTTATCGTGTCATTCGTCGTCGATTACAAGCCCTCAGGGTTAAGGCCTTACTCTGCTCCTCGTCAGTTATTAGTAAATCAAGCAAATCAGTAGCAGAAGCCCCTCAGCCAGAGCTCATGCATTCTTGCCTCTAAATGGGTGGTTCCACTTGGACGTCGACGAGGATTGGGTGATGAGCGGAAATAGGCCTCTCTCCTCTCCTCTCATCTCATGAATCTCTCTGAACAAGCGGTTCCATTTGTTCTCACCAGACGACCCCCCCCAGACCATAGGGGCTAAGTTTTATGGAATTCCCGAAAGTAATGAGGAGGTGGTTTGATTGTGAGATGTAAAAATTTTAAAATTTCTAATGCAAATGTAAAATTGTTAGAGGTCTGTATTAATTTTTCACTATTTTATTATATATTTTAACGATCAGAGTTATCGATAGGACGAATAACGTAACACTTTCATAATTAGAAGATAACTACTGTAATGATTTGTAATTCCAGGATAAATCTAAAATATAAGTCTTTAATTCAGGAACGACATATGCTATTTACCCATTTCTTGTACTGGTATATACAATTTGGGGAATTTATTGTTTTCAACATAATATTGGGGAAACCCATATACATCAGCCAATGGGCGGATTTATCATTTATGCAGCTGTAAAGACCAAAGATGATGAGCATGACCCAACATGTCAAAGAGCCAAACTGCGTGTTTAATATTTAGTTTTGGTTATCTTAAATCTTTTCATCATTTTAATATTTAGTAAATTTTTTTATCATATTACTTTTTAAATTATTATTTTAATATTTAAATTTTTCTATCTTTCTTGATTTAAATGAAAAAAGGGAAGCAAATAAATAGAAATAACACAAATTTTTTCCCCTCCGTTAATTTCCACATCTATACCATATGTATAAAAAAAACATACGAAGAAAGGAGTATTCTATAAAAAATTGATACTTTCCCTATTCTTTTGTGTCATAAATGGATTGACAGTTGATAATACAGATATGCATATGGATTATATACTATGTGCTAATGCGAATTAAGAAGATTCATACACAAAAAAAAAATGATGCTTTATGAATTCTCGAACTCAATAAACATAATAAAAATACCAATCTTTTTGCTACGTGTAGAGCATTTTTTTTTACATCAAATATAAATCTGGATAAAATTGGAAGAATGTACAAAACATTTCCTGCTAAATGCTTCGTTAGGGAATAATATTTAAAATTAGTGTTATAAGTTGGAATAAATTATTAATAATTATAATTATTTTTTCAAACCTCTAATGCTGATAGCTTTGTTAACATTTGAAGCTAAATGCTGACACTAATCCTAAATGAAATATAAGTGGTTAAAAAAATATAAATTGGAATTAACATTTCGACCCAAACAATAAAGGGAATAATAGGGATACAAAAACCACTGGAATACTATTAGACAAAATCAGCTAACAATGACAAGAGAAACCACACAAACAAATTTATTTGTACTAACCTACAAAATGACAATAGGGCTAACCCGTGATTAGGCGAAATGAAGTTCATTCAGCAACCAAATCTCAATCAAAGTTAGTCACAAAGTAGGTGGCGGTACTAAAGCGAAGGTAGCTCACACAATCATGAAAAAAATCTACGAACAGGTAATGACGGGTAGCCTCAAATCAGGAAGCCAAAACAAGACCACAATATATAAGTTTCGATGCCGCCAACAAATGAAAATATGTACATACTCTTGAAGAGAAGCTGGACTAGGGAGGTAGGGATGTCACAAGACACCCTCCCCGACTCTATTCTTCTCAAACTTGGCTATTTAAACCTGAATCTGACCCTACTTTTAAAGTTGTTAGAAGAGTATGAGTTTAACTTATCCTATTTGATTATATCCACACTTATCTTAAATTAGCATATTTATATTCAAAATATGATTTTATCTCAAAAATAAATTTATAATTTAACATAAATTATCTTATATTACTTTAGTTTATAATTTTTTAAGTATTAATTAATTATGAATATACACATTTTTTTAAAAATATATGTAAATATATATATATAAAAAAAAAGAAAACCTAAAAAAATCAAATATATGCCTTAAAATGGGTTAGAGGAGGATTTGAGATTAGTTATATCTGACCCAAACCTGACCCATTGACACCCCTACTGGATGGTTGCAATATCTCCTAAATATTAAAGGCTATAAAATACACTTTATCCCCTCAGTTTTTATCAACTCGCTCATGGATGATTTTGAATTTTGGCATAGTGTAATTCAATTATTTCACTATGAACCGTTGAACTTTGCGTCTTTGACCATAAATCTATTAGTTGACTAATCAATAAAATTATACTTTTAGTCACCAAACTTCTTAATTTGTCTTTTTCATACCCTACACTTTATCATCTAATAATCTAAGCTTAGTGTCTATTTTTTCACAACCCCTTCCTACAACCCTAAATACCACCACACAGCCACCGCCGTTGTTCCTCTTTTCTCCTCCGTTGCTTCGTCTCTGCTCCAAATTATTTTAAACGAAAGTTCAACGAATCAGTCCAACAAAAATCCTAATGAATTAGTCCAACAAAAATCCAAACAAAGGCTTGTTTGAATTTGAGTGAACAATGAGGTGTGCGAACGACAAACAGCTTGGATGGGGTGGCGAATGACAAAATTGAAGATCGACGGTTTGAAGAAGAGCTGTTGTTGCCGTTTGCCTCTGCCCCATCTACGCCCTCCACTCTCACCTTCCACCCGTCTTTGCAACCCGTCCCGCCATGTCCCCTCGTCATACCTCTGTGTCCCCTCCTCAACCTACCACACCTGCTGCTTTACACTTTGTTCATACCTCACGGCGTCCTTCGCCTGCTCCACCATCCTTCGCTTTGTCTCCTTGCAGTGTCTGGATTGTTTGATTTGATGGGGATGATGGCCAGTCTCCGGTGAGCAGAGCAGATAGGACGGCAAAAATGGAGATGTCCGTTTGATTCTTTTTATTTTTTCCTTTTGAAATTTTGTAATTGATTCTAAAGGAAATAAAATTAATTTTGTAATTGGTTAATTTTTTAATTGATTCTATTACATTATTAAATTTTTATATTTTAGTAAAATTTTTTCCCAATATTCTTTATAATTTTGAATTTTTTATTAAGTTTGTGTTTAATTATCATTAAGTACTCTAAGTTACACATGTTTGTGATTTATGTCTACAACTTTAAATTATTACAATTAAGCCATTGAACTGTTAGAAACAGTTAACGGCAAGTTGGTCAATGAGTGAAAAGGTTAACACCCAATTCGTTTTAACTTTAGTCAATTGACTGTAAAATGACTTATTTTTATTTTTATATTTTTTTACTTGAAACTAATTTTAATTAAAAGCCTATATTATGTAGCTGTAATAATCAATTGAAAATACAATTTTTATAATCTTACTAAATTTTTATGAATTTTTCTAGTTTTAAGCCTTAAAAAAAATTCATAAAAATTTAACAACATCTTAAAAATTTACTTTCAAATTGATTATTGCATCTACATAACATTAACTTTCAAATGAAATTACTTTCAAGTAAAAACGATGTAAAAATTAAAAAAAGTTAGTTGACTTTAGACAAAACGAATTGGCCATGAAGTGCCCTACGTTTTATAGCTAAAAGATTGAGTTGCACTACGCTAAAATTCGTGAATTAAAAACTTTGACCATTATTAAAATCCGCATTGTGAAGGTAAAATACATCTTGGCACTAATCAATTAGTAAGAAAACGCTTTGGCCCCTGCTTTCCCAGATTCACGGCTGCAACCCTGCTGACTGCTGTTGAAGACTTCATTTGAAGGGTTCAACGAATAAACTCAAGTGGAAAAACAGATGAAATGTGTGCCCATGGATATTATTCTTCCAAAACCCGTAAAATTTACTGAAAAGGTAATGCTTCTTTTAGTCCTTAGAACCATTTGTTCTAAAGTTTAGCTTACAGTTACGCTTCACGCGGTAGCCACGATGGATAAATTCTTATCTTCAGCCATTTAGATGCTTGACAAAAAAAAAAATCATCACTCAAGTATTGAACAGTACTGGAATAAATGGATGACAGAAATTACAATTGCCCCCTTTAATTTCAGAAATTACAGTTATTAGAACTTTTGAATTTACAAATCGATAATCGATCACTGAATAATTTAAACTGATTTTTTTTTTGTGATTATTCTATTTCTATTTATACCAAGAATTTCTTTTCATGTTCTTGACTGAAAATGCTGGAGAATATCGTGAATCAAAATTCCAACAACGAAAACAAAGTAGGACTGAATGATCTCTAAATATGACTTGGAAAACTAGAGAATCGAGCTGAAACTATACGTTTCCACTCAACATTTGTCCAAACCAAACGGAAGACGAGCACGGGAGGCTCAACCAGCATCCTAATCTTGACCACCCCCCTCAAAATAAATAAAATTAAGTCCGTATCTTGCCTTGAAGATTTTCTCTAAAAGAACATGGCCCAAACATATTTTATTTCTTTATGTATTTATTTATTCACTTGGGAGGGAGACAGGGAGAGGTAGGTAGAGGAAATTAACAGCCCGTATGGTACGTGGAGAAGAAATAAGCAAAGAAAGGCCACAGCAAAAACAGAAAGCAGATGCTCCTCTCTCTCATCTCAAAATCAATCCCTCTTCCAACTTTTGCTTGGCTTTAAAGCGGGTCATGCGCTAGGCGTGAGGCTAACCACACAATTAAGGGTATGGCGAGGGGAGCCGCGGCCCCTCAAATTAAGATAAGTGCCTGTGCGTCCGCCACATCGGAGCCTGCGCGGCTGGGCGGGGCTCGTAGTCGTAGCGCGTCACGCGGCTGCTCCTCTAGCCTCTATTATCCCAATTAGAGCTTGATTAAAAATGGCTAACACTTTCGGGGTCACCATTCGTAGCAACTACCAACCTAATTACTCGGGCAACTTTAGAGGAGTAGGGTCGGTGTCCACATCGGTTGCTACCTTTTTTCTTCGCTAATCGAGTATAATTCTTGTTTGAGTCTATACCTAGTGTTCGTTCTCCTGTTATTTTAGGATGAAGAAAAAGGAAATACCAATACTGACTTCTCCAAGTTCTTATCTGAAGGTAGCCCATACCTGGGTTGTGTAAATTTGAAGATGAAAAGGAACAACAATTTCCCAAACAGTTCATGTTTTATAGGAAAATGTTACTAAAAGTATTAATGTATTGCCAAAATAAATATCTTGACTTGAAGGATATATACAGCATTACGTATGAGTTCGACTTAAATTTAAATTGCATATTAAGATTTCATATATTCAATTATTTTCTTCTATCTATCCCACCAATATATATCGCTTCATTTGGTTTAGCGTGGATATTAAGAAAGTTAAAAAAAAAATTGTGTGATGTTTTTATTTTTATCCTTACCTTTTTATACATAAATCAATAAAATTGAAAACAAATAAATATTAAAATGATAATTTAAAGTGTATTATGATAAAGTAAATTACTAAATATGAAAACATTACAAAGATTTGTAACCACCCAAAATAAACTATGTTGCAATAATTTTGGGAATGAGTGAGTATAAAATTAAATTCATTGTACTAAATCTTGATCTTAATTAATATGAAATGTATGAATTCAATTTCATGTTAATTATAAGTATAGATTATTTGTAAATAAAATTTCAATATATTGTCGTGGATTGAGCTTTAAAATTAAGAATCAAGACACATGGTAGAACCCTCCAGTAAACCTGGTGCTATGACAAAAACACATAATATTTTCTTTCCTGGCTCTGGACCATATATACAATTGGTTGACATAAATGGAGAGGTCACAGTCAATTATTAATAGAGCCCACCAAAACGATTAATCCAGTACTGAGTTCAAGGGGTCCATGCCCCTTGCAGCAGTGTTTGTAGTGTAACACTAGCTATTGCAGAATTCCTCTGTCCCACTCCCATCATCAACCTCATTCCTGTTTTAATGGACACACGAATATATATATATATATAATTACCTTCAACTTATTTATTTGTCCTCGAACATTCATGTGATTACCATTAAGTACTCTCATTAATTTGCAGTGTGAAAATTTTGATCAATTGAACCACTTAATACTTCACCTACCTGCACTCTGTCCCATCATGCTATTACATTATAATTAACTGCTAGTGTGGATCTCAAAATAAAATCTATATATATATATATAGAAGCATGCATGCATGGATTGAAACTTGTGGAACAAACAAAGAATTTTTTCAAAGAGTTTCTGATCAAAGTTTCAATCTGACCTTAAGAATATTCCTGAAAATATCTAAAGTAATTGTTGATAAAGTACTGGATCTGGAAGCTAGTCAAGGGAGAAGATATATAAAAGATCATGTTGAAGCAAGGCCTGTGAGCGATTTTGCAGATGAGATCATGATTATCGATCGTCACGGCCTTGGGGGAACCTTAATCTAAAACATAATCATGATGAGAGCCACTAATTAACCATCAACCTTTTTGGCGTAATTAATGGCTAATCTCTAACATTATTGGTTAAAATTTCATAATTCTCGCCCATGCCGCATGCTCATTTGTATCAACATTAAAAAGATGATAAGTGATGCATGAGAGAGGCCTTTTGGGGGGTTATAATTAGATTATCATCTGTGGAGAAATATATATCACAATAAAGTATATATAGGACTTGACACCTTTTAGGTGTTTTCTCTTCTCGGACAGCTAAATTTGGGGGGACAAAACAAACATTATTCAAGATCAAATCAGAGGGACAAACAAAAACATCGAAAACCAAACACTACGTGAATGAATATATATCTGAAGGAAGATAAAAAATAAAAGTGAATGATGAAACTTCCAAATCAAGCAATGGATCTTTAATTAGATATCAACCTTTTTCTTTTCTTTTCTTCTTCTTCTTCTCTCTTTTGTTTTTTTTTTTTTGCATGTGAAGAGTTAGAAATTAACTCGACCAGTTATCTAGCTCCTTTTCACCTTTATTTTCATCTTTCGATCCGTCCCTATTATGGAGCAACAACATTCTTTATTAGCATGATACGTAGCATTAGAATATATAAAGTGAGGAAGAGTGATGTGTTCAGCTGAAAAAGAAAGGTGATATTTTCCGATCCAATCATAACTAACAACTTATTCTAAAAGATGGATAATTTAAGCGATAAATTTCCAAATTCAGGCAACATGAGAAGACTTAAGAATAATAAGATGTGAGGAGAAGAATGTGTGAATTATGTTGTCTGCAAAACTAGGACCGACGGAGATGTGGGATTTATTAGAATAGGGTGGTCACGTGAAGGAGTTGGAGCGATGGGGTGTGCATAGGCCCAGGAAAACAAAAAGAGGTCCCCCGAAGCTTTTCATAATTAGAAACAAGGAAAGCAGCGGCACATGATCGTTTGTTTTGCGACCAGCTCCAGGTTGTGCACCTCATTTCTACTGGCAGAAGTGGAGGCAGGAAAGGAATTGATGCAAAGATATATAATGGCTAGATCACTACTACCTTCGGAAAGATATAGAAGAAAAAAAAAACAAAGAAAGAAAGAAAATAAACGAAGTAAATTGAAACATTCATCTTTAAATTCAATTACATATGTATATTGCAACGTTATATAATATATATATATTTGATGATAGTTGGCCTTATGAATTCTCGGCATTATTATAATTAATAATAACCTAAAAAGGAATATATTTTTTTATCAGCAAGTGAGAAAATTTATTAAAATCCAGCAAGGAGCTGGAAATGAGTACTACAAAGCACAAGTGCTCAGTACAAGAAGTAAGTCCAGGCTTAAACTAAACACATGCACTAGGATTTAGCACCATTGATCAAAGGACAATGATCCTCTGCCTGGCCGACTAGAAAGCCAAAAGAAAGATAGGGATTGCGCAATTGCATGATTGAAAAATTGATAATACAAGGCCTGAAAATTTTGAGGTGATGATGAACTTGAGGTATAACCCAAGTGGTCAATATTATTTAGTTTTATTCAAAGATTGTTGGAATTATTTTTTAAGGGTTAATTACAATTTGTCTATGAGGTTTTGTTGGTATTACACCTTATTTCATATTGTTTCAGAATTATACACTTTACTCCTTAATTTCTACTTTACCCTCTTTAAAAAATATTTTATATTTATAAAAAGAAAAAATTGATAATTTAAAATTTTCATTAAATGTAAAAAAAAAAAATACTAGGTAGACTGAAATTACTGAGATAACTATCATACAATTTAAATTAAAATTTTAGAAATTGTTATTGAACAATATAAAAAAATGAAAAATAAAGTATATATTTCTAAGATAAAAGAGGTAAAGTGTGATATTGAAATCTCAATGGGCAGATTGTAATTAATTACCCTTGTTTAATCATCAAATTTTTTCATACATGCAAACAATCTTCCTTTTCTTCTCGAAAATTTTGACCTACAATGTGTGGTTGAAGAAAAAAAAGTGAAAGTAGCAGTCGAGGAAGGTTTATAGGCATATTCTTTAAGAAAAATCAAAGCTGGGAGGTTGAAGAATAAAAGGTTTCACGTGATGGCGGAAAAATCGCACCTCTGGGTCTCCCATGTCCCAAGTAAGGCCGCCGGAAGCACCATTTATATGTTTTATACATATCACATGCATTATCCACACCACATGAATATTGAACACTATTACGTACTACTTAGATGAGTAGATCTCCGACGTAACTACGAGTCAGCATGGGCTCTAAGCTTAGAACTAGACTAAGGCCAGATCATTTTGCTTTAAATCAACCAAATTAATGTGTTTTTCATACATGAGTCCAATCCATGTCTTGTCAGGAAAACTTTTGCCCCAAAAGTTACATTAAAATCACAGTAGGTTCTTTGTACTTTATATACTAAATTCTTGAGAAACACGTAGCTGATCCCACCACTTTTCCGGTAGCCTACAACTCGACCTTCCTTCTTTAAATCTATTGAATAGGTTGCCAGTGGTGTCTCTTCATAGAGTCTCTAGTTTTGATTAATCAAAAAGTAGAGTCTCTCTTAGAAAATGTGAATCTTCGCAAAAGCCATCTCTGCTCAATTCATCACCCGGCCAAACACCTCCAATGCAAACATCACAGGCATTGTTGTAATTGCCAAAACCATTGGCATGGTCCTATAAAACTCTGGGAATCGCTCGAGTGGAGGAGGATTAAAATCAGGCTTGGTGGCGGCAATTGTGAATTGATTAGGTTGTTTACAAATGGTTTATGTGTAACCGTTTGAAGCATTGGGGCTAAACTGCACGTTTGTTAAAGCTGAGGATTGGGCATGTAATTAAGGTGAAGAAGGATTTAGATGCAGAATAATTCCAATTTTGGTCCTAAGGTTTCCTTTCAGTTATAGAGAAGTTCCCAATATACTACTGAGTACTAAGAAGAGACCAGCTATGTAACAAATATGTGACATGCCAAAATTGGCTTAATTATTTTATTTAATTATTGTATTCTTCATCTATCTCCTGCCACCACCTGAAAGCTTCCTTCCCTCTCCTTCAAACCTTCATAACCTCACTATCCAAGCTCCAATCTGCTAAATTAATCGTAAATTCAAAGAAATTTTGGGAGAAAAGTTGAATTTCTTGCATAAAGAGCTAAGTTTTGAGCTCATTTTTTGTAAGCAATCAATAAATTATTTTTTCTTAATTTCCTGGTTTATTGTGTTGGTGGAAGGGTTGTTATTGTTGATTAAGTTGGTTCCAAGTTTTGTTTGCCGAAAGAATCAAGTATGGAAGCTTGAAATAAGCATGAATTTTTAGGAACCTAAAGTTACGTTTGAAGTTGGGGAGGTGAAGGAAACATTTATTTTATTTTATTTTCTTTGGTTGATTGGTTGGGAAGAAGCAATAAAATGTGAAAAATGCTTTTTTTTTTATTTAATTGTTAGTTTTGTTAAGCTAGCAATAAGAAATCAAAGAGGACCAAGAAATATTTTTTTTAATGTATTTGTTGAGTAAATGGCCGGTTATTCCTAACCACTTAATCCATAAGGATTATTGTGGTATTTTCGTAATTATTATTTGTTTATGTAGCTAAATGATCAATTAAAAGAAAAATACTTAAGCTACTATAAAGGTACAAAAAAGAATACAAAACCAAGACTATATGGACACTGAAGTTGGTGTTTGCTTGCATTAATTATTCTAGTTAATGAATTTTAAGTTCAAGTTTAAATTGATGCATTATAAATTTTACAATGCATTAATTAAAAGAGTAAGAGGTGGATAAAAAATGGCTTAAGGACTAAGTAATTAAATAGCCCTTAAACAAGTATTCGGGGTACTAAGTATTCGAGATGGGCTTTGACGCTTAAGAGTACCCTAGCTAAGCTACCAAGCTTAGTAAAAATGAGCCACTAAGTTTATGAACTCTTGTACAGTGTGAGTAAGGGTAAGTAAATGGCAAGCCAAGCTTGCTAATGCACGAGTTAAGCTCTTATAAGAAGGACTAAGTTAAGGATAGGTTCCCCGCCACAGAACCTTTACTAGTAGCCATTAGTTAAGACCTTAGGACGTTTGAGCTCACGTTAAAATGTGTATATATGCTATATACGTTGAGTCCTTAAGATTATCTTGCAGGTATTTGATTCCTTACTGAGAATTTGTAATTCTCACCCCCTTAAGTGTCACATTATGCAGATACTAATGGTGCAAAGCCTAATACCCACTAAAGGGTTGTTAAACAAGGTTTTTGTGTAGGTATTTAAAGTATTATGAATCTTTAATGATTCTAAGTTATTAGTTAGTCATATTAATGAGCTAACTAAGTTATTTAATATAGCCTTGACAAATACATGCAAAGTGCATAAGGAAAACATGACTTCTCATTTCTGGAGTTTTTGTGCTCAGGTGGGAGTTATTTTGATAATCTCAAACTTTATATAGGTTGGGTACTGGTGTATCAAGGAAATACCTCTAGTTTGACTAGTGTGTATGGACTTACTTAGTGTATATGTCTGTATATGCACTATATACATTGCGGTTGCTTATAGATGTACATAAGTTAAGTGTTATATGTACATAAGCTAATGCTTGAAGTTTAAGTAAATACGTTTATATGACTCAGTATATTCTTCAAGTGTTTTGTGAATTCCATGGAAAGTATTTTGACAGGTTTTATTTATTACTTCTCTTTCACATACTGAAGTTAAGCATGCATTGGTTCATGTCATAGGATAATTAATAAGTAGCATGTAAAGTTTTAAATAATGCAAGTATTAGCTTTGCCATTTGTAACTAAGATCAGGATTAATAAATTCTGAATATCCTAAGATCCTGAGAACACCCTATATCAGGGTAAGTGATGAGGTTCTCTCACACCGCACCATGTAGTTCTTTATTAACCTATCATAAGCCTCTAGCTAGAGAAAGCATTTAATTTTTTAAAAAAATTCCAATGATGAGGCCTAGTCAAACTTTATTTCAATGTTGAAGCTCTCCCTTGGAAATGTAGTAGGTAAGCTAATTTCACAAAATCCATCACTTATCTTGCCAAATTAACACATCTTCTAAGGACGATGCTATGTCCAATTGAGTGGTGGCAAATGTCACCATTGAATTTTTGGGGAAATCATGTAAATGATATATAATTCTTGGGAAAGTATTTATAATGGCCCCCACAAAATTTCAAATGACAACACCTCTCCTTATAAAATGTATGGAATTAGTTATGATTGCCCTCACTTGCATAATTTCCTGGCTTTGCCCCTAAGTCATCTTCCACTCCTTCACAAGATAGGATAAGGACTCATTGAATTTACAGACAAACTTCCTCCTAAAACAAGTGACTCACTTCCTCAAAATCACATATACCCGAAGCCATCAATAACATCTGCCACCATTAGATCAAGTAGTTGCCAGTGTGGCTAAAAGCTCACTTTTCACAAGGTCTCTGTACCTACACATTGATCATCCCATAAATGGATCTTCTTTCCATTCCTACACACCACTGCAAATCATTACAAGGCATATGCTTGACCTTTAAAATGTCTCTGTTCTTGAAATGTTAGGCTTCACTGTGCAATCCAGAAGGTTACTCTGTGTGAGATACTTGCAATCCTACCTTCGCCATCAAAACCTAATTAAAATGTTGTGCCATCCACAAGCTTAACCCTCCTATTGACTTTGTAGTGCAAACTTGTTCTTAGCTCACTAGTGGCATCTTTCATTTATTGTCAGAGTTGTCCCAAAAGAAGTCTTAGGCCACTTGTTTGATCCTATCACATATTGGCAAAGGTAAACATGTCATTTGCATAGCATTGATAGGTGCCGATTGAATAACAGATTGGGTAACCAGTCTCCCACCTATGAAACTTAACAATTTCCTCCTCCATCCCACCAACTAATTTTCCAATCTTTCTATAATGTAGTTGTAACTAGTTTTGGTAACTCTTCCATGAATGACTGGCACACCCAAGTACATCTTCTGTAACAGGGCCACAACTTGTACAATTTTTTCACCATTTCACAAAAAAGTTATTGCTGAATTTGCCCATGAACATTCATACACACGCCACATTGGCCATTTTATTGTCATCCATCCATTCATCCATATCGTCTTTTCTAGCTAGCCTTCCCCTGTGGTTCCCACGAACCATGGCACTGCACGACACTCTTATCATTCTGCCGAGAACCACTTCTTTCATCGACCTTACTCTTCTTTGTTTTATGCTCCAAGTCCAAACCAGCATCGGTTTCTTTTGATACAAGTTCCACGATTAAAGCAGGCTGTCATAATCCTAGTATGTACTTTATCCCTAAAAAAATATACTACTAGTATATTAATAGTGATTTTGACAACCAAATCAATATTGTCACGAAAATGAAATTAGGGCTACTTTCGAGCTTTGAAAATTGAAATTAGGGCTACTTTCGAGCTTTCTCATTAATCATCCATGACACATTTACATGAATTGTTCATTTTTTTTTTATTTTTTTTAATATTCACTGTGGTGAAATTAACATTCTGATAAAGAAAATGCATAGAAACGTGAACAGTATTGATTTTTTAAGTGCCAGACATACCCTCTTGAGTCCTGACATGGCATGGTAATGTCGCAAATTAGATTAGACATTAGCTTTCCGCCTTGAAGTTGTCCCTCCCATCGAAGACCCACTGTCTAAAGCGTGTTCAATCTTTCTATTTGTAATTCCTGGGGTTGTGCTTTTCCTTTTCAGGTTACCTTCTGTTGTGAGTGATGCAGAATTCTATTACTCACCGGTTAAAATCTGCCGCTAAGTCATGTTTCCCGACGGTCTTACGGTACGGTTGTCTTGGAAAAAAATTCCAATATATTTTGCAAGTCCTTGAATAGCTTCCTCGTATCCTCCTCCACTCCACAACATTTTCCAAACCTCTAAGGCCTATATGGCCTTAGCAATAACCTCGAAGATGAAAAAAAGAAAAAGAATAAATTAAGAAGTAAATCCAAAACGAAATTACTCGGTTGATGCACATAGCTAATAAACGAAGTATGAAAGAAACTACGTGTCATGAACTTTTTGACAGAGGGGAATAACAATTTTCACCATAAGACTTGCATTTCAGTTAATAAGACTAAATTGTTCTCTGATGAAAAATGTGAATAAGTAAATTTAGATTTACCCATTTGAATCTGTTGCTTTATTCATTCTTATACTCTAGTTAGTTTCTTCCATAAATCAAGGCCCTATACTCTTTGGAATGGGCCATTCCTACCCAATGTCGTCACCTTCTTGGTCTCCCACGTACGTCCATTTTATTGTGGCTACCGTAGCCAACTAATGAGCCCGAACGACCCAGAAGCCTACCGTCTAGAATTGTGATCAAGAAAAGGCAGCAATCAAATCAAGCCCAACGGGCCACTCTAAGTCTAGCGGTCGTGATCTTTTTTTTTTTTTTTGGGTTTACCTGAAGTCGGCGTATGAAAACTAATCCCTTTAAAATATTATTTGGTGCTAAAGCAGGAATCTTTTCTGAGCGACACACTGATGTATTTAATAAAGGTGTCTGACTTTGACCTCATCCTCTCATTACCAATTTAGCATTGCCATGATTTTTCTGGTTACAGAACAAAATGGCAGACTTTACGCTAACAAAAGCAGGACTTCATAAGTAATTGTTGGAACTTGACTTATGTGTATTACATTTGACAAGTTCCTGAAGTTTGTGGCTACACCTAAACCTTCTTACCCGCTATAAAACATACTCTTATATAGTTGAGGTTAAGGTTATTGTTGGATATGCCAAACTCTCTGGCTGTAAAACGAATTTTGTTATGAATAATTAGGTTTTACATGTCCGTCTGGCAATAGATTTTGCTTACACTTTAGAATAGAGAAACTTTCAACAGAAACTAAAACCTATTTAGTAAAATTAGTTTGGGCATGAAAGTTCTGAGCTTGTAAAAGCCTGGACTTTGAAATAGCGGAGCACTTAAATCTTTTTATCTTTTAATTACTTTTCTAACGACAGTTGCAATACACCAAATCCTACCAACCACACAATTAGAACCAAATATAGACCATTGGTCAACTGTTAAAAACGGAAGAGGAGGACAAAAGAAACGGATTATCAACAATAAACCGAAAAAAAAAAATTGGGAAACAAACACAAGTTCCTTTTTTTTTTTTTGTTTTTGTTTTGATTTTTGGAACAAATAATATTCTCAGAAGCAGCCAAAGCAATGTGTCTTGGGCACGTATCCACTTGCTCGGTACTTGGCCGCTGTTTCTTGTATGTTGTGAAGCTCCTCACCTCGTTGCCCTTCCACCGTCGCTTTTTTCACCTCCGCCGCCTTGTGAATCTCTGCTACTTTGTTCTTCATTTTTTCCCTGTACTCCGCCTTCTTCTGCTCCAGCTTTTCCTGTCACGATCCGATGGCCAGAATGTTGCGTAAAAATACGTTGAGGCTCACATTGTTATGTTTGAAACAATACAAGGTTAAATTTGAAAAACAATGACGTCATAAGGGGTGCCGTTGTAGGTTGTAGGATACATCAGTTGTCCAAAAGCAAACAAGTGTACATTTAACAATTACCTCCATTTGCTTCAATTGCATCTCAGCCGCTGCTTTTTTGGTGTTCTCCCATGTTCCAATTTCTATGACCTTCTTGTGTGCCCTAGTAATTGCACAGGGCTAGGTCATGTAAAATGATTTCACTAAATGTACTACAAATTTTGCAAAGATAAACAATTTTGATGCACATGTAACTTTATAGCATTTGACTGTATGATTATTTTAGCTAAGATAAAAAAAAATAAAAAAGTAACCTAACAAAAATTGATGAAAGCAATTTTAAAAAAGAGGAAATGATGCTAAAAGTAAATTTATTTTGGGAAAAGCAAAAAGATAATAGTGAAAGGTCCTTCAGAATCAGACCTGTTCTCTGCTTTTGCCTTCTCATTTTCCTCCCACGCTTTAATCAAAGCATGCCGTTTCTCCGTCTCGACCCTAGCAAGGACACTATCTGAAACAATAATTACCAGAATAATATGAGCAGAATGGTTTTAGACTTTGCAAAGCCTTCCTATTTGTACAAGCATCACTTGTGGGCTTCATCTGTTTATAAACATAAGGGTTTTATAAGATTATAGAAGTGGAAGAAAAATTGTTAAATCCAGAACCTCTGTCAATTGGGCGCGCTGGACTCTTTTCTGTCACAGGTGTCTCCACCTCTGTCATACCATTTGGGAAAACAGAACTGAGAATTAGAAAAGTTTTATTTTCTTTCCGCAAAGCATAAAATTTTCAGAGAAACATCATCCCCTGATGCGTGGAACATTTGATATCTGTTGTTTTAATTGACATGTCAGACAGACAAAAGTGAATATAGGACATGAATTAATGCACCGGAAAATTAAAGAAATGAAGGACCGGGAAATAAAAAAAGACAAGGATCAGGTATGTACTTTCAGGAGCTGGAGCTGGATTTTCAGATTTGCGGCTGGTTGCTTCACGATCAGCTGTTTTATCTTTCTCGGCCGCCACATTCTCTTCCTCTTCCTTAACAGCTACACGGGCTTCCAGTTTCTGGGTCTCCTCCTCCCCCATCACAAAATCCTTTAGCTTCGCCAGGGAAATAATCACAAATAACCAAATATCAACAGCCCTTCAATCATCACCAAAACTCTGGTGGATTATACTAGAATGTTGTATTAGAGAGAAGAAACAGAGAATATTTTATTAAAAGATTCAAAACTTGGAACCTCCTGAGTGGTTGAGGTAGGTAACGAGGTGATATGTATTGAGTTGCTCTCGACATCTCCAAGAAAATGATTGGCTTAAGTTTCTTCCCTTTTCAATTGTTTCTCTCTAAATTAATTGTTAAATTCGCTTTGCTTTTAAAACATGTATCATGTATGTCCCATCAGAAAATAGAGTTTCATTTATTTCTGCATAAGTTCATTAATTATGATGCTTTATCTGAAAGATTTTGATCTGGGAACAAGCATGCAAACTGTAAAACGCTTACAAGAATGACAGGGCAGTTGGCGGAAGACACCGAGCTTTGGAATTCGACAAGAACTTAACCGGTTGTCTCCTCAAGAGCTTAATTGAATTCAACTCTTTTATCTTGCGGGGTTTGAGGTCGAGTTTTTGGCAGGTTGTGAAAGAGAGATCTCTCTTGTGTTTACCATTTTTGGGAGCTCCTAAGTTTGATCTCTCCTCGAATCACGGCGCCAGCAGTTAATTAAAGTTAAATCTCGCAAACATAAACATACTTGATCTGGACGGTTGTGGCACACCAGTTACGCGGAAAAATACTACGTTTTGAGTAATGAAAACTTCTTCAAAAAAAAAAAAATATTGCAATGTGTTTGTTACTTGAAATTACAGGCATTACAGCTGGATTAGTACTGTTTCTTGAAAGAAAGATGCCAACTTTTGAGAGTAGTCAAGTATCATATATGAATAATGAAATGAAAAGGTAGCAGGTTTTGTGGAGTCTTAAGGTAAAACTAAAAGAAACTTTGGTTTAAGTTTGATCCATTGACCTGTTATGTTTTGGTTTAAGTTTGATTCATTTGACCTGTTTGTTTTGTTTGGTTGTGATTTTTGCTTACCAAACTCATTCTGAGCAATGACTAAATAGTGACAAGAACTTGTAAATTTTTTAACTAATCACGATGCCCTCTCCTTCCTAGAAATGCCAAAAGCAGCAAATCAGGAGCAAAAAGGCTGTCCGCTTAAAGAAATTCCCCGAACCATTCTACAAATATAACCTTCGGGAGATAGGTTTTTTCTCTGATGAGTCCTAGCGTTTGCCAATTGTTTAGATATACTAATTAAGTAGATTATCCAAACGAAATCCAAACTCTAATGTTGTGACTAACCGACCACCGAATTGTTTAAACCTGTCTTCTTGCAGGGCTTTGGGCAGTGGGCACTGATTATACCGGCCACGTCTCTTACAGTCTACTAATCTAGAAGGAGAATAATTCAAAGGACTAAAGGCACTTTTGGTCCCTAAACTCAAATGACTTGGACATTTTACCCCCTAAACTATGATTCAATTTAACTTACCCCCCAAACTTGCTAAAGTGGTGCAGTTTACCCCTTATGGCCCTGGTGCTCATCACGTGGTGGATGACAAACAAACGCCCGTCTCCTTCTCCAACCTTTGGTGTTCTGTCCCTTCAACCATGACTTTTCCTCCCTAGCCGACCGATCTCTCCTTCCTCTCCGTCCTTTTCTCACCTTCTGCCTACTCCGCCCTATCCTTTACTCTCTCATTACCCATATTCGATTTCGGCTCTGATCCCCTTTGCCGCTTAGTATTTGTCTCTTCTTCTGAAACCCTAGAGTAAAGCTATCAGAAGAAAGTCAATTCTTCCTTCTTGCTGGTGTTATGTTCAAATGAACAACACTGATAAGATGCGTGTGTCTTAATGATTGGTGATTGTCGAGGGCTTCAGAGGCTTTTGATTCTTATGAATCTTGTCAGAACTTAAAGATCCAAGGAGGCCCAGAACATGTTTTTGAGGTTATATTTACTTTTTATTCTCTAATTTCTTTTAATTTGGGTTACTTCTTTCTATTGTTTTTCCAATTCATGGGATTCGAGTTTGGCTTTCCTTTAACCAAGAGCTGCCTTTTTATTTTTGGTGAATATGAAATGAGATTTAAACCTTTATTTCTTGTAAATCTCTTTATGATTTTCTTTTTTATTGATGTTCACATGAATGAAGGTGAAGGGATGTGATTGAAAATATTAACTCTAGATCTTTACTCTTTGATCCATTCCCAATCAAGGTTACTTCTTTGTATTTTCTTTATTCAAGGTATTTGACTTTGGCTTTCCCTAGAACGAGAATGAATGTGTTGCTTTTGTGATTTATTGTGAATACCAAATGTAAACCTTCGTTATGGTAATTCTAGATTTTTCTAGTTTTTTCTTATCGAGTGGGAGAGAGGATTGGAGACGGAACCGAATATGGATGAGGAGGGAGTAGAGGATAGGGTGGAGTAGGCAGAGGGTCGGTTATGGTCAAAGAGGGTGGGGGTGTAAAAGGAGACGGCGAGAAGTGGTGTTTACTTTGTTTTCCATCCATCATGTGATGAGCACGGGGGGTCATAAGGGATAAAGTGAACTATTTTCTCAAGTTTAGGGGACGAGTTAGACCGAGTCATAATTCAAGGGATAAAATGTCCGGATCACTTGAGTTTAGGGACCAAAACTGCCTTTAGGCCTAACTCAAAAAGTAAAATTGTAATGTGATAAGAATGATAATGTGATTTGTATACCGTCAAAACATAACACATTACTGGTGTTTAAAATTAAATGGTTTAAATCATGTTGTCATATCTGTAATCTATTATATAATTAAAATTCATTTAAAAAATAATAAAAAATTTTATAAAAATATTTATGTAAAATAAATTAGTCCATAGTTAAAAAATAAGTGAAATTGTTTTTAGAGATTTTACTACAATAAAAGCTTGTACAAAATTTTATGTAATAGAAATTAATTAGATGTCAATTAAATTTTATTAAGCACCCACACTACTTGCGTACTTTATAAATTTTATACATAGTATATGCATACAGAAGCATCTTTATAAATCCATAAATGAAGAAAATGCTATCTAGGATATTGTATGGGAACTTCCATCTTTTCAAGAACTAAAAGGCTACTAAAATAGCAATCTTGGTATTATATGAAAATGGATGAAGATAGACCAGAGTTGAACTTCCGGCCTTCACCATGCGTCTTACTCTGTTTTGACGAATAGTTTGTCACTACTTGCATATTTGTCTTCTCTACGCCATTCACGATCTTTTGCTCCTGCTAAATGAGAATTTTGCTTATTAATTCACGTCTACTGAACTCTGATTCATACCCTAAAAATAATAGTGCTGCAAACTAAAAAAAGTTACAAGAACAAACATAAACAGATAAATTTTATTGTATAAATTTAACTTTCTGGACATTAAAAGAAACCAAAAAGAGTCAATAAGTCTGAACTCAAAGGCTAAGGAATAAACTAATAGCCCAACTAAAAGGTCCTAAATGCTATAGTTTAAACACAATAAAACTGATAAATCTCCGAGTAATAGAGTATGGTGTGAGACTGTTGGTTCCCCTCTCATTGTAATGCATTTCTGCCTGTAGAACAATAGCAACAAGAGCTTTAACTGGTTCTACTTTCTGGATCCTCCCCCCGACACAGAGTTACAAACGTAGCAGCAGAAAGCCATAACCAGGTAACAACACTTTCAGTTCAACTAGCTTTATTGAACACGTGTGCGTTACAGTGAAAAAGAAAAAGAAATAAAAACCCTTCTCGAACACGCAGTGGAAGCCTCGGGTTGAGAAACGAAAGGGAACAGTGAGTAGCCTGTTTAAGTAAATACTGGGACCGTCGCCCATTGTATCCCACCGCGTCTTCCTCTATATTTACACATCCAACTTTCCTCTTTCACGCATATCATCGAACACCTACCTTGCAGTTCCAAAACTCCTCTTCCCTTGTCGCCACCTTTTCTGGGTTCTCTTCCCTTCTCCTCTCTGCTCCCAGAACACTAAAACATTATTCCTCCGCAGCCGGCAAGTAGAATGGACGTATTTATTCTGGAAGAGTACATGGTCCGGCGCCGGAGCGAGAAGAGGGTGGCTGCAATGGCCGGGAAGAAGACGGAGATGGCGTCGGAACCGAGTGGAAGCAGCGAGAAGGAGAAGCAATCGAGGACTGTGGATTTCCTGCGGGAGAATCACCATGAGTTCTGTGTCCCGAATGGGATCAAAGAAAATGTCGTTTTTAGTTGTTTGTCGGCATGAATAATGAGATTGAAGTTATGTGTTAGCCGATTGATGAGACACTAATCAATCGAGCGTTATGTGAGTGTGTGTATATAGAGTAGCATTTTGAAGCCATTAGGTCTCAATTTGGTCAGAAATAGGGTGGCCTTAGAATTAGACGTTAGAGACTTCAGACTTCTGTCCGTTTTGATTTTGGTAGGCTAGGCTGTTGCTACCTCAACTGTCCAAGTAAGTGCACTGCAACCTTGTAACTGAAGTGGACGTCAGAAAAAGCTGAAAGTTCAAAAACTAAAAAAAAATGACGACGGTTTGTTTACCAGTTCAACAGTTCGTTTTCCACTCTTCTATTCTATTTAACAACAGGTTATTGTTTGTTTGCCCCTCTGAGAATAATTTTTGTGACTTGTGTTAGGATTCTATATAGTCTATATAATTTTTAAAAAATTTTAATACTAATTACTGATGTTAATATCAAATGAGACAATATTTTTGTAACGACCCTATGCATTACTTTACCTCTCTCATTATATGTCTCTTTTACTGTTTTGCATTTAAAAAAAAACAGTGGACGTTGTTGCATAAATATATTAAGAATATTTCTTCATATTTACCTTTTACAAAATAGCATGCCTACTGTATAGATATGAAAATGAATATTCATTTTGGACAAAAAAAAAATGAAAATTGAATATATATTTTGGGACATAAGAAGTATGCAGTTTCTTTTTATAATTTCTGATATTAATTAATCAAGGTCTTAACGAAAGAAGTCCAGCAACGTCCATTTTATAAAGTAGTATGTTCTTTTATCTCTGTAATACCCACACAGTCGTATGCCTCAGACTAAAGTCTGATTAATGGATCGGAAAGTGTAAAAGCCATCCAAGCCTAAAACGAACAGAAGACATTCTATGAAGGCCTATTTTAACAAGAAGCTCAACAAGGCACATCACATGAATAGTGACGTTCTAAGGATGGTGAACAAGGACAGCTCTAGCCTATACTTGCGTCTTCTGATTTAACCATCCTCTTTAAGATGACTGTGGCCCCATGTCACATATTTTAAGATTCTGCAGCAACGTAGTATAGTTTTGGAAAACAAGTCATAAATCGTATAATTTATAACTTTAATGATTTAAAAATTTGGTTTCAATATTTATAAATCATTTAAAACTCGGGATGATAATTGAGTAGGTCGGGTTAGATTTGATTTAGGTAATTCAAATTCAGGTTTAATAAAGTTAGAATTAATTAAGGTTTAAGTCGAATTATTTAGGTTTGGGTTGATTTAAGGTTGAGCAGATTTTATGTTTAGGTTGGATTTGTGCTGGATTTATTCGGGTTCAGTTTAATTCAGGCTGGATCAATTTTAGACTCGGGTAATATCAAGTTACGGTATTTGGGTTTCGGGTTAAATTTTTGTTTAATCAGGTTAGTACTGCATATGCTAGAATGACTAGATTAATTCAATTTTACTAAAATTTAAATTAAACAATTTGGCTTTTGAATCAAAGATTTGAAAAGTTTATAGACCCTAAAGGTCGTTTGAGGTTCGTGTAAATGAAATCATTACTAAAATTTTGGTATTTACCAACACGTATTTCTAACGGTTGCACGTTGGTAATTTTGAATTTCCAACGCGTAACCGTTGGTAAATACATGTTAGTAAACCATTCATTGGAAAAAAAATTACCAACGTGCAAAAAAACCCGTGTTGGTACGTTAGTAATTACCAACGGTCATATAGCAGCAATGTTTTCCAACGTGCAAATAAATTACCAACATGCAAGCGTGTTGGTAAATACCAATGTGCAAGCGCGTTGGTAACTTTACCAACGGCTTAGCCGTTGATAATCATGTTAAATTTTTTAAAAAAAGTAAAGTAGTTTCTAACGATGAGCCGTTGGAAAATTTTTTTAAAATAAAATATATAATATTTAAATTAAAATATCAAAAAAAAAATCCTGGTTAAAATTCCTATTTAAATTTGAATTCAAATCCAAAATTTAAACTTTTTCATCAATTCAAATCTACAATTTAATTTTTATTCTTAAGGGTTGTTCTAATATTCAGAGGTCAACATGTTTTTCTGACGTCGCAGGCATCTGTGCCTGCTGGCAAAACCACCACCGCTGAAGGAGGTCGTCACGTCACCTTCACTTCGTGAACAACATTGTTCAAAAGACCATACTAGAAAATCAATCTAGGACAAAAAAATAATAAAAAAAATTTAAGATGGTAGAATTTTAACTCAAGATATATAAAAATCTAAAAGAAATTTGAAGATAGTGCTTTGGAAAAAATTAAAGAGGAGGAAAATTAAAGGCGAACCATATGATCATATGCTCGAGAGCCACTGTCAACGGTGGCCAGAAATTTTTCCAGTGAGGTCGTCACCGACGAATCTAGTTCATTGATGGAGGGTATCAACTCATCTCAACCTCCTGAACAACTTTCTCTAAAGAATCATACCCAGAAAATAAATCTATAACCCAAAAACACAAAAGAAACGGTAAGGATATTAAACTTTAATTCAAAATATAACAAAATCTATAAAGAATTTGAAGATGGTTTTTTGGGAAAAGTTAAAGAGAAGGAAGATCGGAATCAAACCATGTAAGCGGCTAATCAAGAGCAGCCACTAACGGTGGCCGGCAATTGCTCTGAAGCGGCGGCGAGCGAAGAGAAGCGAGAGAGATACAGAAGACGTATCGGCAACGGTGACAGAAAAAAAGAAAATGGTCTTTTATATGGCTTAAACAACTAAAAACACTCTTAGTCCCCTAATTTAAGTCCGTGTTACAAGTTTACCCAAATATCTATAGCGCCTGTCGTATTAGTTCTCATAGTTCTAAAATGTTCATTTTAACTTTAAAAATTTACAATTAAGTCACCGTCCCTTTTTGGTAATGACCAACGCGTTATGCATGTTGGTAATTACCAACGCACAGATGCGTTGGTAATGCGCGTTGGTAATTTAAATCTACCTAAGTCTATTATTTAGTTGTAGAGAGAAGAAATTTCTTATACAAGCCTGCAAATTTTAAATCTTAACTAACCATAAGAATATATTTATTACAATTAAAGACTTATAAAATGTGTGTGTGTGTGTGTGTATAAACACATATATATTTAAATATAAATATTATATAAAAATGATAAAATTGACAATATAAGTATTTTATGTATGTATGTATGTATGTATGTGTGATATATTTAATGTATGTATATGATATATTTTAAGTACATATTATTATATATGATACATTATTATTATTATTATTATTATTATTATTATTATTATTATTATTATTATATTTAACAGTTACCAACGCATCTGCGTGTTGGAAAATATTACCAACAGGTCGACGCGTTAGTAATCATTGCTGCTAATTACCAACGTGCGTACACGTTACAAACGCGTTCAACCGTTGGTAATTACCAACGCGTAAGCGTGTTAGTACTTACCAACGCATTGATGCGTTAGTAATTACCAACGTGCATGCACGTTGGTAATCCGATTGTTGGAAAAATAGCTGAGTTACCAATGCGTTGGAACGGTAAATTTAATTTTTTTTTTACCAACAGCCTAACGCGTTGGTAATTACCAATGGTTAGGCCGTTGGTAATTTGGCCATTGGAAAACCAAGTTTTTTTAGTAGTGAATGGAAGAATTTAGGCGTGAATTTGAGGTTTGTAAAAAGTTCTAGACAAAATTAGAAACTTAAGGGCAAATCTGTCAACTCTTGAGAGTTTGAGGTAAGTCTGACAATTTTATGAAATTCTTAGCAAAATCTAACAATCTTATAAAGTCATGGGCTAATTCTACAAATTCTGGAAAGATTGGACTAAATTGAAAATTTGCATAAAACTAGTAACCAAAACACTAATTTGAGAGTTTTGTTTGACTTAAACTAAAATTCTGGCCAAACTATATCCTAACAGATATAAACCTTTTTAAATTGGATGATGTTTAATCTCTCAAAATCTTATTAGTAACATTTATGCCTTCCCTAGTATAAATAAAGGCCCTTCATATTATAAAGAATCAAAGTTTGGTTTAATAACTTTATAAAATTATGCTGAAATAAGTGATTTCAGATTAAGATTGTCAAATTAAGTTAATCACTATTGGTGAGATTACCAAATTTGAGAATATTGAAAATTGCTAAGACCACTCAATCAATAAATCCTAGAAGACCCATAAACAAACTAAGAAAAATTATTTTATTAATTTATTCTTCAAATTTCATAAGATAACTAAACAAAAAATATTTTTAAAGTACCTTTTGAATTTCTTAAATTGCATGGTCATAATTAATGTACAATTTAGATAAATAATCAATATATAAAAAATCATAAATTTTAAATATTTTCCTACCATATATTTTATGTTGATTTGAGTTAAAATCGAGGTTGTGTCAGGTTTAGACTTGAGTCTTTTCAAGTTTGGATTAAGTCAGTATTGAGTTCAGGTTATTTTGGGTTTAAGCTAATTCAGGTTCAAGTCATTTGAGTTTTGAGATTTTTTGGGTTTGACTTTAATCATGTTCGGGTTCAAGTCAAGTTGGATACAACTAAGTTCGGCTTGTTGATTTTTCTAATCAAATCGGGTCATGTTAGATTTGAATTCAAGTGGATCGGTCCATATTTTGGATTGATTCAAATTTTGTCACTCTTAACTTTGATACTAATGAGAAAGTTTTTTCTTCAAAGAGACTTCATAACTTATACACCCAACGCTGTCACCTGTAGGGGAAGTTTTAGTAGGCCGAGAAAGCACGGACGACCCATCTAGTGAACTTGTTGGTGGACCCATCACTAAGCCCAATCATACTTCAAGGAGGACTACAATGGACTGCCTCGACGAATATAATGAGATGGCCCAAAGACTTAGAGAAATAAATGTGGACTGAGATTCATCTATCTATCATTGCAGCGCAGGTGTGTATGGCTGAAATTTTTCAACATAATTAAAAGTGACTATTGTTTTTTCGTATATAATTATTTTTATATCAATATACCATGTTCTATTTGAAACCCACAGTTCAAAAACCTCAAAATGTACGTGTTACTTTCAAAAGAAGAAACTTGAAATGCGTTGATATTTGAAAATCAAATAAATTACCAAAAAAATAAAATAAACAAATAAAATTGTTCCTTTAATGCATTGAAACTCATTTTACATCCACCGATAAATTTGGAGCGATATAGAGAAGACGAGGTATATTTTGATCCGCACGTTGTAGTGTATATTTTTTTCTCTATAAATTTAGCTTTAAAAAAAATATCAACAATAAAGTATTTAAAAAATTCTCATTTATAAATTTATGTTTGTTAATTAAAATTTTAATTTTATGCTGGGCCCTCTGTATTTTATTTTCTTATCATTAAAATGATTAGTTATGAAAACATAAAATTTCAATTTTTAATGTTAATGAGAAATTTATTTGGAAAAATTACTTTTGATTTTAGCAATTATGAACCCAACTACTTCATTAAACCATAAAACTTCCAAAGTAAATAAGTCATGCTACAAATCCCATTCATCAATAATAAAAATATATAACTAAAATCTAAATATGTATTTAATTTACGTTAACCAATTAATGATTTAACCATTTAAATTAATAAAGGTAAAAAGAAATGAAAAGAAAAAATTTAGCCAAAACTAAATCCACCTGAAGTATAGCCAAAAGTAAGCAAATCAAAATGACTAAAATTTTTATTTAGAAAAAAATAGCATAAAAAATAAATAAAAATTTTGGGACCAAGATATGATAAGAAAAAACTTTAGGTATTAAAAATTTAACAATTGGCTTAATATATAAATAAATAAATAAATAAGAGAAATAGTTTAACTAAAAAATATAAATAAATCACAATGACCAATATTTTACTTTAGAAGATAGTACATAAAAAACAACAAAAAAATTTTAGGGAGCAAATAGAAAAAATCTAGTTAAGTATAGTTATTAGTTTTGGGGACTTCAACGTCACAAAGGTCAAACTCAGGACTGAAATGCGGAAAAGAATAAATTCAGAGACTGAAATTGTTTTTTTTATCCAAGGGAAGCGTGAAATGACTGAAAATAGGAAAATGACTATATAAGCCCTTAGAGACACAACTATCTCACGGAAAATGGAACAAGCTTCAAAAAAATCCTATTGCGTCCAGGAAAAAGAAAAAAGAAAAGGAGCGAAATTGTTTGTGAACAGTGATTTGCAGCAATCATGAATAATGCTCATTTCACGCGTTTTTAAATGCAGTTACAATTGACATGGCCCATGCACAAGGATGGTACCGAAAATCAAGAAATGACATGTGAAATGAAATTATGGAGGCATCGACTCCTCCTCCAAAAGAAGAGTCAATTCTTTTTAATTAAATTAATTATTTTTATTTTTACTTCTTTTTTTATATTAAAAAATAAAATATTATATAGATTTAATAATCCATTTGAAAGAAAATTTTTATGATGCAACAATATTTTTTTTCATAAATTTTCTATTTTAGGCATGAAAAGGAAAAATTGTAAAAAATTAATAACATAATAAAAATTATATTTTCAATGCATTATTACATCTATATAATATTGACTTTCAAATAAAATTAGTTCTAAAATAAAAAAATAAAAAAAAATAAAAAAAATTATTTTAGACTAAGTTGACTTAAGATAAAATTTTATCCTTATTAATAGCAAAACATAGTTCTATTAATTATATCTATTTGCTTCATTTTTTTTCCAATTCAAAAGTTCATTAAAAAAACATTATTTTTCAATTTTTTTTTTATTTTGTGTTTAGAACCAATACAACTAACATTCTACTTCTTAATAATTACTTGATCAAAATTGTTTGTTTCGCCACAAAATATACCATCTATAATTAGATTTGGGAGATCTTCTCCCGAAAAGAAATATGATATGCCTCCATCAAGAGAAATTGGGGCTCAAACAAACAAACAAACACATACTAAAAAAAACTATAAATGATAGATAGGATTCGTTTAATTTGATTGATTACATTCTAGTGCACTAAAATTAATTGTAATAAAAATGAAATCAAGTAAATTATGACACGAGAGCAACACAAAATCAATAGATAGAAACCCATTATGCAATAGATTCGTTAGACTTGAATTTTCATAAAAAACTGAGATGACAAAGAAATAAAATAAACTATATATTTTCCCAAATTAATTTTGTTGATTACACTCTAGTGCATTAAAATTAATTGGTTACATTCTAGTGCATTAAAATTAATTGTAAAAAAAATGCAATCAAGTAAATTATGACACGAGAGCAAGAAATAACCAATAGATAGAAACCCCTTGTGCAATAGATTCGTTAGACTTGAATTTTCATAAAAAAAAATAAGATGACGAAGAAATAAAATAAACTATTGTTCCAAATTGCCAGCTATAAACATTTAAAAATGTCTTTGATTATTTAGCCTACAGGACAGGAAACTGCTAACAGTAATAGATTACTTAATTATAAGAGCAATAATGGATTAATATAAGTCTGAACAGAAACTAGTGTAAAGTTAAGAATGATCAATAATCCTAATTATATGGGGTGGTATTAATTATAAATAATTAATTACTGTCTGGGCAGTATCATATTGAGATCAGCCTGGACGCCAATCCCAGCGGAGCTTGTAGTGGAATCATCGGACACCAAATTCAGCAGAAAGTCGAACAAATCGGTGGCCATGATCGCCGACGCCACGTCCTCTTTGATAAGAGTCCTCCTCTTGCTTTGCATGGTCACCGTCCAAGCCCGTCGTGTCAGCTCCACGATGAAGAGCTCACAGGCTCTGGAGAAAACCAGCGGCGCCTCTCCGGAGATCATCTTCACGTCGTCGCCGGACTTTTTCATGATCTTCTTGATCCTCGCCAGCGGCAGAGAATGGGGCCCGGTTTTCGATATCCCGCCAGACAGTATACCGGAATATGCTCCAGCTTGCCTCATGAATCGATCTCTAGGTATATGAACTGTTTCAAGTAATTATTGAATTTGACTACTTTTTTATAGTAGCTGAATGAAAAAAATGATGTTAGTGAAGATAAAGTTTTGAAGTTTAGGGTTGGCTATTTATATAGGACATAATTGGGACGTCGAAGAATAGTGGAGGCCGGCTGGCCTGCACATGTCTTCTCAGGGAAATTTGGGACGTTTGTGGTTTACTAGTATTATAATATGAAAAGTTGTTGTCTTGTCTCTTTCGTTGCTTAAATTCAATGTAAGCTAATAATACCCTGCTCAAAAAAATAAAAACCCTTAGCCCCAATGGGCACCGGGCAGTGGCTAGGCGTTGTCCCCTCAAGATGGAATTTCCAAGTTCAATATAATCCTTCACTCACTCATATATGGCTTGCAGCTTGTGGAGTCTTCCCTGGCTCTGGTTCCTTTGAAGTCTTAACTCTTTCACTAAATTTAGCTTGAGTGAACAACCCAAATGTTGCACTTCGAATATCTTGATTTGCCCAGGAGAACTAGTTTTGGGGTGAGCTCTCTCCCTAGTTTACCACTGACTCAATGATGAGGTTGCTGACCCATAGGATTTCTCGCACCTCTAATGCTGGTGGGTTTTGGGTCATTAGAAAAAAAAACCTTCGAATAAACTTGCAACAAACAATTATAAGAGAAATTCATAAATAATTTACCGTACAACTTATCACATCCTGCTTAACGTCCCTATTTATTGTAAAGAGAAATTTTTTTCTATAAATTATGATTTTAACCTTTGACGTGTTAAAAAAAGGTGGATTTATTATGCCAATAAACCAGCAGATGAATAGGCAATCACAACTACCTTTTTTTTTTTTTTTTCAAATCAAAGTTAATGTACGAGGCAAGGAAGGGTAATTTATATGTAAAAGTCACTCATATGATAACTGGGTAGTAATTGTATCTAATTCGGGGTTATCAAGTTTCAGACCTAATTAATAAATATAAGCTCAATAAAGCCTATCATACTTGAAAACAATGACACACTACTAAAAAAAAAAATGCATTTTTCTAACGGCCTTGCATTAGAAAATTTGATCTTCCAACGGCCATTGGAAACTAATTCATTAGCAAATCATACATTGGAAAAAATATTTTCAACGGCTCTAGAGTTGACTGTTGGAATAACCAACAGTTAGACAGATGGAATATGAGCAGTTGAAAATTTCCAACAGCCAAACATCGAAGTTTTTTTAAATGATAAAACGGTATTTCCAATGACTTAGGCCGTTGGAAAGTTTGTTTTAAAAAATAATAAATAAATAAATTTTGTATTTTATACTTTACTAAAATGATAATTTATAAAAAATATATATTTTATATTTCCAAAAATTTAAAAATAAATCCAAAATAAGATAAATCAATAAAAAAAATTTCAAATTCAAAACAAAATCACAAAAATAAAAAATTCAAAGTTGTATCAAATCTACACAAAAATAAAAAATGAAACCTAAATAAAAAAATTAAACCAAAATTCAAAAAAGAAACTGAAATTAAAAAATCAAACCAAAAATTAAAAATAAAAAATTAAACCAAAATGAAAAATCAAATCTGATCTACACCAAAATCAAAACAAAAATTTAAAAATAAACCAAATTTGGATCAGATTTGCAACTAAATCAAGCCAAATAAAAAATCCAACCAAAATAAAAACCTACTCCAAAATTAAAGCGAAGCCCACAAATAAAAAATGTGGAAGAATGGCAAAGGACACTGAGGAAATGAGGACGAGGTGAGGTTGAGGAATGATGGTGAGGTGAGAGGCCGAGGAGGACGGCAGATGGGGAGGCAAGTTGGAGGAAGATGGTTGGGCAGCAAGGGAGAAGAGACAAAGGGAAGAGGAGAATGAGAGAGAAGCCAATGACCTCGTGAACACAAAATCGACTGTGGACGGCAGAGGAGGCGATGAGCCACTGTGAGTGACGGAGACTTCATCTGTCAAGTGAGGATAGTAATCAGTGAGAGGAAAATGGCGGCCGAAAAGTGAGGAGTATGATACCCATTAAGCCCACTTGCTGACTACATATACAGAGAGTATTTCTCTCATTTTCTCCTACATTTTACACTGATTATACTGACTTAAGCGTTCGAAGGACTTCCCCTGGGACACACCTGGGGCGCTTCTAATGCCCCTTTTTATGTTTTTGTATGCAGATGATTGGAGTAGGCTAAAGATTAAGGTCTCTACTGTCTAACTCGGAACCCTAGATAATTTGACTATCAATTTCATTTTTTAACTTAAGTTTGACTTAAATTTGTTTATGTTATTATTTGGTACAAATTTTTTTAGAAAATTATGATTCAAATTAATTTTGCATTAACTTGGATTAATCTCAAATAACTTATTTTCATTAATTTTATGCTTTTTTCCCCAAGACTTATGGGTATAATAGTCACTTGATGATTTTTTTATTCAATAAATTATTATATCTAAACAATATTAATTTTTAAATGACATTAGACTTGAACAAAAAAACCTCTAAAAATAAATTGAATTAATTATTTTAAATTAATATAACTTCATACTAAATGAACTGTATCTACACTTAAAAAATATATAAATGATTTACGAATGTGGCGGACAGATCAGGTGATCATTTGGCTATTTCTAATATTTACACGTATATAGCTGCATCTAATTATTGCAGTGATGATTTCACCACCTAAATGAAGTTTTAAAGGGTAAATAGTGTTAAGGGTCTCAAACATTTAGTTTTCATTACAAATTTGTCCATAACCTATCAAACATTGCATAGTTGTCCTAAACATTCATCTGCCAATGCAAATGAGTCCCTTGACCAACAATCAGCGTTACTCCTAACTGAGGGAAAGGTTAAAGCAACAAACTTGTCAAAATTTGATAAAGGAAATGATGCGAAGAAGAAAAAAAAGCTTGAAGGAAAGTGGTTTTTGCTGCTAGTTTCAATGGGTGTAAGCTTTAATGGACACCCCTATAAATTGGAGTAAGGGGAGAAAGGAAAATAGAAAAGTCAAATAGAAAATAGAGGGGATTTACCAGAGAAAATTTAGAATATGGAATATTTCACCATGAAGAGAGCAGTTTGCTACTATGTACAGGTTGCCAATATGAAGACTTCATAAACTGAAGTGAATCCAATGTGAAGGTTCTTTGGTTGTCGAAACCATGGGGTAGGTGTTTTATCATTTGATTAAGATAAGGGTTAGCAGAATTTAACAAATTGTGCTTTGGCAAGGGACTGTTTTCCTGGTGCAAGAAAGAAGTGGGTGACCCAGTGCCAATTGAGCGGTCGAAAATGGTGATCCTAGGATAATTAAGATGCACGAAACACATAGAAAAGGAGCTGAAGATAAAGAAATGTGAAAGCATGTAATTTTAGAAAGTTTGATTTATTGTTGGATTGTTTTTGCTTGTTGGTTTCATGTTGATTCTACTTGGTTGTGAGTTATATCATCAAAAATGAATTGGTATAGGAAGTGGTGGTGAATTGAAAAGGTGAACAAGTAGCTACAATTAAAGGGAAAAGCCACTTTTGTGTTAGCATATGAGTGTGGCGCTTGCAGATCATGGGACTAGGGATCACTTTTTAATAGCATGGGACTTACTTTTGCGTATGTAAACTATAGTAGAAGGCCAAAATGTTTTTGTGCAACTTTTGTCTTAAGTTTAGATGTTCTTGGAAATGGCTTTGTACAAATGTTCCCCTTGATAAATGAAAGTTCGGTTATCTTTAGTTATGATTACATTATGTTATTTGTGATACAAATTTGTATTTGCTCTTAGGTTAATACATCGGAGAACTCGTACAAGTCAACTATAATAACCGTATTTCTCCTAAATATAATGTACATAATTATGCTATACAAAGCTAGAATTAAGTGGTATAATGTCAGCCATTAGCTCATGGAAGACACATGCACCTTCTTTACATACATATTACAAAAGGCCATTTCACATATTATTGGCATCTTCAGCCATCTAACATATGTTATGTACAATACAAAAGTCGTCAAAAGGGAGGCCATAAGACATCTCTATCAGTTATAGCCTATTTGAAAAACATATAAAAGCCTTTAAGGACACTGTCAATATGTCACGATCATTTTGAATACTTCTATACGACACTATCAAGCTTGTTTTCCCTTTTGGGTGCCTTATTTTTCTCCCATGTGCTTATACACTTAATGTTGTATTGTCAGCACCAGATTATTGTAACTGAATACACAAAGCATAAACATAAAGTTACAAGAACATCATAGGGTGATAAAATAAGCAATATGCCACTGAATGTTGATCACAATTAATTTGTTTTGTTCAACAAATAGATAGGTGCTAGCCCTTGAACTTGATTTAATTTTTTTAAGCCCTGCAGACTGTGAAGTTGATGTCAAATTCTTGGAAACAGCTTGGCTTTATGAGGCACTCTGCATTAAGTTGTTTTCTAAATTAGTCAACATTCATTTTGAAATAAAAGCATCATGTATGTAGTTCCACAATTAGAATAACAAAAGGAGACATCATGCATCATTATTTTTACACTAATTTGATTATTAATTGCCGAAGTCTCGATTTATGCCTGATCATGGCTTTGTCCATCTCTTTGGCTTTGTTTTTACAAGACATACAAAAACAACATATTTCAAATGTGTGATACTAGCATGAATAACATTTTTTACACATTTAAATATGCATATACTTGTGCATAGTCACTGTGTTTGCCACATGTCTCTTTATTGTGTCCAGCTAGGCCACATTTAGAGTAGGTCATGATCATCCCATGTCTTCACAACTTTCCACTTATGCTTGGTTCATTTATTTTTTAGGTCATCTAGCTTTTACTACAGGTTTTTCAAGTGGCTGAATTAGTTCATTATCAATCTTTTTTCCATTACATCATTCCTATTATTGGGTTGACCATATAAGTATGTATTTTTGTAAGTTGCCATTTTGTAATAGTTATGTATGTACTCCTCAACCTTATTAGCATTGGTTGCTAAAGCATAACAAGCATGAAGGCAATGGATGCCACTTATGTCCCATTTTTTACAACTACATGATTTTTTCAACAAGTCAACTACAAATTGGCCATTTAGGATTATAACTTGAAACTGAAGACCCCTAGAAGAAACAAACCAATAGTGTGCAGCTTGATCATTCATTTTCTTAACTTTTTTTTATTGTATCTTAGGGCATAGTAGCATTGTCTAATTTTCCATGGCTATCGTTTTATTAGCAATCCTTACCATAATCTTGCATCTTATCATCTCAAGCATAGTGAGTATAGGTTTGTCTCTAGCATTTAATATAAATCTGTTAAAACACCCACTTAGGTTGTTGAGTAATATGTCACATTTTACAAAGCCTTTAAAATATGCCTTAAACTTGGATTTTGGGTGTAGAGAATTTAACCATGACCAAGCCAATGCATCGATTGTCTTCAATTCCTCCATAAAAGCATCAAACTCTACAACATGAGTACAGATCCTTCAAAACCAAGCTAGGAAATCATTTCTTAAAGTTAGAGTACAGGTGTTTCACACAGAATCTATGTTCTGTATTTGGGAACATTTCTTGCAAAGTTGGAATTAACCTTTACACAACACAAATTACATAGTCGTTATTAGAAACCATTAGAATAAACCAATTTAGAAGGTTTATATAACAAATATTATAAAAAAAATCCTTACTAAAAGGTTCATATAACAAATATTATAAAAAAAATCCTTACCTTTTATCTATCTGGCATAAATGTCCAGCCATAATAGTACTTCCTTATCCTATAGTCTCACCTAATGCACTTAGAAACCATGACTATCAATCTTTGGACTCAACTTCTACAATAGCCCAAGCAATTGGTGAAATGCAATCATTTGCATTAATTCCAATAATAGCAAGTAAGTGTCTTTCATAAATACCTTTCAAGAAGCATTCGTCAATGCTAATAATAGGTCTACGGCAGGCTAAAAACCGATCCTTACAAGGAGCAAGGCAGACAAACATCCTTTTAGAAACTAAACCCTTCAAACAAAATGCAGTAATTGACTGAGGATTGGTTCTCCTAATCTTATATGCATAATCCAACAGCTTCAAATATTGGTCATCTTCATATCTTTGTATAATCTTTAAACCCTTATTTATTGTTCTCCAAGCCTTGTATTTATATATACTTAGGTTGTAATCCCTTCTCACATGAGCGATCAATACAGGCGTGGACATGTTGGGTTCTAACATAATGTGTTCCAAATATGCAAATGCCACCTAGCCGTATCTTGCATTCTTAGTATCAAACTCTTCAGAACAAGTATGAACATTATGAAATGTCCTAATCAAAACTTTCCCTTGCCCTTTTAAAGGTGTAGCATACAATTCCCAAGGGCAACCATCAATATACTTTACCCTTAGTTTGCAATATTATTCTTGTTTAACCAAATAGGACATCTTTCTTTGATGGAATATTGTTGGACAACTTTTTTAGGTTCAACCAAAGACTTGAATTATAAACTAAGCATGAAAATAAAATTCTTCATACCTATTTTAGCATTAAATATGAGAAATTGTATCCTTGCAGAACTATCAAACTTAATACCATTGTCCAATCTATGCATCTTATTTGAGTCAGTATACTTAGATTCAACATCAATTGACTTGGATGTATAGTTGGTCATTTCAATATCAGTACCTTATATCTCTATTGTAATACTTAAAAAACCATATTTCTTTGTATTTAATGTGTCAATTCTTATCAACATTAATCTAGACTGTTAAGTCGTCATTTCCCTCTGTTATATCATTATTAGTGTCATTAAAATATGTCTCATAACTTTCATCATACAAGGTTACAACATTTTCCAAATTTGGGATACCAGTTTCTTCCCATTCACAAATAATATAGCGTCTGATTTTTTAGCTTCAGTTTCCTCTCCTATGCCTTTTTCTATAATTGGATGTAGTTGCTTCATTCTTCTATTTACCAACAGATGGTTCAACATTATCTTACTTACATATCTCATTCGGTTCTTCATTTACATCATCAATTTCGGCCCTTCCAAACTGAAGTGTTGATAATCTCTAATGGCATCCATTACACTTTTATCCATCTCAAACACTTTTACCTTATATTGCTGGGCATATTCAACAACATTTGTGAAACATTTGCTGTAATCTTTAGTCAATAAAAACAATTCTTAACTGGAATGTTCAGATTATTCCAATAGTGCTCCATCACTCCTTTGCATCCTAATTCACTCACAAGTTGTTTGAGGACAACCACAGTCATATACTCAGGATCACGGTATTTGAATACGTCTAAAGTACTACCAGCATAATCTTTTCTCGGATATTTAGAAAAATGCCCCTATGTCAAATCTCTAATTCAAAGAACTTTGTTCCTTCACCTGCAAGATGACTTTAAATATAAGCAAGCTATAAATGTTTAGAGATCTCACTTAACCTAGACCTTATATCACACAACTTAATCAGACAATTAGAACACAGTCACTTATATATTCCTTCCAAATGCATTGACGTTCATTGACACACCGTCACATTTAACTGTCCCAATCCTTTTATTTTCAAAGCTTCTAACTCTACACAATTGTCATCTTCATCCATTCTTTATGTTGGCACCAATAATAAAAGGCTTTAATCGATGATCAGATAGTGTTGCATTCACTGCCGATGCTACATGAACTATTTCATTTTATTCTGCAATTGAAATTGTTTGAATTCTCAAACCCTAGGTTCATTCACTTGCATTATGTTCATCCTTTTACAGCGAGTGGGTTCTGTTCTTTTGGGTTTTGAGAGTTAAGGGTAGGTTGCTCCAATTTTGTAAGCTTTAATCGCTTTCTTTCATCAATACTAACATTAACTTTTGCTTAAGAGACTAATTTGTAATGCTAGATAGAGGTTTGGGATGACTATACAACATCTGATAGGTCAAGGATAAATTTGCAATAAAAACTAAAGGTTTGGGACCCTTGGCACGATTTACGAGTTTTTAATCATAAATTTATAAGCTCACATATTGTTACAGTGAATCATGATGACAAATTAATTTGAATCATTATTGTTATTTCCTTAATTCTACTTATAACCTTTGTTGGTTTTTATAAATGAACAATATTTTTTTGACAAAAGACACTTCATTCCAATTAAAAGTCAGTTAAATGACATCTTACTAGTCAACGATGACATAAGGCTATAGGAGATAACTGAAATATAAAACTGCCCACAAAAAGACTACTCATTCATGTGAGATCGAATGAAGTGAAAAGAATTTGATCGAGCCAGATCTTCCAGGTAAGCCATAATAAATCTGAAGTACATAACTCATAAATAACTGAAACAAAACACATAACAAATCAACAATAACCAAATAGTGCTAAAACCAATCGGGCATCATAGGCCTGAACAAAATTATCTATAAAAACAAAAGAACTACCTATAAAAACTAAAAGAATAATGATTGACTTTATTCTATACAATATCTTCTATATATGTAGTCAAGTGTCAAGACATCTTAGTAGAGCCGAGATTCCAATGAATCTAAGAGAAAGCCTTGATTCATTGCTATTCACCTCCAATTAAAGATCATTATTGAACACCAAGATTTGAAAAAGATTACATCCACTATAAATTTTGATAGATAATATCGAATAAAATTAATTCAATAATAAAAAGATTGAAAAAGAACCAACTAGATCCGGACCAAAGTCCAAATTGGCTGGAAACAGTAGAGAAATATGGGAGAGACGCAAAAAGGGGGAGGCGATGCTTTTTGTTGGAGGGTTTCTTCATAAATGAAAAATATTATTTCATATAAACATAGTTTTTAAATATTATTGTAACTACTTTTAACTAAATCACAAAATTATAAACAAGGAGTTACTCTATATGAATACATGATTGAACGAATAAGTAATATATATATATATATAATTTATTTTAAGACGCAACAATTATGAAAGAATTTAATCATAAAAACTAATTGATCCCAATTTACCTTTTTAGGAAGCAGTTAGACAATATGGCCTAAAATTCATTTCACCCATAAACTTTAACTTGGGTTTATTTGAACTTTGAGGATTAGTACTTTTTACCCCATCAACCAATTTAAATGGATATTTAAGTGACATGAAGACTAAAATGAAGATAAAATGGAAGATAAAGGACTACCTAGCCATTTTTCCCACATAAACCTCTAGTTTTGTGAAGCGAGTTAGATGCTAGAATTAAATGAATCATATTTATGTACAGAATGTTTGTTAGATTAAGTAGATTATATAGGGTTGGTGGTTCCTTAAATTACTTGAATTGAAAAAATTGAAGCAAATAATTGAAATAATATAAAAATCGAGTCAAATGATTAGTTAACTATTCATCTTTCATTTTATCTTTGTTTTGGTACTTATATAACTTAAACAATCATTTAAATAGGTTAAGAGATAGAAGATATCAATTTTTAAAGTTTGAAGGATGAGTAAGTTCAAGTCAAAGTTTAAGGGATAAAAGGTCTGAGTTGATAAAATTTTTAAAGATAAAAGGGTCTTAAGGCCAAGAAAAATACTATACAAGATTTTCTAAAATTTTAGTACAAGATTCTCAGTTCACTATTGCTCCCGTCTAATGCACCAAAAAACAAAATTATTATACTAAAGTTGACATTAATATATTCATTTATCTCATATATGTTTTAAAGAAAAATGGCATCTCGAAGTTGTAGGTATTCAAGTCAACTTTCTGTTTGATCGATAACACAAATTACTAACGATAGATTTCATATACATCAAAATGTAATTAGTGATTTGTCTAATTAATTTTGATATACTAGTTATATCTTAAATCAAAATTAGAAATGATATTGGTACAAAGTAAAAACTAGAGGGATGATAATTAACTTAATGTGCAAGCAATTTTTATTCGGAAATTGTGATATGATGAGCTATAAGAAACACATGGATGTGCGTGTTCAAGTCAGCTTAGGTAGCTTACTAATTAAATTAAAAATAGGGATGTTATTTTCCGGTCGGAAGAAAAAGATAAAAAAAAATTAAAAAAAAAAAAAGAAAAAGGCGAAAATAGCTGTGGACCATGAATTTAGTTTTAACAAATCTAATTCATTACCCTGGAAAAATGGGCTATTCTTAGACCATTCAGACATTTATATCTTGAGCCAGATGGAGCAACGTTCCACATTCTCCATTTTCCGTCTAATTGAATAAAATAAAAAAAATCTCAATAATAATCGCGGCTCTTTCATTTGATCGTCGTCTTCTGATAATTCCTTTTTTTTTTTTTTGCTGGAATAAATAAATTTGAAAAAAGATTAAAAAAAAATAGAGGAAAATGGGTTTCACCGGGACGACGGCCAAATGCAAGGTCTGCGATAAAGCCGTTCACGCCGCTGAAATGGTGACTGCCGACGGTGCTTGCTACCACAAAACCTGCTTCAGATGCAGCCAGTGCAATGGCCTTCTTGTCGTAAGATCATTAATTTGTGTGTGTGTTTGTGTGTATACGTATATGTATACGTATATAAAGAAAATTCTGTTTCTTTATATATATATATATATATTAATTACTTTGTTACGTGTAGATGGGCAACCATTCTTCCCTCGGCGGATCGTTGTATTGCAAGCCACACTTCGAGCGACTCCTCAGGGCATCTGGATCAAGCTTCTCCAAATCATCTTGTGGGATTAAATTATTAATTATCATCTCATATATATATATTACTTATAATTACTTTTTCAATTTTAATTTTTCTTACGCGTTTCCTACTTGATTGTAATTCTAATTACATGTTGTTCAAACATGTGTCCACTCGACTTTCAGCTGGAAGACCAACTGGACTGGTATTTATTTATCTTTTTTTTTTCTTCTATTTTATTTTCCGATTAATATTTGATAATTATTAATTTTATTCATCTAATTCTCTCACTATATTACTTATTATAAATTTCAGCAAAAGGCCCCCAGCAGAATTTCTTCAATGTTCTCTGGCACCCAAGATAAATGCTCATCCTGCAATAAGACCGTTTACCCGCTTGAAAAGGTCCCTATAAATCATGAAATAAGACCGTTTAATCATTCATCCTGCAATATTTGAAGACTCTTACTGTGAAAGAAAATAGGAGTCCTTGAAAAATTATAATCAGATTGCAAGAGCGAATATAGAAAAAAATGATTGACTTGGAATGAAAAGTAGAAAGCAGTAATTTTTATTCTGAATTCATTAATGTAGCCTGGTGTTAAAGATTGGAAATTGGAAGCAGGTGACGGCGGAGGGAGCTTTCTACCACAAGACGTGTTTCCGGTGCGCTCAAGGCGGTTGCTTGGTGACGCCGGCGTCGTACGCCGCCTTGGAAGGGAAAATATACTGCACCCACCACTTCTCTCAGCTTTATAAGGAGAGGGGCAGCTATAATATTCTCATGAAGTCCCCTTCCGGCAGGCGGATCAAGGCCGCCGAAGGACCAACTAATTCTAATTGACCAATCATCGGCGCAGGGTCTGCATGAAGTAATTAATTGAACACCTCTTGTTCGGGTGGGTCGGGTCGGGCAGCAGAGAGATTGTGAAGCGGAAGGATCCGATCTAGATCGGAATCGTTAATGCACGAGCGGACCAGGGGAAGAGAACCGAAGTTAAACCAAGGATTTTCAAGTCGTGCATGATCTAGGAATTGATCATTTTTTGTTGTATTTGGGGAGGAAATGGGATTTTTATATATTTTTAAGAACCTTAAAAAAGAAAAGAAAAGACCGTTTGCCTCTTTTTTTCCCCATGCATGTCAATGCAAATCTAAATGTTGCCAATTACTTGGTTATACTTGCTTCTTGCTCCTTTCCATCCATTTGCCTTGTCCTCGGACTTGTTGGATCTCCAAGCCTCTTCATTCTTCATTATTTTATCTTCTCTTCTTGTTCTCTCCTAATGATCTTGACGAATCGCATAACGTGTAGAATACCGGTCAGATTAATTTGATAATTTTTTATCTAACTTTCAATGGTCCGTTTGGATCTCAATATAAAATATTCCTAAATAGCTAGTCGACCATTATACGTTTTTCAATTAAAAAATAAAAATAAAAATACTATGAGCTTCTAGCTAGGGGGCTCGTCCCAAATCCATCCGCTATTTAGGTGCTTTCACGTTGTCAACAAGTGCAAGAAAACGGCAACCTGCAGTCTTTTTTTAAAAAAATAAAATAAAATAAAATCCTGTACACCAATTGATGATTCAATGGTCTAGCAAATTAAGAGTTAAGACCCAATTCATTTTGGATTAATGTAAATATACTAATGTGTTATTGAGACATGATCAAGAAACAATTTGAAATCGCCCATGAAGTTAATCGAATTTATGGTCAGAACCAATGCCCCATCCTCAAACCTTGCCATGCCAATCCCTCTTTTCCTTGATTCTAAATAATTTATGATTCGTGACTGTTCTTTATTGAGTTTTCTTTGAAAAAACTCACCCTGTCTACTGTCATTGTAGGTTCCTAATTAAAGAGCTACCTGGTGATTTCTGGTTTCTTTGCCCTTTCTGGTGGATTTGCAGGTTAGAATTATTAGTTCTGACTGATTATATGTTCATTCATACTATTATTTAGCACACTTTCTGATTACTAAGCTAAAATCTGTTTTGAATGTGTGTAGACTAATTAGTTGCTGCTGCTTGCAAGTGGTCTCCCTTCTAGAAATTTAGCGTAGGAGACAAGTCTTGGACATCATATTTCTCAACCCTTAGTTCCTGTGTATATTGTAGTTTCTTAGTAAACAAGCTAGGATTCACTTTTTGATGTCACTGTAACTTCTAGTCCAAATTGAAATTGTACCTAGAAACTAATATTCCTAATTAGTAGGTGTTTCTATTTAAATTGTCATGTTTGTAACTTTTGGAATAAGAAACTATTTGTAATTCTTAGTAGAGGTGAAAGTAATTGACCTTAACTCGAAATCCAACCATATTTTTTGGGTTAGGGTAGGGTTGGTGTAGAGAATAAGTGGGATTTGGGTTAATCCGAAATCGACCTGATTCAAAGAAACTAAAATTGGATTGGTTTGGGTTGAACCCGAAACCACCCGAATTAACCTGAAGCTAAGTATTATCCTTATTACTTACGCCCAGCCCAAAACCCGCTAAGTATTTATCCCTAACCCTAAGTTGCTAGCCGCCTAGCCTTAATCCCTTCCCCAACCTATAACCGCTAGCCGTAACCTTCTCCGTAGCTTTGCCACTGCTCTTTTGTTGGCCTTACTTCTTACACTTGCACACTATTTGCTGTCATCTTGCCTTGGCTATTGCCCTCACGCAACCATCTGTCCATCACGCTGTCCCCCACATTGTCCGTTTATCTTGCCATAGTCTATCACTTCATTGATCCATCCATCTTGTTGTCTTCTATCCTTCGTGCCGTTGTTTGCCCGTCGCACCATCCTTTGCTTCATCGTCCGTTGCATCATCATCATCATCGTTGTCCTTCGCTTCTCCATCCATCCATCGCGTCATCGTCCATCCTTTGCATCATTGTCCATCGCGTCGTCACCCTTTGTGCCGTTGTCCTATACGTCATTCGTCCGTCACCTTTCGTGGCGGAGGAAGTGGCTGCTAGTAGTGGAACATCAGGTAAACCCAACCCAATCCAACCTTGACAATATATTTACGGGTTAGGGTTAGTTCGAGTTCTTTCTTCATTTCAGGTTGGTTCAGGTTGCCTTTTATGAATTATGAAAGGGTCCATTTATTTTACGTTCCAACCTGAACTCGACGTGGAACTCGAAACCTTCACCCCTAATTCTTGGTTGATGAATGCAAGTACTTTTGGTTGAAGTCAAAATAACACATGTATGAAAATGTGATAGTTTTCTACCAATTAAAATTTATAGTTAAATTATAGTGTTTTACATGGGTTTTGTCCCTCAAGATGCATACTAAATTGATAAGTTTTGATAAAATAAAGCCCAACATTGATCTAAATTGTTTTACCAAGTATAACCAAAAGGGGTTGAATTGATTACTTTTTGAAAACTACCAAAAATGAATTTTTGAAACCTTCAACCATAGATCAAATCAAAGAACACATCCTAAATTTTGTACCAACTATTCACTCAACTTCAAGTAAGAGAAATAACTCAAACTACCAAGTAATAAACAAGTAAAATGATGGAGAAGAGCTTGGCACAATGATTTTTATGGAGATTTGGTGTCTCCTCTTGAGCACCTAGTCCTTTCCTAAAGTTCACTACTTAAGTGTTTTTCATTTACTAACAAGTCAAGCGTACATAATGTCTAACAACTCTTTGGTAGCTCTTTTTAACTCTCACTAATTTTTCTATTGGCTAAAACCTCACCAACACCTTGCTAATTTTTCTAGAGGCTATAACTACAAACTTCATAAACACATTTCATGTTATAAGGAAACAACCCAATCTTACAAGATGAACTCAACAATTTGGTGTTTACAAAGTTGTGAGAATAATTGAAGCGCTACATGTAAGATTAGCAAGTCAAAACACTGATCTCTTGACTAATTTTAACTTTTGAGCACTTCTTTGCCAAATTAAGTCTGAATGTTGACAAAAGATTTTGTCATTTTGAAACAAATTTTGATTCAACCAAAGATACATTTAGTTGCATAAACTAACCTCTTTCAAAATCAAGATTTTTCAACAAGTTTTAATACTTCTTTGAAATGCACTTGAAAAGCTTTGAACTAGAAACTTGTTTGATGCAATTTGAAAGCTCTATGTAAACTTTTATTAAGAGATTAAGTTTTTGTAACCAAAACTAAGGATTTACTTGGAATAAATCAAACAAATATAATTGTATATATATAGAGCTAATTTTCCCGGTGTTTGAAAGTAGCTAGCAGCCCAAGGATTTCTAAGCCTGGAAATGTCATCACATCTAACGCTCTTCCTAGACTTTCTTCAACTTAGTACTTAAAATGTTGATTTCGAGTGCTAAATAAGGAAATTCAATATTTCACGTTATTCAGATTCCAAAGAATTTAATTGTAACAATGTTTTTCTGTTCCTTGTTTGTTTTGGAAAACATAAGTAACAATTTTGATTCTCCCAATGATACCTACTAGAATTCAACGATTGAATCACTGCAATTTTTCTTTTTTAAAAAATTCCACATCGTGTGTAAAAATGTCATATTTAAGATTGTTTTATCTAGTAATCTCAAAGCATTTCACATAAAAATAAAAGTTTAGTTCAAATTAAAACTGGGTTTTAGCCCGCATTTCCATATACAGTCGTAAAGACAACAAGCAATATTTAACCTCATAGGTGGTTATTGTTCCTCTTGTTAATCTTACTCATAAATAGACATATGTATCCACACACAAAACCACGTCCCTGCACACTTAATTTCTTAATTAACTACCAACCTTTATTAAGTTTTATTAGATCCATCTTGGAAAGTTCTTACACTTGTTGCTTATTTATCTTAAGGAGGATGAGAACAAAAACACGAACACGCGCAAGCACAAATTATTCCGTTTTAGCGAGCGATATATTATTCATGCAAGCAGCAGCTGGTCCCTTGTCCTGCTTCATCGATCAGGACTTCTTGAACATAACCCTAAGAGGCTCATCAGCAAGAGCCAGCCTTCTGACTCCGTCTTCCCAGTAAATCCCCAAGTTGCCGCACAAGCCGGGGAACACCGACGGACAATAAATGATCTTGTACTCGTATCCGTTGTTCTCTATCTTGAACCAGTTGCTCAGCGTCTCGCTCCCTGGATTTCCTACCGCTCCTCCCGTTGTCACGAACCTTTGCCCCGTCGACTCGTCGTAGTCGTCCAGCCTCCACACAGGCAGCAGACCACAAGCCGGCACGGCGTTGAACACCACATTCAGGTCGGTGGACTCGCGGATGACGCCCTTCTTAATGTTGAAGGGCCGGAATGTCACCGGGAGGCCGGAGGACCAATCTTGGTCGTCTTGGGTCACCTGAAGTGGGCATGAGTCGTTGCCCACGGTGGACAGAGTGATGCCGCCACCATTGCCCTGGTCGACCGGTAGTACGTAATAGTTGTTGTTGGTGCGGAGGATTTTGCCATCCATGTCACGCACGGCGGCGGGAGACTCCCTGGCCCTGGCGGTGGCTAAGACAAGAAGCAGGCAGAGAAGAGTAGGCTTCATTTTTGGGTTGCTATTAGTGAGTGAGTATTACCAATGCGTTTTTGGTGGGATGAGGCATCGGAGAAGAACTTGTTAAGTATATATAAGAGCTAACCGGCTAATGGGTTGAGAGATACCGTCGAATTTTGATTGCCTAACTCTTTTGACCCTAGTTTGATCTTTTTGGCTGTTTATCTTTTTAGCTCTTGTTTTGGTTGGCTTGGGTTAGAAAGACAAACCAGATAGAGCAACTTTAGTGGCGGTTTAATATATTTTCGATCGATCCTAGCTACTGGTTAGGCGAACTGGTACTTGGATTTTGAACATACACAATCAAGACGAATTCAATTCGTAAAGCTTTAACTTTTCCAATGCGAACAAAATACCCATATTAAGAAAAGGCATCATACAAAACCTATACCTATAAATAAAGTGGAGAAATGTCTCGGAGGAACAAACTTGCTGAGGTGTTGACAACTTGGATTGTAACCGACCTGACCTGACCCGATTTTTTTTTTTAATTTCTGTTTTTTGAGTTGCAGTTTGCTGGTAGGTCAAGTTGCTTTTAGGGATTTTTTTTTTGGTTATTGGATGTTTTGTGTATATGCCTTATTTCTTAAGGGTTATGGCTTTTATGGGCCGGTTTTACATATGGGCATACTACAGAAGAAGTCCAATAAACTAATAAAAGAACTTTCATTCCTGAAGGAAATCTAATATCAAAATTATGAGATTATCTAAGAGATTTCTAACTAATTAAGAACTATTTCTTATCAGATCTTCCCTAGTTATATAAACTTATTTAATCACTAATCCGAAGGTATGTCATCTTGACTATCTACCCTTTTGCTCTTCTCTGCTTACCAGAAATTTGACTTAATCATTAGATGGTTTCCCTGGGGAAAAAATCTCAGGGCTCTGACGTTTTCTTTATGTGTATGGCTATTTTCAGAGTTCACTGAATCTCTGAGCCAATCCCATACAACCCATTTTACCATCACATTAAAATGCCTTACATATTAATTTTGCATTGTTACCTGATAGCAAAACTATCAATGAAGTTGGTGAATCGGGCTTTCAGGTGTTGGCGGCTTGAATCAAGATCAAGATACCAACATCTAAAGACGTCATCTGTAAAAACCCCAAGATGTATCTTTTGAAAAAACCATCCCCTAAACTAGATGGAGTAGCTGTGAAAAAGTAAACTTTTCATCTTTACATTGAATGTATCATGAAAGTCTCCTATTATAGATAATAGTACAAACCTAGGTCTTCTTAAAGTGTAATTAATTTCTAATTTGTACATTTGATGTCGAACTAGACCTCTTTGTGAATCAGTTCTCAACAATGGGCCAAATGCCCTAAGTGCAATATGGTATCAACATGTCCCTCCTAAAAAGTGTATGAGATGGGCTCCTACATTTTTTTATGCTTATTTGTAAAGGAAACTAGGTGAAATGATGTTTATTAAGTGTGTGTCATGTCAAATGGGCAAGCGGGTGGCTTTTACGGCAATTGAGAGCCACATGGCCATTCGCTATTAGCTTAATTTACTCCATCATAATGATGATCAGCTAGAGATCTCCAAGACGGATGAGGTAAAAAGACCTCTTTTGTTTATAAACATCTGTTTTTACCTTGCCACTTTCACTATTTTCATGGAAAAGACTCTCAAATTTTCTTTAGCTACCTTCTTACTTGTTCTTTTTGCTATTTTTTGGCTGTTTGCCAGAGTTTTTGCCGCTTATCTCCTTCGTACTCCTTCGTTTCTGTTACTCACATAATGTAATACCACTCCAACTTGTAGTGTTTTATTTTTTTAATTCCTATTATTTCTCCTATTTCTGGTAGTTGGCTGCTTCAATGCAACACCATTAATACTCCTAAATAGCTCATAAGTTGGCAATAATGAAGGTGGCTAATTGTGCTTAGCTATTGCTAGAATGAAGGTTTGTAAGGGACCTTGACCCCTATAAGGATATTGACCTGACTCCGGTAAGAAGTATCTCTCAGGATCTTGGATAAATCACGATGTTATGTGGTTTTATTTTTAGTTACAGTTGGCTAAGTTAATACTTATAACTCTTTAAAACACTTAAAATTTTTCATCTTCAAAGCATAATCCCGTTTATGACACAAGATTAGGGTTTCTTGGTAAAATTATTATTTTGCCCTTTATGATGAAACATTGCTCAAACAATTACATTACTTACTTTATGCTACAGTAATTAAAAAAAAATGATTACTTAGTGTGCAAATTAGGTTTCTAAGTATGAGGAAATCACATTTATGTTAGTAATCTTACCCTAGGTCTTGGAGAGCCTTTACAGAGTCCACTTGAGAAATCCATGGGGGGGGGGACAAAAGGAGTTGAGTAATTTCCCCCAATCTTGGCAAGGTGGCATTGGTCCCTAGTGTCCTCAACCTGGACCCAATGAGAATGACCAAAAAAAGCAAATACTTGCCAGTAGAACTTGCAGCTTCCAAATGTTCACCAGAGCACCAGGCCTATATTCTTAAAAAGTATCATATCTCCATCTACCACGTGCAACTCCAAGGGCTTAAGTTTTTTATTTTTGCCCTTTAGTTTCTAACTATGTGAAAATTCTACTAGATCCCTTCTTAATTTGCCCCTTATTCTTTCATCCACATGAATGCATTCATCATTGTATGTCATATGGCAAGTTCATGCCCATCTTATATGTTTTTCCCCATTTTTATTATATTACCATTAATCCTAGGTATGTTTCCTTTCATCTTATTTTGACTATTCATGAGTCAAATCGATCTTTTGTTGTAACGTACTTATTTTCTTACTTATGGGGTCTTCGATTGTAGGCTTCACTTTTTTTCCACCATCTCCCAAACTCACAAACCTTAGTTGGACATCAACTCAGTGCTGTTTATGGGGGGCATACTAGTGATTTAGACATGAGGATCATGTTTGCACTCTAAAACTGTTCTTGATGAGATCTAGGATTGACATATCCTCATTGGCTAGGAACCCAGAAAGATGGTTTGAAAACAAAGATAGACAAATCGAAACACTTTGGTAGTCCAAACAAGCATATAGGATGACTTAAGACTCATTACAGATGAATCCTGGCCATTTTTAGAGCAGATTCCTTGTAAAACGGGCTAATGAGCAATGAGCAATGAGCATAACACGGGTCAAACACTACTTTTAAAAAAAATTAAATAACTTTTTGTTTGATAAATAATGCTTGGTTGAATGTATTTAAAGTATAGAAGCTTAAAATTGTAAAAAAATTGAAAACTTGTGCAAAACATCTAGTAACAGGAATTACATAGTTTTGTATTCGATATCATTAAATCCATAATATTTACAAGTTTGTTACAAACAAAATGTTGTCCTTAAGAAATCAGTCAAAACTACACAGAAATAGAAACTATAAGGCTAAGAAACCTTTCACCAAAATTATACAGACAAAATCCTCATTTAAACTAGTGCATACTTGACAGTTCAATCAAAATCTCCAAGACACTCCTTTACTTTGCCACATCTATAAAATTTTGCAAAACACTTAATCTAACAATATTGTCAGAATGAGCTACCAAAAGCTTATGCAAGTTTAGTAAAAATATCATGATCAATAATCCAACATAATTTTGAGCTGACTTGCACTGTAAAAATGCCAGAACATAAGAGAACAAACCCATTCAAGTTTTGAAAACTTGTTTTACATGCTCATGTCTTGCATACCCAAGTCTAATCTGAAAGTACACATAATTATTCCATTTATAGCTCATCATAAATGTGCCTTTACGTATTAATTCATGTTCACTTGATAATCATCTTTAAACATACAAAATAAGGCCGAGACATGTGTGATTCCACATTTCAAACATGGGCTTATAACACATGATCATGCATATCTATCAACTTTTTACATAAATACCTGGAAGTGTCCATAAACACTTAAAATCATAATTTTGGTTTTTAAAACAAACCGAATACATAGCACATGCTTATACATGGCAATCCACAACAAAGAGCCATAGAAACATGCTACCTTAAGACTTTGTTCCCACGATTTTAGACTTCGAGTCCTGCACATAAAGTCCACACTTAATTAGCTTGTTTCACAAGTAACCTATAACACTTAGAATACTTAGAATATTGAGCAAGCACATATGTACATACACAAACCTTTTTACCAATAAAAAGAGTATAAAATACTTTTGACCTTAGTGCCTTTCTAGCATGTCTTTTCCTATATAAAGTAGAAAGGGCAGTGAGTAAACTCAGTAAGGATTCTGTATGGCTCCCAGAGCCTAACATAGCACAAGTAAACTTGGCAAAATATATTCCAAGCTCCTGCAAAGGAAAACACTAAGACAAAGAAAATACAAGGTATATGCATATAATGATAATCAGGGTCAGCATGCACAAACAAACATGAAAGCACACAAACACACGCCACTTACACCTTATCCCCCGAAGGGCAGAGCAAGCATGATCATACATATTTTACTTAGATTCGGTTAACCATTATTAGTCCATTTTAATTTTGAGCTCTTTATGCTTGGGAATTAAATTGGTCGACTCAATTCCTAGTCGTAATGCTTGCATGAAGCTAGCTAGCATGGAGTTACCGAAGCAACAAAACATAGCCCTTCTATAGCACCTTAGGATCACATGGCATCCAATATCCATCACCTAAGGTCACGGAATACTAGAAAGAGTATCAGAATTCTTACCAAAAACCTTTTTGCAACCTTTGTTGCCCGAAAGCTTTAGAAGCTTGTTTCTTTGCCTTTTCTCTGCTTGTCGTAGCTAGAACTTAATTTATAGCTTGAGAACCTACAATGGCTGAATTATTAGCAAGTATATTCTTGCATTACCATAGCTCGAAAGCTTACATATACCAAGAAAACTTGGTGGAACACACAATACCTCAACAAATGTGGTATGGGCGAATTTGTGTTGCTTGGTCTCCTTCAAGCTTCCTCTTGACCTTTCTTTAAACCGCCACTTGATTCCTTGCCTTGGAATGCTTTAGAAGCTTATGTGTATCAAGAACATAAGCTTCAAACACAAGAATGCCAAGAACAAGACTTGGCCGAAATTTCTCTTAGTTGATGGTTCCAAAAACGTCTCATTCTTTCAATCTGCTTATTGATTCTTGCTCGGGGTGTTCTTAAGAGTTTGTAGACACCAAGAACACTTAGGTAAAAGCTTAAGGATGATCAAGAATGAGCCTTGGCCAAATTTAGGAGGAAGAAGAAGTTTGGAAGAGTGTTTGAGAGCAAATGTAGGGAAAGATTGAAGAGAGAGAGTGAAATATGTTGAATGAAGTTTGGAGGAGTGAATGAGAGTGTATTTTGGGTTGCATGGATGAATTTTGAGGGGAGAGAATGAGGGAGATTATGTGATTCACATGGGGGTGAGTGGGAGACAAAGTGAGATAAATTGGAAGACTTTGGTGAAAGTTGCGAGAATTTGTCAAAAGTGGGGGACAAGTAGGTGGAGAAAAAAATCCTAAGTGATGAGTTGGATGGGAGGTGGATTAAAATAATGGGAAATGGAGGAAGGTGGCAGCCATGACATCCAATGCTTTTAAAATTGGCTAATCCCCCCTTAGTCCCTCAATTCTTCGCATTTGGGCAATTGAGCCCAACTACCAAAAGTCCCCTTTGTCCAATTGAGTCTCTTACATTAAATTTTCATCATTTTGCTTGGCCTAAGTCAAGTTTAAATTCTGAGAGTGTCCAACACTTATCATACTCCCCGGTCCCACTTAATTTAGTGTTTTCGAAACTCAATGAGCTTAATACCCAATTTAGGAAAAATTCTTAAGCCCTAAATCCTTATAACCCGATGCTTAATTACTTTTCACACAAGTAAACCATAAAAAAAATATTCATTGGTCTATTTTTTTCCTAAAGCATGCATCCTTGCATTTGCTCTTATGCTTGCCAGCTTCTGCTAGCTTAAAAATTTCTTTATTGTATATAGCGGGGTTTGACTAAGTTTGGTGTGGGTCATAATACCCATGGATGTGTCTTGCTCCCTCAAAGGCCCACTAAACCAATGGGCCCATGTGCTTGCTTACTTGTAGCCCAAGTCATTTAATGGGCCAGAGTGTCATTTGGGCCCTAGGGCTTTTGCTTTAGGCTCCCACTCATGCTTCATGTCCAAAGCGCAACCCAAGGCCTACACGAAACAAAGACCCCAGGATGTGCTCATGTGGCCCCTTAGGTGCGCATAGCCACAAGGCCATGGGTGCATGCACACACGTACCCTTAGACACACTTTTGGACTGCGTGCCCTTACACCCAAGTCATCATATTCTTAGGTACTCCAAAACACTCGTGCACCTAAGAAATGCCCTGAAAAGATCATAAAAATAACCCAAATCACAAAATTCATGGATTACCCCAAAATCCAATCAATAAAATAAGAAATAAAATAAAAAGGTACATGGGTTGCCATGAGAGCTCGATGACACGAGTAGGATCAAATGTAACAGAATATGGACCTATTTTCACCTGCAGTACTAATTCATGGCTACAAAACACAAAAGCAAACAAATATCACATGCTCTTTTAAAACCCTTTTTTCGAATTCAACCCAAAATTTTGCTGGAGTGAGAGATTATGTACACGATATCGTCGTGAAGTAAGCTAGGGATCAGAAGTGATGCAAGAGAAATATGAAGAAAAATGAATAGTGAACCTAGAAACAGTGTGACTCGGTACAAAAAATCCATGAGAAATGATAACACTGCTGCTAGCGACTTAAATCCCCTTTTTCCTTTAACATAGCATATCAGAATCACCAGAAGACTGTTGCTTGTTCGGTTCAATTAGAAGAGGGGACTTGAGGAAGGCAAATTTGTGTATCGTTCAAAACTAGTAGTTAAGTTGCTTTTTCTTTTTTTGTATAAATCGGCAGTTAATTTAGGTTGGTCATGGTGGGGTTGAGCACTTTTATTTTTTTATACATTTTTTTTCCTATTACAGAGTAAAGAGCAGAGGGCCTTCTAGGCCTAGGCCTGGGATGTGTGTTTATATATTCTATTCGTGTGTGGTTATATATTTTTTTGGCATTGCTTTTTGGAAGCTAAGGCTTGCAGCGGTGCCCCCTAATAATAGCTATCACATCTAAAGGTAGGGGTGATTATTTGGTTTGTTCGGTTTAAACCGAACCGAATTAGTCAGTTTATTCGGTTTTCGGTTTTGGATGCTAAGAAACCAAAATAACCGAATTAGTCAATAAAACTGAATTGAAACCGAACCGAAATATTTCAGTTCGGTTCGATTTAAACCGAATTGACCAAAAAATGGTAGTTAAATTCTATAAGAGATGAAATGAGATAAAGATATCATTTTTCTTTTCAAATTCCATTCAATATAGAAGATTCATTGTCCATAGAAAGAAAGAAAATAAGAATCCAAGCTAATTTGGGTTACTTGGTAGCATTATTGTTCATGAAATAAATAAATAAATAATTGGTATAAAAAATTTTGGTTATTTCGATTGCCGAATTAACCGAATTCTAAAATTGAAACCGAACCGAAACCAAATTTTTTGTTATTCGGTTTCAACCGAAATCGAACTGAATTACCGAATTAACCAAACCAAATTTTAAATTTTTTTCGGTTTAAACCAAATACTGATCACCCTTATCTAAAAAGATGGGAAATCAGTATAATTACTAAGGAAAACACAATTGTCAAATCATGGCAGCTGAGGCCCCTAAAGTTTAATATGTTGTTATTAAGTACCTTTGTGTTGTTAGATGAGCACGTTGAACTCAGTGAAACAGTCATATGGAGCTATTGGGCCTAACAAGGTTGGGCATTCTGGTTTTAAGAGTTTGGCCACAGAGAGCTATTTCAAAAGGCGAAATGAAGATGGGATTAGATCCAATTATTGTGCTTGATCTTTGCTGGGTCAGTCAGTTTATTTGCGGGAATTTGGAGATTCCAGGGGAAGGCACGATTGATTTGGATGAACATCCCTTTATCGGAGGAAGTAGGTTTGCATAGGCGAAGGAAGTAGGAATAATGCCCAATGACATTAACCTATTGATTTCTATGAAAATGTCCAACAACCTCTAATGCCTACCATCAGAGCAACAATCCCAAGATACCGCCACTATGAATCACTCTCAATCCACAGATTAAAAAAGGATAAATTTTTATTTTGAACCACCAACCAAAGAGCTTCTCGAATAACTAGGTCCACCACCAAATTTCAATCAGCCACTCCTATAATTTTGGAGAACACAACTATAGAATGGGAGTGGTGATCTCTTATAATACCATCAATAGCTCCAAGACTCGGTTTACCCACTACTGAACTGTCAATGTTAAATTCCTGCTTGCCATTAAGTGGAGGAACCAAGCAAGACATGTGCTACCTATCACAACTAGCATTAAAAATTGATGGTAGCTGTTACCCACTCCGGGGTAATTCAATTATGGTTCCAAAATTGTGCATTTAAACTCCCAGGATTGGTAATGTTCTGTGGGCCATCAAAACACTACTCTTAGTATGCATACCCAAGTGGCCCTCTTGGGCACTGTGTAAATACGTGTATATTGATCCAACCATCACACACATATTCACATTTAACGCACACCATGGCAGCAAAGAAGGAAAACTCTAGCATAAGTCTTAATATTGGCTACCACACATTAGGTAATCTTGTTAAGTTCTAGTAATCAGCCACTGCACCTAAAACTTCCACTAATAAACTGTATCATTTTAGCCATGTAACCCCTTGTTTTCTTTGCTCCATTATTAATTAGAGGCTTAGAGCAAACCAAGGAATTTTGTTTTACATTAATAGCCCACCTATGGACCAAGTTATGAATTTTTTAAGTTGGTTACAAAATTCTGACCAAATGAACAGTAACTTAGCCAACTTTGCAACATCATATCTTTGGCTACAAGGCTCCAAATTTATAAATTCTAAATTCTTGTTCAATCTCTGTATGTAATCTAGATGTAGTCAAAATTTCATACCAAGATTCATTCTACACAGGGAGATATTAAATTTTAGGTGTAGAGTCAAAATTTTGGTCACCTTATGACTATTTTGCCATACAAAATTTCTTAAAATTCATTCACTTCATTTCTAGGTACAAAGCCAATATAGGCAGTTTCATAAATGTCTTAACCACATGGGGAACCCATTTCCATAAATTTAGAATCTTTCCAACCCTTATTCATAGAAATTTCATCAAAACAACCCATAAACACCATATGGACAGCATTGTGCATTCACTTCAAACTACACTCCAATGATTCATATATCCTTCTCACACTACATATACACCATACCCAGTTTATTTAAATGCATTCATACATTACATACATGCCAATAAATTAGTTAATACGTACACTAAGCTTCTTGGAGAACTTCACAAAGCACTAAGCACTCTAGAAACTTGAAGGGACCAGCTGCTGCGTAGGGCAGAAAGTGCCATTACTAAAAATAGCTACTGTGCTCCAAAAATCATGAAACTTTCCAGTTTATCGCTACACATATGGAAGTTTATATAACTAAAATTTCATAGAGAAATTCAGACGAAAACTATTAATCTGAATGTTCTCTTTCAGGTGCTCCTGAAAATGGGCAGAAAAGGGGTAAGTTTCTTGAATGAAACTTAGTCTGGCCTTATCAATAAAATCTTCAAACTTCAGCCATATACCTGAAATCCAAAGAAACTAAAACACAAAATACAGTACAAACACACAAATATACACATCCAAATGCACAAACAAACACAGCAACAAACATATGAAATGCTGGCAGCAATAATACATTAGGATTAGTCCATAATCATGCAATTAAACATTAAGAACTCACTATGGCAGCCCTCCTCAAGATATTGCTTGGTCTTAAGAGGTCATTAGATCTTAGTTAGTACTAACTTGGACTCTAGAAACACTGAATTTCACTACCATAACAGAGCACCAAAGCTGCAGGGTTGAAACCCTTAGTTCAATTTCCCCCTTAACCTAAACTTGGTTCATCAAGCTCTTGGCTTTTTTCCAAGCTTAGGGTCTTAGCTTCATGGATGTTTGGGCATCAGTATTGAACAATAAAAAGCCATGAAACCTAGATAAAACCCTTACCTTTTGTTGGAAATTTGATAAACCTTAATCGAACCGAAAATAGGTTTTCTTGTACTCTTTGATGTCTTCTTTGCTTTCTCTTACTTCCTCTTGATTTCTTAAGGTATGGTGGCTATGGAGGATAGTGGAAAAGGTTAAGGAAGAGTTCTTAGTTGCTGGAAACAGAAATTTAGGGAAAATGCCAATGAAATGAAGATTTTTCTTCATTTATACATCATTTTGACCTTAGTGGCATATATGCAAATTTTTTGAAACTTTGCCCAACACTTGGACAGATTATTTCCAGCCATTTTGGCTGGGAAAATGACATATTTTGACCTCTTTTAACCTTGGTCAATATTCATTTTCACCTTAGAAAAAATTTAGGACACTTAAGCACCTTAGTTGTCATTATGCCATAAATGGCAAACTTTGCCTCTTTGAGCACTTTGGTCCCCAAAAATATATTTAATTCCTTCCAAGTTTTTTCTTCATAATTCCATCCATACCCTTTCTCCATAATTCCATCCATGTCCTTTCCATAGCCATATTTAAAAATTTGTGCAATTGAGTACCCAATCTTTGTAACCTTACAATTTAGTCCATAGGTTACTTGAAAATCAGGCAATATACCAATGCTTTCTTAAGAACCAAGCTATCATTGTTTTTGTCACTTAAGGGAATGTATATTAAATACTTTACACTTAAAATTTATACACTATGGTGAAAATTAAAGCATATAAGTTTAAGTCATTATGCTGTAATTTTCCCATTTTGTGAAGGTGGTAACAGTAGCTCACTATGAAATTGCAAATCCAACACTGAAAAAGAACGAACTAGCCAGCTTGCCTTGCACCAATGACCCACAAGTGCTTTTGCCACATCCGCAACCCAAGAACTAAAGCTCCCTTTTGACGAAAAAATCAGTAAATTACGAGCTTGCTAGATGCCCATAAAACTGTACTGAAAAGTTCAAACTCTAAATAGACTTGCAATGCACCCTTCCAGATGATGCATTCCACCAACTGAACAAAGAAGAAATATTGCAAAGGCTTGGCAATGAAAACTCCCAACAACCCACCAATGCCCTCTAAATACTGCCAACAAAGAAATAATTGTAAGAATAAGTGATCAAAAGACTCCAACAAATGACTACAAAATGGTCATAGACTTCAATCTCTCAATCAAACAATCTCTTACACAGATAAATTTTCCAGCACCATCTTTCATTAATCTACTCACCAAACTCAGTAATTGGACCAGATTTTTTTAGAGGGAAGACAAAAATTCTGAGGAAATTCATTCTCAGGACACTTACCTCAGCTCAAGCCAGCGAAGATAACACTGACACTACAAGGATTCTTCCTGAAGCGTTGAGCTATTCTATTCCAAACTAAACAACAATAGTAAAGATACATACATTACCACTTTGGGTTGTAGATTTGTCCCGCGCTTCTAAATTACTGCTGGTCCCAAATGTTTTCCCTCCACTGCAAATTCATCTCTAACCCCATGTTAGACTGAGTTTGTACAAAAATCAGATTTACAGAGAGAAACAACCGATAAATTACATAATTAACAAACAATCAACAAATAATATGGAAGTTTGAATTTACTAGAAAATAGTTTTTAAACAGTTTTAATTTATTAACTCTCATATAGGGATCCAACATCAAATTTTAATTTCTATTTAAAATGCCCGGCAACTATATTCTCATTAATTCAAAATGTGTCATAATGTTTTAGATTGTTAATAAATTATGTAAATTATCAGTTCTTCTAACTATAAATTAGTTTTCTATACCAATTTGGTCTAGCCTGAGATCAAGGACAAAACTACAATAAAGGAATAGCTCTAATCTATTAAGTACCAATTAAGAGATTAGAGATGGATTTGTAACCCAAATTAAAGACTTAGGATATTTTGTGTTTTACCATTGATGGGGCTATGATCTCTGCAATAGTGCAGATCTAACTTAAAAGTAGGAGAATATTAAGGAGCATCATTGGAGTACACATGTGGCAAGTAGTGTCAAAATTAATATAGATGGGATCAGGTTAGGATGAGGATAATTTTTCAAGATGTTATCAGGCAAGAGGAAAATGTCTTATGTCAGGGGGTCATCGAGTCCCCCATCTTCCTTGGGCTTTTTTTTTTTCTTTCCATTGATTTGTTTCAACATTTTTGACCTTCTTGTTTGAAATGAATGGACATTTAGTTCCCTAATAAAGTTTGAGTATCAATTGAAGAATTGCCAATCAATGGTCAACTTTAAAAGGCAAGGCTGTAACAGAGGTTGGGACCTAGGCCTAAATGGATTATGGGTTTTTTATGACATCAACTATAGGGCTAGTCTGTAACTTTCACCCAAATTTTGCGATCGTGTCAAGCTGAATACGTGAGTTGCATTTGAGCCCTTTGTCCATAATTACATTTAACCTTGTCAATCCAACCTGTAATTATCAGCAACTTCAGGTGCTTTTGAATGGGTAGGAAAACGGGTCACGCACGACCCATGTGTTTGACCTGACCCGATTGCACAAACACGCTAATGCACCTGGACTGAACTCAAACAAGTTTCCCCTAAATACAATAAAAAATTACATAGGACCTTTGAGGTTTTGTCAAATCTAAAGTTGCCCTTCTCCTATTTTAGAAAATATAGTAGGTTGTAAACTATATTAACTAATAATTGGAATGTCAAATATAGACTTGTATGGAGAGCACATCCAATATTAACTGTTAAACTATATTTTTGGGTATGAAAATTTTTGGCGAAAAGTCACTGTTGGTCATAAAGTTTTGTTTACTTTCCTGTTTTAGTACAAAACTATTCACGTTTCTAAATGAGTCCTAAATTTCTGAGATTCCGTAATAGGTAGTTCTAAAACTTTGCATTTTTCTAAATGGTTCTTAAAATTTTGCTACAATGTAACAATTTGTACCAAAACTTATCACTTTTCTAACATCAACTTTTTGGAATTTTAATTTAACCTAGCATTAACCATATTTTAGTAAATTTAATTTGTGTAATAAGCTTTTGCAGTTAAATGACAATTTAAATTATTAATTTTTCTTTTCTAGAAATCATTTTTGTCTTCAATAACTATATTTCAGTAAATCCAAGACTAATTGTTGATACGTTAATAAAGTTTTAGTACTAAAGTGAAAACCCTTTGAAGACTTAAATAAAAATGTATGACAAGTTTTAAGATTAAAAATGACATTTTTTTCTCAAAATTTTTAGTAAGATTTAGGCATATAAAGAGCATTTTAATCTAAAAAAGGAAGTAGTAAGGATAAAATACAGGATATTTAACCGCAGTCTAATATAACTCCAGTTACTCCAGTTAGCAGCTTTTGGGACTAGTAAAACCCCCTAATCAATGGTTAAAGTTGATTTAACGTGCGGCAGGTAGAGGTGGGAACCGGGTCGGACTGGCCGGTCCTGAGCCTGGGTCCTGAGGCCTGGGCTCGGACCGGTTATAGGCGGGGCAGTTCCGAGCCGGTCCCGGGGCGGGGCGGGGCGGGGCGGGTTTCATTTTTTTTGTTAAAAATAAATAAATATATATATATATAATAGAACAATTGATCGGATAATTGATTGTCAAGACCCAAATCGTAATTCATCATATCGATTCCGGCATCATCGTCGTGAAACTCTTGAATTGAAATGCCTTTATCGGCGGGCCAAGATCGACGACGGAACAAGGCTCGGAGGCCGGTGTCACGGGAAGATGAACTATCTGTTGACTTGCCATTTCCTTCTGAAGTCATGCCTCACGTACTAATAATAGTGACTAATGCAAAATCAAGAGAGGATTATAAAGATATTATGGAGAGATTATTAAGAAATATGGAAGAGATTAAGAAAATAAGGAGAATGGTTGAGAGAATATAGTAGATGAAGAAGAGAGATTGAGTGATTATGTGAGGATTGAGTGAAAATGGCATTGGTATTTATAGGGGGAGGGGAAAAATTAGTTTGACCAAAAAGTCCTTGAAATTTAGTTGTTGGGATGGTCAAAAATGAAATTTTGGGGGCTGAAATGGAGCAGAAAACTATTGGAGGGCCTGCTGTGTAATTAGCCTTTTTTTTAAAAAAAATCGCAAGTTTACGTTATATGTAGTAGGGAGCGGTTGCGGCGCGTCGGCGGGCCGGGCCGGTCCTGTTTGGCGGGTTCGACTGGTCCGGGCCGATCTTTTTTGCGTCTCCCTCCTCCTATTTGGCCCATACTCTGCCCATAGTATTGCATGCTTCTCCCGGGGCGGGTTTGACCGGTCCGGGATGGGTTTGACCGGCGGGGCGGTCCCGGTTCGGTCCGGACCAACCCGGCCCACCTCCCACCTCTAGCGGCAGGTTAGAGTTGAAAGAGATTCCAAGCGAAGGCAGCCTTACATATGCTGTCAATTCTGGTGTTTCTTTGCCTTTGTTAAAATCATGTCAGGAATGATTCTCATTCTTCTGTAATCGCTTTCAAGCTTCTATTCACTCACAGTAGCTAGAAAAGGAAAAGCGTTCACATAAATAGTGACCAAAATTGTTAACAAGGGTCTTAATTTTAGACTAATTAAAAAGGAAAGCTGTGGACTGTTCAAAGAGATGGGGCCAAGAACAAGAGTTTCAATTGCTATCATAAAGTAGAGAAAGTGAAAACAATTCAGAGCAGCAGAATACCTTAGGATGAAAACCAACAACAAAAGGCCAACTATTGCATGAAAGTGATATTACTACCTTTTCCTTGTTAACAGATTCATCCACAGAATCACCTCACCAAAACTTTATATTGAGTCGTCTAGTTTCCCTTTTGCAAAAGCTCATCATTTGAAAAGAAAGGGGAGATTCTACCTGGGGCTACCGCCACCCACCACCTCCACGCCAACTACCTGAATAATAACTGCCTTACTGGCAATGAATTTGGGTACCTGAACAGTTAATCAAATTGTTAGGCAGATGTTAAGCAGGGATTCATTGTGTACTGTAGCAAGGCCTCAGAGAAAGTTAGGGAAGAATTGGTGAAGATAAAAGTATGGCCAAAAGGGAGCAAACAAAAATGTCTAGAGCCCCACCATTGGAGGTCCACCTTACCCGATAAATACAGCACAGATGCAGAAAATAACCTGACATAGGTAAAGTAACTTTGAATTTTTTACGGAACCCTGTGTCAGGTGGTTGCTGTGTCACACTTGACTTGAATGCCCCTCCCTGTTATAGCGCCATGTCAAGAGCGAGAGTACCATGGCATGACACTTTATGTTTGCTTTGTTCACGTAGGGAAAGCAGTCTTGCAAAGGAAAAAGGATTTCATTAATGACATGAATCCAGATAAACAATGGCAACTAATTCTCTAAAACGACAATTACAAGATCCCGCCAAAACTCTTTAGAAGAATTCAAAGTCTAAGTAAGGTACCAATGACCTTCTCGGATCAGTAGCTCCATTGTTGCTTGGAGGAACGGCTCGCTTGAACGTGTGGTTCAAGAATGAGAGGTCAACCGGTTTAGGAATTTCTGGAGGATGTGTGCTGCGAATGAGGGCCCAGTTCACACTCTCGAAGAAAGGGTGCTGCTTGATCTCCGTAGCACCTCTCTTGAACCCCAATCTCTTTTGGGGGTCCTTAACTAGCGGACCGCGAATCAAATCCTTAGCAGCAAAACTGATTGAAGATCCCTCTGGAAACTTTAGTGGCTGACCAACCACATTGAATAAGGTCTCCCTATTTCCATTCCCTTTAAATGGAGTTCTTCCTAACATTAGCTCATACAAGAAGATTCCGAAAGTCCACCAATCAACTGCACTCCCATGACCGTCTCCTCTTATTATTTCAGGGGCTAAATACTCATGTGTCCCAACAAATGACATGGACCGGGCACTAGTAGGTTCTGCAATAAGTACAGGAAGAGCATCTGAGTTTGCCAAACTCGTCTTCTCACTTCTCACCTTCATTGATTTGTTGAAAAATCTTGGTCGGAAACAAGAAGGCTGTAAACAAGAAGGCTCCACACACACCGGAAGTTTGAAGGCTGGATCAATGCATGCCGGCTGGATGCAGTAGGCAGTCATTCTGCAGGATGGCCCTGTTCTAGACTGCACAAGAGTGGGACAGACAACACATCTTAATGATAAATCAAAGTCAGACAACATTATATGGCCGCCTTCGCTAACCAACACATTCTCAGGCTTCAAATCCCTGTATATGACACCCATCATGTGCAGATATTCTAGGGCTAGAAGCACTTCCGAAGCATAAAACCTTCACCTCAGAAAGAAACATCCAAACTTGCTTCCAGCATATAGATATTGTTTATCACAGGGAGAGCAGGATGTATTAGGTACATCAAATTGGTCTCAATTTCATTTTATTAGGAAAATAAACGAAATTTACTTCCCGAGCATAATTAATGCAGATGCATGTTACTAGGATACTCCATGAGTACATAGGAGACATGAGACATCAGAAAAATAATTAAGCAAGTTGATTCTGATAACTTTTAGTTCCAATGAACAGCCACAAAATTGAGACAGTTACTTGACTTCTTGAAGATTTTTGCTGCAGAAAGTACATTGGTACCAACCAAAGAAAATGATGATCACTGAAAGTTAACTACTTTCAAGCAAATCATCTCCAAACTCAAATATTTTCCCAGTTTCCCCCATGATCAAATACATTCATGTTCCTAAAATTGTTGAAATAAATCAAGAAACCGAAAAAGAATCATGTTTCCTAAGTAGCATTTTCACCTTGCAACTTAACAAGCAAGCAGCAGCGAAATTTCACAGGAAATTGCCTTCATAACAAAATAAAAACACAGCAGTCATAGCATCGAGAAGCAAACCTTGCTGCTGGTTCGGAGAACTGTTTTACAGGCTGTCTCTGCCGCAGTATATGAAGATCACCACCACTGCAAAATTCCATCAGCAAGCAAGAGAACTTCTCTGTCTCAAAATGTGAATACAAGGTTGGTAAAAACGGATGATCCAACAAGCCTAATATCTCTCTCTCAGTTTGAGCTCGTACCAGCTTCTTCCTCCCAGCTAACAATCTTTTATCCATAACCTTCATAGCAAACAGACACCCCATACCCCTCAATTCAGCTAAATAAACGCTCCCTATATCTCCACATCCCAGCTTCTTCAGCAACCTAAAATGACTCAACCCCAAATCACCATCTTTACCCTGGGCACACTGTATTGCATCCCACCTAATATCATTTCCTTTGTGAGGCTTGGATGGGCAACTGCTCCTAAAACTACACTCATCAGCATCAACACCGCTCTTCTTACTCTCTTCACAGTCATGGGCAGAGTCAGCACTCTTCCGAGCTTCAACGGTTCTATTGCTACTAACACTAGTGTTCTTATTAGACAATGAAAGGTTGCTGCTACTACAGAGACTGATGCTGACACTACCATCGAAACTAACATCTTGAAAGCTGCCATTCCCATTGCTAGTACTGCTACAACTAAAACTGTAATCAGAACCAGAAATGGAACTGCCAGACAAACCACCACTGGGACTAGAACTCAAGCTAAGATCATTAATGGCCTTGGTGACAGAACCAGTGCTACAATTTGCACAACTATGGGGCGAGATTTTGTCCATCCCAGAGAGAACGCAGGGCAGGTGGCTGGTGAAATGACTGAGAGAAAAGAAAGAGTTTTTGGATTAAAAATGAGCGTTGCAGTCAAGCTGCCTGTGGCAGGGGAGCGACCGAGGTGGTCAAATGGAGAGCGAAGACGCGGGCTAAATATTAGGAGATGAAAGAGGATGGTTAGAACGGTGTACAAATTTGAATAGTAAGAGAGGATTATTTTTAATTTTTTTGGTTATAGAATCAAGAGCAGTTTGGTTTCTGAGACTCCCTCACCCCCCTCTCCCCCTGTCGCAGAAACAAAATATTATACGGCTTAGAGACAAACAAAACACAGGCATGAGAGAGAGACCCAGTTCACGAGGGGGACAAGAGACGAGATTGTGATATTTCTAACAAAACACAGAAAAAAACAATTTGGACCGACCAATGGGGGTACAAGTGTGGAGTCATGGATTTGGTGGACTGGTCGCAAGCCTGGCCGGTTTGATTAGTTGGTAATGACGGTGGGATCTCAGTCGAGAGACTGACGCAGATTCGGGGAGTTCACCAAAAGATGATTCTGATTTTGGTTTTATGATTGGTCCTGCATTGGGCTGAGTAGACTGTGAATCTATGGAGAGAATAGAGAATATACACCTGGTGTATATACACCAATTAACGACGTTAACGCGTCTTTCATCAGGAAATTTGAAAATAGAGATAACGCGTGAGAAAAATGGGCCATATTCTTGACAGTTACCTCTTTTGAGTCCGAATTCCATAGAAAAACCTCATAATTGTTTCATAAACCTAAAACCGACGATTGAGCCCTCCCTAAACTCAACTGCCGCTTCGCCGAAAGTCACGAAATCAGAGAAAACGCTACCCTCGGGTGGGGATTTCATTCCGAAGGTTCCATCCGTCATCTACGAGGGCGCTGGACAGTGGGGGAGCCGGCGGGAAAGGGAATGGGCGTCGCGAGAGGGAGGACAGGGGTTCGCGATTTTGCTAAGGTGAGATTCGGATTTTTTTTTTATGATTTTTGTGTTGTGAGGGTGGGTCAACTACTGAGAGTTGTTAAATAGCGAGAAACTATATGGGCTCGCCATTAGATTTGTGATTTCTTTGAAATTAGTATGTATTGTTCTGAATCTGAGATGTTAGATAGGAAGGACGAACACCATGACTAAAATTTGTGTTTGTGATGATCTAAATCTGACATGTATGAGACTGAGTGGGATATGAATCGATCTGAAAGACGACGAAGGAGAAACAGATGCAGTTCTGTTACATTGGCTGAATCTGAATCTGATTGTTGGGTTTTCCATTATGAGTAGTGTATGTTTGATGTGCTATCACAATTTAAAACAGCCAGTGTGTGGAATGGTACAGTGCATCATCAGATTAATACATTCGATATCCAGAATGATACATTACATTTTCAGTTTAATACAAAAGCTTCCATGTATTATAAATTGAATGTTCTATATAATATTGTGATGTGTTTTTATGTTATCAACGTTCATGAACGGTGGTAGTACAGTGGTGTTGTTGGGTAATGTATGTGATTGTGAGGTTTCCTTTTGCATATACAGATTAATACATTCGAATCCCAGAATGATAGGTTGCATTTCCTGATAAATATGTTTCCATTCCAGTTTAATACATGGATCTACTTGAATAATACACTGGCATTGTTAGGGAATACTGTTACAATGATTATCAGTAGTGATACATGTATTATGGGAAACTGAATGGCTTACGCGTTAATTCATTTGTATTCCAGTTCAATGCATTGGGAATTTATTGTCCTATTTTCCATTATGAGTAGTGGGTGGATATGCACAGTACACATACAGATTAATACAGTGGATAACCAAAATGATACATTACTTTTACAGTTGTGATTAATTCTATTATGATTAGTGTATATTTAATGTGCTATCACAGTTGTGTAATTATGTCATGGTACATTACATAACCAGATTAATACATAACTAATACAGAATGATACATTAGCTTTTCAGTTTAATAACTTGGTTGTTGTATATAATATTGTTATGCTTTGTTATGTTAGCTAGGTTCAAGAATCGTGTTCTTTGAAATTATCATGTATTGTTCTGAATTTGAGATGTTAGCAAGGTTCATTATATGTGAAAGTCCTATCCGTGTGTTATCACATTTGTGTAATTCTGTCATTGTACATTACATAACCAGTTTAATACATAACTAATACAGAATGATACATTAGTATTTTCGCATGTGCATAGTATACATGTACTAATACAAAATGATAGATTACTATTTTAGCATGTGCATGAGATATAGTGGTTAATGGTGTTTTTTTTTTTCTATAAATAATGACAGCTTGACAATGGCCAGGAAAGATGGAAGTGGTGAGTCCAGTGAGGAGGGAGCAGGGGAGATAGACTATTCACAGTACCAACTGTATGGAGAACCCTTTGAATTCATTTTGTCTTACCAGTTTTTTGTGTGGTGGTGATATGAATGGAAGCTAAAGTGTCTGTTGGTATACAGTACTCTACAGAAATTACTTGATTTTGCCTCCAACGAAGCTTATTCCGACGAGCCTTGAAACCATGATTCACCGTATACCGACTAAAAAATGAATATGCTGCTTCCACACTCTCAAAACCAACACCTTCGAAAGATACATCTTCGAACCCATTATCTCCTTTTATCATAGAGTAATCGACAATATAATCTGAAAATAGATAAAAAAATATACTGGTTTATAATGCATACAACCATTAGCGTACAACTATATCACATTTTAATACATAATATTTACAGTTTAATACATATGCCACACAGTTACATACAAAATTGCAGACAAATGTGAAAACAATTTCACACAGAATTCAAACACACTATCCTAAATTGCGAGAATTTAAACACTGTTCAGTTTCACCTTCCTCGACTCCAACTCCCTCATCACCACCATCGACATCCACTTCTTCATCTCCTTCAGCATCGAATGCTGCATAAAAAAAACATCCTTAATGCCATTATGAAATTACAGTGTAACACATATATGCATATAAATTAGATAAAAACCTCCTAATTCTTCTCCATAATTCACACAGTCATCAGCGACCTCTTTTCCCTTTTCGAAATATTGAACGTTTACTTCACAATTGTTTTCTTCATCACAACCGCAAATTACTTCCCCCTCGCCTTTCCCCGCCTCAGCACCACTATACACTTCTTCAACTGCTGGGCTTTCGTTTAGGTCAAACACCATTTTATATGAACTTTCAGACAAAAAAATTATCTAATGCTCGAATAACGAGAATTCTTGGATGCAAAAAAAAGGGGTTTGAGCTTCGTCAAGGAGGGAATTGCTGCACTTCAAACTGGTATGAAAAATATTCATTTTGAATATTATATAAATGGTAAATTGATTTTTCTAACTTTCACGTTTCCTAACTAATCGTGACTTCCTAACTGAACCATATTTCCATATTCTGCCTCATTAACCGTAAATTCACGTTTCCTAACCGGGTGGACATACACCCGGTGCATCCAAGAATTTTCGATCTATGGATGACCTAATTGGAGCATTCTGTAATTATGGGTCCTACTTTGAATTTTAAAGACCCACGCGTGAATCAATGCCAATTGAGGGTTGTCATAAGAATTGAGTAAATTGCACAAATGGTTCCTAACCTTTTTTCATTGTTTCCTTTTAGTCCCTAATCTATTGAATATTCTATTTTGGTCCTAAACCTATAAAAATTGTTTCATTTTGATCCCTCACTAGATGAAATTCCTTAACTCAGAATAATTGTCTGATATAAACTTTTGAAATACTAATTTAAATATTCAGTAACTGTATTCTAGTAAATTTAAACAGTTTAATATTTTTTAACAGTGAATAGACAATTTAATTAATAGTTTTTTCTTCTTAAATGAAATAAGTTCAATTTACATAGAGGAAAAAAAGGTGACTTAATTTTTTTATTAACTATAAAAAATTATTTTATAAATTAAATTTATTTTAAGATAGTTACCAAATAGTTTAAATTATGATCTAAAACATTGTTATTAGACAAATACTTTGAGTTAACAAATTTTATCAAATTGAGACTAAAATGAAACGTTCTCAATAGATTTAGGACTAAAACAAAATGTTTTAATAGGTTTAGGACTAAAACAAAACATTCAATAGATTAGGGACCATTCATGAAATTTACTCCATAAGAATTTAACAGCAAGGCTTTACATAAACCTAGTGTATGCCATACATCCTCCTTATATAATTGAAGAAGCTACAATATCACCTAGATTCTATAAAATAAGCAAGCATGCCACCAAACTACCTCAATTCTTCCTGCATTTGGCTCCCCTCTCATAAATTGTCTGACTTCCTGCTGCGATCTTCATCTTTGATCACGTTTTGCTTCTTTAGAGCAGATTTTGCCATCATGTCGTGATTTATGCAATCTCTGCTCTAATCTTCATCTTTGATTGCAATTTCTACAATCTTTGCTCCAATCTTCAAATCCGATCATGATCTTTGCTTTTATATTCATTTTCGATCACGATTTCTTTGATTTGCTACTCTGATTGTCTTCTCCGGTGACATTTTTAGTTAAGGTTTTTTGTGATTTTTGTGATTTTGCTTCAATCATCTTCTCTGACCTCTATTTTGCATTTTCAGTGGTTTCAAGGATTTTTGCTTTGATCATCTTTTCTGGCCTTATTTCTGTATTTTCTACAAATTTCACTCTGCTATGTTCTTTTTGTTTTCCAATACATTTTTTTCCCATTGATGTTTGTTCTTTTAATGTTCTTATTTGTTTCTATATGCATTACTGTTCATTCTTTTCATTTACATATTAACAAAAATTCACATGACTAACTACTTTAAAAGAACATATATGTAGTTTAAAAAGAACACATGCATATTATTAAAAAAAGATATGCAAATGAATAAAGGAATATATACACATAAAGATAAGAACACGTGCATGTGAATAAAAGAACACATATATTAAAAAATGTCTATTTAGAACAAATTTGCATGTTTATATGCATGTACATACACGCATATATAAAAGACTATTTGCGTAGAAAGACAAGAACATATGAAAATAAAACAATGAACATATATGTAGTTACATAAATTACAGTGAAAAAAACATACACGCGTATAAAAAAAACATATCCATATAAAGAAAAGGGGTAAAATTCACCAGGAGTCACCTAACTTATTTTTTTGTCCTAAATGGATACCAGACCTTCATATTGTCCTAGTTAGATACCTTACCTCTCATTGCGTGTTTTAACTAGGTACTTTCTTTTAATTTCATAGTTACGTCTAACAAAAAATGCTAACATGGCAAAAGAAAACGTTAAAATAAATTTTAAAATAACACTTATAGTCTTTTAACTTTTCTTATCAACAATTTAAACTATAAACTTTTCTTGTAGACTCCTTCATCCCTCTCCTCCTCCTCCTCCTCTTCACCATCATCTCCTCCTGCTCTCCAGCCACCACCATTCGTAAAGTCACTGGGAGGGTGGCTCAGTTTTGTAGAGCACATACTAGACATCAATAACCCTATAATTTGATTGATCAATTTCATATAATTTGGTTCAATTTTAGATAAAATAAAATTTAAGTTTGTTTACATTTTTAAGAACCCTAACTCCAATGGCCGCTGGATCAAGCTCCCTCTCTCTCTCTCTCCCTCTATCTGTGAAACATGTTCTTTGGCAAACCTATCCAGAGGTCGTCTTTGCCTCACCACCACTAAACGCAACTTCCACCGCCACGGGAATAAGAAGAGCTTCCCTTCATCTTTTCATCCCTTCTAATCCTTACTAACCATCCGCAGTACTGATTCGTGGCTACAAAGCACAAAAGCAAACAAATATCACATGCTCTTTTAAAACCCTTTTTCGAATTCAGCCCAAAATTTTGTCGAACTGAGAGATTATGTACCTGATATCGTCGCGAAGCAAGCCAGGGATCCGAAGTGATGCGAGAGAAAGATGAAGAAAAATGAAGAGTGAACCCAGGAACAGCGTGACTTGAAACGGAAAATCCATGAGAAACGATAACACTGCTGCGGGCGACTCAAATCCCTTTTTCCTTTAACATAGCGTATCGGAATCACCATAAGAGTTGCTTGTTCGATTCGATTAGAAGAGGGAACTAGAGGAAGCAGTTGTGGTTTGCTAACAATTAGCAGTTAACTAGTTTCAATAATAGTTCATATAAAAGAAAATATAATAGTTGTTTAAAAAAATAATTGAGAAAATAGACCAAAGGGATAAAAGAAATGGGACGACAAAGTGGTAATCTGGCATCATCCACCGTGAAATTTGATATCAACTTTTGTGTGCCCCTACTCCCTAAAAAAAAAAAAAAAACCAGCAGAAACAATTCTCTAACCTTTGTTCGGCCAAAAAATCAAATAAAATTCAACCCTATTCCCAAATCGAAAACAGATTTAAGTATAGTCAGGAGTAAAAAATTGGAAAAAATATCAAATTTGTTACTAATGTTTTAGGTTGGGAGCGGATATATCACTATAGTTTTTTTGGACGTAATCTCCCACCAATATTTTAAAATAGACCGGATATGCCACTAAAATTTCAAATTAAAAACGGACATACCACTGGCTGTTAAATATCTTACAGAAAATGTTAAAAAGCTAACGAAAAATATTAAAAGTAATAAATTTTAAAATTTTAGGGTGGTAATGCAAGTTTTAACAAACTTCAAAGATTTTTTGTAATTAGATTATCTCTCTTTCTCGTATGCTAACGAGGAGATTAGACAGCAGAGACAGAGGGAGAGCGGCAATAAGGCTGGGTTGCTGCTTGCTGGTGATGGAGACAGTAACAGGGCTAAAGCACTAACGGAAAAGATCAGGCACTCTTTCGGTAAAAATTTCAAATGTCTTAATATTCTTTTCAAGATGTATAATAACCTCAATATTTCAAAACCTGTTATTTTACATTGTTTTTGTTATTTTCTAATCGACAGTGGCATATTTGGCCCACTTTAAAACATTAATGGAAGATTGGAAAAAAAAACCATAGTGACATATACGCTCCCTACCCAAAATATTAGTGACAAATTTAATATTTTTGCCAAAAAAATTTGACAGTAGGCAAGAACTTTGAGGTAGCTCAAAATAATGGCAATTTGTCTTAGGAAAAATGTGTTAGTTGCCCAACGAAACAAAGTTAATGTTGGCCCAAAAAAGGGGAAACTATGGCCCAGTGGACAACGCCTATTAACATTAAGTTAGATAGGGTAAGAATGTCACATTATAAAGGTTTTGGGCTTAAGTGGCAGGACGAGGAAAGGGAGGGGAGCCAAAATTGTTATTTTTAATGAGTATAAATATGATGGTTTTCCCTAATCCAAGACAGTGCCTCATTCTCTCCTCTCCTCCTCTTTCGCCTTTTCTCTCACCCAAAATGGCTTCTTGGTTTGGTTGGTCTCGCCGCCTTGTCAGTGAAATTTACTTGGTGGCGACACCATTGTTGAAGTACTCAGTGGACTCGCTATCAATAGGATGCCTCTTATGCATATCACCTCCATCATTGTTAATTCTTGCGGCGGCCATAATTTTTTTTCCCATATTTTTTTTGAAATTTGGTTTTAATCAATAGTTTTCTTTATCATCTTTAATCTTTTCTAAAGCCATATGCTCTTATTTTGTGGCGATTTTAGTATATCAAGTTTGAAACTTTTGGCCGTTTTTTTTTCTAAAAAATGTGATCGGATTACATGTTTACGATCCATCTCTATCCTTTGTAACCTTTACTAAACGTGTTATTTGAAAATCCCAACCGATTTACGTAAATTTTCTTTGAAACCAAAACCCTAATTTTTGCTTTTGTTCCTTAGTTTTCCTTTTTGTTTTTATATCTGCTCCTTTACTGACTTGAGTTATCGACGTTATGAGAAGCTATTTCCAAAACCATTAATGATGGTTGCTCCATTGCTTGGACGCCGTGTGGCTGTCACGCGCAAATGCCCGTGACGGTCTTAGTTAACAAACCTTTCTTCCACAAAAAGAAAAGGAATCAAAATGGCCATAGAGGTTCAACGTAAGTAAAGAACAAAAATTGTGGCATATGTATGTCGTTGACATAGACAAACTTCTAATCTATTTTTTTTTCTTTTTTTGCAACATGTATGAGGGGCAATGGAAGAATTACAGTAAGAGGTATAAGGATCGAATGCTTATAAAGAGAATAGCCCAATCTCGGTCAACTATCAATGGCTAAGACAATGACATGGAGGAATGCAGTTTGGGCTTTTAATGGCCCAGTGGTAAGAACCTTATTCACTTGGCTTTCTTAGAAAATAAACTTTGTTTACTTGAGTAGTAATGGTACAACATACTAGACACATTTAGGTTTTATATCACAACCAATGATAAGTACAAAGAATAATTATCTTTTCTGTTGGTAAAAGGGTTTGGGAAAAAAAAATATGGTGAACATAATGGTGTGTGCATCATAAGAATAGGTTACTTAGTAATACAAATTGTAAGTCTTTATCACTTTGAAACACTCGTATGATAATGTATGAAAATTTAATTGGCTAATGAGTTCAATTATGAGACAATGTTGCAGATGAAAAAATATCACAATACTGCAGTTGAATTGCGTGGTACTTTTTTTTTTTTGGCCTTCCTTGACTAATATCACAATTGAACTGCAGATGAAAAAAATAAAAAGTAATAGTGTAAACCAAAATTGATGGAAATAATGTAGTAGAAGTCATATTTCTTACATTTTCTTATGGTTTACAACTGCAGTTTGGTGAACCGAAAAAACAATAAGAAGTAGCACTACCTGCTTTCGGATTCTATGTTTCTTGTATGCTGCTATAATACTTGCTTCCCACTCAATTTTTTGCATTAGTATTAAGTTGATGATGATTTTGATTACTAATTAATATATAAAAAAATATAAAAATAGAATATGCATCCATGTAAATATAAAAAATAGTTTGCAATTTGTGTTTACACTATCCTAAATGAATTATGTATGTCAAAAAATTGGGGTAATATTTAAACACATAAAACTGTCATTTAATCCAAGCTGGAAAAAACGCTTAGTTTGGAAAAGATTTTTCAGAGGTTTAGGGTAAACAAAAATAGCTCCACATTGCACTTTTCCCCTTTTAAGGTGTTAAAAATATGAATAATTTATTTGCTTTTGCAAGCATATTAGGAATATCTTACTAAAAGAAAGATAGTGAAAATGAAAACTGCATGCATCCACAGTTACTGACCATTTTACATCTCTAGTTAAGCAATCAAGAGGTACAACAATAATACCAATATTTTGATTTGTAAATAAAAATAGAACCTGGTAGTTTTTTGTTGATACCTGATACTCTATTGATTGGTGTTGATGTGAAGGCTTCCAAGCTAAGATTTTCTGCCTCCCTGCATTGAATGAGTAGGAAAATAAGTTATGAGATTTTCTATTCACTACTTGTCTAAGTTCTAAATAAAATGATGAAAAGAATGTTGATCCCTTTTTTTAAACCTCATCCTTCTTTGCTGCTGAAAACCTGGTGACAAATTTCTTTTATTGTTTGGAACTTTTTCTAGAAAGCATGAAATTAAATACATTAGACATGGTTATACACTGCAAATAAAATCAACTCACAAACATTGTTACCCATTTAGTTGCCGGATGAGAAAGAGAATTGCTGCACCAAATAAGGAAGGTCAGATGTTGCTTCTTCCTTCAAAACCATCACAAGAGGCAAATGTTATCTTTTTCGGAATATAAATTGGAAAAGTGAAACCATATTTATCTTGCTCTTTCTATATCCACTGTGTTGTAACTGTAATTAGATTATGGGTTGGGTTAATAGGAGGTGGGATAGTTAATAGAAGCAGTTGATAAAAGGCAGTAAAAAACTGCACATTCAAAAAGTGCAACAAAATTCGAAGAATTAGGTGTACTTTAAAAATAACTGCTTAAAAATAGATATAAAATTGGATAAATAGGGTTGTGGCCGAACGGTTTTGGAAATTCAAAAACGTGGCTGAAATTTATATTTTCTGCTTGGAGCCTGATGTGTTTTTCTAAACTAAAATACTTTTGAGAGTTCAAAACACGTGTCAGTTTTTGAGACTACATGGTAAATTTGGGTTGTTAAAGTCAAACATAAGGCTAATTGTAATGTGCCATGTGTTCATTAGTAAGGGCATAATAGGAATTTGTCACGTGTCACTCTATGCTTTATTTGGACTTAGGCATGCTATGCGGACAATTTTTTTTAAATTTTTTTAAAATGTGAAATGACATACTGTCAAAATACATGCTTTCATATTTATTTAAAGATTTACTTTTTATTTTTTTGGTATGAATCAACAGTTAATTTAGGTTGGTAATGGTGATGTTAAGTATTTTTATTTATTTATTCATTTTTTTTTTTTGCCTATGACAGAGGAAAGCACGTGAACAAAATATATAAACACACTTCGCAGGCCCAAGTGACGAGGTCCAGAAGGCCCCTAATCACAGTTGTCCATCTAGAGGGATGGGAAATTGGTATAATTACTAAGGAAAACACAACTGTCAAATCGTGGTAGCTGAGGCCCTAAAGTTTAATACTCCCTCCGTCCCACATTGTTTGCTCCATTTGTAAATGGTACGGAGATTAAGAAATGATTAAATTATTAAGTTTTTGATAAAATTACCCTTATAAAATATAATAGTACAATTATGTACTAATTGGCGGTAAAACACCATTTGAAAGGCTAAAAGTGGTTTGTCAGCTGGCGGGTTACTGTAATTGGATTTCTCTACTTGTCCGCCAAATTATAACAGCATTGGATTGAAGAAAAATGATCATGCTTGGTTCTAATAGAATGGAATCTTCACCAATCATTAACACCTGAGAATTCAATACGCTTTCAATATTAATTAAAAAATTAGAATTGTGTTCTCTGTCTCGCCACCACATCGATGACTTCTAATAGATTTACAATTTGAGAAAAAGCCTTACAAAGTGTTGAATGATGAGCGAAGACAAGCCATGTGTCTTGCGCTAATGAAAGAGTGCAACATGAAGGGAAAATTAAGAGAGGATCAGTTTCAGCTGTTGGAGCTAAATTTTCCATCAGTCGACATACTGTTCGAAGAATCTGGAATGAGGCGAAGGTGCAAATCAACAATAACATACCCATTCAGCTGAAAATGAAGCTTGTTGGTAATGTTGGGTCAAAACGAATGGCTCTTGATTTAAGCAAAGTGGCTACACTGCCCTTTCATCATTGAATAACTATCAAAACAATGGCAACAGACCTTCAAATGTCAAAATCAACTCTTCATCAATGAGTCAAGGATGGGGTTCTTCGGTGACACTCGAATGCCATCAAACCTTACTTGATAGATGAAAATAAGAAAGAGAGATTAAGGTTTTGCCTGGTTATGATTAAAAAAACCTCTCTTATAAATAATCCAATGTTTCTTGATATGTTTGATTATGTGCATATTGATGAGAAATGGTTTTACTTAACAAAAGGCTCGGAGAAATATTATTTGTTGCTTGATGAAGCAGAGCCAATCTGCAGCTGCAAAAGTAAGTGTTTCATAAAAAAAAGTTATGTTTTTGCTGCTATAGCGTGACCTAGATATGATCCAATTTGAGAGACAGAATTCTTAGGCAAACTTGGGATTTTTCCCGTTGTGTTTAAAGAACCAGCAAAAAGGAAAAAACAAAAACAAAGAAGTTGGGACAATGGAGACAAAAGCCATAGTTTCAATCACGAAAGATGTTGTAAAAGCTTGCTTGATTAATAAGGTTTTACCCGCAATTGCAGAAAAATGGCTTCACACAACTCCTCGTAGGACAATATCCATACAACAAGATAATGCAAAACCACATTTGAAGGTTGATGACATAGATTTCCAAGAAGCTGTAACAAAAAATGGCATTAATGTGCAATTAGTATGTCAGCATTAATGTGCAATTAGTATGTCAGCCCCCAAATAGCCCTGATATTAATGTGTTAGATTTAGGGTTCTTCCGAGGCATACAATCTTTACAACAACAAGAATATTGATGAATTGGTTGCCGCTATTAAGAAAGCATTTAATGAGTTCCCAGGCACAAGTTTGAATCATGTTTTTGTCACCTTACAATTGTGTATGTTAGAAGTGATGAAGTCAAATGGTGGCAACGGGTACAAGATACCACATGTGAACAAAAGTCGGTTGGAGCAAGAAGGGAACCTCCCAATGCAAGTTCCTGTGCCTCTTAAACTTATTGACACAGTCAAAGCACTTTTGCTGTAAAAAAAAATGTAAGTGTTTGGTTAGGACCTTGTATATAACCCGATGTCTAGGGGTTTATAATTGCTGCAATGGTTTATACATTATTGGATTGTGACATATGGTTATGTTCTTTTTGGTTTGTTAACTTTTGCACATGTTAGTAGTGTGAGTAGCATGTGAATAAGAGGTGTGGCCATATTTTGTAGTGTATCTAGCATTTTTTGTAACCAATATAGTGTCAGGTTTATATAATTCCTTAACTTAATGAACTATTGTCTGTATTAATTGGATCTCTAACCTAGTGAATAGATGACTCACTTGGTTTTAGTAGTATGAACATTTTTCTGTGTAAAGCCGCAGGTTCCTTGTGCCCAATTCTACAGTTATGTCAGGTTTTGCACGAAAATAGTGGAAATAAAGTAGTGTTTATCTATTTTAATATGATTTTCTGTTCAGGAGTTTGATTTCTTAATTGTCCCTAGCATGAAAAAAATGGTTGTGGAAGTAAATTTGATGTTACACATACTGCTGAATGCTGAATCAAATTTTACAATGTTGCATAAATTTGACTTTTTGTTTGACTTTTAATTCCAAATTTAGATTGCAGCCATTTGAATGATTCTTAAACTTTTCTTGGTTGTTCAAACTTGTTTAGAGGTTGACCTTCATCTTTGCTAGTGATAATATTAAGAGATCAATTGAAAAGTACTTGTTCCTACTATTTTTAACTTATGCAAGTTCTTGTTTCTAATCTTGCTTTAACTTACTGTTTCTAAAGGGACTAAACTTTATGTTTTTGACTCATGCTTTAACTTATAGTTTCTAATCATGCTTTAACCTGCTGTTGATAATCATGCTTTAGTAGTTTGTTCCAATCATGCTTTAACATGCTGGTTTTGATTTATGCTTTAACCTCTGCTTTGGCTTTATGTATACATTTTTTGTTTGTGCAAAGAGAAATTTTACAATTCTGGTTTTATGAACAATTTATACTTGACCCACATGAAATTCAAGTGTATCTGTTACAACCATTTATTGGTTGTGTAACTGTTAGAGGTTGGCTTTGATATGTGGAAACCAACCAACAATGACACAACCAAAAGGAACACTTGTTGTAGCTCCAATTATTCAGTCAATTTTCTATGATTTCTAAACTCCAATCCAGGGATTCAAACCAGATTTTTAAAGTTCATACATAAATGGAATAAGAAACTAGACTTGTTCCTAAAAAATTTGACCAATATAAGCTCCATAGCCCGAAAGTCAAACTTGTAGAAAGTGGTGCAAATCTACAAAAATTGGAGCAAAAATATGATCTTCAACCTGCAGAAACACGCTTTCAATAGCATTCATACCCTGCTCCAATTCAACAATTTAGCCCCGCAAATGGAAGAATAAGAATAAGAGCAAGAATAAAAGACACTTAGGAGGCAAACAACAACTGTTCTTCATTATATTAGCTACTTAATCGATGTTAAGTCAATTGTAGGTTACAAAACAGGCAGGTCATGACTAACCTGTCTGACAGCAAAAGCTACAAAGCCAATTATACTACAATTCAGTTGTAGCAGCACTATTTCTTACAACTCAGTCTAGGTACATGCTAAAAAAAGCTACTCAAGAGAAACAATTTATTTACACTCTTGAGAGCTGATCATTTTAACTTCTACTACAACACTCCAACATTAATGTACTATACTACATTTTGAAAATTTGAACTTGCCCATGTAGCCATTTTATCCTCAATTCTAGAGAAATTGCCTCACAAGCAAAAAACTCTCTAGCAGGCTTTGATGTCACCAAGTATGAGGCAGCCTTCAGTTAGAACTCATCCCTTGCCATTACACCTAGGAGGCTACAGTATGACCATAACATTTCCCATGTTACTAGGCTTTATAGCTGCTGGAGCACCAGTCCTGACCACTGGAAAAGTATAGAAACCATATGAGGCAGGAGGGAACAAGCCCTGTTCTGGCAGATTTTGATTAGAAAGAATGGCAAGCAATTCTGTCTTCTACTTTGAAGAAATTTGAATAAGCTTTGTCACCATCTTTGGAGTAGAAGATAACGTATTGCCTCATAGACTAGAAGATGCTGACCTATTTTGGGCATTCATTACAATACTTAACCTACAAACACAGCCCCATGGATGATAACACATTCAACGTAGCAAAAATATTTAGTTCTGGTAGCCATATATAGCAACTAGTAGAAAAGGGAGAAAACATAGCAGAAATATTTAGTTCTGATAGCCAAGAGAATATTTTAACTTTGAATTTCCAAATCCTCTTGAATCAATTATAGCACTAGTACAAAACATGAATGTTTACAACACCATTATAGTTGTAACGTTATACTCCTATCAATTATGCTCTTATAAGAGGGCCTAATCGTTACACATAAAAACATTTGAACACTATAGTAACATAGCTTAGATAACAGAGCCTTAGCAGCCTAAAGTAGTAATTATGCCCAATAAAGAGATTCTCATGCCAATATACATAGTTCTCAGGCATAAAACTTGCCTTATCGAAAATAATTCAATGGAATAAGTTTGTTGGAAAAAAATTCTCTAGCTTAAGTGCTTCAATAAGTCTAAAATATGAGGCTTAATATGTCTGTAACATCCTGGGTTCAAAGACCCTCAAAATCTGAATGTCAACTCCTTGGGCAATCTGATAGTCCTAACAATTCTATTGATTTTCCATTATCCATAGCTTAATCGTTTGATTCTTCAGCTGAGGCAATTTTAAAATAACAAGCTCAATTTCAATACAATATTTCAGAAACAATGAAGACTCTTCGCGGAAAGTCATAGGAACATAGTAAAAAGCTTATGATTTCTGGCACCAGAACATACAATAAGTATAAAGGTTACAAGTTCTGAAGAATTGCTTAATACACAAATCAATTTTCAATAATTGAGAGTTGGATTGCACTAGACAATAGTAGCCTTCAAAGTGATTGGGAAGGCTAACCACACTTCCAGTAATTAATTATCCTAAACTCTAAAAATGGCCTAAAACCTATATGGCTTTAGAGGTAGGACTTAAACGAAGAGAAGAACAAATACCGGCCACCTTCAAAGTAAGAACACAACTAGATACTATAACTACCAGTTTCAATGCCAAGACTAAAAATTGAAACAAAGAAAACAAAGAGATATGTGTGCTCAGATGCGTAACCTGATGTGGCGAAGGCGAGCGACGAAAATATTGAACTCAACATCAATCTTCCGCGGCACTTCAATGGAATGGAATCTCCGCCTTGACTCGCCAGCAATCGATGAAGAGATTAAGATCTGTGTCGATGGATCACATTGGTGCCGAGCAAGGGAGATGGAGGTTAGGGATTTAGTCCAAAGGTCTAAGAGGTCGTTTGGTTATCAGAAACTTTTGGGATGTTTCATATATTTAAATTAGTTTTAAAAAGAAAATTGAGATAAGGGTGTAATGGTAAATTGAGTGTGAAAAGTTAACTAAATAAGGAAACAGTGCAAAGAATTTGGGACAACTAAAAAAGAAAAATGGTGCAAAGAATATGGGACGGAGGGAATATGTATTAAGTGCCTTTGTGTTGTTAGATGAGCATGTTGAATTGAGTGAAGCGGTCATATGGAGCTATTGGGCATAACGAGGTAGGGCATTCTAGTTTTAAGGGTTTGGCCACAGAGACCTGTTTCAAAAGGCGAAAAGAGAAGGGGATTAGAATTTGATTATCATGCTTGATCTTTGCTAGGTTGGTCAAGTTATTTACGGAAATTTGGAGACTATGAAGAAGGCACAACTGATTTGGACGAACATCCCCTTACTGAAGGAAATGGGTTTGCGCAAGCGGAGGAAACCGCCTTTCCCAATTCAAAAGCTCAGGGTCAAGTGAACCTTAACGAAGCTTTCCTGTCTGGTTTGTATAGCCCTAAGTTTGGCATTGGTATATTCGTGTGGGTTCTCCAATTATGGCCACATTGATGGTTGGTTCGATTAGTCCAGGCAAATGTAATATATCTCCGTAGCTCATCTTAGGGTTTTACGATGAACTTGGCTTCATATAGATTGGTACGCCTGTTTGTTCATGGCATAAACCCTAGACTTATAAAAATAATAATTTGGCTTTGATTAGTACCGGTTTGCTGGTTCGTCCTAGTTGATATATAGTTCATGGTTGTTCATGTAGTTGATATGTTGTGGTTATGCACATGGTATATTTTGCATTGTGTTTATTGTTTTGTATTGTGTTTATTGCTCTCTTCCAAAGCACCCAGAAACTCTAATACCTATCTGTAATGAATTATGGTAGCACTTGTGTTGCAATTTTAAGGTAACTGAACCAGTTATGTGCATGAAGGGAGGAACACAACCTTTAATGGTATTAGAACCGTTGTTGAAAAGGCAAACATTCTAGTTGTAGTTGACTATGAGATACATTTGAGAGTTAAGGTTCATGTTTGTTAGGCAATATCACCCTACACTGTATGTTTAGAAAAAAAATGGAAGAGAATGAAGCAAAAGAGGTATTGTCTTTGTTTTCCAGTGACATTACAATATCTTTCAACCTCACATAACTTATAGTTTATGTAAATTGGTTTGAAGACTAAGCAATTTATTGTTATACAAGGAACCACTAACCTCGGGTGGAAAAAATGAAGGAAAGGTTTGTGTGGAAGGAAGGCAAACAATAATATCAAAGTTAACTTGGTACCACTATAACCTTAACTTGGTACCATATTAACCTTATCTTCATACCAAAGGAACAATAACTTAGTACCACAATAACCTTAACTTTGTACCATAGAAACCTTAACTTGGTACCACAGTAAACTTAACTTGGAACCATAATAACCTTATGTTGGTACTACAATAACTTTAACTTAGTTCTACTATAATCTTAACTTTGTACTACAATTACCTTAACTTGGTACCACAATAATCTTAATTTGTATCACAATAACCTTAATTTGGTACCACAATAACCCTAACTTGATACCACAATAATCTTAACTTGGTATCATAATAATCTTAACTTAGTACCACTCGAACCTTAGGAAGGTATCACTTGAATCTTAACTAGGTACCACAGTAACCTTAACTTAGTACTAGTTTAACCTTAAGTTCTTACCATTAGAACCTTATCTTGGTACCATAGGAACCTTAACTTGGCACCATAATAACTTTAACTTAGTACAATTATAACCTTAACTTGGTTTAACTGTAACTTTAACTTGGTACCACAATAACCTTAACTTTGTACCACAGTAACCTTAACTTGGTACCACACAACCTTGACTTGGTATCACAAGAACCTTAACTTTGTACCACAATAACGTTATCTTGATACCACAATCATCTTTACTTGGTACCACTATGACCTTAATTTGGTATCGTAATAACTTTAACTTCGTGTCATAATAACCTTAACTTGATACTACAATAACCTTAACTTGATACTATAATAACCTTTACTTGGTTCCATAGTAACCTTATATTGATACCACAGTAACGTTAACTTGTATCCCTATAACCTTAACTTGGTACCATAATAGCCTAAACTTGGCACCACAATTACCTTAATTTGGTACCACTGTAACATTATCTTAGTACAACACTAACCTTAACTTAATATGGCTGGAACCTTAACTTGGTACCACTCGAACCTTAGGAAGGCACTACAATAACCATAACTTGGTGCCACACTAACCTTAAATTGGAACCATAATAACTTTAACTTGGTACCATAATAACCTTAACTTGGTACCATAATAACCTTATCTTGGTACCATAATAGCCTTAACTTGATACCACTGTAACCTTAACTTGGTACTACAATAATCTTATCTTGATATCACTATAACCTTAATTTGGTATTACAATAATATTAACTTGATACCACTGTAACATTAACTTGATACCATAATAACCTTAACTTGGTAGCATTGTAATCTTAACTTTGTGCTGCAATAACTTTAACTTAGTACTACAATAACATTAACTTAGTACTACAATAACCTTAATTTGATACCATAATAATTTTAACTTGATATCACAATAATTTTATCTTGATACTGAAATAACCTTAACCTGATACCACAAAAACCTTAACTTGGTACCACTCAAACTTTAAGAAGGTACCACTGAAATCTTAACTAGGTACAACAAGTAACCTTAACTTGATACCAATGTAACTTTAAGTTGGTGCTACTGGAGCCTATAATTGGTACCACTGAAACCTTAAAAGCCGGTGCCATTGCAACCTTAAATTAGTACCACTAATTTTCACTTAATTTATTTGGAAAAATGAATTAATTTAATTCTACAATTTCTATCCCTTGAATTACGCGTTCAACATTCATAATATGCTTGAGTAATTATCTTAACTTCCACAAATATATATCATTTTCTTAATATTGACCCATATTCACTATTTTTATAAATAATGACGACACTTATTAATTGTTTCTTTCTAATTGCTCTCATCTTACGTATAAATAAATATTTTGAATTTAATACGTGCATTCATTATTTTAAAACTCAAGTAATACATTATTTTAATGGACCAAGTACACTAAATGTAGGGTTTGATTTACCCATTTAATATTTTTTTTTCGTTTTTCCCCTTCCCACCCTCGGCCCCGCCCTTCCAAAACTCCCTCCCCCTTGCAACCTGTTAACTGGAACAACAGGTTCCACTGCTTCCAACTAGTTCCATGGCGAGAATGCCCCTTATTCCTAACTTGGTTCCTTAATTGACAAATTTTGAAAAGATTGAGGAATTTGAAAAATGGGGTTACTGCTCCCCACCCTGCACTTTAGAAACATCCCCCCCTCATGCATGAAACGGTGGGGAACACTTTTAAGAAAAAACTGAGCATGGAAATTTGAATTCATTATTTTATCAAATATTTTTTCTCGTCCAATTTTAGATAATACATTTTTAAGGGCTACGTGATTTAAATATGTGTAATTTGCATTATTCCTACAGTTTTACTTTTAAAGATAAAATAAAAAAATTTTTAATTCTGTGTAGTGAGAGTTTAAATAAAAATTTAAAAAAATTTAGTGTATTTTTTAGATTTTGTACAGAAAAAATTTAAGTAAGTGTAGTAAAGTAAATTACATATGAAAAGAAAAATAACTCATTATATTTCGAACAACAAAAAAAAAATCTTGTCATCATTTTTCGTATTGAAGGAGTATATGTTAAGTTTGCAGCTTAATTTACTTGGCATTTTCAGTTCGAATTCCCTCACCCTCATCCCCAAGTAAAAGAAAGAAATAAATAAATAAATAAACCATCGTTAAGTTAGCTTGATTTTCATTTTTGCCACCAAAGAAGTAGAAAGACTTACATCCAATTCGTTTTAATTTAAGTCAACTTAATCTAAAATGTTTTATTTTTTTAAAAATCTTTTTCACCTAGAACTAATTTAATTTGAAAGCCAATATTATATAGGTGTGATAATCCATTTGAAACAAAATTTTTATCATGTTATTAAATTTCTATGAAATTTTCTTTTTTAATGTTTAAAAAAGAAAAATTCATAAAAAATTAATAGTATTATAAAAATTTTACAATCAATAGATTATTTTACCTAAATAATATTGAATTTCAAACAAAATTGGTTTCAAATAAAAAAAATGTAAACATATTTTGAATTAAGTTGGCTTAAGTTAAAACGAATTGACCCTTATTTTTTGTGACTGAAATAAAAATTCTACTTCTTTATTGCATTGCAGGAGTTGCATGAGGCAGGTATGTATAACTTGGACACTTAAACTCAAAACTAGCCAGTAAATTTATTGTGTTTTTGTCCCAGTAGTCCTTATTGTTTCTTGCCAAAATGGGTAAAAATGAGTTTTTTAAAAAAAAATTTATAATTAGTATTAGAATTTTGAATAATTTATTAAATATTAGCGGATTGCTCCATACTCTCCTATTATCTTTATCCTTAGTGATAGACTTGTGTTAGACTTATACTACTTGTGATAATCTTGTGCATGGTTATCAGAGTTCTGATTTGAGTCTTAAAAGTTTATATTTCTATGACTGGGAATGAAAAATGTCTCAAGTCTTAGTAAAAACTTATATGTAAGTATAAATGGATAGTCTCAATTTTAATTTTAGAAACTTAAAAATTTTAGGACTTAACGTTTCTATATTATTATGTTAGATTTACTGAAATTGACCAAAACAATGGCAGTAAGTTGAAAATATATAAATCTATTATTCAGCTCAAGCTTTGTATGATCAAACTCAACTCATTTAGAGTTAAATATATATATATATATATAAAGATAACCCAAAAATAAGACATAAATTATTTCTTTTTCGGACTCTTTGTGTCACTTGATCGTTCTGCTTCTGTATGACTTTGATAACTTTAGTTATCAAATTTCTGTTGGTGTAGATCAAGATGAAGAAAATGCCAATAATGGTACAAGTGTTTGCATATATGAGTTTGATATCTCAAATAATAAAATACCAAGAGAAGAATATGAAGACATGAACTCTGAAAATGATAATATTGATGCTTTCATTGTCTATTACGTTTTATATCCTCCATTAGATGATTAAGTATTTTTAACTTCTCATTGTGATTTGTGGATTATAGAACTTATTTTTAATTTCTTATATTCATATTTTTATTGCATTACACTTTTTTATGGTATTAGAATATTAGTAAGTGAAAATTTTTTGTAATATAAATATTATAAGATAATTTAGGTTATTATATTATTATCATTTTTTACAAGAACTTTTTTTTAAGAATCTTACAATTTTACAATTTTTGATAACTTTAAAACTATAGAAAAATCAAAACTATTCTAAATAAAACCTAAATCTTATGATTTTACAATTTTTGATAATTTTAAAACTATAAAAAAGTCAAAATGATTCTAGATAAAACCTAAACTTTGAAAACTTTGGTCTCGTGCTAGCCTTAGACCTCTTGTATAACAAAGTGACTTTCCTTATAAGACAAACTCCTTCACAAAGGAAACATACTGCTGAGAGCAAAATTCACATTAAAGACACAGATAAACTGCTGGTTACTCTATCTTTAATGCCAAATCGGCTAGCAACCCATGTTTTTTTTAGTCTTCATCGCAACAATGACAGGTCCGGTACTTGTCTTTCCTTGTAAAACTAGTACTGTACACACGTACGACAAACTCGATGCAATCAACCTCTATCTATAATTCACCACCTCGTGACTTGACTTTCCGGAGCCACAGGTCTGATCGTATGACAGCTTGTTTAGGAAGGTTACCTCGTAAGCCGGACTTGGGTTCATGAAGAAGTAGAACGAGTCCATCTCCATCCCTTTCCATCAACCCGTAATTATTAACAACTTCAGGGGCTCTTGAATGGGTAGGACATGGTTTGTCTTTATCAGTCTCGAACTTCATGGGCTCTTTCCTTGCTCTTTTAGCAGATGAATGACATTTTATACGGCCGACCAGTACTAAATAATGACATGAAGCTTTCAGTGGAGCTTTCAATCTCGAACTTCATGGGCTCTTTCCCTGCTTCTTTAGCAGATGGATGAAATTTTATACCGCCAGTACTAGATGATGTCACGAAGCTTTCAGTGGAGCTTTCAGTCCTGAACTTCATGGGCTCTTTCCCTGCTCTTTTAGCAGATGAATGAAATTTTATACAGCTAGTATTAGATGATGGCACGAAGCTTTCAGTGGAGCTTTTAGTCTCGAACTTCATGGGCTTTTTCCCTGCTCTTTTAGCAGATGAATGAAATTTTATACAGCTAGTACTAGATGATGGCACGAAGCTTTTGAAAGATTTGTTGTGCTCATCAAAGCCAACTTAAACTTTGTTATCTCCTACTATGATAAACCCATAAGAACTATATTATATATGGATTGATGGATGATGGAGATCATGCCACATGAGACTTAATTCATCTTTATAGTTTTTTAAAAGGTGTTCACAATCTATGAGTATATACATGGGTTGATTACTCATAAAAGATTGCACATATGACATTACTATATGAGATAGAGTGATTTGCCTCAATCACTGGAATATTGATTCATAATGTGTATGTGGATATTTATGGAGATAAATATTTGAACAGGACCAAATCAATTACTCTTAGACCTTCAACTGTTGAGAAAGAGTAAATATTATTTATTCCGTAGACTTGAGAATAATATGAATTTAAATGTATACTTTATGTGATTTTGATATGTCAACCAATGATGCCTAATAAAGGATATACTTGGACATGTTGGATCACATAAATGTAACATGTTAAGTTCATGATTATTCAACATAGAATTCACCGCTCTTGAAATAAGAGTGAATATTGTGGAGTATGTCTCTTGGTTTTTCGGATTAAGAAATCCACATGGTCGATTTAGAAAAAATATTGTTTTGGAAATATTATTTTCTATATATAAAATTATATATATGGTATATATAGATTTTATAAATGTTTTTCTAAATCGTTTAAAGTCCGAATAAACTTGAAGAGACGTGCACATATTTAATTCCGTATTGACAGTACCACGATTTGGATGTGGTTGGTCTAGTCCGAATTATGTGCAATAATATTGGATGGTGAACGGAATAGAATAAAATGGGTACTTGTGAATTGTCTCTGAAATCCTAAGAGATTTTACAAGGTCGTACAAAATGTTGTACTGACTTGTAAACAATAAATTAGTTGGGGACTAATTTGATAGGATTAAGAGATCCCAAGGGTCCCACGCCACATTCTGAACTCTACCCGGTTTAACTTCTAAAAGAAGTTATGCTTTAGCTTCTAAGAGAAGTTATGTACTTGACTTCTAAAAGAAGTTGTACTTTAGCTTATGAGAGAAGTTATTGTACTTGACTTCTAAAAGAAGTTGTACTTTAGCTTCTGAGAGAAGTTATTGTACTTGACTTCTAAAAGAAGTTGTACTTTAGCTTCTAAGAGAAGTTATTGTACTTGACTTCTAAAAGAAGTTGTACTTTAGTTTATGAGAGAAGTTATTGTACTTGACTTCTAAAGGAAGTTGTACTTTAGCTTTTAAGAGAAGTTATTGTACTTTTGTCTATAAAAGGAGTGATTGTGCATTGTTGAAAAGCAAGAGAAACATAGAAACAATAATAGCATAAACACTCATATAGTGCAATCGGTAGAGAAGGAATTCGTGCGTGTAAAACTTGGAGAATTTTGCATTTGTGGAATTTCAAAAACAAGGTACCCATGTGATTATTTCTACAATCCGATCCTGGTGTACGCTAATTTAATAACGTGAAACTCGTTCGGATTCCCAACAGTGGTATCAGAGCATGTTTATGATTGTGGAATAATCTTTTGTGTGTTTTTCACGAATTTATTTTCTTGATTTTCATGTACTGTTCATGTGATGAACACAAACACACAAAACTCACACGGATCTGAATATCTGAATCCTTGCTTGTTTTGAATGTTCTTGTTGTTTCGATGTTACTGGATTTTTGTTGAGGACATGGATACACCGAAACAACTCTGTTTTTGAGAAAAAGAAGATCTGGTTGAGTTTTTGAAACTAACCAAGAATTGCCCGTTTTGATCCTGAAGCTCCCCGGCCACCACCGTCCATGAAAGTCACCAGTGGATGGCTCAGTTTCGTAATACCAAGGCCGAAGGTTAATAGCCCCATGGTTTGGAGGCTTGATTTCGCTTCAACTGGTTTGAATTTTGATTCGTTTCGAATCTGGGTTTATGAAAAGTTCAAGAACCCTAACACTAATTTTCGAAATTAAGTGTTGTGTGTGCGAAATTGATCAAAAGGAATTGTTCCATTGTGATCATCGGCCTCTGGGGAACAAAACCCATATTCTTTTTAAAAACGTATTTACTGGCCCAAATGATTTTCTTTATTTGTTCCAAGTTCCCTATTTATTTATTAATTTCAGAAATTAAATATTTTGAATATTTATTTTTCTGGAATGATTTATTTCTGAATAATTGGATGCTTTATTCAGTGGGAGCTTATTTGCATGATTATCCATGTTCCTTCTTTTGAGATTGAATATCTCTCACTACTGTGATTGGTTGTCCTGAGTCTTTGTTGAATCTTTCTGATCTTTTTAGTTGTCTCCTGCATAATATCTGGTCCAAGCTCCAATCTATCTATAGGATCCATCCAATAGTGAGGCGCCATGCACTTCCTTCCATATAAAGCATCAAAGAAGGTTATCTTGATCACAGATTGATAATTATTGTTGTAGGAAAACTCTACTAATGGCAAATACATATCCCAATCTGCTTTGAAGTCTAAAGCACAGCCTCTCATCATGTCTTTAAGAATTTGAATAACTCACTCAGTTTGTCCATCTGTTTGAGCATGATATGCAGAAATGAGATTCATCTTAGTTCCCAAAACCTTCTAAAAAATATTCTAGAATTTATACACAAATCTAGGGTCTCTATCTAAAATGATACAATCTGGTATCCCATGGAGCCTCGCAATCTCCTTAATATATAATTAAGCAAACTTATCAAATGATTAATTAATCTTCATAGGTAGAAAATGTAATGACTTTGTCAGTCTATCAACAATAGCCCATGTAGCATCATGTTGAGATCTTGCATTAGGTAAGCCCACCAAGAAGTCTATGGTTTTAGCATCCCACTTCCTCATTGGAATAGGTTCATTGTAATAGACAGTGTTTATAGTCTTCCTGCTGGTTTGTGATATTTTATTCTTTGCTTGTTCTCAAAAACATAAATAACAAATTTGATTCCTGCAATGATACCTAATAGAATTCAACTATTGAATCACAACAATTTTTTTTTGGAATTCCACATTGTGTGTAAAAATGTCATATTCTAGATTGTTTGATATAGCAATCTCAAAGCATTTCACATAAAAATAAAAGTTTAGTTCAAAAACTGAGTTTTAGCATTGTCAGATGCAGTCGTAAAGACAGCAAGCAATATTTAACCCCAAATTAAGGTGGTTATTGTTCCTCTTATTAATCTTACTCATATATAGACATATCCACACACAAAGCGTCCGTGCACACTTAATTTCTTAATTAGTTACGATCATTTATTAAGTTTTATTACATTGTTCTTACACTTGTTGCTTATTCATCTTAAGGAAAAGAACAAAACACGAACACGCACAACCACACATTATTCCGTCTTAGCGAGCGATATTATTCATGCAAGAAAGCATCCGGCCTCTTGTTCTGCTTCATTGATCAGGCCTTCTTGAACATAACCCTAAGAGGTTCATCAGCAAGAGCCAGCCTTCTAACTCCGTCTTCCCAGTAAATACCCAAGTTGCTGCACAAAACATCTTCGCAGCCGGGACACACCGACGGACAATACATGATCTTGTACTCGTATCCGTTATTCTCTATCTTGAACCAGTTGCTCAGCGTCTCGCTCCCTGGATTTCCTACCATTCCTCCCGTTGTCACGAACCTTTGCCCCGTCGATTCGTCATAGTCGTCCAGCCTCCACACAGGCAGCAGGCCACACGCCGGCACGGCGTTGAACACCACGTTCAGGTCTGTGGACTCGCGGACGACGCCCTTCTTGACGTTGACGGGCCGGAATCTCACCGGCAGGCCGGAGGACCAATCTTGGTCGTCCTGGGTCACCTGAAGTGGGCATGAGTCGTTGCCCACGGTGGACAGAGTGATGCCGCCCCCATTGCCCTGGTCGACCGGTAGTATGTAATAGTTGGTGTCGGTACGGAGGATTTTGCCGTGCATGTCACGAACGGCGGCGGGAGACTCCTTGGCCCTGACGGTTGCTAAGCCAAGAAGCAGGCAGAGGAAGAAGAAGAGAAGAGAAGTAGGCTTCATTTTTGGGCTGCTATTTGTGAGTGAGTGAGTTACTAATGCGTTTTGGGGATGAGGCATTGGGGAAGAACTTGTTAATTATATATAAGAGCTAACCGGCCTATGGTATGAGAGATACCGTCTAATTTTGATTGCCTAATTCTTTTGACCGTAGTTTGATCTTGTTGGCTATTTAACTTTTTAGCTCTTATTTTGGTTGGCTTGGGTTAGAAAGATAAAGCAGATAGAGCAACTCTAGTGGCCGTGTAATATATTTTCGATCGATACTAGATACTAGTAATTAGGTTAGGCGAACTGGTACTTGGATTTTGAACATACAAAAGACGAATTCGTTAAGCTTTTCCAGTACGAACAAAAATCCCATATTAATAAAAGGCATCATACAAAACCTACACCTATATATAAAGTGAAGAATGCCACGGAGGAACAAACTTGTTGCCGTGCTGAGAGCTCGGATTGTAGCTGACCCGACCCGATTATTTTTTATTTTTTTTTGGGGTTACAATTTGCTGCTAGCTGATCAATTAAGTTGCTTTTAGGGATTTTCCAATTATGGATGTCTTGTATGTATGCCTTATGCCTTAAGGTTTATGGCTTTTTATGAGCTGGTCTTACCTTAAAATGCCTTATATTAATTTTGCATTGTTACTTATTTCGTTTTATGTAAACATATAGTTAACGCGATTTTGTGTTTTGAACCGGGTAGCACACAACACCTAATTTAGAAAAAGACATTATAACCCTTTCCCCTCACCCTGCTCCTTGGACTGCCACTATAACAAAATGGTATATAGATGACAGAAGTTTACTGACCATTTTTTAAAAAAACATTAAGAAAGATATATGATTTAGTGTCGTACATGAACAAATGTAGGTTATAAAGAGTGATTTAAACCCAACCAATTTTAAAAAGTGCAGGTAAAAATCACGATAAGTCTAACTAACTTTAAAAAACATAGCCAAAGAACCACCCCAAACCTTACAAGATTTTTAAAAACATAGCAAAAGAATCCTTAGGACCATTATGCATATTCAAAGCCTAGCTTGTTTTTTTCTTCACTCAGCTTAGGAATTCTACAGGGAAAAAACAAACAAAAAGGGAAACTTTATTTTTACTTTGCCTCTAGCTCCCTCAACCTCAATGTCCATCTCGATATCGTGATTCTCAAATTCGATCATGAGGTACTCAAAGCTTTGTGCCTGTCAACTTTATTCTATTTTTAGGGCCTTTAGCTTCATGAAAAAATGATCTTCCTTGCTCTCGAATCGCCTATTGAGCCCGCTTTCAGACCTTGTACAACCAAGGGTTTGTTCGTTCATCATCTCAATCTCTCGCTTCCTCATATCACTATTTTTGTTAATTCCTTGAAGTCTCACAATGATGGATTTGTTTTGTTTAGTAAGGTTATCTCTACTTCTGCCTTGCCTTATAAGAGGACACTAAACTGATTACAGATCTTTGCCCATCTATGTTAGTGATTAGGTTCTTCTTGTGTTCAGATTTATTTTGTTTTCTGAGAAAAGTGGGGTAGAATTGATTAGGTTTTGAGAAAAACCTAATTCACACTCCTCTGATTCTAAATTCCCAGATCTCTTACTCTATATTGTGCTCTCAATTGATGTTGCAATTGTCACCCACTTTGATTTGCCTCTAGCAGCCCAAAATATCTTAGATTTCACTGAGACAAATGTTGATGTTTAGAACAGGTGAGGCTTTTACTAGTTGAGAATTCCATGTTGTATGCTAAATATGCCCAGAATAGCTCAGATTGAATCGAGATAGTTGTCAAGGTAAAAGATTTCAGTTGCTACTTATTTGTTAGGCCCTGACATTTATCTCAAAAGTTATGTTTCCCTCTATTTTTAATCTTATGATTTTTCAAAAATCATGTACTAGAGATCTGAAATAGATAAACAACCAGTGAAGTTATAAGAATGTCTTGTACAAAGTGATTAACAATAAGAATAAAATCAATGACATCAAGAAGAACTGTGGCTACTTTGAAAAATTAATGCAAAACTAGTTTCTGAGATTGACTTTAAGAACAAGAAATTGCTTAAAAATGAGACTGCTACTGCTATTTTTAAAAAATGATGGATGAGAATGCGAAGTTGAATGTTAATATGTTGCATGTAGATAATTGTTATAGAAATTTTAATTGCTAGTTCTTTGTTTCACCATGACATCTGTCTAATTTAATGTTTGCTCTACCTTTTACCCTTTTTTAGGCTTTTTTTTTTTTAAATAACAAAACTTCAATTAGAAATTCAAAGCTAAGATCTGAACCATGACAATAAGGCTATGGACTTAGAAGAATGCCAAACACAAACTGATCGGCAACATAGAAGGATGCCAAGAGAAATTCAAATGGTTTGTTTTTTTGTTATACTTTCCTTTAGAATAATGCATTTGAATAATATTTTTAAAAGAGATCCTCTCAACCTCTCTTGCCTAATAGTTAGTTTGATTAAGTTATTTGATACCATCCAAGTTTTGTGGTGTTTTTGTTTGGGTGTTGGCTGTTGTTAAAGCTGGTATAGGAACACATTACTTATGGTATTGTATGTCATAGTATTTGAATACCAATTTTTGTTAGCATTAGATGTTAAATATTATGAAGACAAGTAATTATTGTAGTGAGAATTACACAATCTAGTAAGAAAACATGATGAAGATTGACTCTCAAAGACAATAAATGATATAGCTACTTAAACCTAGGCAGACTCTGTCACGCCCCAAACTGCCCCTGGCCCATCTGGGCCCGATTATCAGATTAATGCAGCGGAAGTTATTCATACTGAAGGGGCTTTATTAGCTAGTTATGAGCACCTACAGCGTGACTCCAGGATCTATTCTGGTACTAGCTTGTTACTTAAATACTTTCAATGTGTTGTCAGGGTGCTCTCCAGGAACGAGCTAATACCTATGTGGAATTCTAGTGTTCCATTTATGGACTTTACCACTTAGCCGGTTACACACACAAGTCTTTAGATGCCATTTCAACAAAATCCAATAAATCCAGATTCACTGGAAGTCTTCCCTTAGTTACACACATAATCAGCAAATCATACTTGCAATTCAAGCAAAGCATACACTTAATCCATTAAGTGCATAGGATGTGTGTCCATCAAGTGTACTAACCCAATGCATGGCAACAAAGAAGCCCATCTCATTTTCAACTTTGAAAACCACATTTATATATCCATGAGCATCAGCCAAGTCTAGTACACATAACATGAATATCCATCATGGCATTTCATCAAAATTCATCCTAAGATAATCATGATCACAATGTGCATCTAACAAGCATCTCCTGCTTGGAAAACATACCAAGGATGCTATATGTCCATAACTAGTTAAGTTTAGGTTTTACAGACCAAGTTCTTATGTCTACCCAAATTTTAACTCATAACCTGGAACTCATTCCAGCTTAATAGACCTTGTTCCCACAACTTCTAGACTCCACAAGCCTGCACAAGGAAGTCCAAACCATTAGCTTGTTCCGCAAGTAAAATATACCACATAAGTCACTTAGAGTCAAATGAATATATTAAGCAACACTAAACTCATACCCAACCCTTTAGCAAAACATAACGAGTACTCTAGTACTCCCTACTTGATCTATCAAGCCATCCAATCCACTTCCTGAAAAAAGTAAAGAAGGGCGGGTGAGTTATAAAACTCAGTAAGGATCCAGGTGTGAGGTAAGTAACTCATGACTTTCGTAGTCATATCCGGCTTAAAAAGCCAAAATTGTGCCAAGAACGTAATGGCAATGCCAAATCAGAATGAGGTAATCTCTCGTGACTTTCGTAGTCACATATGGCTTCCAAAGCCTATTCTTAAGCCAAGAATGTCATGGCAATTAAATCCCATGCCAAGAATATCATGGCAAATAATCCTGTTCCTGCAAAGGAAAACACTAAAACAAAGAAAACACAAGATACAGCACAATAGCAGCAACAACAATAATAATAATAATTTGGGTCAGCATGCACAAACAACAACGGTTCAGAGAAGCACACAACACACGCATTCAACCACAAGTTTTCCTGGGCAATCACTACTGCCACCCACTACTGGCACCCCTGGCCAGACTGGCAGTATTGGCACCAATGGCACCCCTGGCACCACTGGCACCCCTGGCAAGTGTCCAAGGCTTTAAACCTCAATTCTCCTTCTTAATCATACCACCCGTTCGCCTAGAGCTCCGAGTTACATAGTAAGTTGGCCATTCTTACTATAAACTCTAACACTTGCCTTTATATTGATTAGCTAATCAAACCATATATATATCCACAAATGCCCATTATTCATATCCATAGTTGCCGAAGCAACAATCCTCGTCCAATATGCACTTACGTGCCCAAAGTTGCCGAAGCAATAATACCTTATCAATTATGCACTTACGTGCCCAATTATTAAACTAAGAAAGTAACATGAGCCCTCACACAAAGAACAACTAACCCGCTGCACACCTATGGTCACTTGGTTCTATGACCATCACATAGGGGCATTTATACTCACAAACAATATCATGGAAGTACACCATGCAATAAGTGAGTAAAGGATCCTTACCACCATTGGTGTAACCTTTTGCTCATTGCCTTTGCTTTGCTTTGTTTGTTGTTGGAACTTTGCCATTTCCTTAATGGACCTATAAAGCCCAAAATACTAACAAGTTACTTAATTGCTTTCTATTAAACAAGAGAACCATAATTTACCAAGCATACTTGGTTTAACTTACTCAACCTCACTTAAGGAGGTAAAGGCCCACTTAGCCTTTCTGTGAACTGAGGCCCAATTTTCTGTGAACTCAGGCCTACATTGGCCTTTCTGGAATTCTGGCCCAACTTATCATTTAGGCCCATATTAACCTTTTCAGGACTTGGGCTTATATTAACCTTTTTAGGATTTAGCCCATTTGCCAATAATGCCATTATGTCCCAAAATAGCCCATTTCATAATTTATGGACCAAGAACACTTGGTTTTCAATTTGGGTCTTCAAATTTAACTTTTGGCCCAAATAGCCCCATCATTTCTTTTTCTTGCTCAAATTAGTCCCACAAATTTTTTAAGGACCATTTATGCCAAGAACACTTGGCTAACACTTTGCATGTTCATAAGAACACTTGTACTACCATGAACACATGGTTTAAACTTATGTATGCCAAGATTACTACTTGGCCGAATCTTCTAGTACTTCTATAGCTTACAAAATTCTCCTTTTTGCATCCAACTTTTTGCCATTGTCTTGTATATTCACAAGGACTTTAATGATACCAAGAACACTTGGAAAAATGTCCATGCATGCCAAGATTCACACTTGGCCGAAACTTTCCTCTTGCTTTTCTTTCATCTTTTGCTTGTTTCCTTCCTTGGAATGGTCATACAAGCCTCGAGGCACCAAGAACACTTGGTTTCATGCCTCCAAATGCCATGTATACTCATGGCCGAAACCTCCATCCTTGCTTTCCATGGCTTAAAAGTGCCATGCATATAAAGAGCTCTTGAGTTGAGCTCAAGAACAACAATATCCTTCCATGGCCGAAATATCCACTTGATTTCCTTGCAAAAATCCAACATGGCCAAGTCATTAAAGAGTAGCATCTAGCTCAAAATACATGAAACTACCAAGAAAAACTTGGTTCACTTACAACCTTTAAATGGCCGAAACTTGAGCTTCACTTTCTTGGAGTTCGTCTTCATCTTCTTGCTCTTCATGGCTTAGAAATGCCATGCATGTAAGGAGCTCTTGAGGTGAGCTCAAGAACACCATTTTATCCATATGGCCGAAACTTCACAAGCATTTCTTCATGGGTTTTCTTTGATTTCTCACTTTGTTCTTGGTCTAGATGGGTTTAGGAGCTTGAAAGCTTCAAGAAAATATGTTTGCATGTGCAAGAACATGCATTTCTAGCTATGGCCGAATCTTAGATGAAGAAAGAAGGAGATGGAGTTTGAAGAACACCATGGCTGGAACTTAGAGAGAAGGAAGAGCTTTTGGTGCTAGAGAGAGAGTGGAAATGAAAATGAAATAAAAGTGGGAGTGATGGCCTGTTATGCACTTGCAAATGAAAGAGAAATGAAACTCAAATGCATTCTAAATGTGCATTAAACGTATATTCAAAGAAGGTGGGTGGTCATGGTGCTAAATGAAGTGAAATGCACCCAAAATGCATATCAAATGCATAATTTGGAGGTATGGCCGAATTTTGAATGAAAAAGGTGGGAGAATAAGTCAAAAATGATGGGCCAATATTTTAATGTAAGTGGGAGACAATGTAAGTGGGTGATTAAAATATGGTGAGTGGGATTTGTAGTGGGAGACAAGGCATGGGTAATAGAATAGTCAAATTGGGAAAGTGGGGGACAAAAGTAAGTGGGGTAATATTTAATTGGTGAGTGGAGGATGTAGTGGAGGGATTAAATAATTATGAGTGGAATGTGTAGTAGGCCAATTTTAAATTGATAACATGGGATGGCCGGCCATGCATATATTTTTCATGAAAAATGGCCAAATTACTCACTTGGTCCTCCATCTTTCTCCAACTTTGCAATTGAGTCCTCCCACCCAACTTTTCTTTGTGCAATTGAGTCCCTCAACTTCCAAACTTGCCATTTTTTATCACCCAAACTCTTGGCCTTAGCCAAGCATAATTCTCATAGTGTCCAACACTCATTAATGCCCATTCCATAAATAATTCAAAGTCTCTACAAATAATTTCGCTAAGTTTCCAAATTAGGAAACTATTTATGCCACTAATCCACTTAACTCGGTAATTAATCATTCATCACTTTCCGGGTGTAACAGATTCTTTGCTATCAAAATTTGTTTTTGTTATAGTTATTGCTTTCAAGATCTAAGAGGAAGGAAAACTATTTGTTCAAGTGAAATGAAGCAAGGGAAAATTTAGGTTATCTCTTTCATTGTGTATTTCTTTCTTAAACTAATGCTTTTTATCTTTTTTAATATTTTACATGGTTATTTTGCAAGTAAAGTTATTATTCTTCAATTTTACAATTATTCTAATATTTTTTCTTGTTGGTTTTTTTTGTAAAAACTTTTTTCCCATAACAAGATAGAAGATTATGTTAGTTATAGTATACTCATTTCTCCCAAACAAAAAAAAAAAGTTGAAAATGGAGAAGGGTGTTATGATAGCTCTACAAGTGGAGAGACCTATCAACATCAGAATACCCTTAGTGCATGGATGCCCTAGTACCAATAGCACCATTAGGCGAGAAGCCAATTAAGGTTAGGATCTTCATCACTTGAATATCAACATGCCTTCCAGGTGAGTTAAGTCTGAGATAATGAATCAGGAGTAATATTATATGTGGTGAGATAGAACCTTTTCTAGTTGGCAAGAAAGCTACCGATAAAGGGTGGTAGTATGTTTGGATTTAAACAAAGGCTTCATTGAGGTTGAGGAACAATGAGAGAGAAAATAAAAGGCAAGAGTAGATTTCAATTTTTGGTGGGTAGGAGGAGATTTTGCAGAGGTAAGGAGGTTTCAATTTCATCTTTGTTTTATATGTCGTGGGAATTAGCAGCGTAAGTAATGGTATTTAAGCAGTGAAGTCCAAAAAAAAAAAAGGCTTTGCATAGAATAAGTTTCATTTTAGATTACCATTGGGTTTTGTTTTGAAGACCTTGTAAAATTTACATTTAATGAAATAAAGTTTGATTTGTACATCTTTTTATGTTCCAAATTCACTAGGGATCTTCAGAAAAATAATTTTTGAAATGCACCAAAACCAGAATGTAAATATTGTAATTTATTAGGATATTAGGACATCTGCCAGTGTTTTTTAGAAACGTAGCCAATGGCTGACATATACTAGCATTTTTTTAGGAAAAAGAAAGCCACTTATTTTTGTGCTTTTAGTTGCGTGTTTTCCTAATTCACACTGCCATAATAATACTTTCACTAGCGTTTTGGGGAAAAAGTTGTTTAAGATATATGCTTTTTGCTACGTTTTTAAAATGCTGTCAAAGATTGGGATTTTTACCAATGTGTTCCTCACCTGTATTTTAGCTGCATTTTCAAAATAGTTGATAAATTTATTAGTGACATTTAAAAAAGTCATGACAGTTTTAAAAAAGAAAATGCTACTGATACTCATTTTTCTTGTAGTGTACATTAGTTGAACCATGCCTTCTAGCAATGATGAGCCTTGCCTGTAGTGTTTGACATCCAACTATGGTCTAATGGCTTCTTCATGTTTGACCACAATTTTGGGCCACTGGATTTGGGTGCTACGAGTGGGTCCTAAACTTGAAACCGATGTGCAATAGGATGAACAAGTCAACGATTTCCAAATG